>OU612091.1:6242475-7442475 GCA_914767735.1 Anoplius nigerrimus
GTTTTCATATTGTACTCCCACATAATCGTAGTAGTCGAGCTCCAGAAAATCCAAAAGTGAATTTTACCATCAGCTTCTCGACTCAATAAAATTCGTACTGTACACTCACATAATTACATTCCATACAATTTTCATATTGTACTCCCGAATAGTTACACTACTCAGACACCACTAAACCCTACAAAAATCCCGATACGATCTTACCTTCAGCTTCTCGATCTACAATATTCATACTGTACACTCACCTAATTACATTCCATACAATTCTCATATTGTACTCCCAGATAATTACACTACTCAAACAGCGAAAAATCGATTAAAAATCCAAAAACCATCTTACCATCAGCTTCTCAACCTACAACATTCATACCTTACTCTGACACAATTACATACTGTACAATTTTCATATTGTACTCCCGAATAATTACACTACTCAGACAGTAGAATATCAAGAAGAAACCTCAAAATCGAATGTCTCAAAATCCTTTTTCAACCATTCCACTTAATCAACCCCCTTTCATTTCCGATCCGTGCAACTACAATACCGTAACAGGACAAAAATCACGAACAAACGCCATTATTCGGCAATTCTCTAGCTCGACGATGGAAAGTCGTCAAGTATTCTTCAACTCCGGGAGGCAGTCGGGCCTCTCCCGCGGCGACTATTTGCTACTGACAGAAGCCAGATTATAACTCCGGCAGGGCAGATTGATCGTACGTGTAGGGCGGCGCGCGCGCGCGGATTATGTATGGCCGTATTAACGCCGGCCGTGTACGATGTCCGGGCTGGATGGCGTTCCATTATGAACGATGTACCTCTGCGGTTTCCTTCGGCCGCGGCCTACGACTACCTGACAGCGTTCGAGAGTTTGCCGTTTAAGTCGACATTTCTGTCATACAAGCCCGGCCCGACGCCGCGTAACGCGATCACAACGGGCGAGGCTAGCCTATTGCTCAAAAGCCACCCCTTGTAATACGACCAACAAATGTTGAAGCAAACTTTACATCCTATATCACATCTTTTCTATTTGGACACTTGATTCGACAATGATTCTATTGGTTACATTGTATATGATATAGGTACGTATATTCTATTTTTTAGTGTTACGTATAAACGATTACTATGTATGTATATGAAGTGATATAAATAGTAATATAACATTTTTATATGTATAAAGTAAATAAGTAATAATGAGTAAAGTGAACAGTAAAATCATTATCGAATCAATCGGGCCAAATAGAAGAAATGTTTATTTGTTACTTTATATCTGATATTCAGTATAGTAAAGTTTGAAATGTGTATATACAAGAAACGTTAATTTATTTGAATGGAACCGTTGAATATTGCCAATGTAACAAATATAATATGTACATCTGTACATACGATGCATCCACCTAATCAAGGATCACGTATACTTATCATATTATAGGTTATCGTAGAGCAGTGAAGTTCTCGGCATATTAAGATTCTTACTATACAGTAATCAGAACACGTTATTGTTCCATCGTTCCGGAACGTGCTCAGGCGAAATACCATTGTATTAATGCATGCAAAAAGTGATCGTACGGCAACTGTCGACGGACGCATGGCAATTAGCGGAATTGCCCTCATGTGCGGGAGGCACCCTCGAAAATAGTTCTAACACTAATTCACGCCGAAACGTCCCTCTCACCCGATTATCATATTTCCACCCTCCCGGCCGGCCACCCCTTACCAGCTCCCCCCCCCCCCCCCCCGCCCTCTCGAGGTAAACTCCGGCATATGCACTCGACGCGCTGCACATTCGCAGTTTCGACCCTCTCCGGCCATTTCGCGGAACGCAACGTTGCGCGAACGGCGCATTAAACAAACTCCGACTATCATAAACAAGCCACATTTACGGCGTATTATTTCGCGCCGCCGGAATTGGCGCGCGCGCGTCGACTCTGACGAAAGTCGCGCGCTTCCGGTGCGAAGAAAGTCCGACGGAACTCGATATTCGGGATGCCGACTTAATTTCGTGTTACATCACTTGCGGCCAGCGAGCATTCTTCGCTCGCGGCTGGAATTATGTCGATCTCCGAACTAACGGTACTTGAAGAGAATTACATTACGAGGATAACGTGTAGAAGGTGGCAACGTAGCGTTAATTCTCTTTTTGTAACTTTTTATGAAATTCTTTTCCTATTCATTTAAATTGTAATGTGTGAAATTTATCAACAGCTTCAATCACTTTAATGAACTGATTTGCAGTAGATATTTGCAAAACACTGACCAAACTCGCCGAAAAGCCAATATTATACAAGCCGTAATGTAAAATAGGGTTGCAAAGAACAGTCAATAACAGATGTATAATATTGTGTTTGCGGCGAGTTCGGTCAGTTTTACATGTATCAACTAAGAATCAATGACTTTCACCGTAATCCATTAGAGTGATCGAAGCTCTTACTCGTTTAATTGAACATATAACATTTTTAAAGAACAATGAGAAAACATTTCTTTATTAAAAAAAAGAGAAAACAATATTTTATAAGTCTGACCCACCCAGTAGCTGCACTACTCGACACTTTCCTTTGCAACTCCAAGTATGACAGAGACTATAATTGTGCCCATAATTATGAAAGTGTTCTAAGTCAGGATTTAAAAAAAAAAATTGCTTTGAATAAATTTAGTGTAAACAAATGTGGTGTGAAATAACTGATAAACTCATTTTTTTTTAAATCTTGACTCAGACCACTTTCATAATTATGGGCAGAATTGTACAATATCTTCATTTCTCTTCTTTTATTATAATCGTACCGACTATAGGCGAACGTTTAGGTCGTCTCATTACGACCCAATAGCCCACACGTACAATAAAAACGTACGTACATGCACTCGAGGTATTCCGCTCCAGTCGTACTCAGGAATGTCTGCTTCGAATTTCCCGGACCCTTTCATTTCCGGAGAGCGTGGCGGAAGGGGGAGGGGGGGTGTCGCAGGAAAATGAGCGTGGACGCGTAGAATAAGATGCCGGGGCCAAAATGGAGGGCGGCCGGTTACCGATACAATTCTATTATCCTCCACCCTTCGGCAACCGGAATTAGCCACGGGCCAACGTAGGAATGGCGAGAGGCTAAGGTCAGAGTGCATTCGCCCGTGGCCTCGGTCAATAACTCGCCCTCGCCTTTAAAGAGTCCACCCTATGTAGTCCACCCTGTGTGCTCCGCCTCGCTGCATTCTATTAGCCATCGAAGGAGCAGTACTCCGATCTACGAACTGCGAATGCATTTTGGGTCGGATTTTCGAACCTCGAAGGTAGGGCGGGATTTTGGGCAAAAAGACGTATTATTGTAATTTCGGTGGGAACTTCCGGCGAATGTATTTGTTAAGGGGTGTCATGTGCAGTGGTTGATTCTCGAGGGGTGGGTTTGCGGGAGGGTTGGGAAGGGTGTAACGGACAATTTTGTCGGTGTAATTTTTGGTAGGAGGTTGCTGTTGAATGTGTTAAGGGTTCATGTGCAGCGGTTGATTCTTGAGGGTTCGCGGGAGGGTTGGCAAGGGTGTAATGGACAATTCTGTATGCATAGGCAAGTTGAGCCTGTTTGCGATATCGAAACTTGTTGGGCATCGGTTATGATCTTAGGGCAGTTTAGGCATCTAATTTCGGGTAACTGATACGAATGTGGCGCGAATGGCTGTTGTTTCAATTTTGGTACGTAGAGTTCGACTCTGTACGTTCTTACAGTAATGTAACATGATTGTTTCTAAAACTATCGTTGCTGACAATTCTTTTCCCAGATATCAATACTACATTGCGCTACATTAGTACTAATAGTCAGAATTTATCGGTTAATTTCCATTCAATTTATTTAATTTATATTTACCATTATCGGAACTATTCAGTATAGAAAAATCTGATTTAACATTCCAAGTGTTTGTCTTTTTATATTCTCATACTACTTATCGTACATATAATGATTTTCGAAATATCTTAACTGATGTTACTATTTCTATCTGGCAGAAATACTGCATTATGATACATTATCTCTACCAGTAAGAATCGATCAAATAATTTCTATCCAATTGATCTCATGTATATATTCCGATATCTGAACTATTCTGCCTAGCCACTCTGATTTTCATTCTAAACACTTGCTTCTACATATTTTTACACTACTCAGATATAATAATTGCTTTTCCAATATATCGGAACTACATTGCACGACATTATTACAAACAATCAGAATTACTCAATTAAATTCCATCCGAATTAAATTCTACCCTCCCATTCCAAACAATTCCAATACCCCACCCCATTTGCTATGACCATCTTGAACGCCGGGGCAGATTAAACGGTCGAACTTAAAAACTCGAACACTGCGGACAGTGAAGTCGAAGCAGGACTTTGGCAGGACTTTGGCAGGACTTTGGCAGGACTCCGGCGAAACAGGGCGCGGCAGTTATCGGGGTCAATCCAGTGGCGAGGATTATAAGGCCGGCAAATGTACCGTATTAAAATGCATCGTGGCTCAGGCTTCTGAATCCACCCCCACCCCGTCTCACCCCTCCTCACCCCTTCCCAGCGCCGAACTCGGGATCTTATTAACGGCCGGCTCGCCCGCTCCTTCTCGCGTGCAACGTTTTACGAGCAAGATTCCAGATAACTTTCCCATTAGGGACCGTCCCGCGAATATCCTGCCGTTCGTTAAAGCTTTAAAGCTCGACCCGACCGCCCTCCCTTGATGCGAATCCTGGGCCGCGATCGTGCGTGCGCCTAATGCGGGACTCCTCGCGACGGTCCTCGCTTCGTTAACACGTTCGTCGCCATGTCACCCGTACTTGGGTGACGGCCCCTGTGGCTATGTTTTCCGGATAACACTCTCCTTCGTTCGATTGAGACAGGATTTTGTAGGCAGTGTATAATAATTTCCTTTTGTATCACAATAATGACAAGTAGGCATATGCAAAATAGACAGATTGGAAATATTAACAAATGGAAATTTAAAGCGTCCGATCGGTCGCGCGAGTCTGGCCGAAGCGAGGATCGGCTCGAGTTTCTATAGAACTGTTCTCTTGCGGGATGTAATTTTTGAACTGAAAGAGGATGGGAGAGAGTGGGTAATATTCAGTAGGTTTTCCATTTATTTAATGGCATTTAGTGGTAGTCAATGACTTAAAGTGATTGAAGGCTATCAATATGGTTAATTTGACATATTATAATTTGAAAAAATTAGAAAAGAAATTAATAAACATCTTTTTATTAATGTACAAAAATGATTGAAAATTTGAAAAATTTCCGTAAAGTAATCAAGTTGTAATAAGAATTAGATCGAGGCAAGGATCCAGTTCGTTTACTTCATTCTTCGAATTCGTGCCCAGTCGGCTCAAAATCCTTTTGTATGTAAAATAAATGTTCTCGTTACTGGCATAGACTACTTTTTTCCCTCCGGAGCGCTTCTCGGGGGTGGGATCGATTCGTGACGCAAACGTACGCGTCACATGGCGTAGGGTAAGGTATTTCCATGACGTCACGTTTACGTCATAGGCAGGGAATATGTTAAGGCGCGGTATCAATGGGGTTCTTGCGGATTGTTTTGCGGAGGCGTTGAGATGCGTTCATACGGAAATTATGCGTGGCGATTAATGTCGTAATTATATCGGGAGCAGGGTCGTCTTATAGTGGTATACAGTAGAAATAAATGCTGTGACGTGTACTGTGCTTTATCGATCGGTCAATATTTTGAAATGCACACGTCAACAAGCAGAAAATTCAAACTTATTTGCTTATCTTAGCTTAATATATAAAAATTTCGGCGCCTAAGAAAAGTTTATTGTAATCCACAGTTTTTACTGTCTCAATTTTTTGGGATCATTATACATTTCTGTCTCTTATCATTCGAAAGCGAATGGAGTTTTCTATTATCTCGAATTTGATAGAAAATTTAATTTCAAGCATTTAATAAATTCTAATTAATCTTACCTATCATTTATCATTTTATGGAACGTCACTGGGTCGTTTCTAGGTCCTTCTTGTCTTCACCGTATCTGTTGCATTCTATTAACAAATGTTCGATATCCACTACCTTGTTCGTACGCGGCGCGCGCGCGCAATCGGCCGGCCTTCCGGGAAAAAATGTGGCAAAAGTCCGGGCAACATCCGCGGCAAACGAAATTTCCGGCGTTTGCCCCGAAAGGCTCTCGGCGAGCCTTCCTGTTTGCTCGCAGCGCGGCCGAGTACGTGCCGAGAGGCCAGTTTATCGGACTCCAGGCTTCGATGTCCGCCTCCTGGAGCCCGGAGTCCGCCGTATGTTCATGGAATGGCGGTTCGTAGAACGCGCGCGACTTTACGCACGGCGTCCGATTGTTTGACCTGCCGACAGGATGCACCCGTTCGTTAGGATAACTAAGAGCGGAATGGCTCCGAGAGAGGGGAATGCCATTCTCGGCGGTGGATTTTGATCGAGTGCTATACATTTCTGTCATATGGCCTTCTCTTGTCACGTAAGAATAAGACGTAACGTAAGGTTCGAGCTGCACGTTTATTACGGTCATTTTATCTGTTGCTGCTGGATGTGAAATTGGAAAGTAGTGGTGTTGAAGATATTTTATAAAAGAATTGGATGGATGGTGCTGGGTGTTAGTTATGATAATCTTAACTTTAATCTATTAAAAGAGGAAAATAGTGATAATAGTAGAGGGTGGATTTTAATGAACTGTTATTCTGAAGTACGATGCTCCAGTGTGTTGAAATAAAAGATTGGTATTTGGTGGTACTGACTTAGGATTATCTTGAACCCATTTTCCGTGGATATGAAATAGGAAAATGATAGTAACAGATGGTGTGGTCTCGTGTAATAAAAGAGTGAGATATTGCATTATACTGAATGTTAATTACAGTGACCTGAAATGTATTTCAGCTCTAAAAAAAAAATGAGAAATAATAGTGACAAAGTTTGGTGATGAATTTTAATGAAGCGTTATAGTACGATTTGGTGAGACGTATGAGATATTGGACTGTGTAAGATAAAGAAAATACAGTTTAATATCCATCGGCATTGATATGTTAAACTCTGCGCATAATTTTTATCTCACAAACACATTTTGACATTCACCTAATAATCCAAAATCGTATACCAATTATGCTCAAAGTGCATCAAGGCAGTTTTACGAATTAGATAAATTATTCCTTTTCCTTGAATTTAACCCAAGGAAAGTGAACTTTACACCGAACGAATCGAGTATGCGGCCGATTAAAAAATTCACCCCATCGCGACTTACTTCGATTAATTATCGTTATGTAACAATCGGCGAGCACAGTATTTACACGGGCGTGCATCACGCTAGACACGAAAGGAGCGTGCGAACTACATGACACGATCGCGCGGATTATACTCGTTACCACTGGCCGGCCATACACGCCATCCACGTTACGTGCATTACGTATTAATGAAGTGCCCGGCCGGCACCGATGCATTACAGTCCGACAAACGAGCGTAAACACGTTCCATACGTCGCCAATCCCATAATTCCAGAGATATCGGTCAAGACGCGTGAAGGGAAGAAAAACATTTCCAATCATCTTTCTTCGTCGAAAGGGCAATATTCTTAATGACGTTACAATACAAGAATAATTTAGAAAGCTCATTTAAAAGGAAAACACATTTTGATTTGTGTTGTGAAATGATTGAATCTTATATTCATATATATATATTTATTTTTTTATTTAAAGGTTTTACGTCGCATCGACTCCGTAGCCATTAGGGACGATTTACATTATGTGTTACATTAGATTTTTCTGAATAAGTCTGTGTCTATTAGGTAATTGATTAAGTTTTTTGCTTGTTTCTGGGAGGTTAAGGTGTCTTTCGGGTTGATTTGGTTTTTTACTCTATATGAGTCGTACTTTATATTCTTATATTATAGGGCAAAACCGGAATTATTATTAGTAATACGAACGTTCGTCGAACGAGTTAAACGGGGGTATCACAGAATACATGGCGACCACCTATGTCGAATACTATCCGAACCATTGAGTACTAACCAAAGGAAAATTTCTACCTTAGAGTCGGTACAATGCAACGAATATTCGGATAAATATGGGCCTACGCTTTGCCCCGTGTACGGATTTAGCCCCACTGCACCTTATCTTGGAAAGATAGCTTGATCGGCAAATTTCGAACTGTCTCGAGCCGAAGTGGAGCTGTCTTGAACGTTGGCAGTGCATTAATTCGGCATTGTGCATCGACGAGCAGAGTCAGTGCGAGCTGGGCCCGACGTGCGGGACGCAACATTAGTCATTCGCGCTCATCGCTTAATGATGTGTTTTCGGGCTCGGCCGCGAACTGGGTCAATAGGAGCATCTGCAAACACTATGGCCGGCGGCAATATAAGCGACATAAGCGATGAAAGCGGCGGCGGGCGAACGGTAGGGGCGAGACTCGCAATGCATCGGCCGACGACGATGATAAAACTGATAATAAAGACGGGACGGGGTTCGCTCTTCTTACGGCCGGAGTGTTTGTCCGCAACGTTTGCGTACGCGCACCTAACTTTATCGACATCGAATGGCTGGCCGTTCGCTACTTTAGGGTTGTCAACATTTTTCATTTCGCGGCACTAACGGTTTACGGTAATTGAAGATATGGACTCTATAAACGCAGCAACGTTAAGTATAGATAAATTATGTTTTTAGTTTGATACAAATTATCAGTACAATAAGTAAGTATTAGAAATTAATTTCAGAAGACTGTCTATGGGTCGTTCCAAACTGTATCGACATCAAATGGCAAGCGTTCGTTATCCTAGGGTTGTCACAATTTTTTTCACAGTACTAACAGTTTATATTAATTGAAGATATAGAGTCTGCAAACGCAGTAACATTAAGTATAGATAAATTATGTTTTTAGTTTGATACAAATTATCAGTAAAATAAGTATTAGAAAATAATTTCAGATGATTGTCTATGGGTCGTTCCAAACTTTATCGACATCAAATGGCTGCGTTCGTTATCCTAGGGTTGTCGCAATTTTTTTTCACAGTACTAACAGTTTATATTAATTGAAGATATAGAGTCTGCAAACGCAGTAATATTACGTAAAGAGAAATTGTAGTTATAACCTTCATTTTGAAGATTACCCCTAAATATAGTGGAATTATATGTATTTTTATTTTATACGGATTATCCTTAAATTAAGCATTAACATTTCTCGATTTAATATTACATCACCGCTACCGACGAATAAAATAATTCTCTGACATTCGCAAAGATTACACGATCAAAGTAGATGCTGGTACCGCGAACTTTTCGGACGGGAGTTGCCTCTTTCGGGCTCCGTAAACGGGGAAGGAAAATATTCGAAAAATATGGCGGCGCGTGTCGTCTAAATCCAGGTAACATGTTAAAGCGTAGGTGGACAGAATTGACCCTCGACATCGAATCTCGCGACTCTCGTGCTCGAGGGCTCCTCGAGTTCGCTAAGCGTTCTTTTGCCGTCCTCGAATGGTCGATCTGAGGAGGGTGGGGAGGGCAGCGGGAGGGGGTAGTTTTGAGAGGCAATCCTAAGGGGTAGTCGATCATGCACGCAAACCGTTCGCTTTCGACTCTCAACATTCTTCGGCCATATTCGCTCCCTATACTTTCGACCACTTTGCACTTTCAATACCAGCGTTTACCATTGCACACCTTTGATGTTCGATGAAAGTTATGATAAATATCTCTTGCGATTGGCACAATTAATTTGTTCCTTTCCGCCGGCTTTATCGGAAGATCAATTATCCCACGTAGTGGAACTTCGGTACATTCTGGAGTTAGTCTATTATTGTAGTGTAAATTCGGACAGCGGCTCTCTTTGCGAAACTGCTCGATACTCGTAATGCCGCGTTACGTTGTAAAATAATCCTTATCTGACCAAACGTCCGTGCGGCAAAGTGCTTAAAACTTGGAGTCGGTCGCTGTCTCGTTTCGACGAGCCGAAGCGGGAGATTGCTCGAAAATAATTTATATAATTTTTGGGGAAAAACTCTGACGTTCGTCGGATAGTTCGATGATTTTTAGTTCATTTTTAGTTTTATGGAGGCAAACGCGTAAAAAGCGAATTAAAGTCTTTCGAACAGAAGACCTTAACTTTACTGTAAAACAGATAAATCAAAAACCCACTTAATCCCTATTAAACTTACATTTTTACCTTTTACAAATTATATACCCTGCAGAAATTACTTCCTGCGATAATACAGGTCCAAAAAAGAAAAAGGTAAGCGAACTGTTTCTGAAAACCTGAGTGAATCGAAAATCGCCGGCCATTGTTGCCGTCAATATTCAACGCTCTTGTCTGGTCGCTCCCCCCCTCCCCCCATCCACCCCCGCTTTCCGCCCCTCCGGCGCCATGACTATAGGGCGAGGAATAATTTATGATCCGCGATGTATACCGAGCGAAATGAAGATGCGGCTTAGCGCGACAGTCCGGCCTGGATGGTGCCAGTCTTACTTTATATTCTATAGAGGCACCTTTATTCTATCGAGTTTATGATGTATAGAGCCGCGTAATCTATGGCCGACGCGGAACGTGGCCGGCCGGCTCTGAGCGACATAAAGGGCGTTAGCGTGATTTTTATTGCGGATATGCGTACTTCTCGGCAATTCCTTCGGTTTGGCTTCCATTCCGTTCGATTATCCCATTAACGCACGACTTGTTTGAAATAATAACGTGTTATAGCTACAATCCTATGTAAATGATAAGTATCAATAAAACGATTTTTTTCTTAACTTTCACATTGTTATTTTCAATTCTCGATTATATTCGAGTGTGAAAAATTATAGCAGCATCAGACACAATGCTGCCCGAATTATCTCGAGTGTGCACAGTTTGGCCTGTTTGACGCGCTCGAATAAACTCGAGCGTGTACGTTAAGGGGTCAACGGGATTCTCGTTGAAAAGAGTCGTTAATACTACGAACATTAAGGCTTGCGAAATGTTTGAGCTTGGTAATGAAAATAATCCTCCATTTATTAAATTTATTTATTATTATTACACTACTTGCGTTGTGAGTGGTGTCAGTCGATTTTTTGTTCAGAAAGAGGTATTACAGAATTTGTGATTAATTTTGCGTAAACTTTTTATGTACACGATATCTCATTTTTAAATATGTTTGTTCTGTTCGTGGATGATTATTTGAGATTTGGCTTGGAACAGTAGATGCAGGAATAGAATAAATGCTGAGACAATGAGGGTTTACAATTAGAAGCATTCGATGACAGCTTGGAATCGACGGGAAATTTACAATATTTTACAATGAAAATTGTTGAACTCTCATTTTGGCCCGTGCATAATTATTTACAACTTCGTCGAGAGCGTTGAATAATAAACGGGAAATCAAGATGATGATTCTTGCTCGTCGATCTTGATTGATGGGCAATTATTTAGAATATCGTCAAGAGTGTCAAGCTGCGGTCGCGAATATCATTCGCTGTTTGCACTGTCATGTTTGCGCCCATGGAACGCGAACGAATTTGTATATCGGTCACGTTTGTAATTTACATAATTCGCGCTCGCCGAAATTACTTTCGGCGATATCCGCTTTCGGATCATCAGAATCGTCGCGATTAATTGGCTAATCAAATTAATGTAATTATCCGAGCGCAAAGTGCTAACATATTAACGACCCGCGTAAAACATCGTAACCGCATCGAAACATAAAAATGTAATGAAGTTTCCGGAAATGCCACAATTGACTATCATCCGTGGGAAGCGTTGGGATACCTACCAAAATAAATTTGCATAGAAGTTTCTGCGTATGATTTATCCAGCAAATAAATGTGCCGAAAAATACAGACGACTCCTAAAAAATGTGCAGAAATCAATTCGATACCAATACTTGACGAAAGGACAAAACAAACATGAGGAGTTTCTAAATAAGCTGGAGTGGGGGTAAAAACGACCCAGAAATTGTAAAGTTTACTTTAAACTAATGTATTTTCTATCTATTCCACTAAAACCTAATAATCTTAGTGTTTTTATTTAGCGCATGGTTTATTCTTTAAGTTGCATTAATTTGGATTAAAAATATCTTCTTATAATATACATATACGAACTTTGTCGAAGGAGTTAAACGGTGGAATCACAGAATACTTGGGGCCATCTATGTTGAATACTAACCAAAGGAAGAAGATTTCTACCTTACAACTAATTACTATAATTAAAAACTAATAAACCTTACACTAATTGGTACAATGCAACGTATTTTCGAATAACGAATTGTCTACGTATTTACCGCACTGCACCTTTCTGACTAAAGAGTATTTTCAAAAAATGATTTTTCAACTCTCCAAGCTGCATGATTGAACGTTTCGATACATATCCGTAAAAAAGTCAAAATTCAAACGTGCCATGATTGACGTACGACAACAGTCGGACAGAAGACAACGAAGCAATTGTAACTGAACAAATGTCAGAAGTGACCGAGTTTGATGACTGTGCGCGCTGGATGCCTATCTGGGAAAAAAAAGTGACATATGCAGATATCAGCGCCCGGCATGATTTATGCAGGAAACGGCCAGGCGTTACGTAAGTGTGCGCGTATGACTTATGCATTAAAGTGACTGCGTATCCGGATGAAACCGCGCATTACACAACTTTGTCCAATTAGCGGGGTCTATTCTGGTCGGAAGTTCGGCGTCGTCTGTTGTTCCATCATGGCGGCGGTTCGCCGTCGCCTTGACAAACATCCATAACACTTCTCGCGGCCAAGTAACCGTACCGGGTGGCAAATATATTACCCGGATATGCATAATAATCGCACGCGTAATGCGGAGGGTGGCGACGGCATCGGCGTCGGCGTCGGAATCTTCGTGACGGTGCGAAGCGTTTCAGTGGAGACGCTAATCGCTCCTGCTCTCTCGATGTACCCTGTGTATAGTACTTCCGTTCGAACGAGTTTCATAACTTTTCATTCCCGAAATGTCGTGAATAGTCGGTTTTTTTTTAAAAGTGCCGTAAGTTTAGAAAATGAGATATTATTTGTGAATAATTTAAGGTAAATCATTTATGCGAGGTTTCTTTATTTTTTCAAAATGGACACACCACTTTTAAGATAAATTATGTAAATATATGTAAATATTTATATATATATATATATAAAATGAATAATAATTAACTGATAATTTTGCTAATTTATAATTTATAATATGTTTACAAATTAATCATTATTAACAAAAATATATAGAATTATGATTCATTTATATATAACCAAATATACTAATTGGTTATAGAGTATTATATATATATATAGATTCACATACATCATTACTATTAGAAATGAATATTAAAATGTAATTATATGTATATCCAATGATTAATAAATATATATTATAAAATAACTCATAATTATATTAAATAAAAAACAATTTAATTTAATAGATACAAGGTTGTAACTCTAAAGAATCGTTCAGCATCCGCTCTGGGAAAATTTCGAAGGGCCCATTCGCAAATGAGGATTCCCGCCTCCGCAGCGACGCGTCGCGACGTCAGAAATTTGCGGGAGGACGCGGGTGCGATGCCGGCCGTCTACGTCAGCTCGCAGGAAGCAATGAAACGGAGAAGGCGACGATGCCGGTAATCTCCTTACGTCTCGAAGCGTCGCCGGCGACAATGGCCGCGAAACACGCCGCCTGACACAATTAATTCATGCGAACGCGCAATTGTCTCGCGATCCGCGTCAAAGATCCTGCTCGAGATCCTGCCCGAGATCCAGCCCGAGATCCTGCCCCGACATCCTTGCCAATTGCATAATGCACCCGAAATTCTATCGGCAAGATCTTGTCCGCGAATCCTTGACTTCGAACCTGCCTAGAGACGTTTGCCAAATGTTCAAGTGTGGAGGAAGATAGAATTGTGTTATTTTCAGGCATTTTTCCATGAGCATAAAATAAGACTGTCAGCTATTTTATGTACTAGTCATTATTTGAAGCTTTCAATAGATAATCTGAAGCCCTGAACGATTTTAAATTCTAATTAAATTGGCGTAAGTATTTCCTTCGTTTGTCAAGGAGATTATTAGGTTTTAGTGGAATAGACAGGAAATACATCAGTTTAAAGTAAACTTTACAATTTCTGGATTGGTTTTACCCCACTCCACCTTATTTAGAAACTAGCGCCTCATGTTTGCTTTATCCTTTTGTTAAGTATTGGTATCGAATTGATTTCTGCAAATTCTTTAGGAGTCTTCTGTATTTTTCGGCACATTAATTTGCTGGATAAATCATACGCAGATACTTTTATTCGTATTACTGATAAGAAAACCGGTTTTGCCCCATAATATAAGAATATAAGATTCAATCGTTTTTAATCAGTTCCCTAGCAGCCTACTAGCAGCACGGTTTTTATTTTATTATCATTATTTATTAATTTATATCTTTAATCAAAATTAATGCAACTTAACGAATAAACCATACGCTAAATAAAAACACTAAGATTATTAGGTTTTAGTGGAACAGATAGAAAATATATCTGTTTAAAGTAAACGTTTACAATTTCTGGTCCGGTTTTAGCCCACTCCACCTTAATAAAGCTCGCACAGCTTCCATTGACTTCGATCGGAGTTAAGCGACGTAACTGTTAAATGCTTAGCGAACGAGCGTCCGATCTGACGAATGCCTCGTCGCCGTTCGATTTTTAATTACATTCATGCCCATTGATCTATTATGCGCGCGCATTGTTAATACCGGTCGGGACCGCTCGTCTCCCCCGACCGGCAAAATGCACGCATGAACTCACCGCGCCATAAATCTTCTATTTGCGAATCTGTTATGCGGAGATATTGCATTCGGAACGTATTAAATTCACGGTTTATTAGATAGAAAATAATTATAGGCGAGCGCGCGCGTATGCCAGCGATACGAAATAATTATAGGCGAGCGGAATCGAATTTGCGCCTGACGCGCAGAAAATAATTGCAGACGACTGTCTGTCGGTCTCGCGGCTGATTATGACGTTCGGAATATGGATCATGCGAATTGCTCGTTTGCGCGGCCATTATGAGCGATCGTTCTCGGATCAAAGTTCTGCTCGGCAAATTCTGGCTGTCCGCAACGTTTTCTGATTGCCACGTGCGAGTCTTCGGTGTAACGCTATGAATTATCGTCGCGATGGCTGATCACATGATTTCGAAATTGATCGTCACAGAGCGATACTCGTTATACAGTTTCGAAATTTAATTCGCGTCAAGTACCAATTCACGGTTGAGCCAATGTACTGTATAGATGTTACTGAGCTTGTTACTTCTACACGGTACTTTATCGAAATATAATTTGCGTTAAGTACTAACTCATGGTCGACGCAATGTACTGTATAGATGTTACTGAGCTTGTTACTTCTATACGGTACTTTATCGAAATATAATTTGCGTTAAGTACTAACTCATGGTCGAGGCAATGTACTGTATAAATGTTACCGAGCTCATTACTTCTATACAGTACAGTATTGATATATAATCCGTATCAAGTAATAATTCACGGTTGAGGTAATGTACTGTATAGATATTACTGAGCTTGATACTTATATACACTACAGTAATGATATACAGGGTGGTTCAGATCCGGTGGTACAACGGAAAAGGAGGTGAATCTACATAAATAAGATATGATACACCCATGATAAATAAATAAATGTCTTAGCTCACATTTTTATCTAACATTCTAGTACGAGGGTGTAAAAGAGAGGAGAGGCGAGAGAGAGAGAGAGAGAGAGAGAGAGAGGGAGAGAGGGAGAGATGGAGTCAGAGAGGGCATTTACGATGGACGAGTCGACTGGCCCCTATCTCTGGTGGACGTAAGGACAGAGAGCCGAAAGGAGGGAGTTCGTAACTAGTTTCCACCCCGGCCATAGTGCATGTTCTCCAGACGGGAACAATGCCGATACACGTACACACACACCTTCCACCAATACTCTCAACACCTCAGACGATGGCCTGCATGTCGTACGCGCCGGAGTTACGACGATATCCCGAACTTACCTTAGGCAAAACTTTCGGCTGCGGATGTGTATGTGTGTGTGTGTATGTGTCTACCTCTAGGGTCGGAGGGCTGGTATACAGGACCTTTCAGCGGCGCAGGGGTGGTGCAGGGGGAATACACGGGTACTACATGGAAAATAGATGGAAAATAGGGATTGCGGGTGGGTGGAGGGGATGGGCGGGGATGTTTGTCGAGGGGGTTGAAAACAGTGGTGATACTTCCGGAAGTGAGCGCCGTTGGGAAGGAAAAGTTGCCCGGGAGAAAGTGGTTAATACGATGTATTGAAAGTTTCGTTCGTCCGACCGGGCACTGTATTACGTTTCTCGCGCGATCAAACTTTCCGTTCGGCGCTTCGACTTCGTGACTCCTCGAATCATTTCGCGGATCGCGCAGCTTCGGCCGAATCGAAAGAGTTCGGGTTATCGTCGCGCGATGTTTTTAATTAGTTAAATGTTTCGAAGCGTCCTTTACTCTCGTTTTCGAGCTTTCGACTCTATATTTTTAAATAATTTACCTCTATGTGTACTTATTTTGCAACCGTGCGTTAATAATTATGTTATTGACATTACGTTTGTATGAAATTATTGTAAGCCGTTGTTTCGGATGAAGCGCCTGTTGTACATTTAAATTTCTAAATAATCTCTTTTAGGTTGACGTACGTTTAATTGAGTTGTGTAGTGCAACGTTTTAATCGACTAAATGACACTTCTAGTTTCATCAGTGTTCTGTTACGGTAGTGTAACGTTATACTGTTAAATTCTGTTGGTCGTTACACCGTATCGTTTCTAAATCTGAAGCGGCCGGTAGCTGTAAATGTGACGCACGCCAAACGGGAGAGAGCGAGAGTGAGAGAAAGAGAGAGAGAGAGATATGGCAACCGTGACACAGCAAACCTGCAGAAACGAGGGCGCTATGTCTGTCTTTAGATAGAGAAGCCTGGAAAGCAGGAGTTCGAAGGGCGAAGAAGTTCGACAACAGATAAGAGACGGCGATCGTCATTGAAGTCGACCGTCTCGCTTCTTTCTGCCGAACGTTTTCCACAGCTCTGCTCCCCGTCTCAACATCTCACCCTGTACATTAATTGTTGTGTCAAACTTGCGAGCCCTAAAAATGTACAACGCGTCCGAGAAATGAAACAAAGGTTCCTTTCAAAAATCATTATTGCGTGTCAGGGTACCCTTTACTCTTTCTTTCGCCAAAAAATGGGAAGCTTTCCGAACGACTTGTGCTTATACATGCTCAAAGAGGATCGAAATAGGATCACAAAAATCGCAGGCAGAGCCTTCAAAGTGCAGTATTTTCGGAGTTAGAGCCAAGAAACCATCGACTTGTTTAAGCGCGTCGGATCAATGCTCGATCAATACTACTTAAACAATTATTTCGCCTGTAACTTTTGAACTGTTGATCAAAACCTATGATAATCATACACTTTTTTGAAGCTCTTGACGGGCTCTATCGGATAGGACTATCGGCGAAAGTCAATCTTGAAAAAACATTTTTCGAGTTTTTAAGTCAATGGTTTTTTGGCTGTAACTCCGAAAATAATGCGAATTTTGACCAACGAGAAACGGCTTTCTGACTTATTTTTTACCCTCTACAAGATAGCAAAACGACGCCGATTCCGATTTTTTGACCCAAAAAAATAGTAAGGCTAACCCCTTGCCGTTTTTCTGAGCTAAAAAATGAAAGTCGGCGGATCGGATTCTCCTTTTGCTATCTTGTATGGGGTCAAAAGTAAGTCACCGAACCGTTTGCCGTTGGTCCAAATTCGCATTAGTTTCGGAGTTACAGCCGATTTTCTAAAATCGAGAAAATGGTAAGGCTAACCCCTTACCATTTTTTTCGGCCAAAAATCAAAAGTCGGCGGATCGAATTGCGCTTTTACATGGTGGTAGGGGGTCAATAGAAAGTCAGCCAGCCGTTTCCCGTTCCTCGATATTTGCGTTATTTTCTAAGTTACAGCCAAAAAACAGATTAGGCATAATAGTCTTCGTAACGACGTAAAATTCTGAGTGGGGCAAAACAGGTACACATGAGATATATTGTACTTAATCAATAGAATACCACACATAAACTTGTATGGTAATTTTCATATAAATTGTTACACGCTCAATTTCTCGGTACCAACTTATAACCCTCACTGTAAAATCAGTCTTGTTCCTTATTAATAGATTTCTTCTTTGAATTTACAGGTGGATTTGGGCATGGAGATTCAATCAACCACGCTGCCAGCTTCTGACTTCACCAATAAGACTGTATGCGTGTGAACTGATCAATGCAATGCAGTTTAATCAGCCGCATCAAAGTGATCGAAATGGAAAGTGATATAAGCGTTATTATAGTACATCAGTGGTACTATCATTAAGATATAATAATTAATAGTATTATAATCGATTATTATATACGACTGATGTACTGCGTACGACAGATATACTTTTGCATACTTTGAATTATACAAGCGTGCGAGAACGTAGGAATATTCTATTTAGTTTACACACCTTTTATTAAGGAAAATGAATGTATATTATTCAATGGTTTTACAATATATCAGAAATTAAAGGAAAATTAGCGTTCAATAATTACTTTCCTTACCCACCTATTCCCCATCGTCGTTTACAATAGTTATAAGTCCATCGTTGTTCATTTCGGGAAGTTCAAGATCCATAAAACAATACTCCGAGAATGACAAGATAACTAAACACCATCAGAACTTAGGGGAAGCCATAAAGTCCATAAAATATACGGTAAGTATTGTTAAAAAATACTACAAGCGAAGAAACGCCATAGGAAAGCCATTACAAATTATAGGAATTAATTTTAAGTTAGATAAATAAGAATACTAGCAAAAACCATAAAAAAACCATAAGGAAATCATGAGCTACACTCTCAGTATCAGTAAAAGCAATCAGAATTACAAATAGCCTATGGGAAGTATATAGAATATGTAAAACGAACGAGGAAGAAAAGTTGGAATATAGAGAAGTACAGAAATTTGGGTAAGATTCTGAAAACGTTGATCGTCACGCTTGAGTGAACACGCCGAGTTTCGCAATGCCACCTCTTCGGTACTCCTATGTTCCTGTTAAATCGTCTGATTTTGGGCAAAATTCTGAAATTCTTAGTCGTCACGCTTGACTGAACACGCCGAGTTTCGCAGTGCCACCTCTTCGGTACTCCTATGTTCCTGTTAAATCGTCTGATTTTGGGCAAAATTCTGAAATTCTTAGTCGTCACGCTTGACTGAACACGCAGAGTTTCGCTGTGCCACCTCTTCGGTACTTCTATGTTCCTGTTAATTGATCAGATTTTCGACATTTTCACGCTTGACTGATTCCAGTCCTAACCGAGACTTTTAAATTTTTCCCATTTTTCACGCTTCACTGATTCAGGCCTGAATTTCGACAATTTTTTACTGAATCCAGTCTTAACTGAGATTACGCCCCTTCGTATATTTTATGATTTCTCGCTATTCCCATGGTGTTCCCCATCAAAATGGAATTCTTTACGATACGAAATGAATAGAACAGTCGCTTGCCTTCTTCTACCATGGCATTTCTATGTGGTCCCATGAGATTTTGGCGAAGTTGGTGAATTTTGTTACGGCAAAAAAAGGTATGGTTTCGGCGAGGGATATTGGATATATGGGATCTTATAACTAAGTAATTAGAGAACACAGAATTTCGTTTAATACATATATTGTAAGGAAAAATTGTATACAGTAAAAAAATGTTTCTTACATACTTATAATCTAATTTCCATACAATTGCTGCACTTTTCGCATACACGCTACATACATTATACTCAGCCAACATACATACATACGTATAATTTCTTATATAATAATTATCTTTGATAATTTAATATTAATATAGTCGCAAAGGTAAATAAGTAACACACTAAAAACTGTCTTGATACGATCAAAACTTTTGCTGTTGAAGCGGCTAAGTAAGACCAATATAACGAGCCGCATTTTAAGTAAGGAAGCCAACAGCGAAAGCAATTTTGGCTCATTTAGTATGCGTACTGTAAGAAACAGAAGAAACCCGTCAAGAAAATGTATGTTTATCATAGGTTTGGATCGCTGGTTCAAAAATTACAGACGATTTTCTAAAATTGATAAAATGGTAAGGGGTTTAAAGTATACGTGTTTTGCGCCAGTCAGAATTTTACATGGTAATCAAATGGGACGAGCGATGACGTCAAGACTCTTGTAAGTTCCTTACCTCTCCTGCTTTCCTACGAAGTTTCGCAGTCCGAGGTAAGCGGGTCACAGGACTATACAAGAAGTCGTGCGTATTGTCGACTTCTTGTACTATTCTGTGACCCGCTTACCTCTGACTGCGACCCTTAGTAGGAAAGCAGAAACTTAAACAAGTCGCAAGAGTTATAGACGCCGACTGCCGCTCCATTTGATTTCTGTGTAAAATACTTGGTGGTCGAAAACACGTATACTTTAGGTACGTCGTGGTTACAACTATGAGTTTAAATTTAATTATTTACTTTACATACCATGTTTTTTTCGATTAAAGTCAATTGTTGCTCTCCTCTGGGTGATTCCAACTCGACAACAATTTTTTTCCTGGGACGCATCATAAACAGAAAGTATCACAACGCAAGGAAAATCTGAAACCCATAAGATATACGGTTAATATTATTGAACAATACTATAAGCGCAGGAAAACCCATAGAAAATATCAGAAATTAATTGGTAAAGGCAAAGAAAGACGTGCTCATCGCCGATATGTCAAGGGTTTTGCCTTAATGGTTTTTTGGCTGTAACTCCGAAACTAACGCGAATTTTGACCAACGATAAACGGTTCGCTGACTTATTTTTGATCCCCTACGAGATAGCAAAAAAAAGTCAACTTCGATTTTATGACCGAAAAAAATGGTAAGGCTAACCCCTTGCCGTTTTTTTCAGCCAAAAAATGAAAGTCGGTGGATCAGATTCTCCTTTTGCTATCTTGTAAGCGGTCACAAATAAGTCACCGAACAGTTTGCCGTTCCTTAATATTTGCCTTATTTTCGGAATTACAGCTACCAGAAGATTGACTAAATACTCGATAAATGATACAGCACGTAGGTAATATTGGTCTTACTTAGCCGCTTCGATAGGAAAAGTGTTAATCGTTTCAAGACAGTTTTAAGTGTGTTGCTTATATACCTTTGCGATTATATTAATATTAAATTATTAAAGATAATTATTATGTATGGAATTGTACGTATGGATGTGTGTGGTCTGAGTAGTATGTATGTAGCGTGTATGCGAAAAGTGCAACAATTGTATGGGAATTAGATTATAACTATGTAAGAAACATTTTTTACTGTATACTATTTTTCCTTACAATATATGTATTAAACGAAATTCTGTGTTCTCTGATTACTTAGTTATAAGATCCCATATATCCAATATCCCTCGCCGAAACCATGCCTTTTTCCGATGTAACAAAGTTCCCCAACTTCGATGAAATCTTATGGGATCACATGGAAATGCGATGGGAGAAGAAGGCAAGCGACTCTTCTATTCATCTCATATCGTGGAGAATTCCATTTTGATAGAAAACACTATGGGAATAGCGAGAAATCATCAAATATACGATGAGGCGAAAAATGTTAAAGTCTCGGTTAGGACTGGAATCAGTCAAGCGTTAAAATGTCGAAAATCTGATCAATTAACAGGAACATAGAAGTACCGAAGAGGTGGCACAGCGAAACTCTGCGTGTTCAGTCAAGCGTGACGACTAAGAATTTCAGAATTTTGCCCAAAATCAGACGATTTAACAGGAACATAGGAGTACCGAAGAGGTGGCACTGCGAAACTCGGCGTGTTCAGTCAAGCGTGACGACTAAGAATTTCAGAATTTTGCCCAAAATCAGACGATTTAACAGGAACATAGGAGTACCGAAGAGGTGGCACTGCGAAACTCTGCGTGTTCAGTCAAGCGTGACGATCAACGTTTTCGGAATCGTACCCAAATTTCTGTACTTCTCTATGTTCCAACTTTCCTTTCTCGTTCCTTTTACATATTCTATGGACTTCCCATAGGCTATTTGTCATTCTGATTGCTTTTACTTACACTGAGCGTGTAGCTTATGGATTCCTTATGGTTTTCTTATGGTTTTCTTATGGTTTTTGCTAGTATTCTCATTTATCTAACTTAAAATTAATTCCTATCATTTCCAATGGGTTTCCTATGGCGTTTCTTCGCTTGTAGTATTCTTTAACAATACTTACCGTAAATTTTATGGACTTTATGGCTTCCCCAAAGTTCTGATGGCGTCTGATTATCTTGCCATTCTCGAAGTTTTTTCATATGGATCTTGAACTTCCCGAAATGAACAACGATGGACTTATAACTATTGTAAACGACGATGGGGAATAGGTGGGTTAGGAAAGTAATAGTTGGACGCTAATTTTGGTTTAATTCCTGGTATATTGTAAAGCCATTGAATAATATACATTTCATTTTCCTTAATAAAAGGTATTTAAACTAAATATAATATTCATACGTCCTCGCACGCTGGTACAATTCAAAGTAAGTATACAAAAGTATATCTGTCGTACGCAGTACATCAGTCGTATATAATAATCGAATATAATAGTATAAATTATTGTATCTTAGGAATAGTATCACTGATGTACTATAATAACGCTTATATCACTGTCTATTTCGATCACTCTGGTGTGGTTGATTAAACTGCATTGCTTCACTTAGTGTACACGCATACAGTCTGATTTGTGATGTCAGAAGCTGGCAGCGTGGTTGATTGAATTCTCATACCCAAATCCATCTGTAAATTCAAAGAAGAAATCTATTAATAAGGAAAAAGACATTAATTTTTCAGTAAGGGTTACAAGTTGATACCGAGAAATTGAACGTGTGATAATTTATATGAAAATTACAAATTAATTCCATCCTGTATATCTATACCTTTTCATAAACCATACACGCTTTATGTGAGGCATTCTATTTTAGATTAAAAATTATTGGAAATATCAAGCGTATCATTGATTAACTACAATGTATCTAAAGTGTACCTGTTTCGCGCCGCTCAGAATTTTACACGGTAATCAAATGGGGCGCAGTCGGCATCAAGACTCTTGTAGCTTCCTTACATCTCCTACTCTCCCACTGTCTTTCGCGCTCCGAGGTAAGCGGGTAACAGAACTATACAAGAAGTCGCGCGTATTCTTCGACTTCTTGCACTATCCTGTGACCCGCTTACCTCTGACTGCGAAACTCAGTAGGAAAGTAGAAACGTAAGCTGGTTCGCAAAACTCTTGATGCCGACTGCTGCCCCATTTGATTACCGTGTAAAATTCTTAGTGGCGCAAAATACGTATACTTTACGCACGGCAATTTAGACAATAGAAATTTTTTTAAAGGTCGACTTTTGCCGATGGTCCTATCACAAAGTACGCATCGAAAGTTTCAAGGAAATGTATGATTATCATAGGTTTTGATCACCGGTTCAAAAGTTACAGGCGATTATCTAAAATCGAGAAAACGGTAAGGGATATCCCTTGCCGTTTTTTTCGGCCAAAAATCGGAAGTCGGCAGATCGGATCGCCCTTTTGCTATATCGAGGGTCAAAAATAAGTCAGAGAGCCGTTTGCCGTTGGTCAAAATTCGCATTAGTTTCGAAGTTAGAGTCAAAAAATCATCGAAAAATGATGGTCAAAAAATAGGCCCCAAAAAAAAGTCTTTAGAGGGACTTTCGGCTTTGATTCTTGATAGAGGATTAAAAGAGGGTCACAAAAAACGCAACCCATATTATATTTTCGTACTCTGAAAATATTCACTAACACATCCAAAGAATTGCCCAGTCATCGTTTTACTTTCCCTTTAAGAAAGCATGTAATTCATATATTTTATTCACTGGACTGTACAATTTCCACAAATATAAGACAATGATTATTTCTGAAGTCAATCAACGTTCCCTCTACTCATGTTCCCTATCTCAACGTTTCATCCTATACAAAATTGTCATACTGGATTTTCATACTCCGAAAATATATACTAGCACATTCGAACAGTTCCGCAATTACCTTTTCACTTTCTCTCCGAGAAAGCATTAATTCATATCATCCATTTGCCGGACCGTATCATTTCGCCGGACACGGGACAAAGATTATTTTTGAAGGCGAGCAATTCGTTTCTTTCCGCCAACGTTTCCCCGAGAGTACCGATCCTCGCGCGCCACGCATGTTGTTTCAAGTTCGACCCTGAGCACACGTATGGGGGATCCTGAAGAAACAGAGGCGAGTTAATTTCGAGCTGACTTCATTTCTGCCGCCGTTTGGTCGTGGATGCGAAGGAGGCCGGCGAGGGACGTTGCAAAATTCAGGATAAACATAATTTCCCTTTAGCGTTCGGAAAACTGCTGTCGGACGTGCGGAATTGTGTTTGCGCGCTCCTTTCATTTACCTCTTTCTGTCCGAGCGGCAGAATACAGAGGGACGATGTACAGATTGCATAGTGCAAGACTTTTTGCGGTTTGCCGAACTGATTAAACATTCTGGATCACGTCAGTCCGGATATAATATTGTGACTTTCTACTTAAACTCAACATTTCCTTCTTTTTTTTTCTGTATATTATTTTAATGTCAATACCTATTTCTTCTGTTAGGTGAGCCATTCATTGGTGAAATCGGTTATCTTTAAGAATGATGCGATCGCATACATTTCGTTTCATATAGAAAAATTTGACTTCAGCTTTTAATCAACTTACAATTAGTAAGAAGGAAATCTACTTTCGTGAAATAGGTTCTCGTATCTACATACATGTACTATTAACCTTAGCGCTTTATAAATCATGAAATTAGTACATATCATTATTGTTATTAATTATCTAATTAAAGACATAACAATTATTAATATATATTTAATTTATGTATTGAACAAGCAACATATTTCTTAGCAACAGAAATATTAAGACATTGAAACGAAATAATTTCGAAAGCAGTCGAGGTGTGATTATTGCTAGTTGAAAACTTTCACCTAAGCGCTTTATAAATCATGAAATTAGCACGTTTCATTGTTATTGATTATCTAATTAAAGACATAACAATTATTAATATATATTTAATTTATGTATTAAACAAGCAAAATATTTCTTAGCAACAGAAATATTAAGACATTGAAACGGAATAATATCGAAAGCAGTCGAGGTATGATTATTGCTAGTTGAAAACTTTCACCTAAGCGCTTTATAAATCATGAAATCAACACGTATCATTATTGTTATTAATAATCTAATTAAAGACATAACAAAAATTAATATATATTTAATTTATGTATTGAACAAGCAAAATATTTCTTAGCAACAGAAATATTAAGGCATTGAAACGTAAAAATATCGAAAGCGGCCAGTTCTAGTCGACTCCGAATGAAGACTGCTCGCCCAGAGGCGGGTGGAAAAAACCAAAAAGTCATTACTTCGAGCAACGAGGGCGTCGAAGGCGCGGAAGAAATCGAGAAAGGGAGGCAGCAAACTGGCCGCCATTTGGAAAATTCATCGACATCGTCGCGTTTGACTCTTTAATTCGCGGCCAGCCGGCAGCCGGCAGCCGGAAGCGCGTCCGGCCTTGTTTTCCAATTTTCCGCAAGGGCTGCCGGGGTCAATGACACATGACAGCGTGCCGCGCGGCAAATGCTTATGCGTTAATTCCCTTTGAGCGGGCTCCCGTTTCGACCATTATTCACCGAACAAACACCTTTGTCTACGTTACGCTCCTTTAACCGCGTTCGAACTGAAACTCACCTCCCCCTCCTCCTTCTCCTCCCCACTCCTCCCCACTACTCACACTCCTCCATCCCTCCTCATCCTTCTCCGCAGCACTCTGTTTCTCTTCGTGGCTGACGTGCGAAATACTCTGCGCGGTACAGGTCGTTTCAGATGATGCACGTCACCTTAGGGACGCCTGTGTGTGTGTCTGTGTGTGCGTGTGAACAAAAATCAAATATGCTTTTGAGCGCCATTTTGGTTGCCCTGCTTTCGGTCCCTGTTGCCTGCTGCCAATCATACGATCTCATCATTCGCAAACTGTC
This sequence comes from Anoplius nigerrimus, assembly GCA_914767735.1. Classification (NCBI taxonomy): domain Eukaryota; kingdom Metazoa; phylum Arthropoda; class Insecta; order Hymenoptera; family Pompilidae; genus Anoplius; species Anoplius nigerrimus. The sequence continues at coordinate 6,268,496 of OU612091.1, forward strand.
GAAACCACACGTACATACCCTGTGACACGACAGTTACAGATAACGAAATTCCTTCGGCCGCATCAAGCCGCACAGAAATCCTCACTTATCCTCCCCCTCCTCCTCCTCGCCGCCAACTGGGAGAAGCGCGGGAAAAACAAATAGACTGCCTCGCACGTAGAAGCGATCAGCTACGAGGGAAGAGAATAAAGCATCTTGCGAGGCACTTAGTGCCGACGTTAAATCAAGCGATCCTTCCCGCCAACCGTAAATTCCCGCCAACTGTGCGACCTCGGCTCCACTTCCGTCTTCCATCTCACTCACGCGCGCGCGCGCGCGCATTCTGAACAGTTCCCTCCTCATAATCCGGCCGCTAAGGTTCGACGATGACTCGTGCCGATAATAGGGATAATTCCCTTATTTGCGCCTGTTATCGTTTGGCGTCGGTTAGCGAGCGACTTCAGACGCGGAAGACGACGCATCGGGGCCACTTCCGGCCGACGGAGTCGGGAACGAAGCGATTCGTTCGAACGAACTTCCGGTCCGGCGAAGCCTCCGGCCGACGAGGCGGACTTAAAGCTGGCAAATTTCAACGTCCGGCTTCGCTAATCGAAGTATTTCGTTTTGTCGAAAGTATTTCGTTTTCTCGAAAGTATTTCGTTTTGTCCACAGTATTTCATTTTGTCGAAATTATTTCGTTTTGTCGAAAGTATTTCGTTTTGTCGAAAGTATTTCGTTTTGTCGAAAGTATTTCGTTTTGTGGAAATTATTTCGTTTTGTCGAAAGTATTTCGTTTTGTCGAAATTATTTCGTTTTGTCGAAAGTATTTCGTGTTGTCGAAAGTATTTCGTTTTGTCGAAAGTATTTAGTTTTGTCGAAAGCATTTCGTTTTGTCGAAAGTATTTCGTTTTGTCGAAAGTATTTCGTTTTGTCGAAAGTATTTCGTTTTGTGGAAATTATTTCGTTTTGTCGAAAGTATTTCGTTTTGTCGAAAGTATTTCGTTTTGTCAAAAGTATTTCGTTGGAGATGAAAGTTTAGGGGGTTTGTAACGATCATGCGAACATCGTATACAGAGTGTACCGATCCTGATATACTGCTTTAGGAGAGTCAGACTTATTAATTGTTAAACTTCTTTCCTCTTTTTATACAATTTCTTATCAAATATTTGTCATCTTCTTTATTAAATGTCAATACTTACAATTCCATTGCTTAGCGTCATTGTTTTTCCTGCTGAAATTCATTGCAATTTAGTAGTCGAAAGTGCAACACTGATCGAATACGCCGAATCCTTTATAATATTTTTTATAAAATATTTTATTAATAATATTTTAATATTATTATATATCATCCGATTCTACCGTTACACACATGTAGGTAGGTACCCACACGAAGCCACTTCTCTCTCTCTCTCTCTCTCTCTCTCTTCACCTTTTCGGCCGCCGCGCGAAAAGTCACGAATCGGCGTAAGCCGCGCGATAAAGCCGCGACAAATAGTGGTTGGCAAAAGTAATAATACCGACTGGTAATAATAGTGCCCACGGTGGGAACCGACACACCGTGGCATCGCACACGCACACACGCGAGCGTGCCACGTGTCTCACGTACGTGCGAAACGGACGACGAGCGAGAATCATAAAATTCGGCATCGGACTCCGATCCCGATTTCCGACTTGCCGACCTCCGGAAATGGAAGGAGAGCCGGGAAAGATACGATGAAACGTAATGAAGGACGGGGACAGACGTTAATAACGTCCGATCGATACATTATCGGGAGGTCGTATTCTTCGGCGGGATTTTCGGATGAGGGAGTCTGGACTTTTCGCGCGAGACATGTAAGATGAGGTGAGGTTTGGTTAAAAATTCGAAGAGAATGTCGATGGAGGGATTCGATACACATTTTCAAATTGTTCTCTTTTAACCCCTTAACGTGCACACTCGAGTATATTCGAGCGGCATTGTATTTGATGCTGCTAAAATTAAAATAAACATTTTGATTAATTTTGTATTTTTTTTATGTCCTTGCCAAGACAATGTTCTAACGTGTGTGTTTTACATAAAGAAAAAATTGATTTTTTTTTGGCCGGATTATTTAAAAGAAATCGTACGTTAAGGGGTTAATAATTGCAACTTCTAAATATACAGCTGATTTTACTTATTTTTCTTTATTTTTCAATTGTGCCGAGTAATGGGTTAATGACGGCGGATTCGTTAATTATGACATTATCGCCGCATTGAGCTTCTTTCGATGCGGGCTGCCGTTTTTCGACTGGCATTATTATGCGAATGGAAATAATAAGCGCTTGTCGGAAGGTTTGCAGTATGACGGTTGCCCTCATTATTTTTAATATCTTTGCCGCGATTGCGTCGATCATGAGAGAAGCTTCGAGCGGAAAATATGATTGCGTGGGATAATTATACGGGCTTGGGGAAATTTCGAATTGTTTCGGGGGGAAGCGGATAAGATGACTTTTTTGTTTGAAGGAAGATTCGAGAAACCGTATAATATGGCACAGACAGAAATAGTCAACGTGAATCGTAACTTAACAACACTTTGATATATCAGGGTATATAAAGCTGTAGAAGCATCGCAAATACAAATGTAAAAAGTAGAAGTAATTATTGGAATGCAAAAGTTAGGTATGAAGGATGAGGTTACAAAATTCAATCCATTTTGACTCTTGAACATAGAAGATTATAAATATATATTGCAAATTCAAATATGCAAAGTAGAAGCCACGGAAAGTTAGGTCTGAAGAATGAATCGGAAGAAAATTACATCCATCGAAGATAAAATAAATCTACAAATGAATTGCATTCATAAATACGTAAAGTAGAAACGTGCAAGATTATAAAATTGATCAAATCATTGCAAATATAAAAATGCAAAGCAGAAACAATACGTTCCAATTCGAAAGTTATATTTGAAGCATGTTTGATAAAAAAAATTAAATCCATCGATGACACTAGAGCATGCAAAATTACATAAACCGATCTAATCATTGTAAATATGCAAATGCAAAGCAGAAGCAATTCATTCCAATTCGAAAATTATATTTGAAGAATGTGTAGTAACAAAATGAAATCCATCGATGAAACTCAAACATCCAAGATTATATAAATTGATCGAATCATTGCAAAATGTAAATATATAGCGGTTCCCGTCGTCAACATAAGTTGAAGCCGATCCTGGGTGATAACTTTACAGACAATTTAGCAACCGAGCCAATAATACTCTTCCTTAAAGATACTGGTCTAATCAACGAAATTTTGTAAAAGGTTCCAATAGTTACTGGTCGTCGCTAATAACCAGTGGCAGTTGATGCGACGTAAAATAAACGTAATAAAAAAAAAAAATGTAAATCTACGAAACAGAAACAAATACATTCCGATTGCGACTCTTGTGCACGGCGAACGAGTGCAAACAAGATTAGATCCGGGAAGAGTATCGCACTCATCGATGATGCAAGGTGACAAGTAGTACGACCGTTAAAACGATCATCCGGTCGCCTCCCGCCTCGGTCACGTCCGGAGTTCCGAAAACGAGCCGACTCACCCTGCGCCCTCGGTAACATCCCCAGGAGGGGCGTCAAACGATATTGCAACCCTCGGAGTCTAACGAACCCCGGCCCGGAGTAAGAAACAACGCCAAGGACGCAGAACGGATTCTCTCGTTCGTCGAAGCGGCAAGTAATTAGATATAACGAAATGAAGGATCTGTTTTGAGGATAGACTACAGACTCTGCCCGTTTGAAATCAACCCTCTCCCTTCTCTCTCTCTCTCTCTCTCTCTCTCTCTCTCTCTCTCTATCTATCTATCTCTCTCTCTGTCTGTATCTCTTCCGAGACGAATACAAATGTTTTACGGATCCTGCGTATTTTCGCAGCAACAAAGAGCCGGTGATGAAGCCGTTAAGACGGAAGGCTCCTTTGCCAGGCAAGAAGGGCGCCATTCAAAGACGCCGGATTCCATTATTTCATCAGCTATTCCGCGATGCACGCTGTAACCGGATGAGCTTGCAGGGCACGCAAGAAACGAAATGATCCTTAGCTTCGACGAATCTCGTCTGCGAGCCTCCTGACGAATACGAAGAGAATTGTTCCAGTAGAAAAAGTCGCGATTCCATTAAAATGTCGACATTCGGTCATTGGGAACTGATGGTATTAATTTTTCAAATTTGATTCTAATGACCATATAATGTATGAGAACGAAGAATTTCGTGTACCGTATTGATTTATATGGACTTCAGTAGATATAGTTATATTTTATTTATCATTCTGTTTCGTTGCATTTACTTTCGTATTTATGTTTCGTTAATATTTCATTGTTCAATATTACTTAAAAAAACCGTTTTATTGACCAACCGTTCCAATATATAATTATACCATAGGACCAGTTTGGTCATAAGAGACATTACAAAGGAAAAATCAGAAGTTATAAAATAATCGTTTCGTCCTGAATCCACTGACGGACTTATTGCAATACATACTAGTATAATATTGGTTTAAAGAATCGCGTAATTGATCATCCGTTTAAATATATAATCATACCATAGCGACTAGTTTGGCCATATGAGACATTAGAGAAGAAAAATTAAAAATGACAAAATACTCATTTCGTCCTGTGTCCACACATCGTCTTACGTACATATTAAACATACATACATATCAGTCCAATTCCCAGTTGCAATACCATCTCAAAAGCCGAAGGAAATTCTTAACGGACGCGCAGTTCGCGATCAGCGTTGGATCAGGATTCCAAGGTGACGGATAGCGCGCTGCCGAGGCAGGGTCAAAAGCGACCTGGATCAATAAACAGTCGGTTCGGCCGGCGAACACTGTGCGATTTTCGCCGGCCGCATTGTGAGCCGACCGCCGAGCTAAACGCATTTCAATATGTTCCGAAGGACGAACAATGGGACGACAGGCGAGGTCCGACAAACTGCGCGGAAAATTGCCGGGGCAACTTGAGAATCGGAAGCGGAATCTCGAGGATTCGTTTGTAAACGGAGGCCAGCCATTGACGGCCGCGCGCGCGCGCGCGCTCTCTCGCCCCGCGAATTTAGAATAGCGCGAATAATCCTATTTGCGGACGTCTCGATGCTTTGAGTGCTCCTATTTCGGAAGCTGCCCGCTTTGCTTACGTTCGGCCAGCACATACAGTGAGTTTGTGTGCTCTGCGGGAATCTGCCTGTTATGCTTAGAGTCGAAGATCGGCGAATCTTTCGGCAAATATTTATCTTGGATTTTCAATTAACGCAACGGATAATTTCTACTCGCATTATCGTTTAATTCGGAGGATTGTATGGGCGAGTTATAACATGTGGGCAAAATTATTGTTCGACTCAATTCTGCTACCAGTCCTCAGAGAGAGGCTACCGAAGGTACGTACAAAATTTGAAGCTCGATCGGTCAATTAATTATCGAGATATCCTTGGCGCCGATTTGAAAAACACAGTTCTGCGGTAAACGCGTTCAAAGTTTCGATACCGTTACGCTACCTGAGCGCGCGAATTACTTATAATTTTTATTACTCTGCTAATTTTTGAAATATCAATAAACGGTTTTCACGAGCGTATTAAGAAAGGTCTGATAATAAAATGAAAAAGAAATCGAGTTTGTCAGATTTGTAGGGCAGACTACCGCCTTAAGAAGTAAAACCTTTTATGAGAGACAATATTAAGTCAGAATCAGAGGAGAAGCTGCAGTGTTAATCGTCACACTGACGGTCCGAGAATCGTTGGAAGCTTAGAATGATCCTCGTAACGGTTCTTTTGCGTAGCTCGCCGCTTTGAAACGCCGGAATCGAAAGCGTTCGAATCTGAAGAAGCACTCTGCGCCGCTGATCAAACGCGGCGAATCCCAGCTTGGAGGAATATTCATCGGAGAATGTGGACAGAGAAGACGCGAAGTCGAACGATTCCGGGGAAATATTTCCCCGACGGCCGTCGCTCGCCGATCTCGAGGGTCTCAAGTGACCCACCGCAGGCGACACCGAGAAATTAGGCTCGTTCGAGGTCGAAATTAGGGGAATTTCCAATCGGCGTCGAACAATTATTTCTCATCGAGCCGTTCTGCGACTTATTGATTACGAATAATGAAAAGAAAAATGAGAATGAACTTCAGAACTTTTTACGCGCGAAAGTCAAGCTTATCAATTGTCAATAATCGGATTGCTGTCATCTACTAGCTTCTGGATACGTTGGAAAGTTGGCTAGATGACAGCGATGCATCCGGAAGCTAGTAGATGACAGCAATGCGTCGAGATGTTAGATGACAGCGATTCATCGAGCCGTTAGATTTCGATGCACCTACGCTGTCACTAATGAAACTTCGCGAAGCAAACCTTTCCTTCTTACATATAAATATATATAAAAATTACATATTTCTATTTATATAATAAAACTGTTTAAACTCCACGAAAGTTTCTTTCTAATATTAACATTAACATGAAACTGCTGAGGACCCAAAAAATAGAGAGGTCGAAACGTCCCAATATTCTTATTTCTACGATCCTATCGTCGCCGAACTAAACACATTCGTGAAGCGAAATTACAGTCGAAGATTAGAATATCTCGAAATGAATGGGAAAGATAAAAATGCGACGAAAGAAGAATGAGAGGGTAACGACAAAAAAGAATGATGAGCTCTTGGCGAGTTGGAGTTTTTTGAGGCTGGCCGATCGGTCGATGGCTGAAAGTCGACTGTCAGACAGCGGCGCTCGGCGTCGCTCGGCCCGAAACGAGCGGCGTCGCGACGCCTGCGCAAGCCGCCGCCGCGATTCACTCAGACGGCGCCCCGACGCTGCTATCGTCGGACGCTCCTTCGGCACAACAGTCAGCCTCCGATTACGTTCTCCATCTTTTTCTCTCTCAATCTTCTCACTCTCTCTCTCTGTCTCTCTCTCTCTATCTATCTATCTCTGTCTCTCTCTCTATCTCACTTCGGCGAGCCACACGTGCGAAACATACGCAAGAGTGCACTTTGCGGGCAAGAGATGAAGTACGGCTATTTTGAATGTTTGGAACTTTAATTGACCCGACGGTTTCGAAAGTGGGATAAGAAAATATGAAGAATGGGGTTAGTTAGAATTTTTAGCCGTTAGCGGCCAGTTGATTTGTTCGATTTTCTCTGGTATCATGTTATATCTTTATGTTTCATTTTAATCGATTCTTCTAAACAGACGATATTGGAGTCAAAATAATCGAATCATTATCAGTATAGAATTTTCAGCAAAAATTAGGAGTAATCTCAAGATTCCTAACTACTTTACATTACTTTTCACTCAATTACTTACATTTTCATATTTACAAGCATTACTTAAGTACTGTTGGTTTATATTGGATGGTGTCGGTGAATTGAATATTGAACTGTTGATGCTGAATTAATATGCTTAAGAACTACACGGATTCTGTACTATACGCGGATTACAGGCGTTCGCTGTAAAAAGCAGTGTGATTATTTTTTGCAGAAAGTAACGTCGAAGGAGGGACGTCGCTGATGAAATTTTCAAAGGCCCGCGAAATTTTAACGCGCCTCTCGTAACGGCGTGCCGGGACTGCGCTAGCTGCGCGCTCGTTTTTCTCATATTCCCGAATCTTGCGCAAAACCTCACGCCTTCGATAAACATTACCTCCCCCCCCCCCCCCCAAAAAAAGTATTCCACACGCTGACAAAGACTTTTCGCCCGACAAAGAAAAGTGCCAATATTTTTTCCATCTTCCTACCACTATCTCTCCCTAAACCTGCGACATGAAAATGTAGCTCTTTAACCCTTCTCCACCACCCCTTAATCGTTACGCGATATACATCGAGAAATATTTGCCAACGCAACCCCCGTAAATGAACCCACCCAGTTACAAAAAAGAAAATTCCCCAAAAAACCATCGTCCCACCGAAACAAGCTCTTACACCCGGTCTATTTTGCCCAGCCCTTGTCAAGTACCACCCCAAATCGCGCCCAAAAATATCTCTCACCCCCTCCCCATGAAGAACCGTGCGTCGCACCACCCCCACCTCCCAAATACCAGCCGCAGGCGTGAAAAAGTGTACATTATAGAAAATAAGCGTTTATCCTCACCCCACCCCTTCGCATCTGCCCACCCCCACCCCCACCCCCCCACACCCGCGTACAGCAGCACGCAAGCTCACGGGCACACTTTCAGCCCCGGCGTCGGGAGAGGCGGTTGGCACCGAGACATCGACACGACCACCCTCCCCCACCCCCACCCACCCCCTCGTCACCCCCGCTCTCGAGCCCGCTCCACCCCCCTCCAGCGAACTCTCCCCCTCTACCCTCCGCGAGTCTCCATCCCCCGAACGCGACGCGAGAGGGAGTCCGAGTTCCTGGCTCGTTCCTCACTGGCTGCAGTGCGTTCCCAAACAGCCGTGAGACAACCTCGAGCGAGCGTCCGCACGCACGCACGCACGCACGCACGCACGCACGCACATACACGGCGGGCAGAACGTTGCCGAGAGAGTCAGGCGCGCGCGCGCGAGCGCCCGTGGTCTCAAGTCGAAGTATACGTGTGTCGGTCGGTCGGTTTCAAGCGGATCAGGATCGTGTGAGACCTTGTGAGACCTTGTGAGACCTTGTGAGACCTTGTGAGTCTTCGGGGCGCCAGCACTGAAAATCTGAGCCTGACGGATAAAAAGTAAATTTCATGCCGTGACATTGTCCTAGGACCTCTGTCTCACTCTCAATCTCTCTCTCTCTCTCTCTCTCTCTCTCTCTCGCTCTCTCAATCTCTCTCTCCGACGCGCGCGCGCGCGCTCTCCTTCGGAGTGCGGGAGGATGCGTGGGAAGGCGTCGGGAGGCGTCGGAAGTGCGTGAGAGACGGATCTCTGCCGGAAGTGGGCTCGGGCCGGCGTGCCGGTTCGATCGAAGGTGGTGGGAAGGTGTGGGAAGCCTGTGGGAAGCCTGTGGGGGGTGGGGGCGGCAGGGGTAGGACCGGGAGGACGCACGAGGCGTGACCAGGATCGTTTCGACGCCGGCGGACCGACGTCCCGACGTCCCGACGTGCCCGACGAGAATGTGCCGCGTCGGGAGAGACGCCGTCCGCGAGCGGGAAGTGGCCAGCATCCAGGTTGCCCGGTGTCAACGCTCGCGGGGATAAGCCGATCCTTCGATTCAGTGTCCTGCGGAACGGCCGCCCAGCTGAAGGATACCTTAGGGTCCTGGAGGAGGTTCCGGATTTTTGTCGGAGGATTCTGGATGATCCTGTCGGATCCCGAAGGTTCTCCGGTTCCTGGATCGCTGACCCCGGTGATCGAAGGATCGATCAAGGTCGGCCGAAGGTCAAACACTCGTTTCGACGTAGAAGTCGGTCTCGCGCCGGAAGTCGGAGCTTCGACAGGGTGACAAGGTGGCAAAAGTGTCGGTGAGAGTGCTTCTTGAGAAGTTTCGCGGCTTTCGGTGTGAATCGTGCGAGTCGGCCCAAGCGAGGTGAGCCGGCGAATCGGTTTTGTCCGCGAACGAACGACAGGTTCGGTGATAATAAGCGTGTCGGGAGAAGAGGATTCCGAGCGAGGCTGCTTCATCGAGGATCTGTGGGAAGAAGCTGAAGCGGAAATCGAGAGACAAAGAACGCTCCCGCTCACGATTAAGGAGAGTGCTTCGAGGCCGACTTGTGCGAGGAATAATCGGACGAGAATAAGCGATCGAGGAAAGTGGACTTCGCGGCGTTGACTGAACTCTGAAAAGGAGGAAACCTCGCGCGATCTCGAAGAGACGGCCACCCGTTCGTCGGAGAATAAACGCCGGCCTTCAAGTTTCGCCCAGGGCGGCATCGAATTTCGGAAAGTTTCGAGAAAGGTTTCGAGTCTTCAGTTTTTTCGTCGAACCGACAAAATCCTAATCCTTCGAGGAGGGTCGAAGCTTCGGATTTCTAATGCAATCCGGACTCATCTAATCCGCGAACGATCCAGATCGAGTCGAGTCTGACAGTAAGGAGGCAGATAGATCGGGAGAGGGAGGGGAGAGAGTGGACACGGCGAGGGGAGAGAGAAGGCATAGGAGAGAGAGACAGAGAGAGAGAGAGAGAGAGAGAGAGAGTAGGGTGAGGAACAGATTGTCGGATTGAATTTTCCTGTTAGCTTCGCGCGCGAGAGAGAGGGAGAGCAAGGGCCAGACCGGGAGAGAAAGAGAGAGAGTGAGAGGGAGAGAGAGAGAAAGAGAGCGAGAGGAGGAGAGGGGGGTCAGAACGCGCACAGAGAGAATCGTTCTCGCCTTCAAACTCGTTTTTGTACGAAACTCCGAGCCGATAAAGCGGAAGCCGGGCGAGATTGAAATTCGAATGCAAATTTCGGCAGGCTCTCACTCGCACACCTACACACCCACACACACACACACACACGCGCACGTAGGCGTCTACATACGAACCTGGAGTTCGACAAATGGGCCGTGAGAACTTGAGACCCGTCGCTTCCGGGATCTAAGCTCGGGCGACCTTGAGCGAATGACCGAATGGGCGGCATTCTGTTCGCGAATTCTTGTAAATAAGTGTACCATACTCTCTCTCTCTCTGTCTCTCTCTCTCTCTCTCTCCCCCCCTGTACATAAAACCTTTTTTCGCACCTTTAGATTCCTCCTGACCGTCAGAGAAGTGTGCGGCTGTCGGGACCTAATCGTAAGTCAATAATTCGGCCGGTCGACCTAATCGTACCCGGGACGAGTCCGTAGCTTAGTCGGAAGCGTGTAGCCAGAAAAAAAAGAAGAAGAAGAAGAAGAAGAAAAGAAATACGAGAATTAGTAGTCGGAGCTCTCCTTTTTTCCGTTCGGAGCGTGTTTTAATTATCGAATATTTTCCGTCGAATTCGTTGCGGAGGTTCTTTCGCGGAAGGCGAGGGAAGCAGGTCGGAACTGTACGGGTATACACAGCGCTTAGCCTTTTATAGGACGCCGTGCGCGATAATTAATTAGTATCGCGACGAGAGGAGGTGGGGAGGGTAATAAAAAGAGAGGAGTTCCCCAGGAGTGGACATTGGGCCGATTTTCGACTATAGAGGCCCGTAGATCGTAGGATCGAAGGTCGAGTGACTCGGGATCAGCCTTTAATCTTAAGTGGCGAGGTAAAAAGGGGACCAATTTTTCACGCTCCTTTGATATCTCTTTCTCTTTCTCTCTTTCTCTCTCTCTCTCTCTCTCTCTCTCTCTCTCGTCTGTCTCTACCTCTCTCTGTCTCTCTCTCTCTCGTTCGTTTCGTCTTCGCTGTCCGTCTGCGTATGTCTCCACCCTTTATCTTCTTAATCCGACCGCCAGACTATCCATAAATCTCCCGCCGCACTCTCTGTCCATATTAACTCTGTCGGCGGGCCGGACGGAATATATACGGTGTCCGCGAGGCACGCAAGCGATAAATCAAGGGCCGAACCGGTGTCGGTAGGGAGGGTAGGTAAAGTGTGCCGTAAGTGCGACCGGTCGACTCTCGCGGGTTCAGGATTCGAACAGGCAGGATTCGAGTATCAGGATTCGAATATCAGAATTCGAACGACAGAGTACGAACGGCAGGACTCGAACAGGATTCGAACTGTGAGAGTGAGTGCGGTGCAGTGCTGAGTGCCACAATTCCTTGGAGTTCTGTGTTCGACCTGTCTTCAAGGACATCGACTGGACCACTGACCTAGTCCAACCCAGGCAGTATCGAAGCAGACTGTCGACTTATCTCAAGTAGAGATAGGCCCGAACTGGCAGCTTCGAGGTCAGCCCCGCAACGTTGACGAAGGACGTTCGATTCTTTCGGCATCCGGCATGACGTCATCCCGAACCTAACCTCGGTCCAGCAGCCCTCATCGGCCTGCCAGCTCTGCTCAAGGTCTCGCCAAGCGGAGAACGAGGCTCGGTAGGGGTAGGGGTGGGTTCAGCGAACGGTGGGACTCGCCGAGGACGAGGGAGGCGCGGGCTTGTTCGTCTTGCTAATATACTCGAGGATGACATCATCCTGAAACGGGCATGACGGCCCTGGCCTCGAGATGCGACGAGACCACGACCCTTCTGCTGTTGCTGCTACTGGAGCTGGCGCCCGGCGCGCGTTGCTATCCACCTGCGGCGGGTCTCGGGAGGCTGGCCACCGTCGCCGGACCTTCGTCGTCCAGATAGCATCTGCAGGAAGCGGCGAGGGTGCGAGTGATGCCGCTCATCGGCAGCATTATGACCATCAGCGACGCCGGTAGTAAGAGGAGCGAGACCGAGGTCGTCATCGAGGAGAACATGACGTGGCCCCGATCGGTCGACCTACCGGACACCAAGGAGCTTCCTCAGATCAGGCACGAGCCCCAGATTAGGCACGAGCCTCAGCGAGCCAGGGGTCTGGGCCTGAGCGGCGACTCGCTGCTGCAGAAAGCGGTCTTCAGGTGGGCAGAGGGGGAGGGCGATCAGCTTCGCAGAAGCTTGGAGAGGATAGGCGGGCCTGGCCTCGGCGGACTAGAGCTTGACCTTGAGAAGGTTCAGAGGGCCGCCAGGGGCAAGAGGAGCACGGTGGGCGGGAGGGAGCCTGTGACCAGGGAGAGCGTTGACCTTGAGCAGAGGGAGAGACAGGAGGAGAGCGACGTCTACGAGAGGAGTACCCTGAAGAGCGAGCAGTCCGTCAACGCCACTTCCCAGGAGCCCGTCGTCGGCACCAGGCAGGGGGTCAAGGTCAAGGACGGAAGGGACTGCGAGTGCTCCAAGTCGAACTCGAAGACGGAGGAGGGCGAAGCTCTGGAGAGGAGTACGGATAGCTCGGACTCTCTCGGTCCGGTGGAGGACCTTGAGGACCAGCTGCTCTTCCGATTCGAGAACACGATGGAGGACCTGTGCGACTCGTTCAACGACTCGTTCAACGACAGTCTGCCGTTCCCCTGGAACAATAGTCTGTACAATGAGACCTTCATCGTCATGGGCGAGGGGATGTATCCTTCGGGGTACACCTTGCCACATATTATTCTTGCATCGATCGTGGCCACGCTGCTGATGATCGTGATAGTGGTCGGGAATATGCTGGTGATAATCGCCATCGCGACGGAGAAGGCCCTGAAGAACATTCAGAACTGGTTCATCGCCAGTCTGGCGGTGGCTGACTTCTTCCTGGGCCTGGTGATCATGCCCTTCTCGCTGGCGAACGAGATCATGGGATACTGGATCTTCGGGTATTGGTGGTGCGACATTTACTCGGCGATGGACGTGCTGCTATGCACGGCCAGCATCATGAATCTGTGTCTGATCAGTTTGGATAGATTCTGGAGTATCACGCAGGCGGTCGCGTACCTGAAGAAGAGGACGCCCGCCAGGGCAGCGCTCATGATCGCGCTCGTTTGGATCCTGTCCGCGCTGGTTTGCATACCCCCGCTTTTGGGCTGGAAGAGACCGACGCCGGAAGAGGAATATCCCAAGTGCAAGGTCAGTCAGCTTCATTCGTTTCTAAAGTTAAGCGTTTGAGGATAATTGAACCGGCGCGGTTTTATCGAACGTTTTAGACGATGAACGCGTTTACTGATATTTATATCAGTTACTTCTGGATGGGATATGATAAAGTGTTCTAATATTGACGGCAGAAAACTTAATATTGTCGTTATATAAAAATCTAGGTACCGGTGGGATTAATTTCTGTCATTACTACTGAAAGTATAAGTGAAATCTTACTTGACTTACTGGGATATAATCTGTTCGCAAAAAAAGTATTTTTGGTTTTCAATCATACGATCGTAGTTCTTATTAAGAACTTGTGTCAGTATTCAAATATTTTATGTTAGTAGTTATATAGTATCTACTTTATATACTACTTAAGAACATACTTATAATTTACAACGAAGGTATTTTCTAATTTTGATCCGTAACTTAAATATGATTAACGTCAAATATTTGATTACTGATATAAGTTCTTCAATACTACATAAAGTAAATTCTTTGTATTAATGAGTATTATCTCTTACCACAAACCCGAAATTACTTTTTTGCCTGATAATATCAATTCCAATCTATTCAAACAACCCTGTTCCCTCCCAAATTCCTAATTTAAACCACAGAAAAGATCCTAAACGTCTCTGAAGCGTGAAGGAACGACTATGCAACCGAAAGATTGTAAAGCCCGAGTGCATACGAGTCCGCGATGAAAACTTGAACTGTCATCATTCTTGAGGCTGTCAGTTCGACTCGTTCCGAGGATCGTTCTGGCAAAGTTGACCGGAATGTTAATTAGGCCCCGACCCTCGAAAGTCGACATAACGGATTGTGCTCAGCAACCTGTCGAGCCAGTCCTGAAGGAAATCGTTAAGGCGATCTCCTCTTTACCTGAGAGAGAGAGAGAGAGGGAGGGAGGGGGGGGGGCTTTCAAGATGAAAGGAACCAACCACGAAGAAGACCGATTCCGTTTAGCTCCGCAAACGTGAACCTAATTTCTGCTCAGAGCGTCTCGGACCAATTCCGGCCGACCTTTCTCGTCCAATTTTTGCCTGCCTACGTTGTCGGAAGGATACGTGAGCCGTTTGCTTTGAAAAGTGGTGTATTTAATGAACAGTTCCGAACATTGTAAATAGTGAACTGGACTTATGCCACTTTCAAACTAACGCTTGATTGTTTCTAACTTGGGGAATTTTCTGTGCCTAAAATCGTATAATCTGAACATAACTGAAATTGGCGTATTTGTCGAGTTTTCGTTGTGACAGTATTTTTTTCAGTCGGGTATTGTAGAATCTGAACATGTTGCTTATGGATAGTTAACTTGAATTTGTGGCGAATGTATTTCAGACAATTTCAGTTGACGTTCGAGATTGTACGATTTTGGACGGATATTTTCGCAGCCGAAGCCACTTTATAAAAATCCAAGACAAATGTCATTTTTGTTATGATTCGCGTTACTATTAGGATCACCGAATTCTATCGGTGTTTTCAGTTATATTGCAGCGTCTGAATTTGCAACACGAGAATTGATGTCTCACTCATATGATTAGCACGAGATAATTTTGCAGATAAAAATATTCGAGGAATATCGTTCGACCTGATGAGAAATGTATTGTACAAGAAATATTATTACAGAAATATTCTGGCTTTGGGTGTACCGACAAGTTATCAGCCCACCGAGTACTGTTCCGATAATGATTCACGGCGCGAATTTGACCTCATTTCCATAATATCTCATTAATTATTATCCACACCGTCTAAAACAGTATTAATCTCCAACTACTAAACAATCCTCTTATTACCACCCCGTCGAATGAGCTTAAAAAAATGAAAGCAGAGGAACCATAAGTTCGCAAAACAATTTCATCGAAGCTAACAGTAGGCAAGTACAACGTACGTTCTATAGGGTGTCCCAAAAGGAGAGCCAACTCCGAACCAATTTCCAATCGGAATATGTCCGCGTGCCTGGTAGGGGAGGAAGACGTCGAGGGTGTGCGATAGGGGCGAGATGCGGCGGGATGGGACGATAGAGGGTGGCAGGGGGTGAAGTGGGGGTGGCAGAGGGTGGCAGAGGCCAGTGGAGTGAAAGCAGGGTAGAAGAGCAGTAGGGCAAAGCATGCGGGGCTGAGAGGGGAATGAAGAGGGTGGAGGGGCTGTATCGGAGGGCCGCCTTTTATGCAGTGGCGAAACCCACCCTTACGCCTCGTCCACCCCCCGAGGCAACCACCGTCGCGCGCGTCGTTCTCGACGAAACGGCCGTCGGGATTGGATTTCTATGCTCGACAGTTTCGTCCGGAAGCTTTACCGCCGACTCGCGTCATTTCCTTCTAACGCGAGACTAGCCAACCCCCCACACCCCCACCCAGCCTACCCCTGACAACCCTTTCCAACCCTTGCTCGTCCTTCGCAGCGTTAATTTCCTTTCTTGCGTGCGTCGAGAATAGCGCTTACCCGTCGCTCGGCTGATCCATTGGACATCGATCTCGGATGGTGGATTTATGTCGGGGGTTGCATGGGGTGGAAATTGTCGGTTTCGCGCCTCGTCGACGGTCAATTTATTGCGCGATCGAGATTGGCTCCAGTCAAAACTTTTGTTATTGCATAGAAATGGGCATAAAAATATATAACTGATACGTCGTAGTAACGGCGTAAAGGGAATGTCATTGTTTGGCTTAATCGAATTTCGACCTCTTAGCCAGTCACGCAATCCGCCCCCGCCCCCATTAAGATAATTAAAAGCGCATCGATTCTCATTTTGTGCCGGGGGGCGCGAAAATTAATTTTGCCGGATAAGGGGCGGGCAAAAATCGTTCCGATAAGTCGTTGACTTTCCAGCAGCAGTTCATTTTATATCAGAGCCCACCCTCGCCTGTTTGTTCGGCCGTGGGGAGGGGTGGGGGGAAAAAATTAATTCGCCGCACGCTAAAATTTGAGGCTCGCCGCGTGAATTAAAGTCAATTTAGATATGGGGTCCGATAAAAACTGCCGTCCCATTCTCGGGGCATGAATCTCTGTCCCACCCCCTACCACCCCCTCCGCCTTTTTTCCCATGTCAACCACCCCTCAGCCAGCAGCCCCTTCCCGGCCCACTCGGCACGCAGCCACCCTCTTCCGTTTCTCTGTCGCTCCTTCGCCAAAGGAGTGCGAGCGTAGTTTGCTCAGACTGGTCGGCTTCCGAACGGATAATTAACGCAAATATTAACGCGATTAACGCAAATATTCCCTCTGCCACTCGCCGGCGAGCGTAAATATTAGAACACCCTCGCCGCCCGAAATAGCGACATAATTGCGTTCCCGCAAAAATAACCGTGTACACCGACTTGCCTGCATTCGGGAGTTTTGCCGGGACGCTTTAACGAACTCCGACGATAAAATAAATTATTCGGCCTTTCCACTTCCGAGCGATGATTCTTGATTCTGAGAGTTCGGTTCTACAGAATTTTATGACAGAATTACCTCATGCGAAAAGCATTTTAATTATATAAAATAAATTATTTGACCTTTACACTTCCGAGTGATGTGGACCTGTATTCTTTACTACAACTTGAAACATTCCAAACTATATTACATAACACATTTTAAAAATACAATATTTAAAACAATATCAACAAAAAAAATTATTAATGATAAAAAAATTGACGTTCAATTAAAACTAAATCATTCAGATGTACTTGGATCGTAAATTGAAAACAGATTTATTATCATTCCAGTTTGAAGAAACACGTTCAGATGTTTTTATCAGCAGAAATTCATCCAAGTATTACCACATATTTAATGACGTTTGTATTCTATCGAATGTTACCAAAAATGCTTCACTGCATGTTACATCCATGTAACATCTACTAGAAAGGAGTCGGCCAGTATTAGTTTCGACTTCTTCCGACATTCCAGCGAAACGTCGAATACATACGTGTTTACCGGCGCACATCATTATAATTTTTTCACACCCCCATCCCCATACGTCCTCCCCAAGCTCGAGTCCTTTCGCCGATGAAAGGGCCCGATTCAAAGGGAAATCGCACTCTCGCCCCCTCCGGAATCCGACGCCGGAAAATCGCATCAAAAGATTCCTACTTCCGCGGACGAAGAAATCTTTCGACGCTCTCGCCGCCTTTCATTCGACATCCGACAAGAATGTCCGTTGTAATCTGCGCGAGGGACAACAAATTTTCACTTTCAACCTGAACTCATACTTGAATACACCGATTTTCCATGGGTCGATGTAAATATTTCAAACAGGGTGATTGTTTCAAATTTATCGACGATACAATGTCGAAAATACATATATTGAAAATATATGACAGTACTGATGGACATAATTGAAATAACTTAGTTTGATTGTATCTGCTATTATTATATGTACCAAAATTGTCGGTGATGCAGTAGTTATGCATGAAATTTTATATATATTTCATGCGAGAAATATATGGAAAGTGTTAGGTTGGCAAGAAAGTATTTTCGATTTTCGAACACGGAGAGAATTCTAATTACATTTGAGAACTTCCAAAAAATAAAGGAAGAATAAATTATTTTCCATTTGGCATTCCATATTACTCCCATTTAAGTTGCGGAACAGAATGGAAAATACTTCGTTAATCAAAGTGTATTCTCTGCATAAGAATGCATATTCTATACAATTTCGATCGCAATATTTTTCCACGCGACTATCTACGATCAAAATATCCGACTCCAAAATGTTTTCCGCAGAACAAGTACAAATTTTGATATCAACGTTTAATTCCGAATTAACATGTATCACGAAATTGTCGCTGGTACACACGACATTCATGGCTCTCGACATGAAATTGACACTTTAAAAAAAATGGTCCAAGTTTTACACTCGGAGGATGTTGCCCGGGGGGGGGGGGGGGGGGGGTACAATTTCGTTTCCGGAAAGCGAATTAGCCAATCCAGCGACAGCAGCTGGCCGGACGTGGAAATACATAGAATTGAAAACGCAGCCCATATACAGGGTGACCGACGATAACGGGCCACCTTTCGGCGCCGAGCGTTAGCGGAGAATATGACTTAATTGCGCGTAGTAATTACTTTCCGCGAGAAGTTTAAGGGCGCGTTCAATCACGCGCCCGGCTTCGTAATTTCAAGTTACAAGCTCGAAACTTTTGCGTATGTCACCGAGCTGCGCACGCATCCGTTAATTCACGTCCCACCGACCTGCAGCCTCGGAAGGTTCGAAATTTGAATAGAATTTCGGAACGCGATCAACGGATCTCATAGTTTTATCACTGTTTATCTGATTGCGTTTAGCTTTGGTTTTTTGTGCCGTCCATCCAGCATTAGAGCAATAAATGTTCCTCCATGCATCAAATTTGTTCAGTTCAAAAATTAATTTTTGGTTGAAATTTTCTTTATTTATTCCGTTTCCTCTACATGTTTCAAGACCTTTCGGTGTCTTCCTCAGGAGTCTACAAAATCTGCTTAATACAATACGGAACTATTTGCGATGAAAGTGAGATAACATCAAAATCGCAATGCAATATCAGTAAAAGAAAAACAGAAATACACCTACATCGATGTTGTGGCTCGTAATCCAAATTGTTGACAATTTTTCGATGTCGACAGGGAATAAATCTGCCTTTTGTCACTTTCGCAAAAAAAGGCCTTATTAATTTCAAACTAAAGAAATTAAACATAGGGTGGAAACAAGACATAGATATATACGAATTAGATATATTCCTAACATTCCGCTACGGTGAACATTCTGACCGATCGCGGCTCGATTCCGATTCGCTCCGCGAAAAGAGAAAAGAGGAAACATCGGAAAAATGGAAGAAAAATGATGGAGCGAAGATACACAGGGTGGGCGAGATTTGAGGAACGCCGATTTCAATGGTGGCGCGCAGCGGCGGGGGAAGTAAACAAGGCGATGCCGAGGGTAGGTGGCCACGGGGGATGAAGAGGGTGGGAGTGGGGGGGTGAGGGAAAGTTCGCACGGTTTCAATCCTCCATTACGCGCAATTCCCGTTCGGGAGCGCGACTTTGCGTTCCCGTAAACGATTTCGCCTATCACTGACAGCGGCAACGTTTCACGCTCCGTCGGATTCTGGCTAAAAAAGTGGAGGGAAAAAATAGCGGGAGCCAGGGCAAAAAGCGGCTCGGCATCCGAGAGGGGTGGGGCGGAGGGATGGAAGGGCCGACAGGGTGCGCGCGGTGAAGGGGTGGAAAAAATGGAATTCAAGGCGCTGGAAAAATATTCGTAGCTAACAAAAAAGAAAAAAAAATACGAACTGGATATGAGAGGTATGGCATTTTGCGTTATTAATTTCTCGCCAACGATTGTTACCCTTTAAACGTGTGCTACGTTCAGACTCTTTGGGAGGGTCTCCAATCGCTGATACGAGAATTTTCGCTCGCTGCGGTTTTTGTTGTGCGAACGCGGCGCTTCGAGTGAGTCGATTCGCACGATTTTTAGTGGGTTTTAGCTGTTTGGAGAGTTAGTCAGTGTGCTCTGTAGTATGAGTCTACTGTATCGAATTGTCGGTACCCGATGTTCAAGGAATGGATCGTTCATTTTGATAGTGGTATCCCTTTTTTCAAAATATGAGGTATTGCATAAATAAAAAGTTTATGTGATATCTCATATTTTATGAGAAATTAACTTAATATCACGTATATCGATATTTGCGTTTCTCTGGTCTCTTCTAGAAACATTTAATGTGTTGCCTCTATTCTTCCCATTTTACTTATCATTGGTGACCGATTATTTCTCTCTCTCTCTCTCTCTCTCTCTCTATTGCGACCCTACGTTCTTTCATTGACATTACCTGAATTTTCCAAAATTTTTAGTGTCACAAGTTTCGCTTTACGCGCAACACGCGCCGTACATATTGAGTATTGAATCTTATACTCTGTCAAATAAAATTTATAATCACCTCTTTCTTTCACAAGATTCAAACAGTACATTGAAACTTATCACAGGGCATTCCGTTAAATAGGAATCACAAACATATTTTCTGTGAAAGGATTCTATTATTCATACCATCGTTCCGGAAATTCATGTGAGCCCAGAGTAGAGCGCAGAGTAAAATCGATGTTAATCTTTGAGTGTGCGCAAACTTCTCCACTCGACCGCCCCTCCCCTCCCCCCATTTTTCTATCAAGATTCCCATAAATTCTTCTAGACGCTGAAGCTCTCCCTCTTAATCCCGTTAAAGCTTCCTGTTAATCCTTAACACCCCCCCCCCCCCATCCCCCACCCCTGAGTGCAGGGTGAAGAGAACACCGCAGCGTTTCCCGCTCAACTCTAACGGGTGACTAAAAGGGGTTAACTATTAATTTTGCAAAAAAGCGCGCATTAACGTACGAAAAATATGGCCGACTCTTACCTAGCGTGGAACGTCCTAAAAAGGCGTGAGAGAAGGTAGATAAGGTCGAAGGGGTAGCTCAACTATCCGCGGCGTCTGAGACAGAGAGGAGAGATTAAATTATTCTATTCTTGACCATCGATCCTGTTATCGAACGAACTTGGGGTGGCGATGGTCGAATCGTTATGAAAATTTGTATTTAAACGTTTCGACCACTTTTATTTGGGTGCTCTCTAACTCCTATAGATACATAACAAGGTTTAGCAACTTTTATGGAAATAAATAGGTGGAGCAATGTATATAGAGTTGGTTACTTATTAATATAAATTTCTATTGATGTAATAAATTTGACCGTCGGAAAGATTCATGTAGTTTCTTAACAATTATTGTATGTTCTGTGATATGGTTATATGTTGATTGCTTACCGATTACTCTTATGTTGCCCCAATTTGTAAGGTTACAATATTTCTCCTACTAAATGATGTTGATCCTAGGTCGAAAGGGAATTTTAAATTTGGAAAACATTTATTTTATACCTCTACGGTATTATCTACGAACTCTCATATCTACAGGTCTCAATTATTTTCTCAGTTAAAATTAAAAAAAAAATATCTTTTATAACTCTACAGTATTATCTACATAGCGAGACCTGCAGACATGAGGCTTAAGATAATACTGTAGAAATACGAAATAAATTGTTTCTAAATTGAAATACCCTTATGCCACCCTTACAAACGCTATTGAATTATTCTTTTCCAGCGTGATTCACGACCGCGAACGTTCTGGGACTCGCGAGAGAGGTGATTTCTTGCAAAATTTCCCGTTAAATAATTCAGCTCCGCGCTTAAGGAGCTAAATCATGCTTCCCGCTCGTTTTCCACCTTCGAACTTACGAGCGGCGCGCGCGATTACGTACCTGACTTCGATGCTTCCGAGTTGGGAGTGGTTGATGGAGGATGCGCGCGCATCATCGGCTTACAAATAAACGGCCGAACGGCGTGCCTCAATTCGTAATGCCTAAGTCGGGGCGCAGCTCGTTAATGCGTAATTTTCTAAGCACTCTCTCGGCGAGGACGTAATCTGCGGACTTCCACAGATTTCGGCGCAGGAAGTTGGGCTGGCGCAAATTCTGGCGCTTCCGGTGTGCGACAAAACGTGGACGCGAATAATGCGGTGCCCGGGGGGTGGAACGTGTACGGTGGGAAACTATAAAAATTCGTTTAAGAGGCAAGCATTGTGTTTGGTAGAAGAAATCAGTGGTTTGGTCAGTGAATGATCAGACATGGAGTGTGGCAATTGCGGATAGCTTAGAATAGCAAGGGTAGCTTAGGAAATGTGTGGGAATGTATATTGTGTGGACAGAGGGGGGTAGTAAATGATATTTAAATGCGACATTAGGAAAAACATTGGTGGGGAAGGAAAATCTAGTGGAAAAGTCAATGGATGGGCGTACATATAGTGCGATACTTGATTGCGGTACATAACGTTACGAATACGAAATTCTAGAGTAAACATTTGTTAAGCTATTCTACGTATTGTCCAAATAAAGATAGGAAACAAATGTTTAGTCAACAAAAAATTGTTAGTAATATTGAATAATTCCAAAATAAAGAAGCAAGCTTAGCTTTTAACATCATAAATATCAAGTAATATCATTAATCAATACTACGAAATACTACCTATAGATCAGGGAAGATTATAAGAGTAGATATAACAACCAACAATGAACTCAGTTGGAAGAAAACAGTAGAAAACTCAACCAATACTCAGACACACACCCTATTACAATGAATTCCAACGAAGAAACTTTAGAACACTATTTCCTTGCAAAAATTCTGAATGACCAACATATTATTCACACCCCAAACATATTTATTAATAATTCCAAATATTCTCAAGCATGAACCAAGAAAATTACATCTCAAATTGGTCCAATATTTTCGATCCAGGCGAATTGTACTATTTCAAACCACGAAAGCGTGCATTCTGATTGGAAAATAGAGGCGACCAAGATTATCAGCAGAAACGACATGCATATGCATGTCTGCGGGCAAGGGTTCTCTGGGAAGAGAAGGCGGAGAAGGTGGGCCGAACAGGTTGTCGCGTGTAGATTTTAGTCCCTGGGCGGGTCTGAAGCGTATTGTCGCGAGGCTGAATGTCGACTCGCGCGGCTTAACTCCGGGCGAGCATAATGCTGGCTTATGCGATTTGTCTCGTTGACTCGACTCGACTCGACCTTCTGATCCGATCCGGGCCTCGGTTACACGCCGAACTTCTACCCACGGCCGCCTCCTGCCGCTCCTCAACTTCGAGCACCCGCCAAGATGCGCCTCGAGTCTGGCTCGTGCCGAAAGTGTCGCCACTTGAAAATCCAACGTCTCAGACCTGAAACTCTCCAGCTGTTACGGTAAATGCGATCAATCCGGCGAATAATCGCAAAATTTTCTACGCGATGTGCAAATGAATATTTGGGCCGTTTATTTTGAAGGTGGCGTAAGTTCGTATTTTAAGGAATGGGATATTATGGATATAATGATATGGATATTATGGATATTATATAATTATATAAATATAATATTAAATAAAGGAATGGGATATTATGGATATAATAGGATATTATATAATTTATGATTAACGTGGTGTAAATGGTTATGTGATATTGAATTGTTTTGTTGAAAATGGACTTACACCACTTTTAAAATGAGCGGTCCGTATATCGAATTAACTGACGAAATTGTGTAATTTCTGGCACGCAATGGCGTATGTAGCACTGGACAGAAAAATAGGTTTTCGTTACACACTATAGCGAGAAAGGCAAATAATAAAGTTGAAAGTTAGGAAGCGGTTTGGGTGAAATTTGGATAAGGGGTTGACGGGTCTTGTCACATATAAGACAAAAGTAAAGAAAATAATTTAATTATCAGATTATCAGTATTCGTTTGTTACTTGTCATGGTAGAAGCCAAGCAGCTGCTCAAACTGGAATTTTAATAAAGTCATGGACTTTTTCCAGCTGAAAATTATATAAAGTCGTCGATTTCAGCAAATGTATCCCAGTTACCTTTACTAGTCCTCACATAGAAAACCCGACAATTCAACATAACCACGAAGAAAGAATAAAAAATTAATTTCGAAAATATGAGGTACGAAACTACAAATCGTTATTTCTCACCATAAAAACTAACAAATCTACGAAAACACCGAAACAAAACCCACTTCAAACTTAGGTCAAAATCTTCTAATTGCCAATTACGTTTAAGTGGATTTTCGGACAAGTCGACGACTTAGAATCCGCGAGAAGCTTAAAGTCCTTAAACTCTTTACTATCGCCGCCAATTCGTCTCCTCGAGAGCGACTTCTTTCGCGCCGATTCATCGTTCGAACGTTCAATTATCCGGAAACAATGGCGGCCCAACAATGGACGTATCGGCCGGCCGACAAAGTAATCGGGCAACGAATTAATATGCGAGAAGGTTACGCGATTCTCTCGCCGGCAGCAATTCCTTTTCTCGCACGCTCTCGCGGAAATGAAGGAACTTTTTATTAAACCGTCGCCCCGCGAAAGCCACCCCTTCTCACCCCTACCCGCCGTCACCGTAAACTTAATTAAAATACCGCCCTTGATCGAGGGGATCTTCATAATTTTCCGAGGATTTATCGTCGGCCGCACTATTTATCGTTCTGCGATTCGTCTTCGGATCGTCTTCGAGATTTTCATGCTCGAGGTTAATTAACAAGTTATGCCGTTTCCGGCTGTACGTTAGTTGGGGTTGAATTGGATGATCATGTCAATTCAGTGCTGCGAAATGAAAAAAAACTCTGAGGGTGGTCGGCATTCATTTTCGGTTCATTTGGTAGTGGTTGCGCTTAGTAGGTGAAGGTAGGAAGAAACATTTGGATAATTGGAATTAACCTTTTTGGTTGTGTTCAGTCGGTCGATAGATTATTATTAGTTAATAGTTGTCGGCTTTATATGTTCAAAATATTCGCTTAATGTGATTATGGCATGTAACAAGAAAATTTGGGAAAATGGTTCGTTGATAATATTAGATGGGACTGTTATTTGGAACGGAAGAATGTCTGGCATGGAACATGTCTAAATCTTCGTATGACACACGTAAACATATAATAAATTTTGATTTTGTAGCGAAAATCTACGCTCGACAGATTACTTAAATATCGTTAAAAAGCATTGGTCTTAGGCAAGATTTGACTCTTCTACACTAAAAACCAATATCAAAAATTGACCACAATTATAACGAATATTACAAAATAAGATTTATCTGTACAAATCTTTTGCTCAAATATTTGTGTACGTTCAAATGAACACAAGTTAAATACAAAATTTGTTTGCGAAGAACAAAATTAATTAAATCGAGTAAAAGTGATTAATTATATAACTTGACGCTCATCTCCTACTCTCCGTGCGTTCGAATAAGATAAAATAACATTTATTTATACTGATCTTCTGCTCTCGCACTGATACGTTCATAAACGCAAGCCATATACAAAATTTGATTGCGAAAACTAAAATTAATTAAATCCGGTAAAAGTGAATAATTATAATACTTGACTTTCATCCCCTATTTTCCGCGCGTTCAAATAATATCAAATCCGCATATAATAAAATAACATTTATTTATACTAATCTACCTGCTTTCGCATTGATACCTTCAAATGAACATAGGCTAAATACAAGACTATTGCGAAAAACAGAAGCAATCAAATCTGGTAAAAGTGATTAATTATAATACTCAACTTTTATCCCCTATTTGTCGTGCGCTCGACTGAGAACGCGGCGAGCGAAAATTTGCTGCCCTTCGCGCATCGCCGTAACTTTCTGCCAATGTTTTACAACTGCAGACACGTAACACTGCCCTCCGTGTGCCGCTGACGTTTAATTACGAATTAAAGTCGGGACAATTTCATTTTGACAAGCCGACCACCCAGATGGGAGAGGCAATTCATTCGAAGAGAAGTCGACGGCTATCATTAGCACTTTATTGAGACACTTCTGGGGGTGGCTCGGTTGAATGTACTCGACTGAGAGCCGGTGAATGTTACCCTTCCGACGAGGGGTGGAGGGGGGGTGAATTCTTTAAGGACGCGATCGTTAGTGGGGCCAATCAAGAGTAATGCGCGTCTTCGAAACCAATTTCGGGGCAGATCGATAGGGAGCCAGCAAAAAAGGGTGGATAGGGGGTAATAAGTCTGTCAAAGGGGTGAGTAGGGTGGCAATTGTAGATTGCGAGGTATGTAAAATCAATATTTGAGGTTCAGAATTTTATTTGAAGGGTATGCTCTTGCTGTCGAGTCACTTAAAAATGTATTTTGTAATTTAATGTTGTATAAATTTGACGTGTATATGATAATATTGAAAATTTCAAGCAACCGATTCTATCTGCTAATCTGCAAACACTGAATTCTTATCGATTTTTCGTGAGGATGATAATTTTAAGGTGCTATAGAGTAATTCTTGGTAATCTTCAGTTTTCAAAGTTTCACACGTCGATTCTAAAATTCGTCCGGGCTCGCGAAATGGAACTGCAGCAATTTTCATGTCGGCGCGCACTGGGACGCATAATTTTTGCCCGCGCAATTTTCATTTCTTGAGAGACCCGCCCGCAATTCGGTATCCGCGGTTAAGCGAGTCACGTCGGCCGAATAAATATTTTACGCCCTCCCCCACCCCCCTCAGCCACCCCACCCTCTCGACTCAGACCGCTCGTTCGTCCGTTTGCACGTACGCGAACATTTCGTACTGTGGCCTGGAATTTGTACCCGTGGCCGCGTGATGAACGACTGATTTTTCATTCGACAACCCTTAGGATCATCCCACCCTGAGTATTCGAGGGTTGGACTTCGACTTTTCGAACGATCGGGGGATGACTATCAACTTGCGTCCGAATTGCAGAAACTTTATGCGAATATGAGTGAAATAATTCCGATATAATTCTGTAGTTTCATTGGAATGAGTTTAGGGGTGGTTCAGGGGTTGATGCGGATAATTTTTGGATATATCGAAATTTTCGGAATTTTTCGTAATATTTTTGTAGGTGCGCAACTGAGTAAGTTGGAATGTAAAAGTGAATTGGTCGAAGTCCATGAGAAGGGGTAGTCGAGGGTTGAAATTAGGATTAAGTGAGTGCATTGACAGTTATGGAGTAATTTATATTTTGCCTGCTCTTCCGATAGAAGACGATTGCCCGGAGAAATCCGAGCGAGTTCCGTAATTTAAGTGAAGAGCGCACTAAGGGGTAGTTGAGGGTTGATATCGAGGCGGTTGCAAATTTATTCAAAGTTATGGAATGATTAATACTTCGCGTTTCCTTTTCTTCGGTCGGGAGGTGATTATTAGCCCTCTAAAATCCGAGGAAAGTAAAAAATGCAGACCGACTCTCAGAGAACGGTTTCGAGAGCCGCCGCTTTTAGGAAAGCGCGACAATTCATGTATATGTAACACTCTGGACATGTCCGATACCTTATCCATATTCAACGCTTTCGGCATGTGCGAGACCTTATGTATATGCGATACTTTGGATATGTGCAACAGTTTATATGCAAATGCCACGGCTAACACGTAGCCGAACGTTTGCGGCCATTTTTGACCCTCCATCAGATGTTATTTAAAACCGTATCAATGCGAGGAGAATATGGAATGAAGCTGGAGCCGATTATTTCAAATATGCTGTAAGTCGCTTGTTCGGAGAAATTTAGGTTACATTCGGAATGCAATGCTACGTTCAACTCTATGGCTCAGAAATTATTTTGCATTTCGCATATGGACCGTTCATTTTGAAAGCGGTCTAAGGTACACTCTATTCCTAATATTAAATATTTCAATGTGTGATTAATTTTACGAAACTTTAAATGACATTTAATATTGAAAATAAAATCGACTTACACCACTTTCAAACTAATTTCTTATCTACAACAACTAAAATTGTTGACATTCTTTAATCTTCATGTTAATACAACCTAAGTGAATATAATCGAGTCTACGAATGAATCGTCTTATGTATAGTATAATCTATAGTATAACACATTCTTCTGTCCATATACCTAGGACCTTATATAATTCTAGTCGGAAATGAACGTAAGCGAGTAGCAATCTTTTTTGCTCCATTGACACGGAAGGCAGGATGGTTGTCAGATCTGTGCCTTCCCGCGCGAGCTTGCCTTAGAATTCCAGCGTGACGTGTACCGACATCGTAAATACTAACTGCCGTCGGACGTAGAACTCTGCGTATAGACTTTGAAATCTGCAAATCCAGTGACGTGCGGATTCCGTGTTGCGCAAAGTTCGCCCATTGCATGCGCGCGGCTCGTCGGCCAGGTTATGTATGCAATTTGCGGAGACGGACCTGCGGAATTGTCTATGGCCCGTCAAACGAGACGGTTTGACATTTTGCGCGCGAAAATCGGGACGAAGCTCGATGCGAAATGCGAATAAATCAAGTGCGAAGACTGAGCCGGGACACGTTTAATACTCTACTTCGCGTTACGCTCGTTCTTGTTCCTTTGACTGACTTTGATTCATCGTTGGAAATATTTTCGGCAGAATAAGATATTTTTGGTAAACATAGGTGATGTACGATGGGATTGTTCTAGATCTACAATTAAATGTGAATGTTAAGTAGGGATATATTCAATACTCTACGTCGCGTCACGCTCCTTCTTGTTCCTTTGACTGACTTTGATTCATCATTCGAAATATTTTCGACAGTGTCACGATTTCGGCAGAATAAGACATTTTTGGTAAACATAAGTGATTGTCATTAATCTACGATTAAATGGGAATCGACTTTCCGATTCGAAACCGATTCGTTCGCGGTCGCAGTATTGAGGTCGCCGGCGGAAATTTCGGTTCTGTAAGTCGGCGCCGTCGGCTACGACGCCTTACAGTCGAGCAATTTTCACCGCCGCGACGCTTCCCTTAAGTTACAACGACGCTGGCAATCTTTTAATGCGATTAAGTGCGCCCGCCGGCGGACCATGGCGAACGTTGTCGTTCGGCAAACGGCACTGAGACCTTGAGGGGCTCGACAAGGGGGTTGAACGCTTGTCGAGAAGGTAAAGGGTGAGGGGGGGGGGGGTTGAAGGGCGAGCAAGGGTCGGCATTGTCCGACGAAGGGTGCTGGATTGCCGAGACACTTCTCGGTTCGTGAACGAATCGATTCGGACGGCGGAGACAATGGAGAGAGTTTGTTGACAAATGTATGTTTGTAACGGAGACGTATTTGTGGGAGAGGGAATTTTTAGGTGTTAAGGCTGTAGGATTGGAGCTTTGACTGCGGACGAGTACCTACTTTGCGCAGGGGAAGTGCTTTTCGGTGAAGCTGAGGTTGAGTTTCCTGATAGTAGTAAAGATGTGTATTGTTTCATATGTTATTTTCGTATGTGTTCTTGTAATGAATCGAGGGGAGTTTGTGTAATGACTTCTTCTTGAGACCGGGACGGGTCGGTACATTGTGGAGGTTGTACGGGGTGTGCAATGTAATTCGTAATGGTGTAGGAAGTATTTTTGGGCGAAGCGGTTCGAGCCGTTGAGTTTGTTCGAAAATAATAAGAATGTATGTTTGTAATGAAAGGACTTTGTGCGGTATCTCAGAATTTTTAGCCGTTCTCGAGACTAGAGATACGCACTACTTGGAGAGTACGAATTATATTTGTAATTCTAACTTATTGTTAGTAATCCAATTCTATAACACTGACGATTTTCTATTAAGTTGCAGCTGATACTAGAACCACAATCGATCTTCAGAGATGAGAAAAAGGAAACGTTCCATAAATATCTACCTTCAACCATTCACAACCCACTATTCCCATCTATCGATTCGTCCACATGTCTCACATTCTACCCGAATATCCACAAAAGCGCTAATCAAACTACCCCCAATTTCAATTCCCCACGTCGATTCACCAAAGCACACCTTAATTAACTCAATATCAAAAACCACCTTCACAACCCAAAATCTATTTGGTGTAAATAGGAACAAATAATAAAGTGGAAGTATGAAAAAAAAAACCCCAAAATCAAATCCTTCGCAAACCATTCGCACTCCATCCCCCAATCCTCCAACTTTCGCCAAACGAAACAAAGCGCAATCCGACAATCATCATCCCCAACCCCCTGCACCCCCAAATTGGATATCGTAATCTTCGGCCGTAAGGGGTCGGCTGGGGACGATGAAGGCCGCGAACAATTTCGTCGGCGCCGTTGGATATTTTTGCGCCGACAGGCTCGTTTAGCCGGTAAAAAGACGTCGTGGCCGGGGTCAAAGGGCGTGTGCGAGGGTAGGGGGATGGGGGGTGGGGGGGTGGCCCTTTGGCGCGCGACAAACGTTACGAAAATCCGTGTGCTGCCCTTTGCCTGCGCAAGGGCCGCAGGCACAAAGGCACTCCCCCACCACCCCCCCACCACCCCTCTCTGGCACCCACCAAAACTTGGACAGCACGTCGCGGCCGTTAGTCGAAATTGGTTTGTACGCAGTTGCTCGGCCAGGTTTGCCACGCCGATTTTGAACGGAAAGGCTAGCTTTAATAAGGTCGAGTGCGCGCCAACGTTCTCGCCGAAGGTCGACACAGCTTTCCTTTTTTTTTTTGCTCCCTTCCCTGCGGCCGCAGAGGGTTCAAAGACGCGAGAGTGCGAACGTTCTCGATGAATGGAGGAGTGGCGCATTAAAGTTTGTCGAAGCTCTGGACGTGGAATTCGGAAGGGTAGATTCTAATTTGGGGGTAGGTTAGAAGGATGGCGGCGTCGTTCGAGTGGGGACGATTGTCTCTTTCGGTTGAATATGGTTTCGGGTGGTGCTCGGTGTAATTTAAAGTGGCTCGTACATATGGGGAGCCTTTATTTTGACGGTGGTATATGTTCGTTTAAATAAGAATGAGATGTTACCTAATTTGCGATTCATATGGTGTGAAGGTTTTATTTACGTGATATTTTATTTAGAATTATATGGATTTACGTTACTTTCGATATAAAGGCTGCATATGTTTGGTATTTGTGTAGTATTGGGTGCTCGGCAAATTGGATCAGTGTTTTACATATATCATCTACAATTCAGTGGTGTTTGATGTAAAATATTTATATATTTATGTTTATATTATATATATTATTAATAATAATATAAAAATATTTAGTGTTACTATACTTTTAACTCTGCCACGGAATTTATTGCTTTAGCCGTATGCGATGTGAAAAAGTCCTACTACAATTCAGGTGTATGTAGTGCAACTATTATCGAACTCTCTTCAAAAATTCAACTGATCAATCAATTATGAGACTATCAAATATATAATTGAGTACTCGACATAATTCACATTCCATTTAAACTCTAACATCACGCATAAATAAAAAGTTTATACTATACCCATCATAAATTATACAACACCTTAATTTCTTTTAAATACGGACTTACACGACTTTCAAAATAAACAGTCCAATATGCCATTACGGCATACAACGTCCGAACAATCTTTCTTTTGCCCTGGGCCACACTGTACGTTGTAAACTGACCCGTTCGCGGAAGGCGCAAGAATTTCATTTTCCTCGTCGGCGAATCCGCTCGGACAGGAATCTGTTTTAATCGAGTGCGTCCGCATTTTTATCATCCGCCTCCGGCGGTTATGCTAAACTGATCAATTGTCGGCCAATGGGGGGAAAGTTGAACAACGCAGTCGGTTCTCGTATTGATTGACAGGTAATCCATCGAAGGAAAAACGAACGATTGGCAATCTTGCGGATTTCGCAAATTTCCGGGAAGTTCGCGGAAAGTTTTACCGTTCGTCGGGGGGTTGGTGGGAGTAGACGAGGAGGGGGTGGTTGGGGGGCTCGTTTGATTGAAAACTTGAATTGGAAACGTGCATTTTAAGCGGATAAATCGACGCGAGGATAAACTGATTCGCGACTCGCACTCGGATTCGAGAAGGTTCTACCTTCGCTGAGAACTTTGTTTATCGAAATCCTATAAATTCCATCGAATCGCCAGAATAAACAAAGTCTCGACGCGGCGGTACTTTTCGAATTAAATCAAGATACCCGGGCGTTTATTCTCTTGTTGCCGTTGCGTCCGTGTAATAAAATATTGTTACGATCGGGTTAAATATTTACAGGCAAAACGATCAATTCTGTACGGGCGAGCAAGAATTTCTTATTATTCATTCATCCTGCTGCTTATTCATTTATTCATGGACCCGTAACATGTATTTACAGTCGAAACAAGATAACGAGATCAATGGGGTATTAAACGCGTAAATGAAGCGTATTTATCGATGCTCGAATTTTTATCAATCAGGTGTACAAATAAATTCGGTGCTCTTGCATATAATCAGCTGTAATTACGTCTTAAGTAAAAAATTACTTCCTCACTTCGATGTCTTAAAATATTACCCTCACCTTACCAAGGATACAATGCAATCTTACTCCCATTTTTTTCTAATCTCAAAGAACTTGCAGAAGAACTTGGAATAACAAAATTAGAAATTTCCGTTCTCCCAAAAAAACCGTATCAAACACATAACATTGAATAAACATTGAATATACGATAAAAACGAACTTATTTGTGCACCTAAAATCATGATCTTCTAATTTCGTGGAAAATAGGAAACTCTGGAGCAGTACCGATGCCATTTTAATGTAATCTATCGAACGTGAAACAGCTTGCAAACGTTCTAGTTCTACCTTCGGGATTATTCCCTCCAGATTATCTCGCCGGATAAAGTGGGAGCGGAAATTGTCGGGGAAATTTCGAGAGCTTACTCCGACGCGAAAATATAAATTTCGAGCCGGGGAGGTTTTCGGCCGAAAGAATTCATGTAAACGAACGTGTCCTATAGTCTATGCATATGTAATTCAGCGCGTACGAGTATGCGAATGCAAGGGGCGTACGAAACGGGCTGGCATATACAGGGTGTACATGCGCCTCTTAAGAAAAGTCTATGCCAGGCCATATACATTGCGCGAGTGCGCCCGGAACACGTGCAACAGTTTATATGCAAATACTAGCGTAGTACTTTACCGAACGTTCTGTCAGATCATTTTCCCGGTTAAAGGAAGTGGTTTCCAGGAGCTTCTTTCCGGAAATCGTGGAAGCTTTTTTATCCAGCCCCACAGACACTGGAGGCTATCTTTCTTTTAATCTCGAGACCGTTTCATCCCTTCTCGAGTCATTTTTATTGGAAGCACCGGAAGCCGTCCCGGAACGTGAGAAATTGTAATGTTTGCAAATGATCGAAACCTTTCTCGCTACTCGGTAGGAATGCGAAGATTCTGGGAACTATTTTTACCGAGGGATATATATTCCCCACGAGTTTAAACATATTTTTGAGGATAGTTCGAAAGTGTTATGTTTTAAGGATGTTGGGGGCATCTCCTCGGCGGAAGTTGAAAGAATTTCCCTTTCGAAAGTTCGAAGAAGTATTTCTCTCAAAGTATCGCGAACTCTAAACTATCAATCCTACTGCTGTATATGTACAATTCTATCTATCTATCTTCTATCTCAGAGTACTTACCTATAAAGTAGTCACCGCAAAACTCTGACCGCTGAGCAAGTATTAAAATCTTTTCTTAAAAACTATTTAACTTAAAGGCCAAATGTTAACTCAATTTTACATGAGTATGCAAACTGGGCTACTAGCGTATTTTTCTCAAAATTTTCTGACTGCTTTCATTTGCAACCAAGAATATCCTGCTCTTTAATAGTTCTAAAAAAGACTTTTCATCAAGGCCCCTGATTTCCCTTAAAGCACCGCAAACTTCAACCCTTCAATTCTACGCGTGCAAATATACCCAGTTCTACATACCGACACTCGAGACACACTTTCCTCCTTTCTTTCCACGCAACAGTGCTCGCACACGTCTTCGACTCGTGAAAAGACCTCTAGCCAGCCGACGGCGCCCGAGCCGTTTCTATCCTGGCAGCAACAGTTTATATCCGCGGTTCTCAACCTCTACCACCCTCCGCAGAAAGACAACTCGATAATC
Organism: Anoplius nigerrimus; assembly: GCA_914767735.1. Classification (NCBI taxonomy): domain Eukaryota; kingdom Metazoa; phylum Arthropoda; class Insecta; order Hymenoptera; family Pompilidae; genus Anoplius; species Anoplius nigerrimus. The sequence goes on from OU612091.1 coordinate 6,302,160, forward strand.
AATTAATAACAATCTATCGTTAGCATCCCTCATTATTCCAGAAGTCTCAACCACAGTATAAGAATACTGAACCATAGTACATTCTAGCATATACTATTTCAAATTGAAATTAGCCTGTATATTTCGCTTTCATACTTCGCTCGTTCTAACAGTTTCTCATCGTAATTGTTCTTGACTATCCTGTACCGTTCGTCGTTGTTGAATTTGGAAGCTTTAGTTCGAATGCCAGGACGGCAATTCGAATTTCGTGACGGAGAGGGTGTAGTTCGAGGCTCTCGGTGGAAACGGCGGTGAGAAAGGTTGGGAAGCACTGCTTTATACGGAAGTAGGAGGCGACAGGTCGGCGCTTTATCAGTCGCTCGAGCGAATAGTTTACGAATGACCGATTTCTCTTCGCTTACTCTTCCTTGTCGCCGCGGCATGCCTCCGGGACCTCTTAATGCGATTAAAATTTAATGCTCCCCACCCCGTCGAAGGTGCGAAGTCGCAGACTGGCACGCTTCGTCCGGAAGGGACTCCTATCGCCGAAACTCGAATATTAGCTGCACGTCGAACGCTTCGCACTTGAATCGACCGATACTTTTGACAATGTGCGCAACTAATCCTTAACATACGGTTGACACGTAGGAAATCGAAAATACGAATGAAACTGAACGAGATAGGACGAGTTACAGGTAACCCTCCTATAGCACGATTCATCAATTGTGGAAACCCTCTTACAACACGGCATCCTATAACACGATTTTTATCTGATACAGGTACCCTCCCTATAACACAATATCCTATAACACGGTTTCGCTATAGCACGATTCATAAATTGTGGAAACCCACTTACAACACGGCATCCTGTAACACGATTTTTATCTGATACAGGTAGCCTCCCTATAACACAATATCCTATAACACGGTTTCGCTATAGCACGAGTCATAAATTGTGGAAACCCTCTTACAACACGGCATCCTATAACACGATTTTTATCTGATACAGGTAGCATCCCTATAACACGATATCCTATAACACGGTTTCGCTATAGCACGATTCATAAATTGTGGAAACCCTCTTACAACACGGCATCCTATAACACGATTTTTATCTGATACAGGTAGCCTCCCTATAACACAATATCCTATAACACGGTTGCGCTATAGCACGATTCATAAATTGTGGAAACCCTCTTACAACACGGCATCCTATAACACGTTTTTCCTGTAATATGTATTTAAATAAAATCTGTTTAATTGATTCCAAGAGATGAAATACTTCCTGTTTTTTGTCAAGCTGCTTTTGTACGCAGGCAATGTCCCAGTGTTTGATAACGACGTTCTTAACTGACGAGCTCTGGGGAGAAGGGGTGGGGGGTGGAATACGAATAGAACGCGTGAAAAGTGCAGGGGTAGACGTAGCCGATTGTACGGTTCTCCCGAGGGCGAATGTTTGAAACTCGGAACTAAGTCTATTTATGCAGCGCTCAGGACAAGTAAGTATAATTTCTTAGACGCACTTACCAACTTTCAATACGATAAACTCTCGGCATTGTCTGCCGACCGGCAGGGGAGTACGGTATACCGTCACTTTTAGTCGTTTACGGCTTTGATTTCGAACGTTCGGGGACCGACAACTCAACCGAGCCTTTGTTAAGCACAAATTGAAGTCTCGCGAAGCTGTCGGAAGCTGAGCCTAATCGTTGCTGACAATTACGTATGTCGCTCTTTCGTCGTTATCGTAATTAGTATAATTGACTTTTTCACCCGAACTTGGTAACGGCCTCTCGAATTTTAATTTTCCACATTTTCTTTAAGACAGATTGCGTACAGGTAAACTAGGTCCATATTTAAAAAGAAATTAGGTGTAAAATTTTGATTAACGTGGCGTAAACGGTATATTTATGTAATATTTAATTCTTTTGATTTGAAGAAAAAATGAGATATATAACTTGTGATTATCGTGGTACAAACGGTATATTTATGCGATATACAATTTCTTATTAAATATAGACACACCGCTCTCAAGACAAACGGTCCAATTAATTCTTCCAGCTCGTATCTTGAACATCGCCTCGCAGCATATCGGTAGGTTAACTGAAATACATGAGTAGGTAATCGGTGGTCGAAACGCTGGCTGTAGAAGTTCGCGCGAACCTCTGATCATCGCTTCCGTCGAGAATCGGCGTGGGCGGAAACCGTGATCGAGAAGTCCGATAAGGCGCCGCGACGGCCGAATATCGTGGCCGATCGCGTTATCAGCGATCACGTGTTATCGGCCGCTTATCTCGCATTATCGCCACGGACATAAACGCCCCCCACCCCCCACCCCCACCCCTACCCGCGCCGCGCAACGCCGATTGACACGCCATTCCGGTTCCGTGACGCCGTTCACGGGATCGCGTGTGCCTAATAATTGCCTTTGTCGTCACGAGACGATACTTCGTTAACGCTACCCCGCTATATCGTGCCACGGATTTTGCCCAGATTTCGCCCCCCCACCCGAGAAGAAGCGGCCGCGATCGGCGGCCATTACGTGCGCCAAAGTTTTGATCGCCTTCCGGAACGGTACCGGCCGATTTCGTGTTCGCTCGAACGTTCGCGGATTATCGATGGGGCTCTTTGATTTATGCCCCCCCCCCCCACCTCCCACCCTCACTTCCCCTTCTAGAACATTCTCGGCTTTACGGATTTACTCCTGTCCGTCGTTCAATTCTACGCTCCCGTTCTCTTTCTTTCAATTTCGGGCTCGCTATTTTTCGACAGTTTGGTGCACTGTTTGCCAGGGTGAGTCTTGTGAATTTTTGTTTAAGTTTTACGCTTCATTCTAACTGCTTTTTAATTACCGAACCATTTTCTAAGACTGACCGAATAGTTTATGGTGCTTACGATTAGTGTCGTTTGTAGGATGGAAAGTATGATACTCGGTTGATTATAGGGACGAAATTGAATGTTAAACGTTTTAGTCCGGAATATGGCTGGTTGTGCTTAACGGAGTATACTTTTGTTCAACGACGATGAGAGAGAGCGGTCGAGAAGGAAATGTGGGTACTTAGAGTGAATAATAAAGGTATGTGTGAACTCCTACGGTGTGGAAGCGGTGCCGGTTGAGTATTGAGTGACTCGTGACTGACGATTTTAAATTCAGATAAAATTGGTGTACTTTCTTCGTTTGTCAAGAGTGTAATTTGAAGAAATATAAAGAATAGGTTTTTATTACTGTTTCTGCTGCGAGTTCCTCGGGGTCTGGTTTATGTTATGAAAACGGGATGGGCACGTGTATTCCACTATATTCAAGGAATATTATATATTAATGATGAGACTGAACGATCGAGAGCGAAATGTTAAACACATAGAATTAATATTAAAGTAATATGTGAACTACGAGGGTGTGGAAGCGTTGCCTATATATGCATATATATATATACATATATTTGAATTCACTCTACACGTTTCAACGCCTTGCGGAGTCACTAAACACAGGGTTGAAACGGGACACATAATGTAAATTGTTAATTGATTACCTTTCTTTATCCGACACATTACTCATCTCTCGATCCGAAGAAAATTTCCATTCTCCGACCGTCGGATCCGTCCCTCTTCATCCCCCGTACGTTACCCCCTTTGTTCCACTGACGCAACAAGGCGCCACTCTACATCATCGATTTCCCTCTCCGGCCGAACCGCGCGGCCGGAGTCCAGGGCCAGCCCACTTTTCAACTGCAAACCGTTTCCCGCCATTAATCGGCGTTCTCATTTCGCGCGCGGACCTTTCTCGCCTCCTTCCCTCCTTTCCTTCTTTTTTTTGCCCGTTTCGGAAGCAAATTTTTTCCGCCGCCCGAAGACGTCAAAGGGCCATTATTCACACTCTCGCTCGCGTGTATGTCTGTGCGCGAGAGGGTGGAAGTGAAAGAGAGAGTGAACGATACGGACGAAAAGAGAAAGATAGAAAGAAAGAAAGAGAGAGAGAGAGAGAGAGAGAGAGAGAGAGAGAGAGTCTGCGTTTGTCGCGGATATTAAAGAAGCGTTATTTACGAGCTGCGAAAGTTGCGCATAAATCAAGGACGCCCATAATGGCGTTGCACTCCGCTCACGTTCATGCATAGTTCATGCCCCTTTAATCCGCGGAACGTCGATAGGTTTAACGTTTTGCCACGGGGCCAAAGCCCGAAGAAACTAAAAAAAAAGAAAAATAAAAGAGAGAAAGATAAAAATGCCGACGGCCGAGAACTCGACATTTTTGCCATTCGCTTCAGACTTTTCGGTGGCACGGACAGACACGACGAACGGAATGCATTTAAATCCTAATTTACCATCCTACCCCCTACCTCCCCCATCCCCACTAACCTCCCACTTCTCTACTCCCCTCTTGTTGTATCCTCGAACGCGGCTGACGTGAGTTTTATATTAGTTCGGTCTACATTCTTTTTCTGGTAGATAAGACGAAAGTTTGGCGGATTTCCATAGTTTGAGCTCGAGCTCACTTTATGGGCGGTACTTGAATCCCGCCTTTTTTGTTACCCCCTCGCAAGGAATTTATCTAATGCAGTTCGCGATTGTCCGCCATCCAGTTTTTGCATTTTTCAGATGAGACCGTTATCACCGTCGACCTCCGGAGTACGCTCGAAGTACGGGAGTATCTTCTTGAGATAGTTGGTGGGCAAGTTATTATAATAGATGATGCGAGTCAGTTGACCGAAGATGAACAGATGTAAATCCTGCGTTGAATTGAACGATTCAGGCTGTTCGACTTATTCAAATTAATCACAATTCATAAATCGAAAAAAAATGATCGCTTCGACTCTCGCATCGCACTCGCGATCCTTTGAAAGTCCTGTCCGGTTGTAGTGGGGGCGAAAATCGTCCTGGGATTATGACATCAAAATCCTGTATTAAGTTAAGATTCAAGTTCTTAAAATTCATCGAATTAATCACAAACTTTCCTCTTTCTTTTTCTAATTTTCTATTAATTTTTTCTCACCCCTTTTCAAAGTACAATATGTTAAATTACGTCATTATTAGCTTCGATTACTTGTTGTTAACCAATGTTTCCAGGTTAAAATCATTGAATCGTACTAGATATATGTATAACACTGACCAAATTCGCAAAAGGACAATATTATACATTATAGATTATAGATGTTACAGGATATAGCAGCTAATCTCGACGCGAACCATGACCTCCCAAGTTCCCGATTAGACAAGGAGGGGGGAGGGGGGGGGGGCGAGACGTTAGAGTATCGGGAATAAATTGGTATACCTAACGGATTCAATCCAATTCGGTTGCTCCGTCGAATCCGACTTCATTCCGGCCCCGTGTCGTGTCGGAATAACGAATGATTGGAGCGTGACAAAGGGCCACGGCCCAAAAGAGTTTGCCGAGGATTAACCCTGGGCAACCCTGGGCAACCCTGGGCCAGAGTGGAAAGTATCGGCCAGTCAATAAACGTCAAAACGACTTCCGCTCGCGCGGCCGGACAGAAGTCGAAGCGCGTTCGCCAATTTCTCTCGGCGCGAGGACCGGAAGCGGCAAATTGCCGGAAAAGCCTCGAGGTCGAAGGACGCGCGCGCTAATTATTCCTTTTGACGCAGGATCTTCATTTCGCGAGACGATCGCGTCACATTTATTCGGCTCGATTGAAAATGGAAGGGGTTGGCTAGTGGAATTTGACAGGGAGTGAATGTTGACTGACGTTTCGATAATTTTCGGTATTTCGATAATTTTAGGTGTGATTCCTTGGAAGAGTGTCTATTTTTTGATGCCTGGATCATTTGCGGGATGTTAATAATGTTGGAACAATGTCAAACGACAGATGGTATAGAACGAAATATATTAGAAATTGTAATTTTACTACTAGTTCCTGTATGAATATTCACTCTGCATTAAGCTCTTAGTAATATTTTAATTACTTATTTAATTAAATTTAACATATTTATATTGGGGAAAGGAAAGACAATTTTTATAGAAGGATACAAACAAAAATTGTTGTAAATTTCGCTTCTGTCACCCTCTGCCTGTTTCTCAAGACATTCTTTCTATTAATTGCATACATGACATCTATGTTTCATTCCAAGTCTGTATTAATAGACAAACTTATCAGAGTCCTATCAGCAAAATTATTGCAATATACCAAAATATATTTGTACGTCAACGTACCGACTACTTTTCTGCTGTAACGTTAGATTCGAAATTCGAATTCCTCTGTCAAAGGGGGTAAAAAAAAACGTCGACAAAATTGGCGGCTCTGGTAAAAAAATACAGGCTCGCCCGACTTCCGGGCGCATAAATTGTTATTACGAGCGGTTGGCTCGGATGTTTTTTCGCGAAAGCGAACGTTTGCGCGCCGAGACTAATCGGGAGAAATATTCGTCACGTGTGACTGAGGCAGAAGTGCAATGGCGTGTTCCGCGGCCATTGTCGACTTCGTGCCAGAAGGATTACCGGCTAAGAAGGCTGAGAAGTGGGGATGAGGGCGTGAAAGGCGTCTGCTCTTTCAAAGAAGCCAATCCCGAGGTCCATTAATATTATACACAAATTTCAGAATCTTTACCACTCGCTGACTTGCGCGAGCACAAAATTGTTTCATACGACGAATTTTGTATGACAGTAAATTTTATTTTTCACTCTAAGTTTTGAAATACGGCTGAGGATGCTGTCTTTAAAAAAGTGTCACAACATCATCTTGACGAAGAAGAGAATCTATCCATTCAACCTCGCGAGAATTTTTACGAAAATTTGTCTTTTAATTGAAAAGCAACAATGAGCTTCTTATGCCTCATCCCAATTACTGGCAGAATAATTAGATCTGTAAAGAACACTTTTCGTCACTTACACTCCCTCCACTTTACCTTTTTATATAAGGACCGTTTATTTGGAAATTGGTGTAAGTCCACATTTAAAAAAGAAATGAGATATCATATGATTTATGATTAACGTGGTGTAAACGGTTTATTTACGTGACATATAATTTTCTCTTAAATGGACTTACACCACATTCAAAATGAACGGTCCATATCTCACAGCTGCTTCTCGAAAAACATTGCAATGCTCCTTCTTAAAAGTTTTTCTCCACAAAAACGACAAAGTCGAAGGAATCAGCGTCATTGTTCCTCGAATGTTCTAAGCTCCTTTCATAACGAAATTTGAGAAGCGTCTCACAATTCCGCGAAGGAGAATCGCCGACCGAGAAGGCCAGTCTTTCAGAAAAAGTCCGAAGAGTGCGAAGGGTGCGAGTGGTGGGCGTGCCATTGAAAGGTGGAAGGACCGATCTCGAGTTCCATTCTGTCATCGGTAAGCGTAGGGGCGAACTTCTGGCGAGCATTCATTAATTTCTTAATTTCACATCATCTTTCTCCGCTTCGAGTCCGAAGGTCCTTTCCATTCGCAAAAGTTTCCCTTCCAGACGAGTCGCGCCCGAACGCGAATGGATTTTTCGATCGAGCTCGAGTAATGGAAAGGAGAGAATGATGTAAAGTAGTGCGGGGGAGCAGTGGGGGGGAGAGTCGATAATAGAAATCGCTGAAATGAATCAACGGTGTTTGAAAGCGTATTACCGAATTGAGACCTGATTTCGGATTTGCATTCGAGGACGGAGAAGCAGAGGAATGACTCGATTGCGGAATGTTGACGTTGAATGGTTGTAATAGAGTCATGACCGTTAATTCGGCGTACTTTACGGAAAGTAAAAGAAACGAAGTGTGTACGGTAGGAAAGGAATTGCACAGATTGTTTTAAATATTGAGAGGAAACAGTATGCGTGGTGTCGAAGCGATGCTGGCTAAGAATTGACTGACTCGTGCTTTTCATTTGCTTTCTGTCGCGAGTTCTGTATATTTGTCGGTATACTATTATATAAAGAATGCATAGAAGATCTCTCGTCAAGGACCGGCTCAAGATAAACAGCTCAGCTCATAACTAACCGCCCATTCATAAAGGGTCGAAAATCTTATAAAAACAGCCCCACGGCAAGAGCGCGGATGACGAAACAAGAGAAGATGGCGGGGGGAAAGGAACGGTTAATCGAAATGGCGGGAAAGCTGTTGACTCTGGGCCGGTTAAGCGATCAGTGGCCGTTTTCGAATTACACTCTTCGGTCGGACTAGCTGGCAGGTTAACGCTCCCCGATAATGGCCGCGAACGAGATAAAACCTTCTCGGCGGGCTGCCGTGGAATGGAAAGTAATTTGTAGATGCCGAATTAATCGGGAGCGGTGAGACGGGGCTCGCTTTCATTTGCATAATTATCCTGCCCGAGTGGCTTCCCCAACGGGTGGGGTGGCAGTGGAGGGGGGGGCAAAAACAGGGGGACCAACTTCATTTCGCGCCGTTGTTTCCCTTATTAAGGCTTATAAATTAGAGCGAACCCTCTCGCCTCGGTCTACTGGCCTCTCAAGGCCAGCTTCGACGAATTGCCCGGAAGTCTATCGAATTTTTGCCGAACGCCAATTTTGTAGCTGAATATCTTACGTGAGGAATGATACTGCAAGTCTTTTTTCGAAACTCACTGGCTCGGTCGAGAAATATTTGATTGTGGAAGGTTACTTTATTTTTCTTATCATACATTTCGGAGAGTAACTAGAGATGGGAGAGTTCATCTTTGAATTGAACTGTAGCAAGGTTGTAAAAGTGTTTAGTGTGGACATTCGGGGCTACTCTTTGTTCAAAGTTTCGTGAAGGTATAGTGATTTTCGAGATTAACACTAGCTTTTAGGTGTGAAGAATACAGGATTGCTCTTCAGTTCTTATTTTTATTACATATCATATTTTCTTCAATATTATATATATAAACGAATAGCATGGACACAATCTGGAAACAAATAAACATATAAAACACGATCACTGGACAGACAGGCTGAAAACACATCCTACTTCTTATCCTAACTCCCCATGCTATAATTTACAGTCTCTACTAAACTTCTTTCGAACCCGGGCTGTACCAATCGGACGTATACAAATCGGAAGCAACGACTACGCAAACCGGAAGCATCGGTCTCACTTCTCCCTCAAACACCCCCGGCCGATTGATTTATGAAACTTTTAGGTGTCCCGACGTACAGTCCGTCCACTCCTGTACACTCCTGTACACTCCTGTACACTCCTGTACACTCCTGCCGCGGACTGTACCGCCGCCGAGTCCGTCGGATATATAAATCGGCAGCATTTGTCGCGGAACGGGAGCGACAACGGCACGTAAAATATGACAAGTCCCATATTCGAACTCCATTATCTGGGGCATCGATACGTTACATATTCCCGGGGCGCATATGCGACTTTCGAGAGCGAAGAGAAGCCACGGAGCCGGACATCGCGGCCATTCTCCGGCGGAACGCGAGTCGTCGACCGAACGGAACGGAACGGAACGGAATTCAAAACGCAACTATTCGCGACACCGCATTCCGCGGCCATACATATGGATGTGAGGACGTCTAAACGGGGCCACGTAAATATTTCCTCGGCGCGCAGGCACGGACAAGAAATACGCTCCATTATTTCGGTCGGAGAAACATAACGGTTTCTACTTAATGAGACTACGATGGCGGGAGGTGGAAATGTTTTCGGTCGATTCGTTTTAGGTCAATGCGTAAGGGTGTTAAGTGTGGGCTGCTTATTTTTGAAAGTGGTGTAAGGTCTAAATAAAAATTAGATATATAATTTATGATTAACGCGGTGTAAACGGTTTGTTTATGTGATACTTTTTCAATATTTAATTTCTTTTTTTAATATGGACTTACGTACACACTTAAAATTAAATATTAAATTTAAATGATTGAAAAATACATATATGTATGTAATGTATATATTAGAATAAAAATTAAATTAAATGATTAAAAAAATATCGCATAAACAAACCGTTTACACCGCGTCAATCATAAATTATATATCCCATTTTCCTTAAAATATAAACTTACACCATTTTAAAAGTGAATTGTCCATATTTTTGTTTTCGTAGTTAATGGGGGTGGGGCACATTTTTTTTGAATTGAGAATTTCGGGGCGTATGTTATTTTGGAGTTTCAAACATGCGTTTTGGTAGATTGCGAAGTTAGCATCCGGATTACCTGATTCCCGGAAAATCGAAGCAGGCTACTTTTTAATCAAGTGTTTTGCATTCAGCCCGCGCTTTTGGAAAATTCGTATGAACGTCAGCTGCACGGATGGCTTGATAAAGTATTTACTTATTTAAGCGTGCGACAGTTCGCAACATTTACATGTAATATAAATATTACAAAGTGTTATCCGCGAATGCGTTATTTGAATAATGTATGTGTTGCAACTGGTAAAGAATCAATAAATAGAAAGGCTGCTGTTCCGATCAATATTCCCTTTGAAAAATTCATGTAAGCGTCAATTGTGTATGGGACTCGATACGACATGTACTCATTTAAATGTAAAGCTAGCGACATTTACATGTAACATAAATATTACCACTCACAATCTGCATCAATCCTAAAACCATCTGAATATAAATAACACTCTTAAAATAATCTGAAGCATATGCAATTTACCCAGAAAAGCCTTATCATTTTTTAATCAATCTTCCTACATTCCATCACAGTGTTACCCTCTAAAATTCGTATAAACATTAATCGTGCAATATGCACTTATTTAAATATACACCAACTAGCATCTCATAAATCTACCGAACGTTATGAAACATTATCTGAATATAAGTAACATTCCTGAAATAACAGAATTCGTACGACTCCAATAGAATAGCTGCCATTCCATCGTCGTATTACTCTGAAAAATCGTATAAACATTAATCACGGATCTAACAGGCTTCCATAAGACTCAATCAAACGTGCCATCAACAATTCCTTGTCTCAAACGAAATAAGCTACCGAATGCAACATTCTTAATCCGAAGCACCGTGCAATTTCGACGGTAAAGCTCCGGCGAAAGAGCCATTTCGATGGTCCAATTTCCGAAAAGGCCGAACGGGCAACTTTTTAATCGAGTGTCCTCCATTCGATCGCAGTGGCTGTTTGGAAAATTCGCGTAAACGTTCGCAGATTCGACAAGGCAATCGTCAGTCGCCTCGGCCTGGAAAATTAAATCGATACGCTCGCGCGTATTACCACATTAACTTCGTAGCACGTAGAGCGTAGTGGGTTGCGGGTAGTGGGTAGCGGGGGTAGCGGGTAGGGGGTAGAGGGTAGTGGGTAGCAGGAGTGGAAGTCCAGAGGCGAGTGCCAGTAGTTAAATCGAGGTCGAGTCGGACCGAGGCATCGAGGCCGGAAAATGACGCGGACGTCGCTTTGTCGCCCTCTCAAACGGCAGAGAGAGAGAGAGAGAGAGAGAGAGAGAGAGAGAGAGAGAGAGAGAGCTGGGGGAGGAAGGAGAGTGGAGAAAGGGTAAAGGGTGCCGATGCTCGCTCAGATCACCGATAAAGGGCGAAGCTGACGCTAGGAATTCGGAAAGAGAATTTTTCTTTGAGATTTTTCTGCGGCAGGCTGAGATTCGAAGATCGAAGGTTGTAATTCGTTTTGGGGGTCAAGGATTATGTATTCCGATGTAAGGTGTAGTCGGAGGGATGATTTCAGGACTGCGGTACAAGTACATACAATAGAAAGTTGGCCGTAACAAAGTCCATGTTACGAGACGAAGCTGACGCTAGGAATTCGGCACGGGAATTTTAGTTCGAGATTTTTATGCGGTTGAAAGGTTGAGAACAACACAACTTTCACTCCACAACGAATGAAACGGAACTAAATATTTCGGTACTCCAAAAACGGGAAACAGGTAAGTAAACGTTCAATGAGACGTGCGGCAATAAATGAAGCATCGGAAGAATTTCGATTCGAATTACATGGCCGTTCATCGATTTCGAGAGATCAAACACGTTAACTCCACCGGATTATGAATTATTCGAGCCGAAGGATAATACGGTTGGAAGTTGCTTTCCGAAGAAAGATGGAAACATTCGACGCTTTATGGACATGTGTGATTGATGAGGAAACCGGCATATATTGTCGGCCGCGGGAGTGTTTGTGGACATGTAACGATCTAGTTGCAGAAGTCGGCAGAGTTTACATCGCAGGACGCGCGCCGCGGATTATTATCGAAATTGCGGATAATACGATTTAGCGTTACATTTGGCGCCGAACCGAATAAATTGAAATAAAAGAATACCGCGCCGTTTGATGTCGATTATCTGATCGTACCTCTGACACTGTTTGCACTGAGCGCTGAAATTCTCCATTTTCCCCGTACACGCGCATTACGTAATGCACTCCTGAAAATTCGCAATGATACCGAATATGCGCCCGCTTGTTTATTCGTTTATTTAGAAATTAATCGTCGATATTCTGTACGGCGATCGGCGTAATGCATTTAATATCGATGTGACTTCGCTAAAAATATGTAACTCGTAAATATACTCGTTGACGTATTTTATGTGAAGGGAATCTCGTTCATGGGTGGTTTCTTATTTTATGTCATTCGAGATGCATGTAGATCGTCACATTTCTCTTTTTGCACATTCGGATGAATGCGGGAGCTATAAGAATTTCCGATTGACATATTCCGTCGGTAGTCCACGCATCCCATAGCTCAAGAGGTCGAAATACTGTTGCCCCATATACTTCTGCACGTGCACGCCGACGCGAATATACAGGATGTCCCAAGTAATTCCGAACAAACTACCATACTGAAATCTGAGCACCATGAATAACCAAATACGTTAGAAGAGAACAAATAATTCTACGTTCATGCCTAGTTCATAAAGGAAAATATTATGATATCGAAACACTCTAAAGTCCAATACTAAAATCTTCCGTATTCTCAAATATATATAATTCCTTAGTAAAGTCCAGCGATTGCATGACACTTTCGATCTACCTCCGCTGATAAAGTACAGTCTCGAATCTTGTTCCGAAACAGTCGGGACACCCGGTATGCGGTTAAGTTGCGTATCGAAGCGTGGGTGGGCAGGACGTAGAGAAAATAAATAAGAAGGCGAAGGCCGTCGAATATTTCGTTAGATCGATCTTCGAGCTCGGAACGATTCTCCCCCCATCGTGGAAGCGACTCCGGGGCCAATAGGGACTCGTCTGTATTCCGAACAAACGACAGACGTCGCCCATAACGGGCGAGTGCGTAGGACTAGAATTTTAGCTACTTCCGATCCGTCGGCGACCCTTCCTCGGACGCCGGAGTCCTCGATCTGCCCCAGAAACGAAATAGATGTCTTCACACCGGGCGAGCAGGAGGCGAGATTATTTCGGACCTGGGCGAAAGTGAATAAATTTCAGTGCGCGCCACTCGAAGGGGCGGAGGGATGAAACTGAAGGCCGGAGTGCTAAAACTGAAAGGCTGGACGGAGAGCGTAGGAAAAGGAAATGGCGGATGTACAGAATTAAATTCATTAGAGTAGGTTACACAACATTTTGGGGTATAATACGGTTGCGAACGGTTATTGTTCTTTGAAATTATTACTTGTTCAATTCGACAAGTTAAAAGTTTCAGTCACTTCAATGAATTGCAGTAAAAATCATTGATATTTAAAACACTCGCCGAATTCGCCGATATACCAATATTACGCATTCCTGGTAATTATGTGAGGGGTATTCTACTCAAGGAATGGTGGTTACTGGGCAACTTACACACACACTTAACTGGTCACAACTTTATTAAACGTCCACCGTACACGTCGTCTCAATCTACACTGCCTCTCGTGGTGCCGTGCCTTCGTCACGGCACCCCAAACAATTGACGCTAGCCCGATCGTCTTTTCATACAGATCAAGCACGCATGCCGCACATACATATTTGTGCCTCTTACAATTATGGAAAGTAGCAGAAGGAACCTATAGTCCGAGAGCTGGCTACATGGTTAGCAACATACCTCGGTGCAAGCAAAATTTTACATGGAACAGGTTCGATTGTTGCCGGCAAAGCGATAGCCCGATTGTCAGAAGGCGCGCTGGAAGCAGTATGCGTGGGCGGGCGATTAAACGTGTAAATTTCCCGACAAAAAAAAAACTGTCGATGTGCAAGGCTGAAAATTTGCACAGGTGTTGAAGAGCATTAGGAAAAACAGGGAAAAAAATTTCAGAAGCGCAAGAGGAAGATAAAGGGTTGTCAGAAGCTGCCAAAGTTGCGAAAAATTTCGGAAAATTTACATGTCAAGGAAAACTTCTGACAATTTGCAATTGTATTGTTTACCTATAGAATAGAGTACTTGCAAATTGTCAGAAGCCAAAGTGGAAGAGATAATGAGAAATTCGAGGGCAAAGTGCAGGAGCGTCTTCTCGCGCGCGGCGCGGCGCGCAGCGGACCGATGGCTTTTCTCTTGATTTTCATACCGTACATATTTCAGTGCACTTCTGACAATTAATATGAATATTTATAGAGGATTAAAGATACTATTGTTCAGTTTTCCTTGATATGTAAATTTTCCGAGATTTTTCGCAACTTTGGCATCTTCTGACAACCCTTTAACATCCACTTGCGCTTCTGACATTTTTTCCCCTGCTTTTCCTAATGCTCTTCAACATCTGTGCAAATTTTCAGCCTTGCACATTGACAGTTTTTTTTGTCGGGAAATTTACACGTTTAATCGCCCGCCCACGCATTTAGCTTCCAGCGCGCCTTCTGACAATCGGGCTGTCGCTTTGCCGGCAACAATCGAACCTGTTCCATGTAAAATTTTGCTTGCACCGAGGTATGTTGCTAACCATGTAGCCAGCTCTCCGTCTACTATGTTCATCTGTAATCGGAAACCAGAAAGAAAATCTGATGAATCTCTTTATAATTTCAAAACCAGCGGTACGAGTGAATAATTCGAGGAAATCAATATCATTTTTGTAATCAACTAAATTTTGTTCGTTGCCTTTTTGAAATTACTAATGTTTTATCAATGCTCAATAAGTAAAATGTCCCATCGTACCGAATTAATTTCAGAACAAATTCTTGGTAGTTGGCTGACATAAACTGAATAACCGGTTGTCCGCAACCCTACATTACGTTATCGAGAGTACGTATAGAAAATTGAGCACGAAACCGTGCTAAATGGAACCTTAGCGGTACGTAACGCGAGCGATAATTTTCGCATTACGTCCGGCGGCAGGAAAAATATTGACACAAGGCCGAATCTAAACGTATCCGCCGAAAAGAAGCACTCTCGGAGCGCCGAGAGGAATGGTAGCTTGAAATATACGTGCAGCGAGACATAAACGGGCGTGAGAGGGTAACAAAGGGCAGCGTTTGAGAGGGGGTGGCGAAAGTGGAAAATAAGAGGCAGCTCGCGCGAGGCATAAACATTTTAACCGTACCGCGCCCGTTAGCGGATTCCGCGCCATTTTTTCATTCCCCTTTTTCATCCCTCCTTCATCCCTCCTTGTATGCCTGTTTCATCCCCGCTCCTTCCCTTTGCCACGCCTGGAACCGACGGCAGAAGGAACACTTCGAGAGCGGCGATAAAATTTTGACCCCAATTCAAGGTTGCGCCGGGATAATGATTTTTGGCTGGCTCAGTGTCTGTTTATACGGTGTCGAGCGCGTTTCGTCCTTTCGTCATTTCCGGTCCCCGAGTACAGTCGGAGGACATCATCGACAGTACGGCTTTATAACGCGGCCGCTGGCGAGGCCAATCCTGCTGCAGCGAAATTATTGGTCACGCGTTATAATAATGGTACGGTGTACGTAGCGACAGTACAGCATGCGATCCGTTCAAATATACGTTCATAAACGAACAAGGCGGTAAGTGCAAATCTTTCACAACCTTTTTATATCCGATATAAAAATTATATATCCAATAAATAAAATGTTTACGACACATTTATAAAAAATTATATGACATCTCATATTTTGTTTAAATTTGGACCTACACCACTCTCAAAATGGACGGTCCGTATAATGAAATATGTACATGTGAAGTAATCAGGTACGCGTTTAAACGGTAGCTTAACAGGACAATTAAGATTCTCGTGCAATTCTTCGGGAAGTGATTCCCTAAATTCGAATCGACGGTATAATCAGGCAAACGTCTCGCGGCGAACGACTGCCGACATGTGTTAATAAGAACACGGCACCTAATTGGCTCGCGGAATTGCCTTGAAATTGTCTTTCCGCCCCGTCCTTCCTCCACTTTTGATTGCCCGTAATTTCGTTTCCTGCTCGCGAGCGAATTAACGGCCGCTACGAAGGACGTTGGCCATTATTATCGAGCAGCTCGAAGGATTATTCGAAGGCATTCCCGACTCCCGCGCTTATCGTACCGAAACTCGTACTTTCCCTCAAATGCTTCTTGCTTTCCCTCTCTCTTTCTCTTTCTACTCATATATATATTTAAACAGAGAGAGTATTTAAGGAAGGCACAAGCTTCGGTACGATAGGGAAGGTACAGGTTATATATAAGACGTATATACACGTATATAATTTTCTTTCTCTCACTATTCTTCGATGTCATCTTTCCCTCTCTCTCTTTCTGCTACTCATATATATATAATTAAACAGAGAGAGTATTTAAGGAAGGCACAAGCTTCGGTACGATAGATAGGTACATATAAGACGTATATACACGAACATAACTTTCTTTCTCTCACTATTCTTCGATGTTCTCTCTCTCTCTCTCTCTCTGTCTCTCTCTTTCTGCCGGAAGAAGTTTCAAGCCTCTCGCTGAGCTAATTAGTCGAGCGCTACGACTCGATGCTAAGGACATGTTAAGATATAATTCGCGAAAACTGCGCGCGGCAAGCTGTAAAGACGCCGGAATTACGGAATTAGATTAAAAGTTTGCCAGAGGGAGAGAGAGAGAGGGATCTAAGGTTATCAGAATGGCTGTTGCTGATACCTCTTGGAAATCCGAGGATCCTTTCAATACTCCGACGTTGACTCTCGGGATAATATTCGAAACAAGAGAGGAGAGTTCGCTCGCGCAAGAAAATATTTTGTCGGGATAAACGCTGAGAGAACCTAGTGTAGATCCGGCGTGGATCTAGCGTGGATCTATCCAAGTTCCGCATTAGAGGATGCGTGAGTTTCTGCGTAGATCGCCTTTACAGAATCGTTGACAAAACTCGTGCAAAAACGTGAGGTACGCTCGTGAAGAAATTCTTTGAAAAATTCCACTACCTAAGCTGTCAAGTTCAGAATTGGTATGCCTAATTCTGAATTAGGCGCAAGTTATCGGATCCCCGTACGTAGATCATGACGCTATAAATTACAAATTCTACATTATCAATTTAATGCACATTAGCATAAAGTTCATGAATAAGCGATGTTAACCGATAACATTACGGACTCAAATCAATTTTATCCCCCATTAAGCGAACAGGACCGATATCGTACTAATCAGTGTTGCCAATGTATTCAAAGGGCTTCCATGACACCTAAAGACGTGATCAAGCTCAATCCTCAAGATCAATCAATGCCATTTGTACGTTAGACGTTTTTATTACACGCCTTTTCCTGGCATAGCAACCAAACTAAGCAATTACAAGTTATTTTGATTACATTATTATTATTATTATTAGTATTATTATTATAAGTTTATCGCTAACACAACTATTCCTCGACTTTGCTCTCTAGCCAATAGTTGCGATTTAACCATCGACCTCTTTGTCATATCTAAAAATGAGTTATTTAGTCAGCTTTGTAGACTATATACAGCCTAACACTTATTTAAATCATGTCTAACTTTTCTAGTACCATGTTACCGTACAAATGTAAATGTATTTTTTTGCTGTTATCGAAGATGGTTATGTCGTTAATAAATTATTATTATCATTATTATTATATATTATTAGCCGAACTAAATAATCCAAGCAACCTGAAAATTCTGATTCCACGAATTGACCGAAGCCACCAGTGACATACGGTGCCAACAACTACTAAACAATTATATGTTTCTCAAGTGTTTGACTTGAACCGCTTACATAATTACCGATGCATCTATCAGCGATAACGTACACCTACAACTCGATTATGCGATGGTCCGGCGTCAAAAGCTCGATTGCGCGAATCCTACACGCTTCGCAGCCAGTTAGAAAGGGAGCATCGGGGTAGTAGAGGTCGAGAGAGAGAGAGAGAGAGAGAGAGAGAGAGAGCGAGAGAGAGAGAGAGCGAGAGAGAGAGAGAGGGATGAACAGATATTGCAGCGCATTGTGCCGTCACATTGAACGATCCATCGGCAAAGTGTAATGTAATACACGCCGATAGACGCCGGCTTCGAATATTATCGTGCGTCCCATTCGCGAATATTGTCGGCAACTTGTAAACGACGTCGAGAAACAATGGACCTGGACGGAAGGGTGGGGGGGTGGATGAGCAGGCAAGTTTTGCAAATCCGCGTCATGGCTATAGCATACTCTTCGCAAAACAACGAAGTCTGTTCTTGTCGTGGTCGGGAGAAGAGGTTAATGAAAAATCTATGTGGCGAGTTTTCTGCAGGGGCGAAAAGAGGGGGTAGGGTTGATTTCAGGCAAACATCCGGTGTACTTTGAAATCGTTCCAGCGACAATTTTATCGCGCGAGGTTGGTTTTGAATGACCGGGACAGTCGAAGGCAAAAGAGAGGAGAGCAACGCCTACGTGCGCGCTATTAATATTGACGCGAGCCGGCCGTCAGATGAGTCATTAAAGGGATGCGGAGGGAAACAATTTTTTTGTCGCGTCAAAGAAGCACCGATGACACCGGGAAGGAGGGTGATGGGAGAAAAAAATGAGAACAATGGCTAATAATAAGGCGAGGGAAGGAGAGCGTGG
Organism: Anoplius nigerrimus; assembly: GCA_914767735.1. NCBI lineage: Eukaryota > Metazoa > Arthropoda > Insecta > Hymenoptera > Pompilidae > Anoplius > Anoplius nigerrimus. The sequence goes on from OU612091.1 coordinate 6,320,848, forward strand.
GCGTTGGAAAGTGTGAGCCGATGGGATGTGCGGTTGAAAAGTGTGCGAGAGTTCGTATGGGAGAGCGGCGTCGTAAGTGAGAGTAATGAAAATGTCGATTCGTGGCCTTCTCGAAGTTCGAGTAGGTGGCATAATGGAAAATGAACGATTAACTCGAATCTTTGATGTTCGATAGAATGGAAGGTGGAAAGATAATGATTTGTTTCATTATTTATTGCCGGCATAAGTTATAAGAGATTCAATGCGAGTGTATTGCGAGAAATTAGCGGTAATTTACAATGTGAGAGCATTTGCAATGAAAAGGTCGATTCGTAACCTTCGCGAAGGTGCAGTGGGTAGCGTAAGGTGAAGTGAAAGATTGACTTCCGATATTTGATAGAATGGAAGGTAGAAAGATAATGCTTCTATTCATTATTTTAACGTACTTTCTTAACTGTTGGCATAAGTTACAGGAGATTTAATGCGAATGTATGGCGAGAAATTAGCGATAATTTACAATGCGGGAGGATTTGTAATATGTCGCCCTCTGAATTAACCGGCGTGAATTAGTGCGACACTTTGAAAATTTGCGAAATCATAAATTGGCCGCGATCCGAAACTATAAATCCGCCGCAAGCGCAAAATGCATAACTTCGGGGTTCCGTGGAAATTATAAATTTACTCCTGGCGCCATAAGCGAATTATAGACTAGTATTTCGTGTGTGGACTTATAAATGCGCGTGTAAATCACGGAACTTGATAAATCGTAAATTGACGGTGGTGAGAATCGATCAATTTGGTTCAGTGCAGAATCATGAACTAATTTACACCAAACAAATTTGCAATCTGTATAAAGCTCTTACTTGTTACAATTAATTATAAGTTTATGGTACTGTGGTTTCAAATATTAAAGACTATCTTCCAACATTTGGCAGACTCTACATTGTCACGTGACACGTTATCGTATGTAACAATCCGAAATTGTCTGACTGAACCTACTACTGACATAGAGTACAATAATAAAAAGCTTCTCCTATCTCTTATTGTCCGTTCACCTAAAAACATTCTACAACAGCCAGAACCGCCATAGAACACTGACCGTTAAAATTAAAAATTTCCTAAATCCTCGCTCGAGGTCACACACGTCGTCGGCTGTAACAATCTGAAATTGTTCTGATTCCACAGCTTGTTCGATTGAATCCGCCAGTGACATACAGTACAGTAATACATAGGTATAATAATATACGTAAACCTTCTCCTATCTCTTATTATCCGTTCATCTAAAAACATTCTACAACAGCCAGAACCGCCATAGAACACTGACGGTTAAAATTAAAAATTTCCTAAATCCTCGCTCGAGGTGACAGACGTCATCGGCCGTAAGAATCTGAAATTGTTCTGATTCCACAGCTTGTTCGATTGAATCCGCCAGTGACATACAGTACAGTAATACATAGGTATAATAATATACATACGTAAACCTTCTCCTATCTCTTATCGTACGTTCATCTAAAAACATTCTACAACAGTCAGAACCGCCATAGAACACTGACGGTTAAAATTAAAAATTTCCTAAATCCTCGCTCGAGGTGACAGACGTCATCGGCCGTAAGAATCGCGCACCGTTCCGATTCCGGCGAAGATTGGGCCGGCAGAGGTCGGAGGTCGGTCTCCATTCTCGCGAAGACTGGGATTCCGGCATTCTCGAAAATTGGCCGCAGGACGCGTGGCTCGTTCCCTTTCGCCGCGTCAGGACAATTTGCGGCCGATTCCTCGGCGCAATTCGCCAGGATGGCACGTGTGCCAGGATGGACGTGTCAACGTCCTCGGCGTGCTGTACTTTATTAAAAAATTTCCCACCAGCGCCGTTCGGCCGCCTTTAAGGAGGACAGCGCTCGCGACCATTTTTAATAAGACCTCCCCCCCCACTTTCATTCCCGGAAGTCTCCGGCAAACGCGGGACGCTCGGCATACGAAATTCGAAACTGGAATGGAAGCCGGAATTCAGCCGGAATCCAACCGGAAGTCAACCGGGAATGTGTCGGACGCGGAAGAAGAGTGCGTCGGACTTGGGAAGCTCGGAGGAAAGTGTGGCATTTCCACTGCATGATCCCGTTGTGCAAGTTAGCGGGAGGTGTAATTTATGTTGTTACATGTGTGATTCGGGACGATTTAATTCCGCGTTCAATTGCGCGGATGTACGTCTGAATTATAATGGGGGTTTAACAAGTTGTCTTACTGGTCAATGTAAGTGGACCCGGGACGAAACGATATAATTGTTTGAATTTTTGATCTTTAATCTTTCCCTTTTTTAAGTCTCAATTGAACAAAATAGCCGACAAGGACTCTTTATACGGTTGAAATAAAGTAATTCGATGCTAAGGTGGATACGTATGTTTGAATTAGGTTTTAATCGTTGTGATGACGTAAATTACTATCCGTGAACAGTACGAGTACGATTTGTAAGTGTAATTCACGCTCTTACATGTGTAACGCGCCCTAATTCAAATCCTCTTCTGTCTAAAAATATTTAAATGTTAATTTTCAAATTGGGAATTGTCAATTATTAATCTGTTTTACTGATTGTCCAACAAAATTTCGAAAGGGAATAATTTCCCAATTAAACTTGCAATAAATCAAATCTAAAAGAAACTCAAGTATGGACTGAACTCATAATACGCGATTGGCAAGCGAATAAAATCTAATCTCAGCCCACCCGCCGTATCGCTAATTACCCAATTACCGCTCAACAGCGCGTAAGAACGTATCGAAATTTTTCCTCGCCGACAAAGGAACGAACTGCGGCGAGGATTTTAGGTACTGGCCCCCGTCGGCAAATGTAATTTACCGCTCGCGCGACTCTGATGTAATGTTAATGAACTCATCGCGCGCGCGCGCGCGCGGAATTTCGAAATTCGTCGCAGCCGTTACGCCTCGTTCACGTTTAAAAATTACTTTATATTCCGGCCGCTCGCGCGCGAGGTCCTTTAATTATTTATTCGAGGAACCCCGGCACTAGGATTCGCCATTTACACGACCCACCACCCCTCTGGCCACCCTTGGGGGGGGGGGGGGGGGGCGGGGGGTGGATAGTTTGTTCAAGAGGAACGGAAGGTTTAATTTCCTCGAAACGCTTCCTCTACCTTCCAACCTTCTCTCTCAGGCAACATCTATCTCCATCTCTGCGTTTCTCACGCTTTCTCCGCTTCCATCTATCTCGCCGGCTCTCTCTCTCTCTCTCTCTCTCTCTAGCCATACCTCACTACCTATACTTCTATCCATCTCTGTCCCCGTCCCACCGACAAGTCCCCATGGGGTGGAAATGGGGCGGTCTCTAACTTTCCTCGTTAACTTCGGGATTCGCCCATTCTACATTTATTTGCTTAAACGGATTAATTATATCGCCCTGCGCGCGCAAGAAACGACAAGGAAGACTCGAGAGCCTTCTGCGAGAATATCGTGGGCAAAACTTCGGTTGGAACGTATACGAGCCCCGATGGTTCGCTTTGGAGTGGCTCGTAATCGGCTGTAGTCTTAACTAACGAATTCGGCCCGCGATACAGTTCAGATATCGGTTCGTTTCCCGCGCGCGAGTACAGTCCGTTTTTAACGACAATCGGTCGAAGATACTCCGACTGATTCTCGGAGACCCTAAGCTCAGTTCAAACCTTTCGCTGCGGCGCGACTTTTACACGTCAGTCTGCGATTGGTTGGCCACTGACTAGTGCACAATCTTACGATTTAAGAGTAATAATTCTAGTACGCCCAATACTGGCCAACGAGGCTCGGTGGGAAAATACGGAAAAATTCATGGAACAATGTTAATTCCATTAGGAGACCCACTCTGTGGCACACTCTGCACTCTACTTTTTCATCGTATCACCGGGCCAGCTTCTTGGCAAGAGTCGATATTAACTTTGTTCCCGCTAACGACTTCTCCCTCTCTCTCTCTCTCTCTCTCTCTCTCTCTCTCTCATGGTCGAGCTGGCCAGCGCAGGCTTCGACCTCGCCGATGGCCGAAAGATATCTCGGACAGCTATAACCTTGAGCCAAGGTAGACGAAGAGTTTCCCATCGGCCGGGACGGTACGACACGTTGCAAGGGCCTCATTCCGTCATCGGCTCTTCCTGGCGGCCATCTTGGCCGGCTTGCCCTCCCCCACCTCCTCCTGCTCCTCCTCTCCTTCTCCCCACCTCCTCTTCCTTTTCCTTTATCTCGATAGTTACCGCAACTATGGGAGAGAGTCGAACGGCCGGAAGAAAGCCGAGGAGCGTGTACAGGAAGCGATAAGGAATTCGAGTTGGGACACTGAAATCTCTGACCTGGTATGTCGCACAATCTTTTGGCCGCCCCCCCCCCCCTCCTCTTTCTGTCTCCTATGTTTGCCCCGTCTACTTTGTCTATTCTGTCTCCACTTGCCACGTTTAGCTTCCCACCGAAGATTCACAGTGTCGATATCTTCTGTCTGCCGTCCTCCTGCTCGACTTTACCTGTTTTTCTGCTCCCGTTTCAAGTTTGCCGGCGTGGTGACTCTTCGGCTGAGAAATGGGATTGTACAGGGTGGTTTGGGACGTTTCGGAATTTTTGGGAATGGAATGTGGCTGACGCACTGACTGTCATGGAACTGTTCAGATTCGTTAGAGTCGGTATAATATTGAGTGAGCACTGATGCTTTGGGATGTTTTTGGAAAATAGAGGGTGGTTGGTATTTTTCTTAATTTTTGTAAAACATTCAATGTTCACTAGATTTTCGGAAGAATTGTCTCTAACTAACTCATCCTGTGAAAGGTACCATACTGTCAATTGCGTCAGATTCTAAGTCACTAAGAATGCGCGTATTTTGGAAATATTTCCTCGGCACATTTAGAGATGTAAAATCGATCGGACCCGGACAAATATCAACAGATCTGCCTAGTTCGACTTCGTTTCTTTCCAGACACAGAGTTACTGCTGTCTAAAGCAGCGAACGCACGCGATTTGCTGAAAATTTCCGGAAAATAGAAAAGAGATAGAGTGAGAAATTTCCGAGTGCGGAGAATTGAATAGAGTGCTCGCGACCGTTGGCAGATCCGCAAAGCTCGCCCTCGGCATGCCTATTAATCAACGCATCCAGCGATCCATTCATGCGTCAAGCAAACAGCGAGCTCCGCGCATGCGTCAACGGCGATCAAACTTTCTTCCAGTTTCGAATCGGGTGACGCACCGGACTTCGACGCCGTTCTCGCCGTTAATTCGGGCTTGTCGGTCCCAATTGAACGGAAGTGCCTCCGCGTTTACAAGCGTAACACATCCAGATTTTACTCGCCAAATTGGCAGCGTAAACTGACTGTCCCTTAACTCCAAATAAACTGGAGGCGGCAGCGACAATCATTCGTAAATATGACGTCGAATGTGATTTAACTCTAATTCAGTAAAGGGTCAACGGAAAAAAGGTCGTACTTGCACTCAAGTTTGTTAATTAAAAAGATTAGGGGCGCTTGATATTCGTTGCATGTAAAATGGGAATGTAATTAGAAGCTTATCATCCAATTAAAATGGAAACGACAGCTCGCTTGAACTCAATTCGGAGCTAACACGTATTCTGCGAACCTCTCAATTAATGATAGAGTTATAGCTTTGGAAAACGGACCACCCATGTTTCCACCCTGAAAGTGTAAGACATATCTGATTATGATATTGAAAATTGGGCAAATATGCTCGCTTCGGAAGTCAATGGTTCCTGGATCAGTTTCTAATCTCAACATCTGTGCAACAGCCTCGAAGAATAGCGGCAACAAAGATCGACCGAACACTTTATAATTCCACAATTCGTCTTCTTTTACGTTTATTTCTTTTTAGAGTCAGCGTCAAAATCGACTAGGAAAGTCAATGGTTCCTGAATTTTTGTCTAAACTGAACGACTGTGGAATAGTCTCAGATAATCGAGTAAACAAAGATCGTCCAAACACTTCGAAATTCCACTATTCTTTCGTTTATTTCTTCCGAGAGTTAACGTCAAAATCGACTAGGAAAGTCAATGGCTCCTGAATTTGTGTCTAAACTGAACGACTGTGAAATAGTCTCAAATAATCGAGTAAACAAAGATCGCCCAAATACTTCACAATTCCACTATTCTTTCGTTTATTTCTTCCGAGAGTAAACGTCACAATCGACTAGGAAAGTCAATGGTTCCTGAATTTGTGTCTAAACTGAACGACTGTGGAATAGTCTCAGATAATCGAGTAAACAAAGATCGTCCAAATACTTCGCAATTCCACTATTCTTTCGTTTATTTCTTCCGAGAGTTAACGTCAAAATCGACTAGGAAAGTCAATGGCTCCTGAATTTGTGTCTAAACTGAACGACTGTGGAATAGTCTCAAATAATCGAGTAAACAAAGATCGTCCAAATACTTCGCAATTCCACTATTCTTTAGTTTATTTCTTCCGAGAGTTAACGTCAAAATCGACTAGGAAAGTCAATGGTTCCTGAATTTGTGTCTAAACTGAACGACTGTGGAATAGTCTCAGATAATCGAGTAAACAAAGATCGTCCAAATACTTCGCAAATTCACTATTCTTTCGTTTATTTCTTCCGAGAGTAAACGTCAAAATCGACTAGGAAAGTCAATTGTTCCTGAATTTGTGTCTAAAGTGAACGACTGTGCAACAGTCTCAAATAATCGAGTGAACAAAGATCGTCCAAATACTTCGCAATTCCACTATTCTTTCGTTTATTTCTTCCGAGAGTTAACGTCACAATCGACTAGGAAAGTCAATGGTTCCTGAATTTGTGTCTAAACTGAACGACTGTGGAATAGTCTCAGATAATCGAGTAAATAAAGATCGTCCAAATACTTCGCAATTCCACTATTCTTTCGTTTATTTCTTCCGAGAGTTAACGTCAAAATCGACTAGGAAAGTCAATGGTTCCTGAATTTGTGTCTAAACTGAACGACTGTGGAATAGTCTCAGATAATCGAGTAAACAAAGATCGTCCAAATACTTCGCAATTCCACTATTCTTTCGTTTATTTGTTCCGAGAGTTAACGTCACAATCGACTAGGAAAGTCAATGGTTCCTGAATTTGTGTCTAAACTGAACGACTGTGAAATAGTCTCAGATAATCGAGTAAATAAAGATCGTCCAAATACTTCGCAATTCCACTATTCTTTCGTTTATTTCTTCCGAGAGTTAACGTCAAAATCGACTAGGAAAGTCAATGGTTCCTGAATTTGTGTCTAAACTGAACGACTGTGGAATAGTCTCAGATAATCAAGTAAACAAAGATCGTCCAAATACTTCGCAATTCCACTATTCTTTCGTTTATTTCTTCCGAGAGTTAACGTCAAAATCGACTAGGAAAGTCAATGGCTCTTGAATTTGTGTCTAAACTGAACGACTGTGAAATAGTCTCAGATAATCGAGTAAATAAAGATCGTCCAAATACTTCGCAATTCCACTATTCTTTCGTTTATTTCTTCCGAGAGTTAACGTCAAAATCGACTAGGAAAGTCAATGGTTCCTGAATTTGTGTCTAAACTGAACGACTGTGGAATAGTCTCAGATAATCGAGTAAACAAAGATCGCCCAAATGCTTCACAATTCCACTATTCTTTCGTTTATTTCTTCCGAGAGTTAACGTCAAAATCGACTAGGAAAGTCAATGGCTCCTGAATTTGTGTCTAAACTGAACGACTGTGAAATAGTCTCAGATAATCGAGTAAACAAAGATCGCCCAAATGCTTCACAATTCCACTATTCTTTCGTTTATTTCTTCCGAGAGTTAACGTCAAAATCGACTAGGAAAGTCAATGGTTCCTGAATTTGTGTCTAAACTGAACGACTGTGCAACAGTCTGAAATAATCGAGTGAAGAAAGATCGTCCAAATACTTCTCAATTCCACTATTCTTTCGTTTATTTCTTCCGAGAGTTAACGTCAAAATGCAGGCGAATTCGCGGGCGAGTTTGCTAGTTTGCTCGGGAACAGGCTCGAGATATTAATAATGGCGGCCCGGGCGAGAGAGAGACGTCGGGTGCAACGAGGATTTCTGATTACGGTTCATTTCGCGGCAAACGCAGCGCTCGCCTGCGCGGCTCGTATAATTACCGTAATTGGAAGTTCCCGTAAAGCCTAAGCATAGCTGGCGACCGCTGTTTATCACGCGCCCAAGCGCAATTGTAATGTTTGCCGGCTGTAACGGGAACAGAAGTGTTCCGGTAATGTTCGGCTAATTTCTGAAATAGATTAGTCCGCGAATCCGCTCTCGCACGGTCTGCAACGCTGTTTGCTCGATTCTTTGCCCCACTGCCCAAAAATGTCCGGCAACTCGCGTTACAGCGCGTCGCGTGCCGCTGTTGTAACGTTTGTCGGCTGTAATTGGGCCACAGTGCTCGAATGTTAATGAGTGTACTCTCTTTCGGTAAGAATCGTTCGGATCAATGGACGCTTCGGTAATTCGAGGAGTCAGTGGAAAAAGGCTTTCGAGCTTGAATTACATCGAATTGCGCGGAATGAAAAGTATGCTATAGTCAGAATTTACTGATTACAGGTAAGCCTCCTGTAACACGGTAGATAGATTCCCAGAAAACGCCGTGTAAAACAAAACTACCGACGTAAGAAACTATTTATTCTAATTCCATATAAGCAGCTTATTCCTTATTGAAAACATAAATGTATGTTTAATACAAAACCAACGAAATACCAAAAAATATTAATCCTACTGTTGCTTTATTTGAATTAAGACTCTTGCTAATGTGAAACGTTTTCTCTCCTTTTAGAAGACTCAAGATTTATATCTTTACTTGTAAAAAAATAAATATCCACTTAAAAGTTGTTTCTTTATCTATATCAGACATACTTAGGTTGGGACAGAGACTTGACATTCTAAAAATTAGTCTTAAAAACGAAATTGAGTCTCAATCGTATCGCAGCTCGACGCAAATTCGAAGTACAGTGTTTTGCAAAGATTTTCGCAATTTATGAATCGTATTATAGAATACCGTGTTGCAGGAGAGCTACCAGTGTTCCGTAATGGTGGACTCGTGGACCGTCACTTCGAGGCTCTCAATTCAGCTACCGTCCGAATCGAAAAAAGTCGAATTAAGGTTCACGCATTACGTGTACAGGGAAACCCGTTATTACAGCTATTGTTTTCGTCTGTTTTCACGGACTCTGCGTTTCAGCGAGCAACTGCTCTCCACCGTTTTTCCGTTCAGAGTCTATCTCGATTCCTGTTTCGCTCACGGCTTTCCAGTCTTTCCGCATCCTGTTTCCCTCCCCCTCCCCCTTCCCCCACTCCCCCTCCGACACTTTTTGCCGACTCTCATCTCGGCTCCTACGGTTTTCCGGCCCTTCCGACGATCCGCGTCTTCTTTTCCTCGCAGGCGTGCCCATTGAACGAACGAGATTGCGCTTTCCGCGCGGATGGGAATAAAGGATAGCGGGGATGGCGAGGATGGCGAGGATGGCGAGGATGGCGAGGATATCAAGGATATTAAATCCGCGACGCGGTCTCGCGAGCCGAACGAAGCCTAATGAAACGACCGGTAAACGAAGATGGGTAAAAATCAGGCGAGAATCAAGCTGACGGCCAATGCCCTGAAAGTAGACACCTCGTATATAGATTGCCATTACTCGCGATCCATAATTAATCGAAGCCCTCCGCGCCATTTACGCGCTGCGATCGAGGAACGTATTAAAATTCGTGTCCTCGATTACGCAATCGATTCTAATTGCCATCCAAAGCTCGGGCGCGGCTGGAAAATTATAATTACGAATTACGGGTATGCGTGGAGCGCGAGCGAGATAAGTTTTTCCGAAATTTTCATCGTTACCGTAATCCACCGGGTGTACCGTCGCGGTCAATGATGCTTCGACTCGAATCATTAATTTTCTCGACTCAAATCCTTTTGGCGTTGGCGCCGATTTGAAAAACATAGTACATCATTTTTCTTACTCTGCTAATTTTCAAAATATCAATACTTAAATGGTTTTCACGAGCGTACTAGCAAAGGCCTTAGGAATAATAAAATGAAGAAAAAAAAGAGGATCGATTTTGTCAAATTTCTAGACCACACTACCACCTTAAGGTAGACATTCGCGGGTCGACAGAGGGGGGTGGGGGGTGGAACAAAAGGAAGCGGAATGTACCGGATCCATTCTGCTAGCCGTATGGCGCGCGCGCGCGCGCGCGCGAACACAGTCGTACTTCCGGCATGGCAAGCAATTTACCGCGGATATTATCAATCGATCGTCATCGGGGGAGGACGGTACTCGGCGATTTCATCTTAATTGGACATTATCCGGCATTAATTATCGTTACAATTTCGTTCCCGCCGACTGTCCCCCTCCCCACCAGTTCCGTCTCTGTTCCTAGCCGTAACGCGTAATCGGCATGAATAACGACGATCTCGTAATATAATTTCGCGTCCCGCGGGCAGATCGCCGCTTTTAATCGGGCCAATAAACGTGATATATGTATATTTCGCCCCATGCCGTCCTCCCCCCTCCCTCCCCCTTTGCCCCCCTACGCCGCCGTAGAGGGATGGCCGGAACTTCTTGCCGCTCGAAATCGCTCGATACCGGCCGCTTGTCGACGTTCGAATTTTCTGCTAACGGTTGTAAATCTCGCGATATCGAGAGAATGCGTTATCTGCGCTAATCTTTACGGCAAATATGATTCTCATTACGGAAAATTGTTTTTCGCTGACCGAATGCTCCAAGCGTAGTGTCAGAATCATGAAATTTGTCGGCTTTACTTAACCCATTAACAGCCGAGTTTTTTTGTTTTGAAAGTTTTTGGTCGTGTAAGTTATATATATGTAATCTAAGTTGAATGAAAGTCTGATTAGGAAACGTCAGTAGTTCCAGTGTTAAACGGACTAGGAAACGGGCTTTAAGTTCAAAGATATATAGCCGAAACTTGACCCTATAAACCGTATAAAAAAATTGTAGTAATCATTGGCAAACCTTCCATGCTTTTCACTATTTATCCTAGAACTACCATACCTAACTGCAAACAAATTAAGCGAACAATATATTAAATCGAAAATTATGTATTATTTATCACCGGCAAACTTTCCATGCATTCCAATACTTATAATAAAAATACCATAACTAACTAGAAACTAAGCTAAATAGTAATCGATGAAACCGCATAAAGACCCAGTCACACATATCTATCAGCTACTAAAATTCGTAATTAATCCCTCATAATCGCGTTCACGGTTCACGAATGATCTCTTACAGCTCTCGAAGCTCGTAAATTGGCGTCGAAATGAAAGAGGCCATTTTGGAGGCGCGCGCGCGCGCGCGCTCGCGCTCGCGTCGGTCAGCGCAAGAAAGGGGCAGCGTGTCGGAATTATTATCGGGAAATGTAACAGTGGTTGGCGGATATGGAATGGGTTGGATGCCGAGTAGTGGGGCATTGTTGCGCCGACGATCAGCGTCCTCGATAATGGCTCGTTACAACGAGTGGAAGCGCGGAACGTTCTGTTACGGCAAGTAATTAGCGACGATGAATATGCGGCCGAAACGGGGCTGTCATTGCGGCAACGATCGACTGCCGAATCGAGCCGCCGGTGTAGAATCCATTATCGCGCCTACCAGTCTATGACATGCCGACTGTATCGCTTCCCAGCCGATTCTCAAGTTCTCTAACCCGCCTAGGACAATCCAATTTACATCCACTGGACGTCTAATCGACAGTCCTTAAAAATGGTATACGCTCGAATGCACGGATTACCATCGAATATAGTATTCTACACATTTCGAGTCGCAAGTGTGGAAATAAAATAATACTACAAGTTATTTTTAAGAGTTAATTAAGAATTAATAAGAACTTTTAACCCGATTATACTATAAGTAACGTATAATACGGACTTAAAAAAGCGTTTTATGGACCATCCATGTCAATACAATACCATAAAGACGGATTTGGCCACGCAAAGCAAAAGAGATGGAAAAATATGCATTGACCCTCTAACTAAATGAAATAAAATACCAAGAATATTGAAAGAAACTTTTCCTGAACTTGGATAAGGCATGAATTTCGAATCCGAACGGCGTCTGCGCTCGGATTATCCGGAAAGGGTGTATTACGTAAGAGGGAAGAACTCGAGACGTAAAGAGGTAGAAGTCGGAAGGAGGTAAGATAAAAATGGAGGAGCTTACTCGATAGTTCGATCTGTCGGAAGCGGTTTGCGCGGCGGGAGGTAAGAGGAATGGCGGTTTCTGGCGCTGTCGAGGCGTCGCTTCAGCCTGATGGGAGAGATGTGGAAATAAAAATGTGCAGGCCAATGGCTGACGCCGAAGGTGCGCCGGATAGATGAACTCGCTTTCCCGGCCAGGATCTATGAGTCTCTCGGCCTTTCCATGTATTATACATGGACTTCCATTATACGTAGACCCTGCGATCTGTAGACAATGCGATCTATAGGAGGGTATACGCGGCGCTGCCGTAATCGGTGGATACGGACGAACGGACGCATAGGATTGTACCAAGGTTATTTATGGATCCTACGATCTATTGTGACTAACGCGCGTCGAATTTCTCGCCCTGCGTCGACCTATTAGCTCGCGTTTCGTCGTTTGTTCGCCGTTTGTTAATACAAGCCGGTGCAAGGCTGGCCCAAGTCTTTTATGGTAGACTCTTGCCAATTCACATCTATATATGTCTTGTTTCAACCCTGTGTTTAATTTCTTGTTGTTGAACATGTAATATATTCATATAATTTGTAGACTCCTGATGAAAACACCGAAAGGTGTCGAAACATGTTGAGAATATGAAATATAAGTTTAATTTTTGTGACCCTTCTTTAATTAAACATAAATATTGGGGCTGGCGTTATTTTAGGATCACTCTATAAAAGACAACAAATTAAATTAAAAATTTTCGAATCGTCCTTTAATTTGTTGTCTTTTATAGAGTGATCCTAAAATAACGCCAGCCCCAATATTCATGTTGTGAATATTGAAAAATTTAACGGCTGCAACATTGGATACCCACGATCGTTATTTCTTTGTAGATATAGTTTATTGGTCTACTAATATCTACGCCCGGAGTATCGCACTTACAAGCTTCGCGTTCTCGCACGGACGCAATTTGAATCTGAATCATAGATTCGGATGTTGCCCTAACCATCTGCGGAGATTTTTAAATTCCGGCACGGTCCATTATTCGCGAGCAGGGGACGATACGAAGATAAAGACCGTAAACGGGACATTATACGAGCCGAATGGCCGACATCATCGCGTATCGCGAGCGACGACACATCTCGCGCCCTGGCTCACTTCCGGCGAGCCGGCAAATGGAATTTAGCGCCCTGCCCAGGGTGGAAAGTGCGCAAGGAGAGCGTCTGCCGGGAGCTATCGCTTTTCATTACCCAGCTTCATGACTGTCGGCCGAGGAGAATCAACGGCACGTTTTTCGCCAGCCCTCCTTTACGGTTTTTTTCCCCGCCCAGGATTGGTCCGTCAAATCTCGTCGAGCGCGGGACGAATTAACGGCAAATAGACGAAACGCGAGAGAGAGAGAGAGAGAGAGAGAGAGAGAGAGAGAGAGAGACAGAGAGAGAGAGGAAGAAATTGGAAGCGTGACGCGAGTCTGTTATCAGACGATGCATTCATGTTTCGCGGACCTTTGTAAGTTCGCTCGGTGGACGAGCTCTCTTTTTTTCCCTGTCGTCGACGTTCCAATCGGCGGATGTTATGAAAAGTCTTCCCTTTTCCGTTCGGTCGGCTTGAATGGCTTGTCCATATGCACTTGTGCACACGCATGTTTGCCGTTTCAGGTTTCGCGTCTTGCTCTCTGTCTGAATTTCGCCGGCTTTATCTTCTCCGGCCTCCGGTCCAGCCAACGTTTTCAGCTGGCCGTTGAATACACCTGACGATATACGTATTCGGTTAAAAGGACTATATTTTGTATCCTGTAGCTCGGTATTCCTCGTCATCTTGGATACTGATTATTGTGAAAGAATATGTTGCAATGTAATAAAGGATTTTTGTAGCTCTCATTTAGATGACTTTCACGAAAACTGGCATGATATATTGGAATGTCTGATCGTATGTTCAAGCTAACGTTTTCAGCTGGCTGTTGAATACATTTGACGATATACGTATTCGGTTAAAAGGACTATATTTTGTATCCTGTAGCTCGGTATTCTCCATCATCTTGAATACTGATTATTGTAAAAGGATATGTTGCAATGAAATACAGGAGTTATTTTTGTAGTTCTCATTTCGATGAGTTTCGCCAGGACTAGTAACATATATTGGAATGTCCGATCGTGTGTTCAAGCTAACATTTTCAGCTTGTCGTTGAATACGTTTTCGGTTAAAGGACTCTATTTTGTATCTTGTAGCTCGGTATTCTTCATCATCTTGGATACTGGTTACCGTGAAAGAATATGTTGCAATGAAACGAAGGTTCTTCGTAGTTCTCATTTAGATGACTTTCACAATAACTGGAATAACATATTGGAATGTCTGATCGTGTGTTCAAGCATTTTATGCTTTCTTTCCCATTCGACGGCCAACACCCTCGACGTATTTTTCGCTCATCTCCGACGGATAGATTTTCTATTACGCCAGGTTCTCTCTGCGCATGTATGCGCTGATCTATGTGTCGATCCGCACGACTGTTTCGCACTCTTTATCTTCCTCGCGCAGTATGCTTTCCCCCCCTGAATTTCTCCCCCGGCCTTTTCAGCCGTAGCCCACCCCAAACATCACCCGATCTACATTCCCCACGTATGACGATCGGATTCCGCTTATCCCGCTGCCCACGTACACTTCCTTCTCTCCAGTGGCCCATTCCGTCCTTCTGCTACTCCACAAAATTCCGAAAAAAGCCCTGAAAGAATGACAGCCGAAGAAGGGCCTAGCATCAGCTTGAGAACCGTATAACATGTTCGATCCAAATGTTGCTCACTCTAACATCAAGAAGATTCCACTTCTTTTTATATAGCCTAATATCTCAATAGTCCTAGTCCTAATATCCAAATATCCTTTACAAGGGGAATTACTATATGGACTGTTTACTTTGAAAGTGGTGTAAGTCTATATTTAACGAAAAATGAGATGACATATATTTCATGCTTA
Organism: Anoplius nigerrimus; assembly: GCA_914767735.1. Classification (NCBI taxonomy): domain Eukaryota; kingdom Metazoa; phylum Arthropoda; class Insecta; order Hymenoptera; family Pompilidae; genus Anoplius; species Anoplius nigerrimus. The sequence goes on from OU612091.1 coordinate 6,335,909, forward strand.
ATGTAGTATAAACATTTTCTTTATGCTTTTCATATTATATTTATGCAAATGTCTGAACCTTTTATTTTGAAAATAAAAACAAAAATTAGATGTCACATAAATGAAAAGTTTACATTACATTATGCATAAATTATGTGATATCTCAATATATTTTGAAGGTGATATACGTCCATGTTTAAAAAGAAATTCAGACATCATATAACTTATGCTTAACGTAGTCTAAACTTTTAATTTATGTGATATCTAATGTCTTCTTTAAATATAGACTTACACCACTTTCAAAATGAACGATCCATATATCTAAATGGTTCCGTATAAGTTATCACATGTACATCAATGCGTGCCAAGCGATGTCAGATAACAAACTGTCTGTCTCGTTAGGCCCTAAAGATATCAAAACTAAAACATGACAGAATGAATAATAAAACTACTTTCCTAAACTAGAACATTGTACACTTCTATGCAATAGTTACATATCAAACATAGCAATACCCAAAAACCTATCCATAACAAATCCCATTCCATTAGCCCACTCCTAATTCATCACATTATTTTATCGCGCGAGTCCACCCAAAATTCGTCAACCGCGCATCTTGACACGGCCGTAGCCAATTCGGCAGCCGGACAAAAAAAAAGAGGGTGGGGATGGAAAAGGAAAGAGAAGTAGGAGCGTTTGAGATCGCAGTAACGGACGGGAGTTATTGCCAACGTTTTCCGCATCAATTCCTCCCGCGATCAGCGTGATAAACGCGCTCTGGGATAACGGAGCGTCGTCATACATTACAGCCGGAATCTGCCAATAAATCACAACTATATTATCCCCCCGCGATACGTCCGATATAAAAATTTTTCGCCTCTCCTCCGCCGCCGACGCTCTCGTCGCGTAACTCACGTTGCGAGGCTTTTTTTATTTTTTTGGTTGGAGGGCCGTGATAAACGGGTGAGGAGTCCGGGGGAGGGGGGGGGGGGGGGGGGGGGCTGGTAATAACGGCGATAACGACGACTGCAGGATGCGAGTCCGCAAATGGAAATAGTTACGGACGGTTTGCCAGGCAGGTCGCTGCCTTGGGATGAGAGTCGAAGTAGAAGCGGAATGAGGATTCTTACGTCTCGAATGTTTCTTGCTCCTGATTGCGCACGGTATACCCAACTGTGTAAAGGTCCCGGTGTAACAAAATTGCTTACTCGGTAACGCCGCATATTCTTGTCTCTTCCGGTCGTACTCTGGAATACGTTCTCTTTAGTTTTCTGGGATTGTCGGATCGATGAAAGCTTTGACGCTGAATGGAATGTGGATGAAAAAGGCGGGGGTGGAAGTGGCAGAGTTAGGTGAGATTCATGTTTGACGTACCCCGTTGTCAATGGGACAAGAGTTTAGGTGCGAGAGTCAACAATATGTGAGCGTGGAGTGAATTTAAGCGAATGAACGATTAAGCGTTACGTTACCGATGAGAATTAACTTTCAACGGTGAGCTGTGAGTCGGTGTTGGTTGAAGGTTGAGGCTTCCGCAAACGTTGTAAGGTCGATAGGATGCGGGATTTTCATTCAAATTTTCGCTTCGGCAGTGAATTCTGCAACCGTGGAATAGCGATACTTTCAGCCAAGAAAAGGTTTCCGCGATGCGTGTCGGGTCGAAATAAAAAGTAACATACATGCACGGTATGAATATGGGGAAGCATAAATACACAGTAAAATATTGCGAAGGAATGAAACGGAAACGCAAACACGCGGCGACACGGGAAAAAATATGGAATATCGAATGAAATGTAGGCACCAATCAAATTCGCCAAATAAAGTGCGGATAATAAAAAGGATAAAAGCAAAAAAAAAAGGATATGTTACCAGGTTCAATTACGATTGATGCGTTGTATTGGAATGACAGCGTTGATCTCGACAATGAAAAGAACCTCGAAAAATGTTCAACGAACAGGAACGCTTCCATCGGACGGCTTCTGCCGCTCGTTACGAGTGTCAGTCACATCAAAATAATAGAAAGCACAAAGCGGCCATTTTCTGTACATGCCACACAGTCACGCACAACAAAGCATTGCAAAAAAATATCAGAATAAAATGCATATTTAAATATAAAATAATCAACATCAAATTAAATAAAATTAATGACATGTGATATTGCAACAAGCGGGAAGAAATGTTGCAAACGAATGTTTATTAAAATACCTCCGTTAACGTTTTCAGAAGCTCCAAAATAAAAGCTGTTCAAAATATATCCAGCATGCCATTGAACTGCATCAAATCTTCGCCATCGTCTCATTCAACCATCCAAATCATTCCTAAATGAGAACATAGAAAATGAAAAGATCTTACCAAATACTTATTTTCATCCACCACTGAACAACGATGCCATTACGTTGTTGAACGTCCAGTGGTTCAGTCGATGAGAAGCAGGAATTTCCAACCTTTGCACTTGCACAATACTAGTATTGAACCTGTCATGCCACTCCAAAACAGGGAAAAGTAAAGTGGAAAGGTCTTACCAAATACATATGTTCATTCGCCGTTCAGGAACGACGCCATTATCGGATGACCAAAGGATGCCAAATGACAAACGTTGCAGAACGTTAAGAGCTTCAGTCGATGAGAAGCAGCAACTGTATCGAACCTCTGCCATCCTCGCGTAGAACCCCCCAAATGATTCGAATAAGGGATAAATGGAAAGTGAAAAGGTCTCACCAAATATTTTCATTCTCCACGCGAGGACGCCATTACCAACAGAAAGGACGCCATGCGATCGACGGCCATGGGCGATCGATAAATCGGTCGATGAGAAACAGGACAGGACGTTTGAGGTTAGAAAACAGCACAAGTCGGTTGCTTACATCTGACCAAAGAGCTGTGGCACAAATTTGGACCTCCGGCCAGACTTGGAACGGGTTCGGATGAAGGAAAAGCGTGGAGCGTCGTGGATCCGTGTACAAGTCGGCCATCTTGGCAAACAGAGAGGGCACACGCTTGACGATCGCCTGAAGAAGGAATAGCAGCGCCACCAGAGTGAAGCGGACAGCGCGGGAAGCTCGACTTTCAGGCGGACAAGTTCAAATTCAAATATAAAGATTTATCATAATACGAGCACGTGTTAATACGACGTGCGACTATTTTAAAATTGGAACACTATGCCCACGATGTAAAGTAAAATAAAGGGAGATTGCTGACTAGGTGCGTCAGACTCACAAACATTAACTTTCTATTTTAATTTGTTTTAAATCATTTTCTCAATCTTTCAAATTGTAATGTGTTTAATTATATCATTAATGGCTTCAATTATTTGCTGTTAAAAATCATTGAATTGTAGTAACTACAAGTATAACACAGATCGAATTCGCCACAAAACTAATATTACAAATCTACGATATAGACTACATATTTCGCAGCGTGTAACATAACATGACTGTGTATATTTACGATTTCGTTCGACATGAAATGTAACGCCGATTAATGGAATCTACGGAACGTACTGTAACAATAACTGCGGCTCGTGCCAGTAACTAAAGGAATTAAACTACGTTAAATCGAACATTAATTGCACTTACTTAACAGCCGCGATTACTTCCGTCATTCGCAGCACTCATTTATCGCACCCTGCGAAATCGATTGTTCCTAAATCCACTACACTTTATCCCATAATGAAAATTCGCACAGCTATTCGCACCTAGTATCGAATCGACTTCGTTTTTCGACGCTCAGAACGGTCAATGCGTAATTAGGATTTCCGGCTTTCCTCGCCGGAAGGAGACGAACATCGGTTTTTATTACCATTTCAGGCGGCAGGGATGGGGGGGCGGTCGGAGAGTTAACTTTATCGTTGCTCCTTTAGCATTCAAATAGCCCCGGGGCGAACTTAACGTCGCGCGCGTCCAATCTTAATACTTCCGGTCGGCACAAAAGCCGACAGAGCTGTCGGCCGAACGAGCTTTTCCCAGTTGCACAACTCTTAATGCGGTTACGTTTGCCCGCCGGAAGGATATCTTCCCTCGGAGTGGATTGCTTTCTACCGGGGGTGGAAACAGGGGGGTGGGAACAGGAGGGGGTGGGAGGTTCAAACTTCCTTGAATAAACGTGCGGATTATTGGCCGACGAAGTCGTCGGGAAAGATTCGCGCTCATTGTTCCGCGAGGGCACCCAACCTTACCCGCGATTCCGCTACGATTTCTGGACGGAAAAAAATGGCCGAAAACGCCTTCGTTTAGGCCGCAGACAATACGCGACAATAAACGATATATTTTAATTGAAACGCAAATGTTTGCCGTCCCGTCCCCCCACTTTCAGCACGAAACGGCGTCCCTTTCGATTTTACGGGCAAAATGACAGCGGGGCCAAAGTCAATTATTATCCGGAATTGGCCGGAAATGGAAAACGAAATAATACGTCGTTTCGCGCGCAATAAACGGGCTAATTAAGGGAGAAATCGCTTACGGAAATTCGAGTTTGTAAATTGCCCCCCCCCCCTGCGATAATTGCGTTCAATAAAATCTCACGGCTACTTTAGGTAGATGACGATATTCGAAATATTCTTATCATTGTTATATGTTATTTTTGTACGAATCCTACGTTTATCTCATGTGTGCACACTCGGGCAGAGCTGACGCGGTCAGGAGACGCATAACGTCCACCGGCACACTGTACCGGAACAGTTGCCTGTACAGAACTAGTTAAAGGGTCGCAGAGGGACAGGCGAAACTTCGCGAACCGCGTGAGTGTTCGTGACAAATTGATTTCATTAAGTCCGAGGGCCACCGATATCAAGCGCGCTGTCGATACATTACGCCTCGGAATTGTACGTCGCCGGACATTTGAGGATGATGGATACACAAACAGGGTACGGATTGGCTAAATGATCAAAGAGGAATGTCCCAACCGATAACCCGGAATGACGAATTTGACGCATTAATCTGCCCGCCGGAACGTTATAACAAAGAACGATGTCGACGACACGGGACCGTTTATTGAAAAGTGATCAAATTTTGATACTCGCGAAAGAAGTAAGGTGGAGTGGGGTAAAACCGATCCAGAAATTGTAAACGTTTACTTTAAACCGATGAATTTTCTATCTATTCCACTAAAACCTAATAATCTTAGTGTTTTTTTGTAGCGCATGGTTTTATTCTTTAAGTTGCATTAATTTGAATTAAAAATATCTTCTGAAACTTATCATTTTCTTAATAAATTAAAAACAGTGCTGCTACATGTTTAAAAATGATTGAATCTTGTATCCTTATATTATGGGGCGAAAGCGGAATTATTATTAGTAATGCGAACATTGTCGAACGAGTTAAACGGGGGATCACAAAATACATGGCGTCCATCTATGTTGAATACTATCCACACCAATAAATACTAACCAAAGAAAGATTTCTACCTTACAGTTGGCACAATGCAACGTATATTCGAATAAATAAGGTCCTAGGGCGGATTTGCCCCGTGTACGAATTTACCCGACTCCACCTTAATTGCCAGACGTAGCATACTTAATAATTCTCCTTACTCGGCATAGGTTCCTTTTTAACATTCGTCGACGATCGTCATTGTTCCCTCGACAATGGATTTGTCCAAACAATTTGATCTCCCGTCAAGATACCGAGCGTTCTCAAGGCCTCGAAACTATTTGAATACAGCATTACATCGACGTTTCGAACCGAGTGGGGGTGAGTGGGGGGGAAACCTGCGCGATGCCTTCTAATCACGCTCGTTATCCGACGAGCGAAGTAGGCGCACTCGATATCGAGGATGAAAATCGAAAGGCTGAACGAGAGGAACGATCGAGTCCACTTGGCATTCACCGCTTACTCGCCCGTCCATCCTTCGGGACACTCGAGCGTGCCGTTTTCGAAGGATTGTACAGTTGCGAGACGAGACGAGCAGAAGCGGGATCGCGGATATCGATCCCGACCGATAAGGAAGCCGTCTCAGGCTCGCGACCGAACGGGGGGGACGTATTGAAAAGCCATAAAACAGAGGAGCGACGGCTCGGAGAAGGCGAGGGTACGGTTTTGTTCTCTCGCTATCGATCCCTGCCTTCGTCCTGGCCTTCGTCCTGGCCTTGGTCCTGGCCCGCGTGGAAGGGAAAGACCTCGTAATGAACGAGCATCGTCTTGCGATCCACCCCTTGCGAACTGGCAATCCCACCGAGGCTGCCATTTTCGTCTCTCTCTCTCTCTCTCTCTCTCTCTCTCATTCTCTCTCTTTCTCTTTCTCTTTCGCTCCCACTCTCCCACGATCGGAATTCGTTCGCAAAACTCTGGAAGCGCGAACTTTCCGGTGGGAAGTTGGACTACGGGGTACGACTTGGCCGCATATTTTCGGAACTGGCTCGTCATTTGGCAACAATAACGCTTGACGCTTTCGGAATTCCGGGGGTAAGGGGCGGAGGATGGGGGCGGATGATGGTCTTGTTTCGGGATCGGGCGGAGTTCATGAAAGTTACAGATGCTGCGTTGTTTGGCGAGCGCGGATGAAGCGGTCTGATGGCTCGGGGAGGATGTACGATATTGTGTAAACAGGGGGTCGGCGGTTGATGTTTTAGTTTGGGACGAATGGAATCTCGATTTAAACGAGTTTGGGATTTGAGGGATGCAGTGAAGTTGTTCTTGGAGAGGAGAATCTCTTGACTGGATAAAGTATCGTTTTTCTGCGCTGCTCGAGTGCCCTGCGAATATGCTCATTCTTTCGTGTAATGAGTGTAATTAATGCCATACTACGGTTGAATAAATTTTCTCGTTCTGATTCCGCATTATATAAAATTAAATAATAATTAACGTGTTATAAATATCTTCCAGAAATTACACTGTAACATACCAGACGTAATACAGTGTTTAATTGGTATTAAAACGTTTATAATAAACCATGGCACACATACGTGCTTATAGGCACGAACAAATTACATTTCGAATGCGTGCGCTTGAGTATGAAACTTCCCGCGCTGGCCGCGTCGCTCTGATGGCGCTCGCGTTCCTGCTTCAAGCGATCGTCGTGCGCATGCGCTCTTAGTTCGCCAAGATGGACGTCTGTTATACGGATTCACGCTGCTCCTCGCTTTGCCTTCATCCGAACCCGTTCCAAGTCTCGCCCGAGATCCAAATTTGTGCCACAGCTCTTCGGCCGGATGTAAGCAACCGACTTGTGCTGTTTTCTAACCTCAAACGTCCTTTCCTGTTTCTCATCGACCGATTTATCGATCGCCCATGGCCGTCGATCGCATGGCGTCCTTTCTGTTGGTAATGGCGTCCTCGCGTGGAGGATGAAAATATTTGGTGAGACCTTTTCACTTTGCATTTATCCCTTATTCGAATCATTTGGGGGGTTCTACGCGAGGATGGCAGAGGTTCGACACTGTTCCTGCTTCTCATCGACTGAAGCTCTTAACGTTCTGCAACGTTTGTCACTTGGCATCCTTTGGTGATCCGGTAATGGCGTCGTTCTGATATGGCGAATGAACATAAGTATTTGGTAAGACCTTTCCACTTTCCTTTTCCCTGTTTTGGAGCAGTATGACAGGTTCAACACGAGTACTGTGCAAGCTTAAGATGATTTGACCAGGTGCGGAACATTTCTTACTTGGCTTCCCTTTTGGCATTACCCAAAATGCTAATGACTGAAGTAGGCCTCTTTATCGTTGAACATTTATTTGCTGTGGTGAGTTTTTACTTATTCGTTGCAACATTTCATACAATATCATTTTGTAGTTTAATTTCATATTCATATTTCGTTGTTTATATTACACTTTTGCGTACCTGTTATTTTTTGGCATCTTTTTGTTGTGTTTTACTGTATGTGTCCATGCGACACATTCCCAAATTGACCATTTTACTGGCGGACTTAGATTTTCTGTGTTCATTTCTTCAACGCCTTATTTTCTACTGAAGAGTGTCTTGAAGATTGGAAACAGTAAAGAGAACAAAGAAGACTAGATGACTTCCCAATTAAATTTTGAAGTTAATGATAGTGTCATTGGAAAAAGTAAGTACAGAATATCTGTAATGGATTTCCGTAACATGTATCTGTATTTCAAATACATATCAATATACCAGGTTCATCCCATACATTATATCATTTCCTTGTAAAATAATTCTTAAACATAAACTATAATACTGTAAGGTGTCGCATTAAGTTAATTTGTTGCTACTCTTTATGGAAGCAATATCAAAATTACAATGTTGCGGAAGATTATAAAATACAACTATTGTCCATATCGACATACGCATATTCCACATATATTTGATATTGTCACAATTATAATATCCAGCGTAACCTCACAAGTCAATATCAATAAACTCCTTTCAGCCCAACCAACCAGTCAAAAGTAACCTAACTCGACAGCTCGCTTCCAACGAACACTGAAGATATTCATGAATCCGGCGCTCAAGGGGAGTCGAAGCCAGACAAACTGGATTTCCTAATACGAAAATGATTAGAAGCTCAGACATAAATCCCCCTTAATTGCCGTGCTTCGACGGAGTTTCTCCGCGGCAGGTCATCCCTCGGCCCATTTCACCCGAAGAAATTCTCATGCCATGCATCATTCGCCGTCAGCCACGTTCGTGGCTCTTTTTAACGTACGACGAAGGCAGCACTTTCCGGCTGGCAATCGTACAACTATCCCACCCCCCTTCCGTCCTCCTCTCGGGTATTCGCCAGAAAAGGTGGATTGCGGCGCACCTTGCGCCAGCGGCATGCCAAAAATCGAGCCACGAATCAATTGGCCATTTGGCCTCGACGCCCAGCGGATTCTCAAGAAAGGGGTTTGTTAGCGACTTCCAACCGTCTCGTGTCCCCAGCTTCCGAGACTGATGGCCATTTCCTGCGACGAATTGCGTCTCTTCTCCCTTTGCAGGCTGAAAGAACGTGACGACTCTACGATCTTCGTACTGACACGGACACTAGCTCATGTTACGTTAGGCTTTGATGTAGTTTGTTATGGCAGAACGTAGTATTCTTCTTAGGTAGCAATACCAAACGTTGCGAACTTATTGTTAGATTATTTTCCTGTCAACAAATCAATCTTGTTTTTGTTTTAATTTGTCAGAAATTGTACTACATACTTGCTTTAAGTTTAACATATTTCTTGTGTAGATGTTTTACCGTCCTCAAAATTAATTACATAGAAATACGTACATGTTTGTAAATATGTTTATTAGATTGAAATGAATGAGAGCATTCTTGGTAGCTTGAAAGTAATTGTAATGCACTAGTAACAATAAGTCCGTCACTTGTTTGGATTGTAGCTATTTCAAAGGGTTTTAGAACAAAGAGTACTCTACTTTTGCTGGGAGTGTACTCGATTTATAAAGTGGCGGTAACAATTGTGAGTAGGTTCCTTTGGAGTTATGCTCTGCGATTTTGGCCTTCGTCAAGGTTCAGGAGTGTCAGACAGACGTGCACTGAGTAGGGAAAAATTCTTTGGCACTCGAGTGCCTACTTGGCTCGTGACCCGACTGCCATCCGGTTATCATTTTGTCAATCCTTTAATTCTCCAGTTCTTCACATAAAAGTTTTTGCTTCTTCCCAAGTACTTTTTTGCCTTCAAGCTTTGCATAATGGCATTGCGCGCGCCGACATTTCATTATATTTGCGTATTAGTCAGTTTTCAAAGATTTCTGTCCGTAAATTTGTCTCGCTTGACGTGTCAATATTTCTCGAAAAAAAAAGGATGTTTCACACTCATGCAGGATTCTTTGTCTGTTCGGCCAACGGTGCGAATTGTCGGGTCTATGAATGGATGGCTGTCTTGAAGTTCGGAGATATATTTCACGATACAGCCTGGTCTTCATCAAGTTCTTGACGTTCGATTGTCAGAGAATGTGGAGCGCGAAGTACAAAAGTGTCGACGGCACAATTTTTCTCAGCCACGTTCCATTTTTGCCCGATGATTCCTGTGAAGTCTTCTGAAAGGAATATAGACGTTTAATTCTTTCTATTATATTTACTTATTTCCGTTATGTGATTTTATTTTTCATCGTCCATCGGTATATACATAGATGCAGATTTTGATTTCCAGTTGCATAGTTCTTAGGCAAAGAGGCGATCATAGATTTTTTTTGAAGGGCGTGCACGCTTTGTACAAATATTTGCTAGTACAGCGATTTCAACGTAGGTGGTCCGTTAAATTCAGCAGGCCGAAAGCCTTTCGACAGAGTTTCTAAAAAAATCTAATAATACCTCAGAGGAACCTGTTTGCAGCGTCACACGTATGTACCTGGGTCGTTCGGTTCTTTTTTCCCCATTTTCGCCCTCTTGGATGACTTGCTTAGATGCAATCTGTCGCCTTTCGTCGGGGGCGCTTATTTTAGACCGAAACTGTGGCATTAGATACGGGCGAACGGATAAAGGACGAAGACAAGGGGAAGTTAAACGATGCGATGTGTAACATACGACCGGAGACGATAAGGGCTAAGGGCGGCATAAAATGAAGTCTGAGGAAAAACTGAGATAGAGGATGGGATCAAATGAAGCATAAAGAACACCGACGCCGCAGCAAGATATAGCATGTAAAACTGGCATCTCAAGTACAAACATTTGTAACCCCAATATTTCATAGCTGAAGCCATGACAAAGTCTTTATACAATTACTATGCCTATACATGAATAGTCGTTGCATACTTTGTTGAAAATATTGTAATACTGGGAAAGGAAGGGAGTAAACTGTGCGTGGAGCTAAACGGTGTAGAAGAAGAAAATGAAGAGCAAGGGATCCTGAATGATGAAAGTAACTTATAACCCTAATGTCTCATAGCTGAAGCTATGACAAAATGTTTATGCAATTACAATGCCTATGCATGAATAGTCGCTGCACAGTTTGTTGAAAATATTGTACTACAGGGAAAGGAAGGGAGTAAACTGTGCGTGGAGCTAAACGGTGGAGAAGAAGAAAATGAAGCGCGTGGGATCCCGAATGATGAAAGTAAAATGAAGTGCGCAGCGAAATAGAGACAGGGAACGAGACAGGCGCAGACAGAAGACGGTACCTTCGGTTAAATCATAGACGGCGGCCAGAGACGAAGGAAGTTGGCATAGATTGATGTCTCTTACGGAACTACCGGCTGCGCGAGTTCCAGCTTCCGCCACTGTGAAACAGCCAATAGTACAGCCTCGGGCTTCTCCCTGTCTGTCATGGAAGCTCTGATGTATTGTGCCAAGCGACCGGAGCAGGGGTTTATTACTGATGGCCCACTCTTGCTTATGCACTTTCTGCTCCCGTCGGCAGACTTTCGTTACTCGCATCTTGCACTCCGCAACGATTCTCGATTCTCTGCGATCTCAACATTTCGCTTTTACATCTCGCCGTTCATCTCTCTACTTTTTGACTCGGGACCTCGGACCGGGACCGGTCTTATCCTACCATCTCCATGCAACATTCATCACTCCCACCGTTTCGAGCATTAACATTTGTCACTCTCCCGTGACCGCACCTTATCCTCCGGTCTTCTTCCATTATCTTCTTCCACCTTCTGTCATTTTTTAGCACGTCCTATCTCGCACTGTCCGCCGCTCCTTCTATCTTTCATCTGCTCAACTTAATTTTCTAGTTCGCTCGTCCACCGTCGTATCCGTTTCTATTTTCCGACTTCTATCAGTCTCATTTCTGTCGTACTTCCCCATTTTTCTACGCGGCTCGTTTTATTCCGTCTTCCTCGCCGCTATACCGTATCTTGACTCGCCGTTCTCTATCTATCATCTTCCATCATCTTTCCCCCCAGTCCGCCGTCCTTTTCCAGCGCCTCGCCGTTGAACCCCAAGCGGGACAACAGGCGCCGAGGCCTGTGCAAGTAGATAAGGAAACTCCGACGCTGCACGTAATGTATGGGACATTATAGTGTGCGTACTGTAGTGGACGTCTCTTTCTTCGATGAATCCAGCGATAGGACCTGTGGATGCTGCGGCTCGAGTTCGCAGCTATGTGTTGAGCCTCGTAATGTGTGCAGCGTTGGGTAACAATGGCCGCGTCCGTGGTAGTGTCTCCAGGAATGGATGGGTTGAAGTGGACGCACTATGAAATTCAGGCTCTGCCAATGTAGATTATTCTGACGGTTCAATTAACAGGACGCACCTTTTACGTATTCTTCGAACTCCTGGTCGAATCATTGATTTTATTTCAATTATTGAGGCGTTCAATATTTGTTTAGAATCGAAGTTAGCTGTGTTATTGCAAGATATTGGGGCTATATTGAAGTCGCATGGGGGATAATATTGAAACTATGCTGTAGCTGTGTACCTAAACCACATAGGGTGCGTGTGCACTTAGTCTCGCGTATACTTCTCGCCACAGAATTTTATGATTACATCAATTACGTTCGTTCGGCGTTTAATATTTATTTAGCGTTGAAGTTAGCTGTGTAATCGTAAGATATTGAGACCATATTCAAGTCACATGAGAATAATATTGAAACTATGCTGTGGCTATGTACCGAAACCACATAGGGTGCGTGTGCACTTAGTCTCGCGTATATCTGTCAGCGCAGGATTTTATTATAAGTAGTTAAGTGTGTTCGGGCAGCATTCAATATTTATTTCGAATTGAAGTTAGGTGTGTAATCTTAAGATATGAAGACCGTATTGAAGTCGCATGGGGATAATATTGAAACTATGCTGTAGCTATGCACCGAAACCACATAGGGTGCGTGTGCACTTAGTCTCGCGTATATTTGTCGCCACAGGATTAGCGCTTAACCCTACTATTGTTCCTTCGCCACACGCGTATCGATCCGTTTGATAAGGAAACCTCCGCGGTCTCCTTCTCGGCGTGCTGAGGGGAGTAAGGGGAGGGGAGAGGAAGGAAGGAAGGAAGGATAACGACGATCGTCAGACATCGTAGACGATGACGAATCGCGAACCGGGTTTCTGTGCTATCTATCATTTACAGAGTAATATGTCGATTCTAGTTAGAGTTTCAAACATCTCTGATGGGCTTATCCTTCTGGTATGCCAGTAAGGGATCTTAGTGTCATGCTAGGATGCATCTTGTAACAGAAAATGTGCAGAAAAATCAATTCTATTGTAAAACGTGAGTTTAGGCTTTTATTTAGTGATGTAGTTGTTGTTTCTATGAGCTTCAAGCGATTTGTGATTTACCCCATAGAAAAGGGGGTAAGAAATGTAAAAAAAAATCGCAACCCAAACTTTCTAAGCGAAATCACTTCCGAAATACAGTCGAAAAACTATTGGAAACCACTGAAAATGGATTGACTTTACACCGCACAGAAAGAAATGAAAACCATGTACAAAAATCATATCCAAAGACATCTAAGCTGTTTCAGCAATACAGCCAGCAAATAATTCCGAAGCTCAAGAGAAATGAACATTCTGCCAACATAACTTTTATTTTTTCTTTATTTTTTTCCCTTTAACACAAGGAAATCTGAAAACTTCTGGCCTCCTTTCGCCAACGGTACTCCGAGGAAAGCATTTATTCTGATTTGTTACGTTGCACGGCGAAAGAGTATTCTTCTCGAATTCCAACAAAATGACGGTAGAAGCGTTCTAGCTGCAGTCGTCTCGAAGTACAGTCAAAAATGGTCGAGAAGGAAAGAGCGTATTTCAACCTGCTTAATTTTGTATACCTTCATATACGCCGTACGCGCGTGGAATGTACGTGCGAGCTGTGCCGGATGCCTCTGTGGGAACGCGCATATAAATTCCGTCGTTCACGACAGGGACGGCCACCGATTCCCGAAGGTAACTTTTACGCGGATATCCTGTCATTCGGCGAAAGCGGTGCACGATTCGCTGACACCTTATCGATATCTGGGAAGCGAGTCGTTACCGGGCGCACGTCAGGAATCTTGGGATGTATCGATCTTCCTAACAAGGAGTCGGACTTTGAGCGAGGTGGAAGGTCGGGCCCGGGGAGGGCGCTCGGATTGATAGATGGATAGATGAGCAAATATATAGCGGGAGGACGGGACGCGGATAAGGGAGACGTGAAAAAATGTCGAAAATGTCAGGCGTAGAGGTATGATGCGGAGAGAGATTTATATCGGCGAAAATGCGACAAGTTCATTTCGCGAGTCTAATTCCGGACGAGAAATTGAAATAGCATCGTTGTAACGCCGGTGTTTATTCGTTGTATGGACCGTGTATGCTGAAAGCGATGTCCATTTTTAAGCAAAAATTAGATATCTCGTAGTTTATGCTTCGTTTAGTGCAAACTTTTTATTTATGACGAGTTTGTATTACATTCATAATCAGACAATAGCTAATAGGAAACTTAAGTAACATAACTTAACGTTCTAAATAAAGAATACTACTATTTTAGTAGTATTAATATTATAATATATATTTGGAGTCATGTTTAATATTTCAGAATTGAACTAAAATGATTTTTGCAACTGACCAATTATGAAAGTGGTGTAAGTACACTTGCAGCCCGCCAATATACATTATTTCAGTTAAATTCGGCTACAAGAAACATACTTCCATACTTGACATAATTAATGCATATTTTCAAATTGACGAATAGACTAGCCTTTTAATTTACTCGAAACAGGAGAAAATGGACTTACAGCACGTTCAAAATAAACGGTCCGTACAGCCTCGGAAGAGGCAATTCCGTGGAAAAGTACGTCGTTAACAAGCGGAAGAGTAAGAAGTACAACTATTTAGATATCCGAAAACAGCTGAAGGAAGAGAGAATGTGTAATCGGCGAATCCCTGGACGACGTCTGCAGTCGGAGTCCTTCGAAGGATAAAAGCGGCTGAAAGATGGTTACTCATTCCCGGCCAGATTTCGCCTTAATGATGAAGGATAGCTCCGCTGCCTCGGCTGCGTCTATATACACGATGTCCTTTGACAGGAATATCCGAGGCTTCGTTTCGTTGAACCGAGCGGTCCTGGCCAACGCGAATCCTTCTCGCAGCGGGAAAGGATGGCGCGCAATAAAGGAGCGTCGCCTTGCCAATGCAAACTATCCCTGGCGAGCTTCTTTAAAAAGACGATCGTTATTTGCACCCGCCAGCCTCTTCAGGCTCCTCCCGACGCCGGAGAATGCGCTTTATTTGCGACGCGGGACGTCCCGGATTTCGACACTGTCGGCGCTATTATTAGAAACGTCACTTTACAGATAAAATATTCTTTCCGACAGCCGAGGAGAGCCGCGGGAATTGTACGATTTTTTCGACGATTCCTTCTCTTTTACCTAATGATTCTTCATTGAATCATATTTACTTGCCAAGGACATGCTTGCACTTTGGTTTCAGCTTCTGACTCATTTTCTTAGTATATATTGTATTATAATATATTTCTGTACTGATTGGCAATAACCGGTTGTTGCACTCTGATTTTATATTTACAATGCATTTACAAACTTTTTAATCCACTGTGTTCGGTTCGGCGATGGTAGGATCGTTGAAATATAGATATTCATATAACTTTTCGAACTCTTTGTTTTTTGAGTCCTCTTCAGCTGTTACATGTTAATGTAAATATGAAAAGGGACTTTTGCGAAATTTGAACAGTTCCATTATATAAATTTAATTGTATTGCTGTTGTTACTTATAAGAAAGATTTAAATTAAAATCATTGTTTATAATCTACTGTATAATCGGTTTAAAAAACTGTCTTATGATCAACTGTTTCAATGTATAAACATACCTTTTCGGCTAGATCTGTCAAATTGAGACTTGAAAAGTAGAAAAATTAACGATCCAAAATTCTTCACTTGACTTCATAGTAGTCATAGTCTACCCTAAAAACCATTCTCAAAATTTACCAATTGGGGCTGCCCATTCTTGATTTTTCAATCTCGAACGTTTCGTAGCAAAAGAACGTCCCGCCCACGCCGAATTCGGAAAACGATTCCGTCGCGCGCGACACATATTTCCTTGCGGCGTACAAGGACACTGTCAATCTTCGAAAATTCTCCGAACGTCACTGCCCGCCGCAAAGTTTCGCTATCCGCGCTCTCAGTTTCCATCAATTTCCCTCTGTTTACCTCTATCTGCAGCCACTCGCCGCCGCTATCGGTCCTCTCGAACTTCCTGTCTCCCTCCCTATCTCCGTGGCAGGTGTTTGCCTCTATCCTTCGCACTCTTTTTCAGCGGGCCGTTATAAACGGTCGCCGCTTTCATTTCTGCTCACCCTCCTTTCGACTCCACTCGACGCCGCAACACTACCACTATTACCCACTACAAATATCCCTCTCTCGGCAAGCCTCTCCTGGCACCCCCTCTCAACCCCTCCTACCCTCCTACCCTCCTCTCGGCCACCCATGGGCAGAAGTACACGACAAGAGGGATGTAGGACAGCTGTCGGGAATCGACCGATACGATACAAGTCTCCTCCTTTTCTCTTTTCTTCCCTGTTATCCATTTTCCGCCCTCTCTTTTCCTGCCGGCGCTCGTCCGTTTAGGCCGGGCACTCGACTCTCGTTTTCTCATTTCACGATGATTTCCGTTCAGTCGAATCCGATCCGTTCGCCGATGATCGTAGGAAATTGGAGAAACTCGAAATAATTGTTCCTTTTGGCCGCGCGAGTTCGATCATGTCGGAATCGGATATTTTTATATGGACCGCTTATTTTGAATAGTGGTAAAAGTCCAATTTGAAAACGAAAATTAAATATTACGTACTTGAAGCGTTTATACTACGTTAATCGTAAATTAAATCTCTTTTCTTTTTAAATATGGACTTACACCACTTTCGAAATAAGCGGACCGTATGTTTCTAGAGTTGTTATACAGGTTACTTGTAGGTGTCAGATTACTTTATTGCGGAAATTAATCGAGTCGGAGCTGCAAGATATCTTTTCGGCCTTGACAAACTTAACAAAGACAAATCGAGAATGAATTCTTTAATTTTTTAATTCCGAACGCTCTCGGAAAATCTGAGTAACGGCAGAAATCAAGTATTAAGAGATTACTCTCGAACGTCTTTACACGGGCCATTTCCATAATCACGGTACATTTAATTTTGCGCGCCGTCATCTGTATTCCGTTGTTCGTCGCGCTCGTTCCGAGAACAACTTCGTCGAATGGCCCCCGCCACAATTTCGGAACGTTCCGGTCGTTTACAAATTGTACGGCTTCGGTCGTTCTCCATCATTGAATTTCCGCGGGAGTTATAAATAGTCGATGCGAGGACATCTCCATGATCCGGCCATTTTGTAGTCTTGTTTTTTCGCGTTTTACTACCCAGCACACTCCCCCACCCGGCTCCTGTAATTTTACTTTCTATGGAAGCGTACCGCGGGGGGTCGCATTAATATTTGAAGAACTTTCACCATTCGATACCGGACTCCTCGCCCGACTGTTATTCCGCACAATGAGACGTCGATTTTAGTTCGTCCGCTTCTTTTCATCCCTCGTTCCATATCAATGAAGCCGGGGGTAGCTCTCCGTTACAAGCGAAACGTACAATGCCACCCTTGCAATTTTCATATTTCTCCGAGTACTAATTTATTTAATCGTATGAACGTTCGAGAGAAAGTTAGTAGGATCGAATGAATAGGACATAGCGAGTATCCGCATGATGGAAATAAAAATTTACAGACAAGGTCTGCTTACGTAATTACGCTGCAATGTAGTGTAATGTACGTTTAATAGATGTACATTGTTTTCTTTTTATATCTATGTGTCACAATTCAATTATTTAACTGAAAATCAGCGACTTAAAGTGATTGAAGCTATTAAACAATTTGATTTGACATATAATTTGAAGGGATACGAAAATAAATTTATAAGAACAAAAAGATAATTAATGTTTCTAGGTCTGACTGTTTACTGTGAGCCCAATCTGGTTCATATTACAAAAATTACATATCACAGTAATTATTAAATTCAGATATGTTAAAATAAGTGACTCTATGCTTGTTTTTTCCGAACCTTACTTTACAGTACTAATTCTTTTACAACAAAATTTTGTTCCAACCTAATTTTTCATATATTCGAACAAACTTAGCAGCATCGAAAGACACAGCAAACATCCGTTACTGAAAATAAAAAACAGACAACGTCTGCGTCCGCTTACGTAATTAGTCTAGTCTACCCCAATTCGGAAGTCGAAAATTCACGATCGGTAGCGTCCCGATACTTTGTCCAAGGAAACTTTTTACAGCGAGAGTAGTCTGGCTACAGGATTAGGCCAATTTCTAACGAAGGATAAACATTTCGAGCGGACGATATATCCTCTGCATCCCTCGCTGTCCCACCGTCTACCCCCTCCCACCCCTTTGACAAACGACACTTGCCACTTCTTCGAAGTTCACAATACCGGGCGACAAATGACACGAACTTTGACTTAAAATATTCAGAGGAGCTGTGCTTTTCGCGCGGGTCACGTAGCAGTCGAAAGAATTGGCGTTCCAGAAGTGGCGGTCTCAACTGTGGGACGCCAGGGGGGGGGGGGGGGGTTTGAACGTGAAAGGGGGTTGATGGAAGGGTATGAGGGTGGGACGAGTCGAAAAGTGGGGTAAACGGGAATGAAAGCGGAAACCGAAGAGTTATTTCAACTGCCGAGCGAGAGAGGCTCAGATCGACAGCGAACGAATTGGCGAAATGAAGAAGGAGACGAATAGACATCGAAAGAGACGGAGTCGAAGGAGGGGGTGGACTGAAAAATTGACGGAAACGAGCGGGAGGTTCACCCAACATTTTTACAATTCTCCAGATTCAGAATTGGTAGAGTGTACGCTGGTTATGATGATGCCGAACGAATTATTTACTAAAAAAAAAATAAAGAAGGATACAAATGGACACTAAAGAGGGAAAAACGGAGGAAATTCTTTAAGGGTGGTTCGGACTGAGAAGCTTCGGATTTTTCCTATTTTCAAGGTTCGAGATTGGTAAAAAGTAAATGTCGCCTGGATCGAACGAAGAAGCGGAATGCAGACCCGGAAAAGTAAGGGAGACCTTCAAAAATTGATGAAACTCGGAGAGGGAGAAATGTCGAGTCGGAAGAGGGGGATCCAGCTGGAATTTTCGCAATTTTCAAGATCCGGGATTCGCCGAAAAAGCGAAGTTCCCGCCCAAAATCTTCCGTGCCGCCTGTGCTCCTAAAAGAAAAAAAATGGTTTCATCATAGGGCTGCGGGACTGCGGGACAAACATTTTCTTAAAATTCCGGGAGTGTAGGTAATATCGCAGGTGGCGGGGCCGGTTAAGAGTGCGGATATGCGAAGTGAGAAGGAAGAAAGATATGAACCTAAGACCTTAAGCCCCCGAAACGAGAAGAGTACCCGGAAATGGAGAACTGCGCGAAACATAGTTTTGCCAAAAATGCGCACACACCCCTTTACGAAAGTAAATATCAAAAACTAACCGCAAGCGTTTGCGAACAAACACATCCTACTCACACGGTGAATATCTAAAATTACAAGGATGCACACCTTAAGGAAATGATTAGAGACCCGGTATATACGCCTGGTTAAATAAATCTGAAAATATAAAACAATGACGTACAGAGAGCATTTTGCGCGAAGTCGAGTCGTTTGCCGAGAGAGCCAGGCTTTTACTTGGCGGATTCCTGACGTGATGGTTCGAGTGCGAGAAAAGGGGAGGGAAAGAAGTCGGCGGAAGGGTCGCAGGGGGTGGATGGGGTTATTGGCGAACGGGCAGAAAAATCGATGCGAGTGGCATCCACTTTCGGTTCGACGGAGCGAACGTTTCTCTGCATTTTCTCTCTCTCTCTCTCTCTCTCGCACACTCTCACGTGTAGACTCTCTCCTTCTCTCTCTTTCGCTCTCCCCCGAATCTTCTGGCGGGAGAGACTCTGCTGAGCGAGCGAGGGGGCGGGAATTCCACCAAATCCGTCGACGGCGAATGATAGAGGGAATTCGACGTCGATAAGGCGAATAAATTTACTTTCTAAGCCGCGGGCCCGAATCGGCGAATTATCGAGTGCTAATTCTGTGACGAGCGGGAGGGGTGAAGTATTTTTCGGCGATTCCGGGATTTATAGTAGCGAGTGTCAGCGCTAGAGTGATAACGTATTAATATGTAGCTTTATGAGTGGAGGGACGCAGTATTTCTTAATTTGAACATACAGTATTTAGTATGTTAAGGTATTAAATATATTAAATATATTGAATATAGTATTTTTTAATTTGAAAATTCTTTCCGTTGGTCATTAATGATTGTTCATCTATATTGATGGTCGTGTGTTATGAATCGGAACAACATTTGTTGTATCATACAGTATTCACAGACAAATTGTTATTAACAGTCCTCTGCTATCTAAATACGTTTCTTCACAATAGTAACTCTAATCTTTATAATAATTTTACTGTATCGTCGTTTTGGGACTGTCTGTCCACTTTAGTAACAATTCTCGGCTGCTTATTTTCTTATACCCTAATGGTTTCCTTACACATATATTTTGCAAATTCTCGACTGACTACCTTCAGCTAAACTCTACAAAATTCACAGTTCCATTTATATCACAGACTCAAAATTCTTTTCACACCGACCGCTTTCGAAAGGGCAAATCACACAGATGAATACACTGCAACCGAAACCTCGAACGATATATAACAACAGATCAACTAACAATCTACATTCCGCGAAAGGCAAATATCCGAAAAGTATGCCGTAACTTTTGTATATCGGGAACTCGGGAAAATTCCTTACGGTCGAAGGATCAGAAAATTCGCCGGGCGAGAGGAGATAATTCACGACGGGGCAGTATATTTAACGTGACGCACGTTTCGCGGATAAGGGAGGGGAAGGGATGGAACACAAATCACAGACGAAATATCAAGGGTCCCCGAGCAACAACAACGGGAGGACCTTGATGGCATTCTTCGAAGGGATAGAGATCGAGATCCGGGACGATGATGCGAGGAAATACATTCTTCCCACCCTTTAGGTGACGTCGGGGTAGAGTCGGAGGCTAATTCGGGATTTTTCCGGCCAGGAGCGAAGACCGGAAATGAGCTCGGTCGGATCTTGAGAAAAATGAACAAATACCGGAGCGTGGGAAAAAAGGAGCGGAAAAGAGACTCGGAGAACGTCGAATAAAATCATCGTCTGGGAAAATGGTAGATGGTTGAGAGAAATGATGAAAAAGCGTGAAAACAGGCTGTGGCAGATATAAACTAAACGAGGTGAGAGAAGGAATCGAAAAAGAATGAGTTAGATATGTAAAAGGGAGCCAACGTGGAGGAAAAATAAAAATCAGACGAAACGGAAGGATTCAAGATGGAAGCTCAGCTGAGAGCAGATAAGATAAGGTCTGAATTAGGGATTGACGAAGAGGACCGAGAGAAGCCAAACAATCCGAGAAAAGTGTAGAACGGAATGAGATCGGACGACAGGGTAGAAATTCGTGGCAGAAGGGCAGTGGGAGAGATAAGATAAGGTGACTAGCTAATCCTGCAAGGGAATAGGGAAGAAACAGTCAGAAACGGATAGGAATGGGAAGAGACGTTCAGAAACGATAAGAAATGGTAAGAAACAGTCGGAACCAATCAGAAGTGGGAAGAAACGGTGAGAAACGGTAAGAAATAGGAAGAACCAGTCAAACGGTAAGAAATGGGAAGAAACAGTCAGAAAAGGTAAGAAATGGGAAGGAACAGTCAGAAACGGTAAGAAATTGGAAGAAACAGTCAGAAAAGGTAAGAAATGGGAAGAACCAGTCAGAACGAGTCGGAAGAAGTCAGAAATGGGAAGAACCAGCCGGAAGCGGTCAGAAACGGGAAGAAGACGGAAAGAGTGAAGAAAAGGCGGAAAAATGTCTCGGAAAACAATGGCCGGGGAAAAGTCGCTATTGGGGCAGAGATCTTCGACTGGGAAAATAGCTGCGCGGAAATAGAATTTCCGATCGTTCGCCGTAGAGTATCGGCCGCATACCGTATCCCGATATTTCCCAAGTTGGGATCCCGACTCGGCATAACCGCGGCTCATCCCGTAATATCGCTCCGACTTGAGAAACGGGAACAGTGGATTTGAAAAGCGAGTCGCCTCTTACCGGAAAATCGATCGCTGTACAGATCCTGTTCACAATTATAATATTCAAATTGCCTTCGATATCCGACACTCTTGACCACTTCCCGTTGATACTCTTCAAATTCGAAGGCTCGGGGGCTGTTATCCCACACTTAATTTGTGATGAATGTACATTTTGCTTACATGATATCTTACTTTAAAAAAAAAGGCACCACTTTCAAAATAAACGGTCCAACATTGAAATTGTGTTCGTATCATCGCTACGATAATTTCAGCTTCACGCTTACCCACCCCAGAATCGTTGAAACGTAAAAATGTCAAATCTCTCCCCCACCCCCCGGCCGCAATCTCGCGCTTAGCCCCCCCTTAGAAGCCGTTACCGGCGAACAGAAATCGATTGGACCCCTAACAAACGATCCGCCCCATCGCCATACACATCGTCGGGTGCCATTGAAAAGGCACTAAACTAAAATTTCGGCGCCTCGTCTTTATTCCAGCGCCGTTCGCCCAAACCGTACCGCGTTCCGCCATCTTCGGTAATGGGCCGAAAGTCCGAATATATTGTTCGGGGAGCCCAGAGGACGTAATCGAAAGTTCCCGAACTCTTGCGAACCTTCCCGAAACAAACGGACGCCTACTCAACCTCTATGTTAATAAACCTGGGAACACTGTCCGAATCATCCCCTAGTTTGAGGGGGTGGGTGGGGGGCGGAACATCCGTGGAATCCGCTGGGTCACGTTCGCGTTAGACAAGCTGCTCCCGTTCTATTTCATTTTCAACTCGCGTGTGCGTCTGGCATATGTGGGACGGGAGCGGCGTGTGGGAGTCCAAGATATGTTGCCCGCGGAGTCTCTATATCACTCGGCGCTACATTAGGCAGTGTACGTGTCACGGTGTTTAGGGATCGTGGGAGTGGGAAATAGTCGGCGCGACCTGTCCAATCCGTTCCCGTACGATAGATTCCGGGGATATTCGAATTCTTCGAAGGGCGCACGCGGGGGGGGGGGGGGGGGGGGTAGAAGCATTCTCGTAAGGTGGAGTGGGGGGTGAAACCGAGGTCAGAAAATGTAAACGTTTACTTCAAACTGACGTATCTGATCAGTCTTTTGCCGCGTAATATATAACTTTGTTAAAATGTTATAATTGTAATCCTCGATACTTTCGAACGTATTAATATTCCGGATCTGTTTTCGAATCTGTCAATACTTTCCACTCACATTTCTTTTTCCGATTATTCATACTGATTTCATACACGTAGCCTCGTTTTTTCTATAGTCTAACCGTAACTTATCATTGAAGAGGATTCGAACACAGGATCCAATCGCTTTGAAATGATCCCGAAAACAAGGTGTTCCTCTGACCGTTCCAGAGCCGTAAACAATACAATCTTCGCAGGGTCGTTGCCCAAGGATCGAATTCCCAAAGAATTTCTTAGGAAGGCAAATTGATTCGATAGCATTCTTCCTCGAAGTCGATCGGTAATCAGAAGCAGAAATTAGTCGCCCGCAGCTGATTCGAATTCAATATCGGAGGCTAGAATTTATCTGTATTCATCGATATGGAAGCGCGGAGCGAGGCGGAAGTGTCCGAAGTAATAATGGAAAACACTCACCGGTCTCTATTAACATTCTCCGCCTCGCCCGGTACGTACAACTTTCAATAAGTATCCGGTATTCATGAGGCGTCCGTCGCGAGTATAATCGATTTCAATTTTAGATTCGGCCGCCTGTACCAATATTTATAAATTCGTATTCCGCCGCTTCCGGGGGCTGATCTCGTTTCATCGAGCCCGATCGACATTCCTTGCCGAGTACTACGGACTATCTCACGGACAGATGGGGGGAGGGGGGAGTAATAGTAGTAAAGGTTCCGAGACGTTATAAGCGTCCTCCGAGGCCGTTCCTTTTCCACGAAAAACCGCAAAAAGTGCTCAGCTCCGTAGGATGCAATGTTAATGAACGGTTACGTGCTTGGAAATTTCACGAGCACTGTCTTTCCACCCCCCCTCCCCTCCCCACCTTCATTTTCCGTCCTACTTCCACCCCAGGCACCTTTCGAAATACGTTTCAGATGAATGAAATTAGCCGTTTCCGGTCGTTAATAGAAACTTTCTGCTCTGTCCGCAAAAGTAGTCGATCCAGAAATGGTTACAGTTCATTTTTAGGAATAATATATTATATTATATTATATGTAATAATATATGATATATAATAATATATATGCAATAATATATAATAATATGCGAAGCTCGAAATATTTCGTGTTGGATATTTTTATGTTTTTGAAATTTGCGTACATCAGACGCGGTTGAGGCTCGCGCGGATTCTGATTTAAGGTCATTCAAAGATTTGGGTAGTTTTTAAGGTAAGAATTCCGTATTCGGGTATCCGCGTACCTCGGGCAAATATGCTAAAACGCGGACAGACGGGCCGCGTCGGACTATTCAAACTTGCGCCGCATCTACGAAATTTGCCAAGTCACATCGGCATGTCGGCACGTATAGAAGTCGGGATATATACTCGAGAAATTTGAGCGTGGCATTCGAACGTCTGGCGGACATATTCGAACGATCCCCTGTCACTCATTCCAACGCCCGCGCCGGCTAGCTGACAGACTAAAAAGTACACACTACTCACGAGATTGGATTATCAATGGTCCCTGCGGAGAGTGAAATTGAATTCGCCGATCCTCGCGGACGTATTAACAATCCATTTGTTTAAGCTTACGTGACCGAACGGAGTCGCTGTTCAACAATCGTAGAAACGACGCCAATTGAAAGTGCAAATGATAAATGTTTACTGTTATTATCTATATTTGATATTAATACACTGAATATAGATAATAAAAGGATATTAATGAATTGGATTTTACGTATAATTTCAAAGAAAATATAAGAGAATTTTATAAAAAGTTACAAAAAAGAAAATTAACGTTTATTAATCCGACTCACCTAGTCAGCAATGTCTCGACGATGAAAACTTCAAGTTATTAGTCAATTTGATTTGACATATAATTAGAAAAAATAAGAGAAGAATTTCATGAAAAGTTAAAATAAAGAAAATTAACGTTTATAAATCTCGACGTTGAAAGCTTCAATCACTTTAATTTACTGATTTACAATTAAAATCATTGAATTTTATTAGATATTTGTAAAACACCGACCGAATTTTGCAAAGAACCCATAACTGTACACCTATCACTGACGGTCACTGATCGGTTGTTGCAACCTTATTTTACATTCATTGGGTAGACATTATATTGACATTTGAGACTCGCTCGAGCATTTGCGCACGACAGCCGAGTCTCTCCTTCTTTCCCGGCCATTCCCGTTTCCTTTTCTTTCTTTTCGTCCCATTTCCCCGGCCAAGTTAAACGCTTCGTTCCCGTTCGGAATTCCTGCGCCATGTGGCAGGAACGGGAAGCAGACGGATGACAAAGTCGGCAGTCACTCGGAAGAGTCTCAGTCGATGGGCGGACCTTTAGTTATCGGGATTGCAGTAACTGTAACTTCGATATATAATATATAATAATAAGGACGAGAGTCCAAGGACATCGGACGAATTTTCGGCAATTTTCCATAACCGGCGCCATCCTCGTTAACGAAGCTTCACTACCGTTCGGTAGCAGCTCGAAGTTTAATGTAACGTTCGAAGTCATCTTTCGAGAGACATTTTCGTGTAAACTGATTTTGTAGTCAGTGTCCTTAATTTTGATTCGACGGATTCTAAGTCAAACAGGCGTTTCCATACTACTCGAAATTTTTGGCTATTATTGTTTTCCGTAACACATATGGTACATAAGAAAATTCCGAAAACGATTGTGCAACGATATAGATACTTTCATACCATCCGATAAGGTTATTTTGTTTTATATATAATTTTAAAATAATGACAGAAAGGAACAACGAACTGTAGTGCCTCTACATGAGAATATATAAATAAATTAGAAATGACATATTCCTAAGTCTTTCTCAATGTTATACTGTTGCTGGTATCGTTCAACGGAAAAAACATTCTCGTTTGATTGTACTCATTATTGATGAGAAAGAAATTGATTAAATCAAGGTCACAATAAATGGATATACTTGTAACAATTAAGTTCCTTATATGGAATCAGAATAAAATATTTTGAAACCACGCTTTTCGTACTGACTCTAGGTCTCATATAATACGGTTTCACGCAATACAAAATTTTCTAGACACGTAACTACCCTCGCGTAGGGGTGCTACCTGTACTTAACAATTCCATCGCAAGTCTCAAGGCTGTCAAACCTTTCGTTCTATCGTTCGAAGTCATCGCGCCAACGACAATCTCGAACCTTTTTCCATTCCAGAATTGCCCGACGCATATCGTTTCCGTCACTGTCCGAAATCCGAACCAACCCCAACCATCCATACGTGT
The DNA here is from genome assembly GCA_914767735.1 of Anoplius nigerrimus. Classification (NCBI taxonomy): domain Eukaryota; kingdom Metazoa; phylum Arthropoda; class Insecta; order Hymenoptera; family Pompilidae; genus Anoplius; species Anoplius nigerrimus. The sequence goes on from OU612091.1 coordinate 6,362,196, forward strand.
CCACGCCCGATATTTATGTCCACCGCCGCCAGTATTAGCGAATAGCAAACAACTCGATGGCGTCGGTAGTGGTGGACTCGGATGAGCGCCCATTTCAGGAATGTCAGATATTAAAATACCGCAGACTGCCCAACTCCCTATCGCACGCATTCACACACACACACACACACACACACGAAACCATACAAATACCACCCTTACATCGTCATCTCTCATCCCATTCCCTCCTGGCTGCTGCGCAGAATGTTCCTCGCCGAAAAGCAGCACTCACCCCCACCCACCCTTTGTCGGCCACTTTTTTCCACCCCTGCAGCCTCCCCCCCCCCCCCCCCCCCCCCTAACTTGGTGAGCGTCTCATCTGCTTACGAAGTCTCGTATGGGTAAATATTATGTCGGTAATTCTCGACGCGGACGAAGGGGGTGGATTTAGTCTTGATTCGTACAGGGGGTGGCTGCCACCCCTACGCGATACTCCTCTCACGGGCCGCATGTTTCGAAGCCGGACGCGATAATTGGTAGGGCCGTTGTAAATGGTGTTTCGGGGGCTGACACGTTCGGCGAGGAATAACGCATTCGATCGGTCGGATTATTTGCGCGGTTAACGGATTCGATGCTCGTCGATTAGGGGTGACTCAGGATTCCTAATAATTCCGCTGTAACGATCGTGTACCTTTTTTGACGCCGCGAACACGGCCGTTTCGAATCGTGAAGGCATCTTTTTTTTATCTGTCAGAGGCCAACTTAACCACTACAGTGAGGCTGTATGTGATATAATGCCGGAAATGAAAGAGATCAAGTGGAAACCCGAATAAAAGTTAACTGAAGCAAAGTATGATTTCATAAATTCCGAAGTCACACAAGTGATCTCAAGAAAATTGAAGTTAAAGACGGAAAAGAGTACTAAGAAGAAAATAAGTTACTCACAATCATAAAAGATCGTATAATATTGGGAATTGATTTTAATTTGGAAAAATATAGACACAGTTCATTACCTGAAGTAAATTGACAAATTATTGAATTGAAGAAATAGAATCTTCTTCATCGGTGACCGACTCTGTCCTCTAATTTCCTCGCTCTTACGCTCGATCGAGAGTATATCCGGAAGCCGCTGCCCACGAGCAAGTGGAAAAGGTCAATCACGTAGGCGGCGCACGTGTGTAAAGAAGCGCCGCGCAAACGATCGATCACCATTGCCGGTCGGAAGTCAATACGACCAATTCGATATTGTACAAAGTATTATGCGTATATTTGATTAAGCGAGCGTGGCCGGTAATTGATAAATTGAGTGATTGACATGTAGAGGAGGAGCGTTTTGGTGGGGAACGAGTGGAATAGGTCGATGATAGCACTGGGAAACGATTGAGCTCTATTGCCAATTGAAAGTTGAATGAAATCGATTAATAGATTTAATATTGTATTACCTTGGTAGATGATTACAGAATATTTTGTTATTTCGAGGGTGAAATGATGGTATTATGCGGAAGACAAGTGCAAAAAGGTCAGTTATAAGGGAACGCATCTGTGTAAAGTATTGCAAAACGATCGATCATTATTGTGGAGTCTGATGTTGGTATGACAAATTCGATATTGTACCGCTTAGATTCATAATTATTCAATGGTTTATACATATATTTGGTTAAGAGAGTGTTGCCAGTGATCGATCTGTAGATCAGTAGATTTTGATGGGAAACAAGTGAAATAAGTCAATGATAGAGCTGACACTTCATCTGCACAAAATTCTGCGAATGTCATTTACTATGACAAATATGACATGGATTAATACGTCTAATATGACAGTAATGAGACAGATTATTACACAGTTTCACACATTAACGACGTTGCGCGAAAATAATCTTCAATTCTTGTATAAAAGGGTAGCATCGCCTGAAAAACAAGTGATAAAGGTCAATCATATAGTAGACATAAAAGGGTAGCATCGCCTGAAAAACAAGAGATAAAGATCAATCATATAGTAGTATTTAATTTACTAAGAAAATAAGTTTCAGAAGATTTTTTAATCCAAATTAATACTCATACTTAAAGAATAAACCGTGCGCCAAATAAAAACACTAAGATTATTAGGTTTTTGTGGAATAGATATAAAACGTCAGTTTAAAGTAAACTTTACAATTTCTGGGTCGGTTTTACCCTACTCCACCTTAACGAATATGAAATTGGATAATCTACGGATTGGATGATCTACGGATACCAGCCATTGATCCGGAGATCTACGGATAATGAGTATGATTCTATCGGGACACGCGATACATCGAGCAGGCCATAATTGCAGCTGGAATTTCTGCCGTTCGCATTTCAGCGATTCGGCGTTTCGACGCTCGAATTAAGGCGGCTCACCGATCGGAACCGACGTCCTATTTCTGTATTCCCTCAGAAAGTGTATGGGACGCAAAGTAAACCACCTTTGACGTTCCTTGTTCGTCACGTCGAACGCTTAACTCGGATCCGAAATGATCGATTGTGCGTTCGACGAACCGTCGGAGATAATTCAAAAATGTGTCCCAGAATAATTCCAACAACCCTCCCTACGTTGCATTAACAAGGGTTGCTTGTTCAATGCCGCGAAATATTGATTTTATTAATGGAAACTTGAAGCGGACATTGCCGTACGAGGGCAGTAGGAAATTTCACATATCGCTCTGCAAGTAAAATAAAGTACATGTTTTTCTTAGCCTCAACCTTTAGAAGACGCGCAGCGTCGCTTTTAGCATTATTCTATTACATTTTCATGCATATTTATTCATCCGCTTCTTCGTTCCAAGTACGTTTCAGTGATACACATTATTTTTTTATTTCGAGCTTTACACGAACCGCAGCGGTCTCTATAAATATTCTATGTAACATTTAAAGATTTCACTTTTACCGTATTTTCTTTTCCTGTTTCATATTCCTTTACCTTTCAATACGTTTTATATGAAGAATCGAGAGCAGTTGTCACATTGTAAAGGAAAGCAATGATCGCCCTCCAGTACTGAGTTTGGACTTTAGTGGATGTTCACCAATTATTTCGGACGACGTTTAAATAGTTTTCTTTCACCCCATGTTTTCTTCAATTTACACGTTCCTGTCTCTTTCATTCCGCTTCCATTTCATCACGTTTTTCTCTCGCGGCCCGACGCTGCGGAATTCATTCCATTTGACTTCTTAATTTCCTCTCGCAGGCAAGTTTAGCGTCGCGGCGGCTTCCGGTTTCGCCGGGAGGGCCGGGGGGGTTCAAACTGCATCCGGTGGTGCATTAATCAGGGCGACTTTAATATTTGCCCATCCTCGTCCGGGCTCTGTTGCGGAATTTCTCTGTCCGGACAACCCTTTTGACGACGGATTAAGCCGCGGTCGCCGGGCTACATTTGTCCGCCATTTATTTGACATTCATGTCTCATTTGGATGGCCAATTGCTGATTTCGATCAATTTAGCGACCGCTGTCCGCCAAACGCGGGTTCCGCAGGAGGGAAAGTGGCTGACTGCGATTTCAGTTTTGCTGCTTTCTTGATCAGATCGGATGTTAATGGGATATACTTAAAGAATTTTAAATATAGTCTCTGATTTTACTTTTGTTGGTTTGTTGATCAAATCGGATGTAAGCGGTATATACATAAAGAAGTTTAGTATCAGTTTTCCACTTTACTTTTGTTGCTTTCTTGAACAGATCGCATGTAAACAGAATATACTTAAAGAGGTTCAAGTATTAATTTAGTACTTCTTCTTAACGTCAAGGAAGTCTTCGGAAGACTTCAGTATTAATTTAGTACTTAATCCGAACGGTAGATTACTTTGAATAATTTGTGCGACTTTGAAGAGGCTGTCTGCAGATTACGATTTTAATTTAAACATAAATTTTCTACCGTGCGTATACATTTTACTTGTCGCTTCATAGCTTAATATTCTCGAGAATTGACATTCATTCACTTCGTTGCCATTCGTATCCGATTTATTATTCCGAGCCTGACCGTCGAAATGAGCAGGAAGGGGCGAAGTTCCGTTGACGTCGATACGTTGTTCCTCAAATTTAATATCCGAATTTACGGGCCGGGCATGAATATTCAATCCGGAAACTTGGCTCGCAGGGGATGATGCGAAGATTTGGGTTAAAACCGTCCGAAAGTTTGCCCCGTTTCGATACGTGTGACATTGAGGTCCGGCCGAAAATTTATTGTTAGCAGCGCCCGGCCAGCCTCCATAAATTCCTGTTTCGCAATCCTATTTATGATATATTATTTCCGGCCGAGGCTCGCTCGTCTCTCGTCAATGTCGTAAGCTTCCCAATTAGTTGCACATCTTCCTTCCCCTCGTTGTCCTTTCAACGTCATCAAGATGTTAAAAGCAGGAACCTACCTTGTCCTACAGAAAAATATCTCGCTATCAGTCTTTCAAGGTCTCTGTCGTCAATAAAAATAGTTTTATTTCTCCTCGCCCCATCTATTTACACAAAACTGGTATTTTCCTAATCAATAATAAATGGTCATGTTTACTAATGTTCTGTGTATTCATCCATATCTAATTCTGCTCGCCTCCTAATCATGATCTTCATATTTGCCATTGCTACACTTAATTGTGAGAATCTGAGTCTGGTCTCTTCTTAAAAAATAATCATACAAAAAATCACTCCTTCAATGTCTCTGTCGCCAATAATAATCTTCACGTTTTCCATCGCTATACTTAATTATCAGAATCTAACTCTGCTCCCCTGAAAAATAATAATAAATGTTCACTTTCACCAATTTTCCAATTATACATCCGAATCCGACTCCGATCTCGTCTGCGAACAAAAAAAAAGATAGCGCCAAAGAGCATTAACGTTTGAACACTGCCCAGAGTCGGGAGATAAAATCCTGGCCAGGATTAACAGGAATCTTGGCCACCGTATCGGAGCAATACTTTTAAGCGAGCGCAGTGCGAACTACCAATTCGAATGGCGGTTGTCGAAAGTCAGGTAAATGAGTTTCTGCGCGATTTTATTTTCGAATGAAAATTCACGCCATATGCGAGAGCGAACCGAGCGAGAGAAAGAGAGAGAGAGAGAGAGATTGACAGATAAAGAAAGAGAGAGAGGAGGATGGACCGAGAGGGTTGGCGAGAAGAATGACTCGGATCTGGGTCAGGGGTGAAACTCACCCTCTACGGGCTGAAAATTAAGAGACACGATCGCGGTCTATCCCGCGATTTTTTCACCGTGAACATTGAAATTCAGCGAAAGGCGGATAATCCGGGTTCGGAGTACTTTACCGTCTCTTCCTTGCTCCTCTTTTTGCCCACCCCCACCCCTTTTTTTACCCTCCTTTTCTCTCATTTTACCTACTCCCTCTGTTTGGCTCATTCTCTGTCTTCCTGCGTCGGCTTCCTCTCCTTTATTGTTTCGTCTCTAATTTTCTTCTATTTTCCCTTCTTTTTTTTCATTCTCTCTCTCCCTCTCTCTCTCTTTTACTGAACGTTCCCGTGTGATTCCGTTCTTTCATCCCGCTCGCTCCCCAATGTCTCTGTGTCTTCCTTACACTATTTGCTCGTCCGATTCTTCTTTTTTCGCTTGTTCGTTCCGGCTTCCACTCTCATTTTTTTTTATCCTTTGCCGAGTTCTCTCTTTTTCCGTGTTTCGTCTGCGTTCGGCCGGAGTGCGCCGGTAATGGCGGCGCGATTGGCAAAAGCTTCGCTCCGCGCAGGGGTGAGTTAATTGGAAATGTTGAATAAATTTCAATTGCGTATCGGCAATCAATGGAATTGCAGTATCAATTTAGAAATGCGCCGCGATGCGCGGAGTGCCATTTTTCGAGAATGTTCGATGCGAACCTTTTTCTCTTCGTGTCGCTCGCAGTCAGTTGTCATGAGAAAAGTGTCAGTGTTCATTAATGTTGAGACGGCCGGGTGGACCGAATTGTTCATTCTCGAACGGTAGCCTCGAATTCAAAAAATTATATTTACTTTCGGATACGTAGGAATATAATTCATTTGGCGTATCGTTCACATGGAATTTTTGTTATTTCGCTTGACCAGTTTCTATTTTTCGATCACTAACGCAATCGATCCATCGATACAGGCATCCTTTGTTTAACACGAAATTTTTGTAACCAGCGCCTAAAGCAGTCCGACATCCATTCCGCAAAAAAGATTTCTCTTCAAATTGTTATTGAATGTATAATATTCGGTTTTCGGCGAACTCGGTCAGCGCTATACTCGTAACTACTACAAATAAATGATTTTTAACTGAAAAACATTGACTTTAAGTAATCAAGTCACAAAATGAACATTCAAATATCTTTCATTTGGCGTATCTACGTCTTCGAGAACCCAGCCTACGAACCTTAAACCTTACCGTTGCAACAACTAAGCGCGCTGTACCGAAACCGTGTTATAAGAGTCCCATTTACAGTTCCAATTAAATCCGACCGAACCGAATAATTCATCCCGATCTTCCGCACTTCCGGCGGACTAAAAACTTCATGAATTCCGCGCCGCCGATTTTTAACTGAAAAACATTGACTTTAAGTAATCAAGTCACAAAATGAACATTCAAATATTTTGGCGCATCTACGTTTTCGAGAACCCAACCTACGAACCTTAAACCTTACCGTTGCAACAACTAAGCGCGCTGTACCGAAACCGTGTTATAAGACTCCCATTTACAGTTCCAATTAAATCCGATCGAACCGAAACGCCTCTCGTAAAAATTTCTAATCCCACCGCTTCGCTGCCGGCACCCAAAAAAAGTGTCGAACGGCCACTGAATATCGCCCGAAGGCCACCCAAAAATTGGCGTAAAGGCACCGGACGTTCCGGAGGTTTGACAAATGAGTTTCGATAAGTGTCGGCGACACGCTGTCGCTGGAAAGAGATTTCGGAAATAAAGAGTAGGCGAGGGGGGGGGGGGGTAGTTCGAACAAAGCGGGCCGCGGTCGGGCAAAGAGAAAAATGGCTGGAATGTAGGTCGAATACGAGGCTGGCTAGAGGGGGGTTGAGGCAGGAGGAGGTTGAGGGTGGAAGTGTGTGTGCGGGGGGGGGGGGGGGGTGGGAAAATGCCGATGAAGAGAAGGATCGCGTGTACCGGCCGGTTGTTTCTTAAGGAAGCGATCTATAATTCTCCGCGATCCACGGAAACTCGCCTTTGAACGGCTTGGGGGGTGGGGGGCGGGGGTCTAAATTAAAGCGGCGATCGGGAATAAATTCCTCGCCACCCCCGCACAACCACCCTTCCACGGGAGAATGGCCTGGGCTGATATTGACCGTTTCGCGAATCTCACCCCCTTCGCCTTCTCTCTCTCTCTCTCTCTCTCCCCCTCTGCCCTTCCGGACAAAGTGAATTCTTCCCTTACGATGCGCCGAATGCTTTAACTACTTTGGGGCTCAATTTGACCGGGAATCGGAATGTTACTTCAAAGGGTGGCTTTCGAACGCTTCCACTCTCCTAACCCCCCCCCCCCCCCCCCCCCCCCCCGCTCATTTTCTTAAACGCCCATCCCGTACTTTTTCCACGGAGATTCAAAGATTTTCCCTTTCTCCGCTAGTCCGCTTCCCTTTTTCGCTCCCTCAATCCTTTTCAAATGTTCCGTTCGAATTGTAACTTTTACTACCCCCCGGATTTCAGTTCGCAGTAGTTTTGGACTCGCGTCGAAGCGGAAATCGGTCGGAACTGTTATTTCGAGGAAGATCTTCACTCGTTCGGTTTATTTTCTTGCCAGCTCGGTAGTTTTTCATTAATTTTTGAAGTACCGGACGCCCGGTACCGTGCCTGGGTCAGTTTTAGTCCTCACAGACATTTCACACATACTAATGAGTCACGCAACAAAAGAGTATCTTAACTCGGTCGAAAATCGGACTAATGTGTAGGATATAGTAAGGCTGTATATATGTAGGATTTTCATTCTAGCTTGTGGAAAAGTTTGTATGTTTCTATATGTTACGAATTATACGAATGACATTTCATGCTATTCAGAGAGAAGGGATTCGCTAGCGTCTGTCACCCACTTTCGGCCGACGCTTCGCGTGACGGGTCGTGGGAAGTTCTTCCCGGAACTTCTCTTGAGTAAGATCGGTCGTTCTCGAAAAGTCGACGCGATAAACGGGTTCCTCCTGAGAGATCGCATCATCGCTGATTGAGATAGAGACGAAAGAAGGTGGATCGCTACGTTATCAGATCGGAAGGAAGAGTGGAAGGGTAATGGAAGGGGAGTGGTGGGGGGTAGGAGTCGGCAGCCGATAAAGTGCAGACAATGAGAGGAATGACGCCGATATAGGTCAGACCTATGGTGGTTGAATGGTGGCCTTTATTCAGTCTATTTTAGACAAGTTAGGTAAAATATTAATTTTTTTAATTAAAATTTAATTATATAAAATAGATAATTTCGACAAATTAGATAAAAGAGTAATTTTTCAATTAAAATTTAATTAGATAAAATAGATAATTTAGACAAATTAGATAAAATATTAATTTTTTAATTAAAATTTAATTGGATAAAATAGACTGGATAAAGACCACTATTCAACCACCATACAACCACCCAGTCGACGATACCATACATATTAGGTCAGACCTATCTTGATCCTTTAACTCGCCGAATTTGTCAGCCGTCCATCTACCGATTGTCTACGCGGCCATCTTGTTGTCTCTGACGTCACGATGAAATTCAGACTCACCACCGCCAGATGTTACGTACAGCCAGCGGTATCAATTTTTGACAAAGCTTGCACTGGCAGGCTCCGACGGCCTCGATATTCAAATTCGCGAAGTCGATTCGGCAATTGTCGGGGGTCATCGTTAAATGAAAATGTTCTCCATTTAGGATCAACAGGTGGCGGGAACACAAAGTCACTTCCTAATATTTGAACGGCATCGAAAAAGGCGGCGGAGGGAGGAGAAATAAATGGAGGCCATTTCTAGAACGCATCGCTTCGCAACTTTTCTCTTCCTCGCTCTCCACACACACACTCTCTCTCTCTCCCTCTCTCTCTCTCTCTCTCTCTCTCTCTCTTCTTATCCTCACACAACAACCAAAAGCAATATTCCTGCCGTCAGCCGCAAAACCGAGAACTCCGCCTTCTACCAAAATAAAACGAAATTCTTCGCTAAAGCGATCTTCTTCTCCCTAAAAAAAAAAGAAAAAAAAATCTGATGCCGAACGAGAAAGAGTCAAACGAGAGACTTATAACAGGAGAGCAGAGGCGGGCAGAGACTGGAAACGTCGAAGCGAGAAGATTCGAAGGCCGAACTTGGCGAGACTCGGGGAGACCCGGTCCGAGCGTCATCTTTCGAGCTCTGCGCAGGAAGCGAGTGGGGGAGGTACGTAACATCCGGGAATGACCCCGTGAGCTTGCCGGGAGTCAAGTTGACGCAGTAAAATTTATCGTTCCCACGGACCGGACTCCAGAAAGTGAGAGAGAGCTTTTCGGTGGGTCGGCGGGGTTGGAGGGGGCTGGTGAGGGGTGGAGAGGGTGCGGACGGGGGTTGGAGAGGGTTTGGAGATGGAGTCCGACGATAATGGGATTTCTCGCTGCGGACAGAGACGGACTGCCATTCGTACGGCCCATGAGAGCGCTACGTTACCTTCACTGCCCTCGCAGTTTCGTGTTGCGTCACGTTTGGCGGAAAGGCGAACTTCCTGCCTCAGAGGGGGCGGGCGAGGGGTGGAGGGGGGGGGGGGGCGGAAGTCGACGCTGCAGCGGGAAGAATTCGATTAACGCCGACGCTTCCTTGAGGCGGGGATGCCTTTGTTTTTAGCTTCGGTGGGCGAAGATCGGAATTCATGAAGTTTTTAGTCCGCCGGAAGCGCGGAAGATCGGGATGAATTATTGTGTCAGTTCGCTTACTATGGTGATGAAGTTGTTCCTCTTTGTCTTTTTGGGGCGCTTGCAAAGTTTTCCCATCATTTTCGGCGGAGATTATGTAACTTGTATTGTTCTTTTCCGGTCGTTTTTTTAGGGGGGGGGGGGTGATAGAGGCTAAAGCTATAGGCAAGTTGCTTTTGAAAAAGGGATAGTCTTAATAAAAATTACTTTATTTATCCTCCTCTCCATATTGACAATGCTTTTTTCGTCATTATACGGATCGTTTATTTTGCATGTGGTACATGTCCGTATTCGAAAAACATTGGGATACCATACCTATAATTTACGATTAATGTAATGCAAACTTTTTATTCATATATTTTATATTTCACTCTTACCGGACTTACTCAGAACATACAGAACTAAATAAATAATTCACCGACAATCGTATAAACGAAATTCTGCTCCCATAAAGGGACTACCGTCGGAAGCACGTTCTAAAAAGAAGGCGTCCAAAAAAAGAATTAACACGCGCAAAGTAACGTGCCGTAAAAAAAATAAAAAAGTTCGATCGTCTCAGACGGCAGTCGATGACAACTTTAAACATACTTTATCCGACAGTCCTGTCGCGAGACGCGGAAGCTCGGTAATCCGTAACTCAGGTGCACAGACACACACACATATTCGCTCACATGCACGCTGTGCTTTCCTCGTAACTGCAATCTCCATCATCGTCCCGATTGTAGATCCATAACGTCGTCGCGCTTATAAGGAAAGTTCCCGGGGCGGAATCCATCGAGCGATGAATAATCCGAAAACTTGCCCCGATCGCCGGCGCGAAGGGGTGAGGGTGGAAAAGGGGGGGAGGGGGTTGAAAGCCAGATCCACCCCCGCAACTCGGAGCGTCAATTAATCTCGGGAGCTGTGACATTCATGGTGACGGCCGGATCGGCGGATTAAAAATTCCTGATAACCCCCGGGGAGGGGGTCCGTAAGGGGTGGGGGGTTGGCAATAATCTGGAGCCGCTCAGGAGGATTATTGATTAATAGACGGATGACCTTACACCCTACGGTCCTCGCCAATCTAGTGGGGGTGGGTTGAAGATCTGTTAACCATCCTGATTGTTTCGTCTGTGAATTCTAGGTTGGGAGGTGGTCTAAGTACCTCTTCAAGGTACGAACTCATGGTTCGTTGTCGAGAGTTGGACATAATTTGGGTAAACGCAAATTGTGAAGCATCGAAATGTTATTGACCAATGGCAAGATTTTTAGTCGAGGTTAGATTGACAAGGATCTTTGATTACATTTACTCGGTCACCCGGTACGCTTGATCAGCGCGATATTGTTCATTTTTCGTTGAAGAAAATAATCTTTCCTAAATATATAATTTAACGCATAATACTAATTTGGAGCACTAGGTAAAGTCAGTCTTCAATTTCATGTTATGCTGAAACATCGTACATTGTTCCAAAATATATAACCAATACATACATTTATATAAAATATGTACTACGTTGGACTTTGACTAATACTTCGCTATCGACATTCGCAATGAACATCCCTTATACGAACATTAATTCCCTACCCTAAAAGTGCACCGTATCAAATCCTTCTACCGACCGAACGAATCCGCATCGAATGCTCAGAAATCTAAGAATCCGTTTCACTCGAAAAAGGCCACAAATAATCGACAAAGCATCAACTCGAATAAAATTGACATAATCCTTCGGCAAATCTGGCAAAATCCATTATGAGCCGTTGGACGTACGCGAGGGTGGATAATGCAATCGGCTAACGGCGAATAAATCGTGAAACTGAAAGTGCGGTACGACTCGAGGGGGTGGGGGGTGGCTGGGGGTTGACGGTGGGGGGGGGGGGAGGCATTGATCGTTTGAGACGTCGGGTCGGCCGCGATGAAGAAAGCCGTCTCGACGCGCCTGTTCTCAGGAGATAGAGGCTTTCAAGGCCGGATGAGAGATACAGCACGTCGTCGGATAATGCTTCCCACTGATAGGAAGTTGATAGCTTGTAGGACCTGTTGTAACAGCGAAATGCTAATGTCCCGTATTCGATTCGATTCCCGCCTTGTTATTCCGCGCTTTTTGTCAATGGGCCCGCCTAAGTGCCGATAGGAGCCTTCGGCGAGTTTCAAGGTCGCGGAACGATTCCGTACTTCGCGATCCTCGTCGAAGGCTATGACCTTGTAAGATGAGAGAATGTTGCCTGCACCGCATTAACATTCGGCGCACTGAGAGTTTGGGGACGATCGGATCAGTCCTGACTCTCACGGACAGTTGACTAATACTAATTCATGTTCACATTGTGCGCTCTGCCTAATTTTGCATTATGAAACTCTATCGGGTAAATTGGCATTCTTTACAGTAGTAATGTACAACCAATTCCTTGATCGTCGAACCAGCAACATCTGCGCAACAACCTACAAACTTACCGATCCCACTGACTCTACACTTCAACCGACTCATTCCTCTTTATCAACACACTCTCCTACAAAAATCATATCCACCCCCTTCCGAATGTCGACTATTCCTCCCAGCCTTCCAAACTCTACCAACCTTCCCAAGAATTCAGCAGCAAAAAAAAACATCCCCCACGCCTTCCCATCCTACGCTTCAATAAAGCATCCAGAGTCAGTGTGTCGAGTCGAAAGTTGGCGGAACTATTCGCAATTATGCATATCGAGTGGGATGGCGGGGGGGGGGGGGGGGAGGAGGAGTTGCCGCAGGCTCATTCTGACAATCCCGTAGGCCGAAACTTTCTCCGCCTCCGTTTCGCCTTTCACCTTCGAGAATCCCTCAAGATCGTATCGTTGTCTCACGGATCGTTTCCCCAACGGCAAACACTGTGACCGTATTCTCCGGCGCTAATCTCCCGGAGATCGCTTCACCACAGGGGCGAAACCCAGTCGATGCGTAACAGGGGATGAACTGAGAGGGGGGGGGGCGGGGGCTGGAGGGTGGATTTAGGGGTGGCTGATTGGAATTCGATCGCTCGGGTCAAGCAGCTACGTCCGATTGGAATGCCTGCTCGATCTTATCCATAATCCACCCCCCCCCTCCTCCCCACACACACACACCCCCTCCTCTGACCCCTCTCCATATCAATCGTCGTTTCGACCGTCCGATATTCCGTCCGTTCGGAGCTCGCGGGCGTTATTATCTTAACCCCGAAGGTCACGCTCGTCAATGTTTCTTGACAATTTTCGAGCACCCGATACAAACGTGTGAGAATAAGTATTGTTACGCGGGGGCGGCACAGTGGTATAGATCTGTTGAAAAAAAATGTAAATGTCACCTGAATAAACCGTTTACACCGCGTTAATCGTAAATTATATATATAATTTTTTGTTAAATATGGACGTACACCGCGTTCGAAATAAAGGGTCTGTTTATTACTGGAGCAGCAGTAATGTTACGACTTTAAGACTAGTGAATGACAGCAGCGCAATCTTATGCTTAACAACGCCCTTCTAATTAATTGATCAACGATGACTGTAATAAGCTGCATTTAACGGTATTTGAAGAAATTCAGATCGGAAGTCGAACGTAAGTCAAGGACGTCAAGGTCATCGGCCTTTCGTTCGCGACCAGTCCCGCGAGCTTTCATCTGCTGCTTAACTCTAGCCTTTGTCGGCAACCTTTTATCCTTCCTGCCATCCATGCGTTGCCGAAGGTTTCTCTGTCTCTTCCGGTCCCGCCCGGCCATTCTTCGGGGCGCGAAAATCGATTGCGCGCTCGGGATTTGGGCAGGATTAAGCGTCGGGGCGGGAAATTTATAGGAGACCTTGAAGGCGCACGTGGACGGTTAATTCGAGAGGGTCGATCCTGTCGATCCTGTCGATCGCTGGGATCCGTTTGAGTGAGGAGCCGATCAGGCGAGTGTCCATTACCAAGTCCTATCCTCCGCAGCCTCGACTCCGGTGCGTGCCATCTTGCCAAGCCAGAGTGTCTGGGATATCAAAGTAAAAATTCGAATCAGGTCAACAGTAGAAATCGCATCGCATTAGTTATATCATGTATTAAGTCGTGCTAGTGCTTGAGTCGTACTACTTGAAATTTGAAGAATTTACGACAGCACATTATAATACAATAGCAATCGGTACATCTGACAATTTTCTGCATATTTTCAGTAGTTAATCTTGCTAGTGAATTATTGATAAAATTACGTTCCTTACAAAATATAAATTCAGTAGAATGTACATAACCGTTCGGTCGAAACGAAATCGTATCAATCTTATTCGATCTTAGGTTAGGCCTGCTTGCTAACTTTATCGATGCCACGTTTTAAGTCATACCATATGAGATTTATTACAATATTCGTTACAAAGTTGTTGTCCGTTACCATGTAGATAAGAATTTGTAAACTTATCAAAAATATCGGAACTTAGCATGTACTCTAGAAACTCATATTCATGATCAGTCTTTCGACGTTCGTCGCAATTTTCGATTTTTCTTTCCTACCGCTCGGAAGGCACCCTTTCCAGACCCTTCGCCTTCAAGGCCTCATGTTTGGCCACGCGCGTCTCATCCACTTATCGGGTGGCGGAAAAACAGTGGGAGTCCGTCGGAACGAGGGTCCGAACCGGAATTCGGAGCGATTGGAAGCCTCGTCATTACCGCGACTTCCGCCTCAGACCATTTTTCTTCCTTCGACGACGACATCCGGCCCCGCTGGCCATTTGTCAGCCGAGAAATGAGCCTTGCAAATGCGCCGGCCACTTCATTTGCCAGATACTTTTTACGCGTCGAATCATTTTTTACCCCTGACTGGCAATCTTCGATCGTTCGTTCCCACTCTTGTGTGCAATGCGTGTATCTAAGCATTTACTCGTTTTTCACGTTCTTCCAAGTTTGCGTAATGGAGCATTCGTATATCGGTATGTTTAGAACACTGATTAATTACCTAAATAAAAAATCGCAGAACACGTGAATTCTCAGTGCAGGCACATTAAATATGAAGCGAATAAAACGTTTACACTACATTTAATCTCAAATTACACGATACGACATTCTTCATTAAACGGAGTTGGACCACTTTTGAGCACACATTTTGACAGTGATCTGAGTCCATTTTCATTGAGTAAGATATACAAGCAAAAAATTTGCACTAAATTAATCCTACAATTACCTGATACGAAGTAATTTCATTCGAAACGGACTCGACGCCGCTGTCAAAATGGCAAATGAAATATATATATATATATATATATCGACCGTAAATGCTCCGAAAACGTTCCACTTGGGAAAGAATGGATGCAACGTGTCGCACCTTCGAAGGCGGTAAGCGAATGCCGAGAGCGAAAGAACGTGCTCGCGATCGTAAAAACGGGTTAGAGGCCCTGCGCGGCAAAAGGCTGCGGGAGAACGAAGAAAGCCGGAATATAGTTTTGGCATCCGGGAGTGTGAGGGGGTTGTTGAAGGGAGTCCGTGGGAGGGGGGTGTTCTGTCCGGGCTGGGGGTTGCCGAGGAAATCGTGTTTCGCCCCGCTGTCGCCTTTGATAAACGAGTTCGCCTTGCGCGTAAGTGCCGAAGCCACACCTTCGTGGGATGCCGGGCAAGACGGTGTTGGTGAATGAACTTTCCCCAGGGGGAGAAAAGTGTCGGGGAGACGAGCGAAACAGACTTGAAGCAGAAAGAGAGAGAGAGAGAGAGAGAGAGAGAGAGAGAGAGAGAGAGACGTATGAAAGACTTGGAAAGCTGGAGGGAGACAGAGTTCGTCAGAGTTCGTCAGCGTGAGCGATACAGAAGCGTAGAGAAACGTAGGGAGAGAGAGAGAGAGAGAGAGAGAGAGAGAGAGAGGTCAATGAAAGGCTTTCCAAAGGAGGAAGTCGAGGATAATGATCCCGAGGGCCCAACGTCTCACGGCGATTATGCACAATTTATGACGTATAGACCTGTGAGGCGGATTCTGTAATTTCGCACTTTTGGTAAATGTAGATTGCGGGCAAAGGGTGAAAAGCGTGTATCGCGCGCGAAGACCTCGAGTGCCCGGCCTCGATCTCGTTGAAATGTTTTGAGAGGGGGCAGGGGGGTTGGCTTGAATGCTGCTTTTTGCTCGGATCGTGACATAATCCTCGAGGATTCTTGTCCTTTCGGAAAGTGTCGGATAATATGTTCTTTGAGATAGAGTGCATTGATGATTTATGTGTTATTTGAGCATTGTAGGTACATACAAATTTATGCACGTATGTACTCTGTTTTTTAAGGAACAGTACAGTGATTTTCATATTATTTAAGACTGTACATATAAAGATATACACATCAATTACGTACTTATACGTTTCTTTAAGAAAGAGTACAACGATATATTCCAGATTACGTGAACGTAGCACAAATAAAGACGTACGGATTAACTATAGTAGGCCGTGTATTACATGCAGCTAAAAAATGTTTGAAAATAATAGTCCTTCCGTTTACGTCCACCTACCTTCGACCCGCCCTTTCCTTCGCACGCAGAAAAGGAAGTCGCCTATGGGTTGATCTTTTTTCAGCTACCCGAGAAACGACGAAATCCTCGAGGACGTTACGATCCTGTTCAGGGGGTGGTCAATTATAGGATCGCCATGCCGCGCAGGATTCGGTAGAATTCAGGACGCGCGTGATTTCCAGCACCAAAGACGGATCGTCCGTCGTCGGACGAATTATTACTCGCCGGTCGCGATAAAATTGTAATTCCTCGCGTCTCGCCGCGGATATATACGCGAGGGCACGTCTCTGGGCGTGAAGAGAGGAACTGAAATGAGCGTGAGAGAGAAAGAGGGGGAAAGAGGGGCGGGATTCAATTGGCACTTACCGTCGAATTTCTGCGTTCGATCGCTGAAATCGGTTCGGCCCGAGTCCTTCGTCACTTTTCGAACGGATTCCGGCAATGGAGAGTAATGCGAACTGACGTTGGAAGGCGAAGAGTCGAAGATGATCCAGTTCAATCGGATCACCGTCATTCTCAGGTCTCGGAATTCAGATGAGCGTTCGGCGCTCAGGAAGATTTCGAGTGAAATTTCTTTATTGATGCTGAACGGCCCTGTAACGGTCATAAGAGCACATGTTTTTTTAACTAGTTTACGTTATACGTTTCGATCCTTATGTTCGGATCCTCTTCAGTCAGATGTACGAAAGTTAGCTTGGGAATGTAACAAGGCTAACGTGTAAAAATACCTACAGGCTGATGATAAATCTAGTATTTTATCAGTTAAAATTGAACGGTTAATAGATAGGGCATACTATGGTCTGTTTTCTTAGAACAGTTTTCATCACATAATTAAATCATCAAGTCACAAATGATTCCCAAACCCATATATTTTTTCAGAATTTTTGTACTTTTCTCATTTTTACATGTTAGCCTTGCATATATTCGCGAGCTAACTTTTATATATCTCACTGAATAGGATCCAAATACACGGATCGAAAAATTCCATTTACGTAAAAAACTAGTTAGAGACCGTTACATGACCGTAACATTCAGCATCAATATCAATTATCCACGGTCGCTAAGTATATTCAATGAAATTTCCTTGTTCGGTCTTTCGCAGTTTTTATCATTGCTTCACCGTACTTACTGTATTTAATCCACCGTATTTTGTCAGTATACGGGATTATTGATCTTCGACAACGTTGGCCTCGTTACCTCCGCCCCCGCAACTTCCAATTTCACCACTCTTAATCCCCCACCACCCCCTCTCTCTTTTCAGCCCACCATATTGCGTGGCTAAATGTTCTTTATTCCGAAATATTAATTTCCTTTCGCCTTTGTAACGAATTCGCAATTTTACAGTATTTACATCTCTTTCTCTCTGCAGCGGCTCTCTGCCTCCTTCAAGCTTTCCAGCCCTCCACCCCCTTCCGAAGAACCAGCTCACTTTGGTCCACTTTGTTACGGCACTCACTTTACGTAATATTACACGGTAGCAGATATTCGCTTCGCTTTGTGCATTACGTTTTATTAACGAGCTTTAATCGGAGGGTTGGGGGTTGCCAGGGGGTGGTCGGGTAAATTTGCACGCTGTACCTGGTGTGCAAGCACAATTTGCGCATTAGCGTTCAATCTCGACTCTTGATCGCGAGAGAAAGTCGGAGGCGGTGTAAGAAGAGATGTAATAAGAGAGAAAGAGAGAGTGAGAGAGAGAGAGAGAGAGAGAGAGAGAAATGGAGGTAGAAGATCGTAAGGAGTGTTAACGGCTGCCCAGAGGATTCGGTAACTTGGGCAAATAATTCACGGAAACTTTTCGCCGAATCTCGATGGGAGTCCAAGTTTGCCCGGACGTAGCCGTACGAATTTACATTAATTAGCGTTACTCGAACAATATTTGTAGATGTCCCCTCCGCGACGATGCTTCTTCCTCCCCCCCCTCTTCTCCTTCCTCAACATTTTTTCTCGCCTCGGTTCGGATCAAACGCTCCTTATCTGCCTGGCCAACTTTGAAACATTTTCTCTCCTGATTCTCATTTTCTTCGTAATCAGACTGGACGCTCTCTTGCAGTCCGTGTCCTAGGGAAAAGGATCCTCGAATTAAATTGGCAGCGCAATAATTCGATTTCTGACTGGGAGTTACGTCTCGATCATGTCAATACCGGTCTAATTTCAAGCGATTCTCACGTCTCGCGTTCCAGTTTCTTCAGGTTCGGACGTCAGCTTCTTCGTCTTGCCGGCTATTCACTAGATTGAATCTAGGGAAGTTCTTGGTCTGGACGTGCGAGAGAGATCGGATTGAGTTCGGCGTGGGTCGCGAGGAGTCCTTCGAAGAGTCCTTGTACTTTGTCGAGGGATCGGTGACAGGATAATAAGAAAGGACATGCATTCGCCGCTTTCAATTTCGACAGTTGCCTCTTGGATTCTGTTTCGTTCGCCTCGAATGTTTGTTGGGGGACGATTCCTTCAAGTTTTCAGCCCTGGAGGACGCTGGGCGTGCCCTGAATGTCGCGTGGAGTGTCCTGGTACTCGCGAGGATGCGAGGAGTGAGCACAGTTGTGTTACGGCATAATCGATATATATGACAATTTTGATAATAATTTTAGTAATAAGTAATTTTATATTCAATCTTTAAATAGATCCATTTAACAGTATATTTAGCATTAGAAGCGACCAGACCAGCAGATACGGCAGTCGCAGAATTGATTATTAAGTAAATATAATTGAACGTTTAAAAATTCGAAAACAAGACAACAGTAGAATTAATCTTATTTTGCAACACTCTTTCAACGTCTCAGTCACCTTTGAGAGCAGACAATCTTTTGGGGCGCAAATACCGTTGAGGATATTAAACCTTTTCGCTTTGAACCTTCGACCTACCGTCGGTGCGATTTTGCAAACCGCAGTACACCCCCTCCCTCCCTCCCAAATTCAACCTCCCCGTCTTTGACGCTCGACAAACTGCAACTTGACAGTACTTTTATTGGCCTTTCTTACCGTTCGAGCCGCTACCTCGGCAGAATAACAGGCGAGCTGCTTACGTCAGTTACGTTTCTTGCCACTTTCGAGCCGCCACTTTATAAACTGTTTTACAGCGCGATCCTAAGTCGCACGGCTGGCCTCTTACTTAAAAGTTACAATGACTGCAGCGAGGACGCCTCGTAGAAGGTTACTCCTTCGCTTCTCCAACTCGCATAATTCTGCATCGGCGACAGTTTACGGGAACTTTGTCCCTCGAACTGCTCGCTCGCCTGCGCACGCGCGCGCGCGCGAACGAGTCCCGAACTAAACTTGTCCGCGCGAACACTGCCCAATTATCGAACATTTTTTCCCACCGCGCGAAAGTGAAACTTTCGGTATTTGTTAGAGGATTCGACGCGGCGAAATCGTACTTTGGGCAATAAGTAAATTGTAATCGTAGAATTCTTTTCGTTTGCTGCGTCATGTCTTCGATGACGACATATATTTTTGTATTACAGAATTGCTTAATATTCATTTAATGTAATATTATATTATTTGAAAAGTATTTCATTTAAATTTATGTATTTAATTACGAATAATATTTATTAATTAATATATAATATAAAAAATTATTAATATTATGCTATTCTGCAATTCAAAAATTTGTGGTGTATAAATCAATATATATAAATATAATAATTACAAATATTAATCACTATAAATTTAATTTAAATGTTGCCTGATTCTTCGCTGGATACAAGGACGACGGAAGGACGAGGTCCTTTCTTCGTGCAATGACGTAGATCGGCATGAGCGTTCGGAGAATTCTTTGGCCAGTTCGCTTCCGGCGCCAGGACGATTCGTATTCATTACCCGGAAATAGGATCAACCGTCCGCGGAAAGTACGTCGTTCGTTAGTTATTATCTCTAAACGATGGCCACCCTCGAGCCGTGATACATTTATTTCCCTCATCTCGGCCAGCCTGTCCCACAATTCTTCCCTCAAAAGGAAGGTGGAAGGTTGCGACGAAAATGGCGGAGTTCAGCTTATTTTTTGATCTTCCTGTAGCCTCGTATTCCGCCGCGTATCCCATTGTTTCGGAACTAGAATCCTTTGGCATTATCCTTTGCGTCCTCATTTTCCGTACGGACTCGCAGGATACTTTTTCAATTAGATCCTCCTTTCATCCCCTCCCGCTTTCTGTTTCTTTTTACACCGTATACATTCTTCCTTCCAATTTTCTCGCCGCATCATCCCCATCCCATTCGTACATCCAGAATCCTTCGCGGTTTCTGCCTCCTTATTTCCTTCGCAATCTCCCATCTACCACCCCCCCCCCCCCATTACACATTCAACCCCCGCCTTCGAACTCTAATTCCTCTTTCTTACCCTCAACCTCCATTACCACAAATTTCATACGTCCCGCCAGGAGAGGTTTATACCTTGGTTAAAATCCGCCTCCCTCCACACACATTCCATCTCATTTCTTGAGCCTCTAATTCCTCGTTCTCACCCTCATCCCCCCCCCCCCCATTAGCTCGCACTTTCATATTTCTCACCTGACTTCGCACCAACCCCCTTGATAGACCACGCAATTTCGTCGATTCGATTTTTCTACGCGACATTGCTATTTCAAGGCAATTTCAGCTCTTATCACAAGTTCGATCTTTTGCCAATGCTGTTCCATTTTGAACTTTGTTATATATTAATTATGTAAAAATTATGTTTCCTTCTTCTGTCAGTACTTAGTCAGTATCAGTACCTTAACTTCGATCTTCGCCGAATGACAAGTCTCAAATTGAACTGCATTATAAATTTATTTCTTACCCTCATCCCACCCCACCATTAGCTCGCACTTTCATATTTCTCATCCTCATTCCGCAGCCACCCCCCCTTGGTAGGTTAGGCACATTTCTTCGATTCGTCGGGGTGTTCTCACGTCTGCATCCTCATTGGTCCGTTGTGTCCGGTCCGTTCTGCTTCGTTCCGAGTCGTTCCGGCCCGTTCCACGTTCCTCGTTTTTATCGGCGAGGACGGGATTAAGGGGCGGGGGGTCGCCCCCTGCGGTTTCCGGCGGGGATAAGGAGAATAGATGTAGGTCGTGCCGCATGAATCTACCCTCGATCCGGCCTCGATCCACCCCCGATCCACCCCTCGACGCGACGGCGAGACCGGCGGGCCGCGCGGACGCGATATTTTTCACTTTTTGGCGCGTCGCGCCAGCTTTTTCCGAAACTGCCGCCCCCCGAATCTGGGTATTTAGGTGGCCGCCATCTATTCGGGCGACGATGCCTCTCTATCCTCCTTTTGTATCCTTCCTTTCCTACCCCCCCCCCCCCCCCCCCCCCTCGAACACCCCCACGGCCGAGTCCGACGCCGAGAGGGAGGATGGAAATTGGATTTCGAAATTTAGTGCCGTCGAACTGGCGGAAAGAGTCGCCGATCGCCAGACGGGGGTGGAGGAGTAATTGACCCGGTGGGGTTGGGGGGGGGGGGGGGGGCAGAGATTTTTTGGGGCAATTGTTTTGCCGCCGCTTCGGACTTTAAGACTTTTCCGTTACTTCAATTTTAGTTGCGGTCTTCGGACTTACCATGCTTCGTATGGATTGAGAATTTTTCATATTTTTTGTTTCCGAATTTAATTTGGGGGTGAACGTTTAGTCCTCTTGAACTTTGGGAGGGATGAAAGGATTATTGACAGGATGCTGGTTATCGATCTTTTCGGGAAGACTGTCAGCCACTGTTTTGGATTTTGAAGAAACTTCGCATTTAGGTCTGTTTCAAGTTGAGAGAGTTTATACTGGTTAGTCGTTAAATATGGAAGTCATTGAAATTCTTGAATCGATCATTTTTTATATGATTCAGTATTTCTTAATTTCTCTGTATTTCTTGTTCAGTCGAGGGGGTGATGCAACTATATTCCTGTCGTACATTTCTGATTTTAGTAAGTTTCAATTTTGATTTGACTATTGTAGTGACATTTTTTTAATACGATTAATAAGGGTACCATTACGTCATCTCCGGCAGAAAGACGTTTCGCCCAAAAATCGTTTAATCCCCCGTCCCCAAAAAAAGGTCTCAGCCGAAGTCCAGGACCTAAGAGGCCGAAGATGTCCTGGACGATAAAAAAAAAAGAGTCCAGGACCTAAGGTCCTTCCCTCCCGATAGCACTTATTCCAGCGCGAAAAACAGGCCGGCATCGTTCCGCTCGGCCGCCAATGATGGACGCGGCTTCCGAAATCTTTCGTTCCGAGTAAGAGAAAGAAGATAGAGGAACGTCAAGAGTGAGAGAGACAAACAGAGGCAGAGATAGGGAAAGAAAGAGCACTAATCAGGACTTACGTGAACAGTTGAGCTTTTTTCCCTACGACATTAATTAGATTTTTATTACTCGACAACTGATTCTAGTTATGGCTTTTCATATTTTCTGCTTTTTTTATTCACGAAATTTCAGTAGGAAAGTAGTAGTTTACATTGAACAATGCTGAGGATAACAGATACTTTTATACTTAAATGAAAATATAAAAATATTTCACCGGCAATTTCTAAAAATAATAACAATAAAAAGCGTGCTGGCACATACGCTGGAGGCGGCTTCCGAAATCTTTCGATCCGAGTAAGAGAGAAAAGGATGGAGGAAGGTCAAGAGTGAGAGAGAGAGAGAGACAGACGGGGGGCAGAGATAGGGGGAAAAAAAGAAGAGGACCGACGATAAAAGGCGTCCGGCCCGTCGAGAGGCATTGTCTCGTCATTCCCGAATTTTCGCCCCGAGATCCTGGCACACGTCCTGGCGAGAGGGAGCCAAGGATCAAGCGAGGGTCCAATTGGCGGGCGAGTTGATAAAATTCCGGAATGACGGATCGCCGGGCTCGTTTTCTGCCCTTATCTCATACCTACTCGGCCTTCGTCTCAATCCGGACACGTACTCGTCTACACTCCTGTCTCGCTTCGGGATCCTGCGTTATCTGCTTTTTGCTCCCCACACCCCACGCTCCCCGTTCTTGCCCCGGGCCCCAAGGGGTGCAGATCGAAATTAGTCAGCCGCAATGTTATCCGACTCCTTAGACCAATGATTTCTTTCGCGCGACTATTTTGAGCCAATTTCAGTTCTTATCTCAAGTTCGATGTTTGCCAATGATGTCTTATTTGGAAGTTCGTTATATATTGATTAGGCATAATTTATATTTTCTTCATCTGTTAGTACATACTCAGTATCAGTATCTTGACTCTGCCAATGCCAAGTCTGATTTCGAACTTTATTATATATCAATTACGTATAATTAATATTTTCTTCTTCTGTCAGTACTTACTCAGTATCGGTATCTCAACTCTGCCAATGCCAAGTCTCACTTTGTACTTTATTATATATCGTTTACCTATAATTTATATCTTCTTAGGCTGTCAGTATTCAGCATTATCTCTCTCTTTCAACTTCGGTTTCATCCTTCGAATCATAATTTCAATCGCGCAGTTGTCGTTTCTCACTGTTCGTTCTTCTTGTTAATTCTCCCCCCCCCCCCCCCCTACCTCCCATCAATCGCAACCTGCAATTCTTGCACGCGCTCGATCGGATACATACGTGCACGTCCGTGAGAAGCCGGTTTCGAGAGTTCAATTTAATTATTTAATTAGCGGCCTCGCAACGCGTACGGGCCCGCGTACTCGCGTTAATTAACGTAGATTTCTTCGGCGGAGTGTCGCCGCTGGCCGAGAGAATGGCCTAAGGACGAAAAAGTGGAATGGACTTAGCGAATAGAAGGAATAAAGGTCGGCCATTAGATTCTCTACAGAATTTGCTTCGCGCCGTAGTTAACTAAGCGTACGGCGCTCGTCAAGTGCGGCCAACTGTTCTTGGCGCTCATTAGGGCTTACGTGAACATTTAAGCTTTTCTCCCTACGACATTAATTGGATTTTCATTACTCTACAACTGATTCTAGTTATGGCTTTTCATATTTTCTGTTTTTTTATTCATAAAATTTTAGTAGGTAGGTAGTAGTTTTTATTAGACAATATTAAGCATAGCAGATACTTAAATGAAAATATAAAAATATTTCACCGGCAATTTCGAAAAATAATCGTAACATTAATAAACTGACATGGACACACACTCTTAAAGTACTTTTTACGCTTTCCGAACGGAAATTAGGGCGACAAGTGGGACGTTACATGAAACGTTGTAACAGGTGGAAAAGCGTGGAAGTCGTGTATGGGAAATTAGCGTTAGGAGTGGGATTCTTGCGTAGAAAATGAGGGAAAGAGCGATTGGCTCGGAGAGGGTTGAGTCTAACTGGGCAAAAACGAGGAACGTAAACTGGTAATCGGATTACGAAGGCAATTAGGTACATCGCGATAGTAGGTAGAAGGAGGACGAGTCGGGAGTTGAAAGAAGGTGGAAGAAGGGAGGATGAAGGGTTGCAAATGGACAAAGACAGAATTGGTGGCGAATAGGGAAACGTGAAGGCAGGCAACGATGAGAAACTTGCCTGTATACTGAACTATCTATAGTGCTCATTACACTGAATTTTAATATTTCACATGAACAAAGTAATCAGCATGCACAAACTTTACTATATTAAAATAATTTTATCAATCTACTTATTGCTCAGTAAAATATAGATCTTTTAATTTTTTATTAAAAGTAGACGAAAAGTCTTATTCAATTGAAAATTAATTACACAAAAAATTGATAAAAGCAGACATTGACACAAAAATGGTGTATATTAATATAGATATATACCAGTTATTACTCGTTTGTAGATAAGCCCCATCAAGAAATTAGAGTAATCAATGAAACAAATCTAATTTCAAATCAAATACAGAAGAAGATTAGATTACACGATCTTAAATAGAAAATCTCAATTAAAATTAAGTAAACAATTAATTTGATAAGATTATTTTTGCATTAACATATTTCCCCCTAGGAAGAAACAATCACGATTCTTCTCACTTAATCACTGTCAGAATATCAGAATTAATCGTTTCACGCATTTCAATTTTCTACCAATGAATGGTTCTGCCGTTCTCGCAGGCATTGTTCAAGTTAATGTCTCTACCCTTTAATGACCTTGCCAATCGATAACCGTAAGGCGGAAGGTGTCAAAATCGTAATATTTCATATCCCTCAGATTCTCAAAGCTTACCCGATTTTCGGTATCGCCCGATTCATTATTTACTCCGCATTTACGGCGAGTAGGTTTCGGGATGTAGTCTTCGGCGGAGGTCGAAGGTCGAGGAGAGTCGAGCTGAGAGAGCAATTCGAGGATCGACCTTACATCCTGGTAAGTGCCGCACTTTAGCGGGTCGCACACGTTTCGGTGCTAGCACACGGATCGATACCTCTGATCGATGACCAATGGGACCTCCTGGCCAAAGTGGAAGCATAGGGGGAGGGGAAGAGGGGAATAGGGGGGGGGGGGGGGTACGGTGATTTTCTCTATTTATATTTTACGGGTTCATCCCCTATAAATAGTAGCGGGCGGATAACGTCGGAAAGGCAACGAGAAGACCGAGGCTTCTGCTACTCACACTCACAAACTTACATGGGGGAGCCGTGTAAGTGTACTCGGTGCCGAAAATATCTGTCACTTGCCTCTGTTTGTTGGACAAATTGCTACGCGAGCCTCGGGTATGCTAACGGTAGAAACGACAAGTCGAAACGTTAGTCTGACCTTATGTTAATTAATTACTTTACTTCTTTACTCATATTTTATTTTATGAAATATTCCTCGGCAGATATTCAGGTAGATCAATTTCTTTTTATTCTGTAAGCTTTTTAGGGACTGTCGGTAGTTCTAGTGCTAATTTTTCGCTGCACTTAAAAAAAAAATCCGCTTCTATGCGAATTTATAGTACGAAACTTGATTAGAGTTATCGACAATTTTTCTGTATGTAAACGTAGTCGAGGTAGTCGCGCCTAGCCCGGAGACGGGCAGGTCAAAAGCGCACAAGCAATCGTCACACTAGTGTATGTAAACGTGTGGCTGCAAAGGTTTCTTATCGTTTCTAAAGTTTTGGTTTATGAAATACTGCAAATTTTGGACGTGAAGATCGGTTGGAAATTATTATTAAATTTAACTGCAACTCTAATACTATTACAATCCTTGAACATACTAAAAAACGAAAAATCAGACAGAACTCCTTAACAAATCCTCCCACGCCTGAGAATACGTAGCTAATCAAAATCATCTCGATCGAAGGAAATAAAATCCTACATTCGTCGTGACGAAATATTAAAAATCTATACGGTGTCAAATTAAAAAATGTACCCACACCTGAGAATACGTAGTCAAACAAAATCATTTCGATCGAAGGTAATAAAACCGTACGCTCGAGAATGCACCGAATATCAACCTAAAGTTGGCGAAACTTGCCGTCCGTGTAATGGGAAGTAGTTGGAACGAGTGGCGGGCGGGTCTTTAAAGGTGAGCGCGCCGAATCAATCTGCGCGCTCAAAATCTTTCCTCCGCAAACGATGCCGGTAAGTCGAATGCGGTGGTAAACTCGATTCTCGCGCAATCGATTAATCACTTCGAGTTGCGAGTACATTAAATCGGCCGCGCCCCTCTGTAAAATCCAATTCCCGATTAGACCACGATTTTTACCCACCCCGTAGATGCGCGCGCGGACAGGTGTGCCTGTGCGTACACTTGTGTGAGTGTGTGTGTGTGTGTGTTAGATGTAACGCGGAAACGTTGGCCGAAGACGTCGAGTCACGCCAACCTGTAGGTCTGATAGGTGGTTTGGTAACTACCCCTACGCGCACCCACCCCCTGGCCACCCTCTGGCCACGCTTCGGCCACCCTACAGTGTGCAGGGTTGAGTGTACCTAGCCGGTCGTTCACGCTCCTACCCTCTATTAAGGAGGAGAGACCAAAAGCTTCCCCCGAATCATTCCAGTTAAACACACTCGAGAGTCTTTATTCTTTTTTTTTCTTATCATTTATCGTTTGCACTATTTGTGCACGCATCGAAGTGTTTGGTGAGAATAGGAATTGTAAGGGCCGTTTATTTTGAGAGTGACGTAGGTCCGTTTAAATATAGAGAGTTTGCGTTTCAATGAAATTGAATATTATTCTAAAAGTTTCGATCACCTTAACGAATTACAGGAAAGATCATTGATATTCAGTTGATATATTCAAAACACTGACCGATCTCGGCAAAAATGTTATAATACAAAAATTACGTACTGAGAGACTCAAATTTACAATTCCCATAAAACAATAAGAATATTAAGTAGACAGATAAATCGAGCCAATAAGAATTGTGAGGAGAATAGTATTGTATAATAGGGTTGCAAGCAACCGGATCATAGTACGTGATTTCTTGCAAAAAAATCTTTAAGCCCACTTTCAAAGTAAACAGCTCATTACTCGAACGCTAATCACGTAATTGTCAGGCAAGAAGGTCCGACGAGGAAAATTATAAATGGCGCTTTGGCGTATTTTCTCGAGTGCATCCTTCGGACGGAAGGGAGGCTTCGATTTTCGAAAGTGGAGGTGGAGGGTGGATGGGGGGGGGGGCAATGTTTGCCGACAGTTTTGGGAAAGTTTCGGGCGGACAGTGGGACCTTGCCATCGTTCCCGATGTTTCGCCGATCGATAAGTGGGTTCCAGGTTTTTATTATTGAGGCTGATACGTGTACGTGCACGTGGTCGATATTTTATGTACGGGACGCGGACGTAGAAATTGTTCTCGGTGGGCGGAGGGAGCGTGCGGGGAACGTTAAGCCGGAAATTTATGTCTCCCCGGTACGTCCGTTTACTCATTTATTTAGTTACAGCGCCCTGTCGCGTCTGAGTCCAGAGAAATATGGCGGACACGGACGGGAGACAAGGAGGAGAGTGGGTTACAGTAACAGTATTCATTCAATTTTTATTCGAGGTTCATCGGTGCAGTAAAAGTAGATATAGAAACATGCATTCATTCTCGAATTTCCGTATCGCATAGAAAATTAAGTGAAAAACTCTGATGTTGACGCTAGCACTACCGACGATGGGAAACAATTAATCATTTATCTATTTCAGTAAATATTTAAACAAATATGAAAATAATAAAATTATGCATTACAAAAATGTAATTTGCTAAGATATGGTCATCAGAGTAATTTTTACCTATCCAGTGTTAATTCGAAATTTCGGTCAAGAAAATCAGTATTTGAAAAATGAACTTCGAGTCGCTTCGAAACTCACCGAAACCCGAAAGAAAAGTTGATCGAATACTCGAAAGTCGGGCAGGAAGCCTCGGCCCGACGAGAAGCGGGCAATAATTGTTGATATATCGTTCTCAAGTAGAATTATTCCGCGCACGGGCCCCGTCTCCATTTCATGCTTCCCATTGTACTTTTGCCGACGGCGTATCGGAAAAGCAATTTGACCTCGGCGCGCGCCGGCCTGTCACACATTTGATTTCATGACGCATAGACATGCCGGGCCGAACTTTCGGCCATTGAAAAAGTTCGTGACTCGTGGACTCTCGGCGGTGCAAATTTTCTCGCGATACGACCCCTTTCGCCGGCAAAGGCTGACGCTGCCAAGCGCATGTCACGCTTTCGGCCCAATATTTGTAAGCTGTCCATTCGATTTGGCGCCTCGCGATAGGAGTCGGCTCACAATTTTAGCCAAATTGGGAATAAATTTGTTCGAATTCGTGCAATTAATATTCGTATTTACTTTCAAAGTGTTGTAAGTCCATTTTTTTTTAAATTGATATGTCACATATATAAGAAGTTTGTATTTATTTTAGACTTACAGACTTGGAACTTGTACAGTATATCACTTTTAATATGAACTGAACTGAACTCAGAATTATAGCATAAACGTAATCAGAGTAATTTGTTCCATTTTATGGAATTATATAATCGATGCCCCATTCGAAATATTCGAGTCAAATTATGTTTATGCTACGTAATTGCAGCAGTACTCTTTGGCAGTCAATAATATAATATTATAATACGGGAGTAATTTATTTCAACTTGTTCATTTTAATTACATAAACCGTGTCGTAATTTGAATATTCAGGACTCGCAAACCATAAGTTCTAAATATACCGCGTGTTGCGATCCTGTCAAAGCGCAACTAATATACCGAAGCGATCGCGGGACTCGAATATTCCAAATTCTTGAAGCAGAAATTGTATATTTGCCGCATGATTGTGGTGGATTCTGACCTTGGAGATTACGGTTAGGGCGAACAGTGCAATTTCCATATCCCGGAGACCGTCATCCTGGCAATTGTACATCCTGCCAGGCGTGCAATTTCGTAGATTTTATAGATCGAAAATTATACACGGCCGCCGGAGAAGTCTACGTATGCCGGAAATTATTATATCGCCGCGGCGAACATTATGACACCATTGTTTGAAATGCAAATCGCACGTAACGTCGCATAGAATGCAGGCGAATTGTGCAGTATGTTCGAAATGTTCATTCAAATCCGCTCCCTAGGTGACAATCCGCAAAACATCAAACGCGCGCTTCACAATTGTTACTTCCCATCTGTAGCTCACTTCCGACCGAAATTACACTTTACAAATATTACCACGAAATGTCAAATGTGTATATGACCGTTTATTTTGAAAGTGGTGTAAGTCCATTTCTGAAAACAAATTAAATGTCACATAAATAAACCGTTTACACCACGTAAATCACAAATTATTTGATCTAATTACAGGTGTATGTATTATTAAATACATATACGTAATGATTATTAATTAAATTATTATATGAATATTAAATAAATAACATTATAATTTATTTGTAATTTACCAAATATACTTATTGATTATAATCAATTCATACATAGTAGTTAAAATTTTTTTCATAATTGTTATTTATATTACAATTGTATTATTTACATACGGACTTACACCACTTTCAGAATAAACGGTCCATATTATTATTATCATTCATTAAGTATCACAATTAATTTCCAATTAATTATCTACAGCAATTTATATATAATGTCGCACGGTTACAACAGTTTAACGAGTTCAGTAACCAAATTTACATCCAATAGAAATTACATCCCGGAAAGTACACTTTACATCCGTAGGATTGAACTTTCGAGCTGTCTTACGCAATGAGACAAAATTGTCCAACGAGGAGACATACGTAAGAAAGTTCATCGCTCGAGAGCACACTTTGACAGTTGTAACGCGCGCGGGCTTACAACTTACGAGGCAGTCTGCCGGGGGAAACAGGAAGCTGAGAACCGAGTCGAGCAATCTTCCGCAAGACTGACTCGCGATCCGGCGCGATTAGTATAATACGTCGCCAGAAGTGGCCTCTACAATGACGGAGGGAGGCCCGAAAGCGGCAAAAAAGCTTAGGGGAGGCGAGCTGGGAGGGGGGAGGGGGGGTAGGAAGGGGTTGCTCGTCGCCGAGGATTTCGAGCCCCTGTCCCTTAATTGGTTTTAGGCACTTTGCCAGGAAGTAAAGCTTCTTTTTAATTACGCTCCCGCCGCCGTCGCTTCCGAAATTTCAATGACAGTTTATTTTTCTCCGACGCTCACTCTTCAATTTCCACCCTCAACCCCTTTGAACGTCCCGCGTCTAACGCGACACGAGATGTTCCTCTGTTAAATTCGGTTGAAGGGTCAAGGAAATAAATTGTTGTAACGTTCTGTTTACTTATGGAATTCTTCTGTAATAAATCGAAGGGGGTGTCAAATAAGAAATTAATTGTTTTAATAATTTGGCTCAATTGCTTGAGACTCAGTAATTCACATTTAATAGCAACTCTCTATAAATGACTGGCGCTTTGAAGACAAACTTATTTGACACCGGGTACGTCTGTGTCTTTAATAGAAATATATGAAAGTATCGGCGTCGCGTTTTTTTTCTTCCTCCCCCATTGACAGCGAAAGTTTGCGCTCCCGTTCCGAACGCTTTCAAATATAAATGCATTTGGCTCGCTGCGTACCGGGTGTTCGCGAATCGTGCAGCGGCTCGGCGATTCGATCGGTAATGGAAAGTACTGGGCCGCCAATCTTTTTTTTTCCACGGCCTACAACGTTCATTCTCGCTTCTCGTTTCATGTCGCAAGCTTGCAAGCTCGCGCATCGGAACGGCGAATGGACGCAATGCGTTCGTGTGAATGGGCTGGTATGTGTGAGAGCCTGCTCTATTTGCCGGTAATTCCGAGTGATACTCGAACGGAAAAGGAGAAGTGATGAGCTATGAGAATAAAAGTTGGCGGACAGAGTCTAGCTTCCTTTGCTCATTTTTTTGCGCCGTTAAATTTAACGTTAAACGATTTATTATTCAGTCAATGGGTTCGGAATATAGGTTCGATTAAATTCCATTCTAACTTTTCACTTACGGTTTAGTAAAACTCTTTCCAAACAGTTCGCCGTTGAAATTGACTCGAGAATACGAATTTTCACCGTATCATATATTAATATAATATATAGAGTGATCATTCAAGACTGAGTATCTTCGAGCTTCGACTTGATCATTCTTTGAGCACTATCAAAAGCGGAAAGCGCAAGTCTGACACGATCAGCGACTTCCTATTACGTCGTTCGACAGAACATTCGCAAGCTCGCATTAAGACAGAATAGAATGAAGGAAGGAAGGAAGGAAGGAAGGAAGGAAGACAAGCAAGACAAGCAGAACGTCAGACAGAGAAGCAACGACGCTGGCAGACGTAGGACGCCATTAGCAGTTTTTGCCCACCCTGTTGTCCGAGGAAATCTCGGCCAAGGTCGTTAGCCCGACCGGCGAACACGTTTAATTACATTCGAAATATCAATCATAATTCGATTACGGCCAGGTACACTCGACGACTGCGATGCTGGGAACGAATTAAAGGCCTCGCCAGCCGACGTCGGCCTGTTTGCGTTAAACTGATTTGCCTGGAATGATCGCTGGAGGTCGGCGGGGTTGCGGAAGGGTGCAGGGGAGTTGGGGGGTGGATGGTGGCAATGCTATTTTCGCGCAACGGATTCGGCCAACGATCGCGGATCAGCCGCTTTACGTAATGGATTCCGATGAATCGCGCTACGGAATGCGTCGGTGGAAATTTCGAACGGTTTGCCATTGGCCGCGGTTGGTAATGACGACTTCCGGGAGATAATCGGCGTACTTCGGAGGGGTGGGTAGCGGTGCCGAGGAAGGGGAGAATGTGTGTCAATGGCGGTTAAGGGCTCGGTAATGCGAAGAAATGAACCGGAGACTCCGGGCGGCTAATGAGAGTTTTCGTCGTCGGCGCTGCCGGCGAGTCGTACTACTTAAATGGCTTGTTCCGCCGGAGTCGGGGCATTAAGGCGGAATTTTCGGAAAATCGATGAGTACAGACTGAGGATTTTGCGATCGATTAGCTTCAAATGTGGTGTGGAAGCGAGGCGGTTAACTTGTTTTAGGTCGGCGGATGCCTTTACGTTCTTGGCTGAGCTACGGTTGAGTCGTACTACTTAACTAAGTTATTCCCCGATGAATCGATGCGTTTCAATTATGAATTCCACCATCGCGCTCCGTCTATATTCGATGCGAAACGAGGAAATAATGCGATTTTGATCGCGCGGGTATTTTTGTAGCGTCCATTGAGAATTCATTGAGTCCGTTCAAATTTTGATTATCCGATCTGGAACATTTACGATTCACATTAATTCGGTCCCGCAACCGTTTCACTCGACGACCGGCACATCCTTGACTCCGACCACCGCTTATTTTCCCACCCAGCCAATCCACCACGGTTTTATTTAACAACAGTAATTAACCATTTATCCATCTACATGAGTATCAAGCAATCTTTGAATGATTGATCCTTATTCGTTCCTGCATCCCTCAAATCCGAGTAAGTAATTATTCTCTTAAAGACTATCGTCTCGAGGAGGCCACGCTAAGCCTTTCACTTCCGGTCAGCCTCAAAAGTTTCATCCGGCTAATGCCCCCTGGGAGATTGTTGCCCTCCCCCCCCCCCACCCCTCCCCACCCTCCCCATCCTCCCCGCGCGCTCTTAATTAACCGCGCACCGACGTGCATACAATTCATTTGCGCGAGACATTTAACCGTGCGGGGTTTGGCCAGAATGACGGACGACAAGGAGTAAATCAGGTGCCTGTGTGCGCACTGTGTTCAACGCGAGTCCATATAGGTTAGGTACCCCGTCGTCAATAACTTGCCCGCTAATGGCCATTCAAGATTGGACTGGCTCGGCATCTGATCCGGGACGATGTTAAACGAGCCGCGCGCGGCAATCTGACTCTTTCAGGCGGCAGGCTGTCCATTCGGGGCTATCCAGATACAAATGCCGCGTATTCAATTACAATTTTCGTGGGTCAAATGTATTCAACGGTACTCGAATATACTTGTCCCGTATTTATATATTTAATTTCGTCAATTATTAACCTGTACATATAATATCCATAGTATTATGGTATATATTATATGTACATATAATATCCATGGTATTATGCTATGTATTATATGTGTCTGATAATTAAGAAGTTAATACTAATTTTGTCAAATTTTGTGTTTATTGCGTAATTATATATTGATCATTTTTATGGTCCGAATTAAATTGTATTAGTTCTACTTTTCTGGATACGATAATCGTAGCATATATGGAATATGAACTTTAACTTGTGACTAACTAACCAACTGATATATTTTCACTATACTACCGAAAAGAATGAGTTGAAAAGTAAAGGTTTTGTTATGTAATCTAGTGAGATTAAGTATTCGAGTAGTTCTGACGTTACTTTCATAGGGGAATTTGTAGGCAGGGCAATTTTACTACTGCCGCGCATCCATATGCACGCGTCGGGTGGCCTGCGGACAGGAAAGGGATGGCAGGGGGTGGATTAGGGGTGGAGAAAGGGTGCAGGCGCGTAAGGAAGCACGTCGCTCGCGTGACCTCATTGGCCAATGTTCGTACGTCAATTGCGACACGCGATCTCTCAATTCTTTTTCGCGAGCGACACACTTCCACCCCCTGCCACCCCCCTCTCACCCCCGCCAACCGCTCGCGACTCCCTACCGATCATTCGGGCCTTTCAACTCGGAAACTTTCAGGTGCATTTCGATCGAGTGTTAAAAATAAAATGAAACTGGTACTGTGTCATAATTTATCAGCTGTATAAAGTCTCATAATTTGAAGTTGACGAGTGGTCGATGCTCGAATATGAGATGTGCGAAAATGTTTTGTCGCATCATTTTTCTGCAACAAACACGGTAATATAAATATATGTACGTATATATGGACGCGGAGGGAGACAGAATTTAATTAAAAATAGAATAATAACTTAAAACATGATTATTATTTTATTTTGAATTAACCGTAAATAAACAAAGAAAATACAATGTCAAATTAAATATTACTAATAGAATTTATGTTAACATTAATTAATTAGGACACAAACAAATAAATATATATAATAAACAAATATTACCACAATTTTCGAATATGGTGGTGATTATATATAAATGTAACATACTTACATACATACATATATATATATATATATATATATTCAAAATGAAAATTGCGACATCACGCAAGTTCCAACGAAACACTCTTTCAAATGCGACTCTCCCGTCGGCATATATAAAAATGTGTAATAGTCGGCATATTTTAACGTTAATATCGCGCGATGCTTTTGCCATATTTTTCTTTTAATAATGTTTCTCTCTCTTGGTTGCAGGTGCGTATCGCAGGCTACCACCCACACACGCCCGTCCATCGCAGACAAACTGAATCAGGTGACGTTACCCTTGTAACACGCAACGCTGAACAGGCAGTGTCGTTATGATTATTGTCAAGATTAAAACGCACCGTTCCATGCGCGGAACGTTGGCAATACTTGGCGCGGTCGCAATCATCTGATACCGTCGACGCGAAATTTTTAGAAATTAATCTCCCGCTTCAATCTTATTTCAATTAATATCCGACGCAAGATTGCGTTCGAAGAGTTCTCAGAATATATTTTCTGTCGGCGGTGGAAATTTAAAGTACGCGACTGAATTTTGCAGCTTGCTTCAAGGCTGATTTACGGTAATAGCGTTCCGATATAATCGTAATAGTCAAATATTTCATGGATCTCGGATTTGCAGATTATAGTATGCAGCGAAAAAAAATCGAAACTTACAATTGTAATATTTGGATTGTATTCCAGTATTACAATTTATACCCAGATTCTTAATACAGTATTTTGGATATGCAACATCTATTTAGCAAATATGATAAGAGTCCAAAACGATATAGGACAGAATTCAATTGTTACCACCATAACGAACTTACCATATTTAACATTGATTAGGCATGTTTCAATCTGTTCCATCGTGACAAAATCTGTCTGAACAGATGACTTGCGAGCCGCCCTGCCATTTTGAGCGAATAATGTACAGCCTTACCTTAGTTTTCACCGGTCAACTCATGAATCTGCGATTCTCGCATTTCGGAAACACCTGCGTCACAAAATCGATGGCTCGAACGTATATCGCGGGTCGAAACTTGCCGCTTAATGACTCGGCCCCAAACGATTGGCCGCCACCCGTTAGACACTCGTTTCGCACCGTATCGATTCCGGGCCAATCGATTCTCACTCCCTCGCTGCGATCGTCTCTTTCTATCGCGAGATTAGACCTCCCGCGATTGCGGATTCGATAAACGGCAGGGCGTAATCGAAAGGACGAAGGGCGGTCGAGGGTCGGCGGGGGAGGGGGGAAAAATTTGCGGTAAGGCTTAATTTTCGGATAATCGCTCGCTCGCGGAATATTTTCGTCGGGCGGAAAACGGACAAATTGGGAGATAGTTGCGTATTGCCGTTGGAATTGGAGCTTGAAAATATTTTACTTCCAGAAGTTTTGCTTCAGGTTCGATGGATTTGTGCTGAAGACGACTGTACAGGGAGAATATTCGATATTCTTTTAATTTGAGAGGAAAATAATTTTATTGTGCGTTAGTAAATTATTCCCAGTTTTATCGACTAAAACGACAAGTTATACATTAGTAAATTACTGCCACTTTTGTTGAGTAAAACAACAAAGTATACATTAGTAAATTACTCCCACTTATACTGAGTAAAAGGACAAACGATAGTTGCCTTGAAATTGAAAGTAATAAGAACTTTTTAGTTTGAATTCCAGTTTATGTACTTTAGATCGGAGTTTATTCAGCGAATTAGACGAAGGTATGTCGTTTATTGGCCGTCGTTCATTATCCTGGTGCTAAAGTCTATCCAGGGATGGGATGGAAAGGGTAACGGATCCAGGGTAGGAATGATTAGGACAGGCGGAAGAGAGAGGATCGGAGGGCTGGGTTATCATAGGACAGGGCGGTTTGTCTTATCTTGATTTATGGGACAGACGTCGGACAGAGAGCGTCCAATAAAGAGCGAAATCAGTGATTACGGTGAATTAAATGTTTCCGCGCCATAAATCCTCGATCCTTAAACCTTCCGAGCGTGTCGCACCGAATACTTGCGGTTTGTCATAGGACGAATGTCGTCCTAATGACGATCCTAAATCGCGGTTCAAACGTCTAGTCTCTCGTCTTCGACTTCTATTACTCGAAATTAATTCTCAGTTTATTTCACTATGATTCAACCATGGCAACATTTGAGATCATGTTATATGGTTTAGGAGTTGATGAGAAAATCTGAGTATTTGTATAGTTTTTTTTAATTTAGTAGGTTAACATTTGGAAACGTCGCTCTTCAAATTCTAAATTGTATTTCAATTATCTTGTCTCTCGACCTCGAGTTCTATTACTCAGAATTAATTCTCACTCTATTTTAGTGCGACTCAAAATGACAATATTCAGCTTATGTTACGTTGCTTTTCAACCGTACAAAAGACAAATATGATAATTTTAATACAATATTTCATAGTAATTACAATGATCGCTCCCCTAATGACGATCCTAAATCTAATATCAAACTTCTACTTTACCTTGCAAAATTCTACTGTACTCCACTACAATCCACCTTAATATTTCGCATCGCACTACTTGTCAAGAATTACAAACACATACGAACACTAAATATCCAACATACCCATTCATCTTTCCACCCCCTCAATTCTCCGCCCCAAGCACATCGTCCACCCACAAATAAGTTTCTTGGAAAACCCTTAAAAAAATCGCCTTCCGTCAACAACTTGGATCACTAACCGTAAAAAATGAACCTCTAACATCGACCTAATATCTTCCCCCCCCCCCCCCCGCACCCCCCTCCGTACGTAACCCTCCTCATAAAGCGGAGCCACTCGATCTCGGGTCAGCGTCCTCCGCCCTGACAAAGAAATTGGAATAAGTAAGTCGTCAATGGCGTCCCACCATTCTTGCTCCACGTTCGTTATCCGAACATAATTGTCACCTGATCCGATGCGCACAGTATCAAAGCGCGTCCGACGTGCCGAGAGCGTGCTGACGGTCGTATTACGAATCGGCCGACATTAAATGCGAGCCGATATTACGCCGTGAGGGATCGATTTTAATTAGAAAACTTGCCCAGCATTCATGCCTCGTCGTTCTTCAAGCTTGCGACTTTAAGGCGGTACTCCGGTCTGCAGCGAGATTTTTCACCTCACTTTTCGGTCGGAATGACTACTTTTAAACCGTTCGAGTTGTCTTGATGAAATTTTACATTAAACAATAAACTTATTTTTGCCCGCTTATCATTTTTATCACTATTCTCGCGAGCGTATTATGAGAGGTCTAAGGAATTATAAAATAGAAAACAATCGATTTAGTCAAATTTCTAGAACAGACTACCGCCTTAAGCGTACTTCCACGCTTCCACCTTCCGTAAGTTCGCCCTGGTTACTGATTTATATCCGTACGTTCCTTTTGTTCTCTTCCCCCCCTTCCGTTCTCCGTCTCTCTCTCTCTCTCACACACACACTCTGTCCCACTCATGCATATTCTTTAAGGTCCGCGCACTCTTCTCGCGGCTGGCAAGTGGTATTGTACTCTTATTTCACTTCTATTTTCGTCCCGGCCACCCCTGCCGCCATTTTCGTCTCCTCACTCTCATTTTTTAATTACGTTCCTCGTACATCCCCATGCCGCCCATTCAGCCGGTCTCTTAGCGTCTATTTTTAGCTCGACGTCGGCATAGTTTCCCTTCTCTTTCAATCGCGGCCACTCGTTTTGTTTCGTGTCCACGCTTCGATTCCTTCTTAATTTCCTCGGCCGTTCATTCTTTCTTTTTTTTCTCATCTCTGCTCACCACCCCCCCCCCTCCTCCTGCTTCCTCGTGTTCAATGTGCTTCGTGCAGAGGATAAGCAGAGGACATAAACGTCATTTTATGCATCGAATTGTTTTGAGTAAATTTGTTGGCTGATTTATGACCTTCGATCCACGTTATACTATCTGGGATTTTTCGGCGATGGAAGGATCGCTTGAAGGAAATTCCTCTTCGTACGCTTCGACTCACTTTATTCGAGATCTCTTCAGCTAATAATTGTACAATTTGTTTGAATGATATAGAAACTTTTGTGGATTTTGTGTATATGTAGAATGTGAGTTGTACTTACAAATCATTCGGAATTAAGTAGATAAATTAAACTTAAATATTACTGTAGGAACAGGTAAATTAGAAGTAGATTGAAATATATATATAAATATAATATAAATTAATTCAATCCATGTTGCTTTTTCTTTTAACTGAACTTCAACCGATCCTTCCATCGCCGAAACAATCCCAAGGTAGATTTGTTGGCTGATTATGCGGTGTTTGTCAACGGATGGGTTTGCGCGCTTGGGACACCGTGTAGATGCGGTCTGTACGAGAGACGCTCTCCGTTTTCGACGTCTCCGACTCCTTCCATATCCAGTCCTTTCTTCCGGGAAACTCGTCGTACCTCGAAGGAAGCCCCGATTACGGCGCAAGAGTAATATTCATGAAATTCTCATTACACCGAGGTGTGCCACTCCCGTTCCACGTCTTCGGGGTCCCCCGGGACCCAGGGTGCATTCGCCGGGCTTGGCATTCATCACAGTTTTCCCCGGGCCGAGCGTTGCGCGGATTTTCTCCTCGTCAATTTAACGCGGGGGGGGAGGTAGGAAAAAATCGCCCGCGTCTTTCAATCCTGCGCTTAATCCTTTTAAGGGACGTCGGAAAGGACGTTTTGTCGTATCGTTTCCTCCCTTTTTACGCCTGAGACGCGCAATTCTTCTCTGTCATTTTTATTGAAAATTGCCGCGAGCCTCGGGGACGGTAATTTGCGGAGTAGATCATTTGTTAGGGATAATTTCTTATGTGCGCCATGAAGGTAGTTGGTTGGGAATGGATGTAGATTTGTCTTATGATAGAAATTTATATTTTAATTCTTTGCACTTTTTTAATTAGGAATAATTTCTTATGTGCGCTATGAATGTAGCAGGTTGGAGATGTATATTGACTTGTTTTACGATAGGAATTTATATTTTTATTCTTGACTTTTATTACGCTCTGTAATTATATCTATTACGAGACCATACACGATGTATACTACACCTTAGGTACTTAAGTGCATGATTAATCATTATGGCAATTTTTACTTAATATTCCTCCCACATTTGTTCTCAATTGCATTTTCATTCAATTTCTTTATTATTACGCCTTCGTATGCGACGTATACTGTATCTTAGGTACTAAAATCCGCGATTAATCGTAATGACAATTTTTACTTGATATTCCCAAATCACATTTGCTCTCAACTACATTCTAATTATTTTACTTTAGCTCGTCTCATTCGACTAGCCTCGCTCTTCATTATTTTATCATAACGCTTTGAGGAAAATTTTTGCTAATCTTCCGTTCTTAAACGCCGCCTCCGCACGTTTTCGACTCCTCCGGCCTTCCTTCCGCATTGCCGTTCCCTCCCCGGACAGTTTTGACCCCACTCAGCGGCTTTTCAGCAGCTTTCCGTCGCCTGCTCTTCCCGGACTTCCTTCCGCGCTTCGCTGACAAAAGGCATCGCGAGACGGGAAGAGCGGAAAAGCGGAAAAGCGGAAGAGCGGACGCTGCTCATCGAGAGTCTCTTTGTACCACGAAAATTTTCCTCATCACGCTTTCCATGTTTCAATCCATTTCCTACCGCTACCTGGCCTCCCCCCCCCCCTCCCGTCTTTTTTTCCCTCCCTCACCTATTTGCTCGTTAGGCATTCTTCTGATCCGGACCTCTCCGGATTTGGGTTAGAAAAATTGTCGCTTCCTCTGTCGTGGCAGCATCTCGCGGATTCCGAAGAATGCACGAGTTCTTTGGTGTGATGAACTTTTTTTTCTCTTGTTCCGAGGTTGGCGGCTTGGCGTGTCTTTGGGAATTGTTTTAGTTTCGTCGTTGTATTTTCATGCGGTGGGATCTATGACGCGGAAGTGTTGTGATAATAAATTTGAATGTATCGTACATTCGTGTGAGATGCAATTATCATTGTAATAATGTGTGCATTATTGAGATTTGAGGTAATAGTCGAAGCATTGATTTTTGGTAACGTTCATTCGTTCAGCGTACATTTTTTTGGAATTAAA
The DNA here is from genome assembly GCA_914767735.1 of Anoplius nigerrimus. Classification (NCBI taxonomy): domain Eukaryota; kingdom Metazoa; phylum Arthropoda; class Insecta; order Hymenoptera; family Pompilidae; genus Anoplius; species Anoplius nigerrimus. Next base: position 6,402,805 of record OU612091.1, read on the forward strand.
TTGAAAACTCTTGACTTTATGGCATCGAAAAATGCTCCACAAATAGATATGACTCAAAAATGTATATATCCACTTACAATTAGTCATACAATTCAGATTGCAGAGTCTCAATACCGAAATCAATTATAAAGAAATTAATCATAGGGTCGTTCAATTTCTTAATACAAATTTCCTGGTAATAAATGAGATATTATCGACTTTCTGACCATCTAAACTAAAAGATATATTACCATTCTAAATCGTCAATATAAATTTACGTATCCATTTACTAATCACCATAATCATTACGTCATCGAACCAAAGTTCCAACGTCGAAACTAATTAAAAGAGAATTAACGATCGGAACATTTAATGCTTCAACACACATTTTCTGCGTAGCACACAGACACACACACACACATACACACACACAGATATTGTCGACTCTCCGGTTCTCTGGAACTCTAAAACGGCCTCTCCACTTGCCGGCCGTCTGCAGGCAGCTAGCCAGCGGGTATTAAAACCGGAAACGGCAGGCGGAAGCGGACGCGGAAGCAGAGAAGCAGACCGGAAGTGGCCCGTTTGCCGAGGGGACGACGAAAGCGACGACGTCGACTTCCGTTTGCCGATCCGGGCAACGCTAATGCGTACACAGGGAAGGCACTCGCTGCCTTTCTCAAATTTCGACTCCTTTGCCGATGCCGAGAGGCGAAAATCCGAGCCACTCATACGCTCGACGTCTCAAACGCCGGCTTCCTTCACAAACTCCTCCCCTGGCCTCGTTTGCCAGACGTCTCACTGCCAATGCCAAATGAAACGTTTTGATTTGAAACGGCCTTGATTTTCTCTGGCCGACGCTCGGATTAAGAATGGATCGGTTCGCCTCGTTTGTTCGGAGTGTCCGACATTTTCATCTCGGTAACTGATCTTTTGACAGTTCAGAGTACGATTCATTATTTACTTTTTTTAACATTAAGTTAAATAAAATGGGGGGGTTTAAGAAACCGTCTTATCGATCAACCGTTTAAATGTACAATTATACGATAAATGTTTGAATATTTTATTTGTTCACTGTCAACTCTCAATTGACTAAACTGACCCGCAAAAGGTAAATTATACATTGGATTAAATGTACGATTAATTGTTTTACCGTGATTTATGTTGAGAGATGAGTGTCGCCCGACTTATCATAGTTTCGACTACTTAACTCGGTGTCCATTTCGATACGCTTCATCCGTATTTGTGAATCGTGAGAGAGTCAGGAGGAAGATTTCCGTTCGGAAGTCTCGTAGTCGGTATTCGACGCGGCTTCGCTGATAGAGTCTTTATTTTTAATTAACATAATGAAGGCAGGCAATGACAGGCGAAACGTGTACAAGAATCTTCTCGGGCGGAACGTTGCCGCAGTATTAATAGCCCGTACCAACGCGAACGGAAAGAATCCTCCTCTCTGCCACCCTCGGCCACCCCTTCAGCGCCGTCCGCAAGCAGCCCTCCCACCCCTAAAATTTGCCTCCCTCCCTCCGTGGCTCGACACTCGAGCACGCCCAAGGTTGACGTCACGCGTATTTATAAAACGTTGCACGCGAGTCATCCACCCCTCCGACCCCTACTTCATCGCCCCCAGCCCCCCCCCCCCCTCTTCTTCTGCGGAAATATCGTCCTCGTGTCTGCAGATGAGAAAAAAGAGGTTCGCCAAATTCGCCCGATAGAGAAGGGGTTGATATGTGAGGAGAATGAAATATATTCGGCCGGCCGGGAGGAATTGAACGATTTGGAACGATATTGAATCGATTTGGCCCAACGATCTTGAGCCCGGCTCATCGCGACGAGATTCGCGTTAACTCGAATGCAAAATTTTCCGCGGGCAGTTTCGATTTGTTCGATAATCAGGCTACTTTCGGCTTCGTTTTGTTTAGACGCCAGGCACGAATCGTTAATATTTCGTCGATCTCTGTAAATCGGTTCAAACTATTTATTACAATTTTTTTTACAGATTACAGATACTATTTATTACAATTTTTTTTACAGATTACAGATACTATTTATTACAATTTTTTGTACAGTTTACAGATACTATTTATTACAGATTTATTACAATAGATAGAGTTGCAAGTAATTTACTCCTTCTCTTTCCAGGGCCACCGGTTGAGAAATCAAATTTCGACCGAAAATGATCGTGTCAATATTTCACTCATTGTCCCGTCCGATTCGCCGATCAGTTATTTGTGCACATTACATCGTGTCCCGATACAATAACATTCTTTTACGGCGTACCCCTTACACCCCCCCTTCGTCGCCCTTCCCGCTTACATCCCCCTACCGAGAGGCAGCATATGCGACATATAAAAGTACGCACGCTTTATGACGTATGGAGATTTTATGCGACGTGTGTATAAGGATACGGTGGGGCAGATCCTTATGAACGGATTCCAGGATAGGCGGATCCTATCGACTGGGGACCGGCAGGGCCGACAGGCAACTTTTACGATCGGCATAAATTTTACGGTCAGCCGGCGGCCGCCGATTTGCGGAGAGAGCGATCCGTTCGAATTCCGACGACGGATCGCCGATCATTCCGCGAACTTAATGCATAAGCGGCGATACACGAAGGATATCGGAGGTACTTCGAATGTTAGGTATTACGGAAAAGGTGTAGAGATTGGTTGCTGCTGGAAAAGAGGAGATATGTCAATCTTTTTTTTTGGCGGTGTTATACATGTTTTCGACCGTATCTTCGGAAGTATTGAAGTTAGGTTGGGTCGGTGACGATTTTTATATTTTTATATCTCCCATTGCCACAGAGAACCGATAAGGCTCGCACGGAAGCCAGACAACGATTTAATTACAAGTTCTGACTCGCTACTTTGAGAATGCTTCGGAAAGAAGTCCGTCGAGACACTTAAAGGCATTCCAAACTTCTCTCGAGTGACAGACGCTTAGTCTGTCGCACCTGAGGATAGAACCTACGACCTTCATTGACGAATTTTCGACCTAAGCCTTCGCGTCGCTTATAAGAGCTTCGATCGATCCCGGAATCGATTCCGAACGTTTCCCAGTCTTCCGCGTCCGGGAAGTTTGTTCTGGCAAAAAGTGGGAGGGGGTGGGGGGTGTCGAGGAAAGTTGCGAGGGGCGTAATTGAAGTTAAGGGAAAACGTTGCCCATTGCTTAATGGCGTCGTAAAGTAAACTGACGGCGGAACGTGCCGTTTAAGGGAAAAAATTATGGGCCCCCGACGTAACGTTCGCTCGACAGTTTTCAATTTCTGCTAACTCTCTCTCTCTCTCTCTCTCTCTCTCTCTCTCTCTCTCACGCGACGATCGACTGGCTTCTTTCGAAACCAGAGCACGCTTTGCTTTCGATCGTTTTGGAGGCCTTAAACGGTCTCGTTTCGGTCGATCATTCTTTGCCCAATCGAAATCTGCTCGTAAACTGTATAAGAATTTCTCTCTCTTATTCGGACAGATTTCAGAAACTTAACTCATTCCAAATTAAATCGCATTAGAAATTCAGTCTTTCCCAAAACTAATTTCGGTCCATTCGTTGCAAATCAAAGTATCAGGGTGTCAAAAATGTAATTTCGGATTTGTGGTGAGAAATAAAACTCGTATTTTTATACAACACCTAAATGTCAATCAACAGTAAATTTTTTGTTTTGTTACGTAACATCGATATCACGAATATCAAATACCAAAGCGAAAATACTTTCTTGCCAAACCAATTTCTTCTGTATCAGACAATATTCTCAGGCAAAGTTCACAGTACAAAATAGGATTCTACTTTCGATAGAACAGATCGGAAGGTCCCAATTGAGACGAGTAGGTCTCGAAACGTTTGCGAATTGGATTATAAACGGGGAATCGTTCGAAATTAAAAGGAAGTAACGATGCTAACGAAGGTCGGTACTTAAAGGCTAAGTGCCTCCGGAACAATGACTATTCGACTGGCGAACAAAGTCGGACGTCCCTGAAACTCGACACCCCTACCCTTTGGAAGGAAATAAAAACTTTACTCGAAAAGTAGCGAAGGGAAGCAGGGCGAATAAACGACAACGAGAGAATTAAGACGGAGTGTCCATTTGGAAGGCGTAGGGGTGGGGGTTGGGGTGGGCTGGAAAAACAGATGAGAATGAGAAAGGATCTTAAAACAGCATGAGCATGCTCCGAAGATACTTGCCGAATGATAATTCAACAGCTTTCGGCCATTCTCAAACTTCTCTCTCTAAAATTTATGTTGTTCTTCCTTCGTGCGGAGTGATTAAATGACATGTAATTATGGAAGGGGTTGAAATGTAAGTGAAAGATATTTTAACGTTTGAATCGTCGATTTGAATATGGATTGAGTTGATCTTGTTCAAAGATTGGGAAGCTGATAGAAAGAGTCGTAATTATTTCGGTTTAATTTAAAATTCACTTCCGTTCGTATAATCAATAATTTCATTTATTGAAAATCGATAGATATGAAAAATACATTGATGTTTGACGGTGCTGGAGCTTTCATCTGTTTCATATACTTCAATAATGCGAACAATTTCACTGCCACTCCAATTAAGCATTTACAGCTTAGGTATGTTACTTCTGACCTGTTGAATCGAATACTAATTCAAGTCTAGTTAATTCACATTAATCCATCACAACGATATTCGTTTCACACTATCAATCACTGTCAAAGCCAAAGAAGATCAAAGTCGACATTAAATAATGCCAATCGAATCTTAAATTCTACTCACTTCAAGAATAAAGTCAAACTCATAAAAGTACATTGATCAGAACATCCGAATTCTACATTTGAGAATTTACATATTTCATATCTTTACTTTCTCCAAAGATTACAAAAACTACCACTCTAATTATGCTCTTACAACCGACGTTACATTCAACCTGTTGAATCTACCGCCGATCCGAGTCCCGTCCAATCGAATTATCCCATTACAAAAATATCGTTCCACACTCTCGATCGGCAAACAGCCGCTGTCGTCAGGTCCAAAAATAATCTGGCCCGACGTTAAAGAATGTTTATTAAGGAAGTCTCGCCCGTCCCGGTCAGTTATTAACCCGAGTGCATCCTCTCTCGTTATATTAGACTCGGCCAATTACCGTAATTGGAGGAGGAATAAACGCGGTCGTTCCCTTCGGCAAACGCTCACGCGAGCATGAAACGGCCGGGCAGTCCTTGATATCCTGCCCGGCGAGTCCTTGATATCCTGTCGGACCTATTACTGAATTACGACTGGCCCGATGTCGCCGACTCATTTTGCGCCGTCGAGCCAACTCGAGTTTCCAAAATTTTCACCCCAACTTCCCTGCGCCGGCTGTCGATTACGGTTGGCAGCCCTGCACGCTTCGCGAGGATACTTTGGATTAATTGGTGGTGATCTCTAATTCGAGTCGGATTCTTCTATGGTAGACGCTTACATTCAGTATCATATGGTATTGGTAGACTCTAATTAGTACGAGACTGATTCATTTATGGATATACGGTACGCTTAACATTATAAGATATTGGTAGACTCTAATTAATTCGAGTCTGATTCTTTTATGGATACACGGGTATATTCAGTAGACTTAACATTATATGGTATTGGGAGACTCTAGTTAATTCGAGTCTGATTCTTTTATGGATACACGGGTATATTCAGTAGACTTAAGATTATATGGTATTGGGAGACTCTAGTTAATTCGAGTCTGATTCTTTTATGGATACACGGGTATATTCAGTAGACTTAACATTATGTGGTATTGGGAGACTCTAATTAATTCGAGTCTGATTCTTTTATGGATACACGGGTATATTCAGTAGACTTAACATTATATAGTATTTGTAGACTCTAATTAATTCGAGTCTGATTCTTTTATGGATATACGGTTATATTCAGTAGCCTTAACGTTATATAGTATTGGTAGACTCTACTTAATTCGATTCCCATTCTTTAACCTTTAATAAATTACACATTTTATTTTTGGTTCTTTAACTTAAATGTGAGTAATGCCAGATGCTGAAAGAAAAATATTTTGACACTCACAGAAGTTCTTAAAAATAATCACCGCGCTATCCATGTGCGAAAACCGAAAGTACCTTCTTGCCAATCCAATTATTGCTTGTAATTGATGACGTTGATTATTGTTAATAATTACCGCTGACAGGCTGTCGCATTAAGCGTCGGGTCAAAGAGAGTAACTGGCGTTCGATTTCAATACGTTATAATTATTCAATGAGCTGTCGAGTTACATAAAATTGTTCACTTTTGTCCTTCCCTTTGCCAACCCTTAAATCATACTCGCCCCTTCAATCGAGTTACAATCGACAAGTTACTAGTCTTTCTGATTTAGTTTCACTTGATATTCACTTTCCTTTGCCCTTTTTTTATATGAAATGACGTTCCTTTTCTCTCTCTCAATAATTTTTCATCAGATTGGTTTTAAGGGCGAAAAAATGTTCAACCCTTAATCTTACCGTAACCTCTTCCAGTCACCTAGGACTCTCTAAACGAACAGTACTTCAATCTCAGTTACTCAACAACGATTCTCCCCCACACTCATTCGAACGAAACATCATTAGAAAAATCCGCACTTCCCACCCTCCGCAGCGAGGTTTCTCTCTCTCTCATTTTCAACCCTTAATCTTACCGTAACCTCTTCCAGTCACCTAGGACTCTCCGAACGAACGGTACTTCAATCTCAGTTACTCAACAACGATTTTCCCCGCACTCTTTCAACGCCGGCCAATAAAATGAATCGTCGATCAATCCGTAGCCACCCCCCCCCCCCCACCCCCGGGGGAGGTTTTCCCCTCTTGCGATCGCTCCCGCCGATTCTCGTTTCCCTCTCGTCAAAGTCTCGCTCTCGCGGTTTCCGATTACAGTTAAGGCGCAATTCATCCCCCGATTGATCGAGCAGGCTGCACGGTAATCCCTTTCCATTTTCCTCTTTATCCGGCGGAGAGGGTTGCGCGCAAACTGTGGCCGAGAGGGTGTAGGAGAGTGGAAGGGGGGTGGGGGGGTGTATTTCTGGCGCGGGCCGGTGTGAAATTAATAATGCCTGCCGCCCCTCAACAATTCTTCGCATCTACCCCTATCGGCCGATCGATCATTTCCCTTTAAAGGTCGAAATATTTTAGGCCTCGAGCCTTCCTTTTCGGAGGTTCGCTTCGGTAAAGAGATTTCGAAAGAAATTATGGGTGGGAACGAATGGGAATGTTCAGATTGTTTGGCGTAGAATCTTAAGGGTGGTGGCGATTACATTTCTGTTTTATTAGCAGTTTTAGCTCCGCTTTTGGTTTCGAGGTTTTGGATTGAAAAATGTGCTTTCGGAAATTGTGTTGGGTAGCGAATGGACGATCGTCAGAATGGATGTATGATACTAATGATTTTCATTAATTAATTGTCGAAAGTATTCTTCGATGTAGTGATACAGTATATTGTTTTAAATGCTGAGATATTTTGGATCTTCCATCTTTATTTTCGCCTTACATTTTCGTTTGTTTAAAATGGCTCTGGATAAAGGCATTGAGAGACAAATTATTCTGAGATCTCGTAGAAAGCATATATATTTTCCATTGAATATGTAGATACAAGGTTGACATTTTTATTTACACTTCAAGTTACATTTGTTTTGCTTCGTCAAACTGCTCTGGAACGTGAAAGTGTTACCGGACGAATAATCATAATTACTGCAAAATTAATTATGCCTGGCATCCCTCTACCATTTCACCCTCACCCTCCAACATGGTAAATCGATAATTTCCCTTTAAAGCCTGAAATATTCAAGATCCCTGCCTTCATTTTCACATTCAAATTGTCCTGACAATAATTACTAAAAATTAGTACTCAATATAAATTACATAAATGCCAAAAACCTAAGGATCAACACCGGAAACAATTAAAAAACTATGTTTCATCCCAGCTCACTAACCGCAATATCAAAATATTCCTCACCCCCTCTCATTACTTCGGAACCGTACATACCAAAAATGAGAGTACATTCAAATAATGACTGAGACACCAAAATCACGAATATGACTGAGAACTGCTCGAAAAGTGTCGAATGTAGGACGCCATCGAAGTAACGTCGAAATCCTCCCCGAATTTGCCGTAAATCGAGCGTAAAGCGTAATCAGGTCGGCGAGTTGAAATTCTGCGCGCGTCTTCGCGCGACATCGACATAAAACGTCAACCCCCCACCCCTGCTGCGGAAGTAGAATGTAAAACTAAACGATCGACAGGCTGCAATGAACGCCGAGCGAATAACAATAAACGTCGCCTAATGAGAAAGCTGAGCGGGAACTTGGTGGCGGTAGAGGGGGGGGGGGGGGGGGGGTGGAGGGATGATCGCGGAGAAGGGCGTCGGAGGTGGGGTGGGAAGGTAGGTGGAAGGTAGGCGGAAGAAGCCGGAAGTGCAGAGTGCTCTCTCGAGTGCACTTGGCAGGCCGAGCGAAAGACTTACCCCCCACCCCTGAAAATGGGGAAACTTTTCCGGCACATTTTTTCGACTCTTATGCTTAGAAAATTACGCGGGGAGGATCGCGGCCAACGAAACGGAATGGCACCGATGTTTAATGGACCGTGACTACTTTTACATATGCCCCCCGCTGCCGACTATGTCTTAACCGAGTTAGAGCACGCTCCCCAGAACACTTTTGCCGCCTACTATCTGTTCAATCTTACGACGAAATTCGTTTTGGCGCTCTACTGGATTTAAGCTCGTCGATGCTTTTTTGTCTTTTCTGCTGTGCTTTTTAGTACTGCGCGTAATAATCCTCTGCTTTGTAGGAATTTAAATATCTTTATAATTTCGGTGCGTCATTGTTTATTTTTACACTGATTTTTAATACGTTTTATAACTGCATTTAGTAGTGTAATATCCGTCTGCTTTATAGAAATATAAATTCCTTTATAATTTCAGTTGATTACTGTGAATTTACGGTATGTCAATGTTTATTTTTTACGCTGATTTTTAATACGTTTTAGTACTGCATTTAGTAGCCTAATATCCGTCTGTTTGTAGAAATTGCTTTATAATTCCGGTTCTTTACCGTGAATATACAGTACGTCAATGTTTATTTTTACACAGAATTTTAACGCGTTTCAGTACTGCATTTGCTCCAACAACCGTCTACTTTGTATAAATATAATTATATTTATAATTTCGTTCGCTTTGTATGAATTCATGGTATGTCATTGCCTTTTATACCTTGATTTTTAATACCACTCAGCGATCACTAACAAATAACCCCAGTATTAACACCGACACCCTTCCATTCCGCAGAGACATATCATAGTTTTGTTTAAAATTCTCGCTCTTTGGCGCGAGTTCCCGTTACACTTTTTACGCGACTCTTTTCCTCCTGGCCAGTCATTCTATTTTTACTTATACATCTTCAGGTGCTCTCTGCCCCACATTCTTTTCCGACCTACATTCCACCCACGCCATTTACATACGCTACTCTTTCGGCGTAGTTTTACTTCTGTTACGCCATCCTCTGCACTCTGCTTTAGAATTTCGCTTTTCTGTCTCTGTCTGTCTGTCTTTCTCTCTCTCTCTCTCTCTCTCTCTCTCTCTCTCTCTCTCCCTCCCTCTCTGTCTCTACCTTCAGAGCACATTTATTACCCTACGTCGCTATTCCTCTCTTATTAACGCCGAACGTTCTGGCCGGCATTACACGGCAGCCCGTATTTATTCCTCATCCGTGCCGCGGGTCAGCCCATCGCATTGTAATCCGGTGTAATCCCGGAATATTTCTCGCCGACCCCCCACTAACCCCACCCCACCCCCGCGAATTCCACATTCTTCCGGCCCCAATTTACGGCTCGCAATTGTAACCGGTAACGCGAGCCGACCATTTAGAGTTATCTTCAATTTTCAAAGTGGCCGTGCGCTACGTTCAACAACCCTCTCTCTCTCTCTCTCTCTCTCTCTCTCTCTCTCTCTTTCTCTCTGGAACACTCTCACTCTCACCCTCTAACGGGAAACATCCCTGATAAAGTCCGCGGAAGGGTAAAGTGCAGGAACGTGGAATCGCGCAATTACGAAAAGTGCTCCGGCCAATGGCATTTTGTCGCTGTGAAATTCTTCCAATTTTTTTTGCGCCCTCCTCGCGGCCGCGAGCGTCGTCCATTTTTTCTTCGCTTCTTTCGGGGGATATCTGGAAGCTTATCCCGTCGGGCATCGTAAGTGGAATGGAGAACGGTCACGTGACTCGTGGCTGGCCGGCACGCAATTGGTATTTATGGCCGCGAGAACGGCCGTCACGGTTTGTAAATCTGTTCGTATAAATCCCGAGCGTCGCGTGGCCGATACTGGAGATGGCGTGGGGGGAGAAGGGGGAGGGTTGATTCTTATTTTTGGCCCCGACGAACGGTCGGCAGGGTGAGCTTCGTAATGCCGAGGATCGTTCTCATGTATAAATGTAAAATGTTGAGAGATTCCGGAATAATCTAAGATTGTATGCTTTCATAATTATTGAAGTAAATTAATGATTAAAAATGAGAACTAAGCGTAATCCGACGATGGGGGTCTTATTTTTGGCTCAGCGGAGGATCGGATGGGAAAGTTAAAAGTATGAAAGACCGTTTTGAAGAATCAGCGTAGAATATTAGTAGATTCGAATATAATTTTAATTGTTGAGTAGCTTATTTGCTGCGATCTTAATGGAAGTAAAATACGAGCAGATTCAAAAATCATTTAAATTCTTGAGTATGATGCAAGATCAAACAATGACATAACTCAACGATTGCTGTTAATCACTTAACTGATAGCAGCGGAAACTAGAAGCAAAATAGTTACTATACTAAACGATTCAACTTTTTGATTCTACCCTAATCGATGCAAATTAATAATCTCTGATTGATGAGAACCGTCAAAACTTAACTGAAAGTCAAACCTAACCCTTCCCACCCAAAAAGACGTAATTAGCAAGAAATTGCACATCCATTCTTCATCCGTGTAACTTTTAAATCAACCCTGTCACTAATCTGTAATTCTTCCTTCGTCAAACCCTCCTTTGATTAGTGTCCTCTATTCCCCAAACCGATCTTCGCCGAAACTCCCGAAACGAATTCCGTTAATTAGAATGATTCTCTTTCCCGTTCACGTTGCCGTAATTGATTCGATTAATCGAAAAAACGGGCCACCTTTCTTATCCCGATTATTTGGGATAATTACTGTCGAGCGAGTCAAATAAGTTCGACCAAATTGTAATCGAAGAGACGGATAGGAGTGGATGGAGAGTGGGGGGGGGGGTGAAGGGGCTCCATTTACACAAGTTTATTATACAGGACAATTAACGAGCGTCAATTATAATTTGCGCTGCCACTGATAAGAGAGAGCGTTGAAGTGATCGGATAAACCTGCCGATTAATCGCGAATTCCGAAATTTAAACTTCTGACAGAATCTGTTCGACCCGAATTTGCCGATGATTTATGGCCGACTACCGTGATCCCTACGTGACGAATGGGATTCTGATACAAAAAAGGAGAGTGTCACTTTTACGAAACGCGGAGACAAGGGATCGAGGGAATCATCGGAATTTTTTCGAGAATTTTAACGTCGATCAATTTTGTCTACTCGTCATCGGACCAAATTTACAACCCTTCCAGCTCCGAATACAGCGAAATTTTTCATCGAAATATCAGCAACGAACAAACTGTATTAATAACAATTCGATGTTGGGGAAAGCAATCATGGATGTTACTCCGGAATAAAATTGAAACAAAAATGTTTAAATCATTGTACATAATATCCCGCGCGGTCCTGTTTTTTTGGCCGGAAATATCATTATCTCTCGACATTGAGAATGTCGTCAGAAGTTCGGACATGTCGGCCGAGCGCAAATTCAAAAATTTTCGACTCGAACAACGCCGATATAATTGTTACATTTTTGACTCCTATTCAGTTCGATCATTTAATCCGAGCCTGTCGCGCATATAATGATTCCTCGACTCCGGAAGGCCGACATTGTGATTTCAACTGAAATTCGATGACGTGGGCAAAAATAAAAATGTATGAAAATCATTAATGAAAATCATTGGCCGCTGCCAATTTTTCCGTTAAAAATCGGCCGAAACGAAGAATCATTGATCCATCCATTAATTACGGTAACGCCGCGACGTCATTGCGAAATGCTAAATACTATATTTTCCCAATCCGTGTTATCGGAGGACTGGCCGGTAGACAGGGGGTTGAACTGACAAATAACCGGAACAACTATGGGCAGACGTTAATTATCGTAAGTAAAATTCGGACAAGTCGGAAGAGGAAAGGCGACAACCGAGAGCCGATGATCATTAACGCGTTCGACGTATTTGCGCAAAATGAAATGGCGAATGTGTGCACAACCCCACCAACCCCCCAACCACCCTCCCCTTTACTCCCCGTCGAGCGCCACAATTCGCCAATAAAGCCGAGAACGGCACGATTAATTGATATTGACCGTCGGATTTTGATTTTCGGCCCGCTTTCTGCGACGCTGCCATTTTCCGTGACAAGACGCAAAATGGCAATTTCGCTTTTTGGCACCTTCCCGAACAACGGCGATGCATCACTCTATTAACCCCCTTTAACGAGGGGCGCAAGCTTGATCCCATTACTCTTTTAAAATTGACGCCTGACGCCCATCGTATCAATTACCGCGCGGCCACCTCAAATAATTGACGAACGCTAATTTTCGATAACGCCCCCGAGCTTAAACAATGTCGCTTCCGCGTTCGGAATAATGTATACGTATAGAGATTAATCGTTATAAAAATTTTTAATAAATTCTTATTAGGAACGATGATTGAATAGTAGATATACGGACCGTTTATTTTGAAAGTGGTGTAAGTCCATATTTAAAATAAATGAGATATCGTGTAAGTTATGATTAACGTGGTGTAACCGGTTTATTTACGTGATATACAACTTTTTTCTTAATACTTTATTATTGTAATATGTATGTTATTATTTTTTAAATACACTTTTAAAATAAACGGACTGTATGTATATTTAATCATTTTTGACAGCACTAAGGTTCATTATCTTAAAAATATATAAAACTATTTATGTATCCTTGTACTAAAAAATAATATAATTTAATAGGTGTAAAATATTATTAATACGAATATAGGAATTAGATATTAGATATATTAAATGATGAATAATACTTAGCACTAAGGTTAATTATCTGTAATAAGCGCATTCTATAAAGTTCAAATTGCCACACTAAGGATGAAGTAGACATTTTGTTAGTATCGATTTAATCGTTTAGTTTCATTCAACTCATATCATCAGCATGCTTGATAAATCAAAATTTCTGTATGTGTGTAGCATGAGAAGGTTCACATTTTATTGATCTTTCGAGAGCGAGAATGAAGGTGGAACTGTAATTAGTTCTACTCTTGTGATTAGCGATGTGAGAAGTTCGTATGACAGAGTTGGATGGAATGATGAAAGTCTGATCTGCAGCCTGTAATGCAATGGAGTTTGTGCATTACAGAGTTCACGTATCGACCACATCAGCAATCTAATTCAATTACAAGAGAGAGGACGATATGCGCGACGCAAGCTTATACTTTTCGCATGATGCGCTTAGGAATGCATATGACAGAGAATGCGGGCAAATTTCAGTCTTGCGTCTTCTCATTTTTGCTTTTGTTGAGGTCAGTCTTCAAAAAATTAAATGCGGGATGCGAACTTATACTTTTTGCATGATACAATTAAAAATGCATATGACAGAGAATGCGGGCAAATTTCAGTCTTGCGTCTTCTCATTTTTGCTTTTGTTGAGGTCAGTCTTCAAAAAATTAACGTTCAAAAAATTAAACGCGGTATGCGAACTTATACTTTTTCGCATGATACAATTAAAAATGCATATGACAGAGAATGCAGGCAAATTTCAGTCTTGCATCTTTTCATTTTTGCTTTTGTTGAGGTCAGTCTTCAAAAAATTAACGTTCAAAAAATTAAACGCGGTATGCGAACTTATACTTTTTCGCATGATACACTTAAAAATGCATATGACAGAGAATGCGGGCAAATTTCAGTCTTGCATCTTTTCATTTTTGCTTTTGTTGAGGTCAGACTTTAAAATCAAATTATAATATGCTAAATTAAATTATTAATACCTTCAACCCCCCTAAGTCATCGATTTTTAGTTAAAATCATCGAATCGCAGTAGATAGGTACATGCAAAACACTGACCGAATCCGCCAAAAATATAAGGGAATAGCTTGCTCGCGGAAATTCTTTCCGAATTTCTTCGGTGAGGCGCCGACTGAAGCGATACATATTGCAAGCTGCGCATTTAAATAATTCCTTCCCTTCGCTACGCTCCGACATAACGAACGCCCATTTAAGTTAGAGCCCGGACAATTTCAAACTCCTCACCTGCCTTTACTCATCCAACTTCCTCCCTCTCCTTTTCCCCGAAGCTCGCCGTTGTGTCTTACTTAATTAATAAATTAATTGCATTACGCTGTTTCCACCCCCTCCCAGCCACCCTTCGCCATCTTCCTTTGAGGGACCGAACGTTCGTCAAAATGGAACGATGGCGAGCTACAGAATTGAATATTCCTCGCATTCGCGCGAGATTCGTTCCGCTTAATTGCGTAATCACGAGTGGAGCGCTAAAAGCGACTGGAGCGAGGAGGGTGGCGGAGGGTGGGTGCAGAGAGGGGTGGGGGGTGGGAAGGAAGCAGACTCAAAGCAGAGTCGCGTTTCGCTAAATGCGGAATAAGAAAGCGATAAGGAACTTATAAATTACGTTTCGCATACAGGTTCCCACCCCTCCTGCAACCCTCCTGCAACCCTCCTGCAACCCTTCTGCCTACCCCCTGCGCAGCCCGTCGCGGCCTACGGCTGCCCTCTTAAGGGGCAGTTTGAGCATTTTACGGCCAGGCTGTATTATCCGCCCGGAGAGATATAAAGCCACCCTCATTCCGGCCGGCTCGTTATTCACGTTGATTCCCATTTTGAAAAAGGCTTAATTTAAGGGCGGCCCGCGCGATTTAATTTGCATGGCGCTGCGAGCTGGCCGCGACCGGTCGGCCATGTCGGATCTCGGTACCGACAATAAGTTATTCGGAACGAGTTGTCGGGCGTACCGGACCTGGCATCGTTTTGTGAAATTTTATATATAATTCCAAATTTTACTTGCAAAGATGTAACTGTACGAGCGACAGTGCCGTCATTCTAATTAAATTATTCCTTCCTTACGCGAACAAATAGTACGTAAGAATAAGCCCGCCATCCCTCGATTCTCTCGCCAGCCTCTTCCACTCCCTCCCGCCCCCACTCCGATCGACTTCCTTCCCCGCACTTCCTCCACCTCGCCCTCTCCATTAATTCTCGTTCAACGTCCTCTCTCTATCTATCTTCACCTTGACGCCCCTCATCTTTCTCACCCCCCACCCTCCCTCTACGGCCCTCTTTCAGTCCGTATCGAACGTGCCACCCCTCTCGCTCACTTTTACACCTTTCAAAGCTGTCCGACCGAGAGTCGTTCGCCATCTAATTACCTGCTCGCAGCACCTGCCCTCTCGCGCAAAGCCGCACAAAGCGTCAAATACACCGTGCAACGGCACCGTCCTGAATCTATAATACACTTCCTATAGGGTGTCTATAATATGCGCAATTTATGGAGCGCCGCACCTCTATAATCTATAAACTATAATAAACGGACGAGCGTTCCGGATAAGAGAGGCTTGTTCAGAGTGCGGGACACTCGTCTAGGGGTGTGTTGGGGTGGTGGAAGGGATGGGGGGGTGAGTTGAGTTTTCTGGGCGACGCGTAATAATAAAATTACGAACGCGGGGTGAGAATAACTAGACGGGACGTTAAGGGGGTGGGGGGTGGAGAACGGCGGCCGTCGGACCGAAATTCGAGATTAGGGGTTATAGTTCGCGCGCGCGGCACGTGAGATAACTTTGTCATGAGGGGTTCTGGAGATTGGCGGCCAAATTTTTGGGCAAACCGCGAGTTGCAGGCTGAGACGTATCGAACGTTCCGAGGGTGTTGAATACTTTTGAAGTTTCGATCATTCTTAGGCGTGGAAGGAAATAGAGTGTGATCGATTTGAGTATCAGCAAAATAGTTCCGGAATTTATTTGCCGTCGGGAATAGAATTAAATTTGATGGAAATTACAGATTAAGCCTATCCTTGCCAATAATTTGAGGCGTCGCATAATTAGGCCTGCAATATTTATAAAAATAAAATATTTTCTCTAACGTGACATCTTCCGATTAATTTCGAATAAGCATTTTATTTATGTGAATAACATAATTTCATTTTATTTTGACTGTATCATATTTAATAATAAAATTGATAAAGTCAGTGATAATAAAATGAAAATAAGAATAAATTTTATTATTCGCATAAATAAAATGTTTCCATTAAATTAATAAAAAAATTATATGATATCTCATTTACAGCACTTTCAAAATAAACTATCCATTTCATTCCACGCGTTTCCACCGTACGAAATCGATACCGCACATCCAACATTCCATACGTAACTTGCCAAAGAATCGATCGGTACACAAAAAATGTTACGCGTCGAAAATTAAACGGTCCCACCCTCTCCGCGGCGTTAGTGGGTGTAGCGGGGTGAGGGTAGGTTAATGGGAAGAAATACGGTCCCATCGACGCTGCTCCGTTTGCCGTCCCGTATGGAAACTCGGCTCGGCATAAACTCGGCCGACACACATCCGAGCCGCAGCCGCTTAAACCTCCGACGTCGAAACTTTACGGCCCGCTGTTTCGTTACCAACTTATCCGCGGTCTTGAATTATTCCCACCCCTCCACCCCCTTGAGGCACCCCTCAGCCTACTAGACTTTTACGATTTCTTTTCTCTCTCTCTCCCTCTCTCTCTCTCTCTCTCTCTCTCTCTCTCTCTCTCTCTCTCTCTCTCTCTCTGAATCTGTCTTACTATCATACACACACACACGCATACACCCACGCGCACAATCTTTCTCTCCCCCAATCAAGATGCCGAGCGAATACTTCTAAGAACTCTCCGCGCAGTTTGCCCGCCAGCCCGATTTCTATTGTAAACTCACCCCTCATCCCCCCCTCCGCCCTCACTTCCAACCCCCTCCGACAGCCACGGCTCTAGGCGCTAGTCACAATGCCTTTATCACGAGCGTGAGTTTACAGTCGCCAGTAAAGTTTCAGCGCTGGGAGCCGAAGGGCGTCGAAGTAGGTTGAAGGCTTCGGGAAAGGGGTGGCTTGTCAGGAGGGGGGGGGGGGGGGGGGGTTGGAAAAATCTCACTGCCTAGTCATAACCGTCCGATTTTTACTGGCGCGGTAAAAGTGACGGACAGACGTCGCGCTTTATGGGAAAAGTGAGCTATACGGGGTGGGAGAGGGGGGAGGGGGTGGTTTGGCTGAATATGAGAATTTCAGGGAAACGGACTGTTTCGGTAAACAGTCGACCCTTCTTTCGCGCGTCGTAATCCTTTAATTCGGCCCGATTCTCGTTGCCGCTCGCGGCAAGAAGGTGGGCGACTGTACGACGTGTGCGGAGTACGTGGCGATAAATTATGGACCGTTTATTTTAGTATACAGTTGAAACATGTCGACTAATATAAAAGTTGTATCGAAACGATGAAACCGCGCGAAATCAACTGTATAGATCTGAAACTGCTGTTGTGGTATACGGACCGTTGATTTTGAGACTGGTGAAAGTCCATATTTAAAAAAAGAAAGGGATTTCATGTAATTTATGATCAACGCGCTGTAAACGGCGAACTTTACCCCCCCCCCCCCCCCCCAAGTAAAAAGAGAGAGAGAGAGTGCAAAAATTCTCGGAGCGCCGCCGGCAATATAAAGCGGCAACGAGGAATTAGCTTCGAAGAAACGCGAACAGTGCGAGGACAGGGTGGGACGATGACGGAACGGTAAAGGGCCCCGAAGAAAGGGGTGGTAAGAGAGGGAAGGGATGAAAGGGGGAAGAAAGGAAAAAGGAAGCCGGGAAAAGGAGCAGCCGGCACTCCGAACAAATGAAAAGCCTTTCCGTCGATTTGGGTCGCGGTACGTTCGTGAATGAGACACCTACCACTGACCGACGATAACCTCCCCTCTCTCGCACTTTTTCCACCTCTTTCCACCCCCCTCCCCCCTCACCCTCACCTTCTCACCCTATCCTCATGTTCGCATATTAAAGCAACGCACCTGCGCGCTTGGAAACTTGCCTCGCTTTATTTGACGTTAGAGGCAACAGTTTTCTGCCAACGCACGCGAGTGTGTATGTATGTGTGTGTGTGTGTGGGAGTAAGAGTAGGTGCGTGGCTGAGGTTGAATGCAAATTGGGGTATAGAGATGAAAATTGGAGACGTGACTTTTTCGGCGAGCCGGAGCGGCGCCAATTTGAGGCGTTGATTGTGCTGGGGCTGAGTTCGTTCTTACAGTTGGTACCACTGCGCAGCTTGCTTCTCGCGCGAATGTTTCGTTCTTGACTCTGCACGGCACGGATGAAAAATATTGCGATGTTCGGGAAGTTCGGGCCGATTTTGAAGGAAAACTTAAACGCAGGAAATTTAAGTTCAGAGAATAGAAGAGGAATAAATATTATTTAACAATTATCATTTCTAATAAAAATTATTGTTAAACAGAAAAATTTACATTAGCACTTACGGAAACATATTTCAAATTTTGAGTTGATTATAATCAATAAGTATATTTTATAATATATAAATGAATTATAAGTCAATAATGATTAATATGTAGACATACTATAAATTATAAATTAACAAAAATAAAATATAATTTATTAATCCTTACATTAGGTATATACATACATATTACATACATGCAATAATACATATATTTGCAATTAATAATTATTTTATAACATTACCATTATCAGGTCCATATATTCAGATCCGTCCTTATCACCTACCAAAAATCGGCGACGAACTTTCCCAAAACAATCCAATAACAAAACAAAGAAACTACGTCGAATCCAGCGTTTCGTTCGCCGAGCGAAACGTACCGCCCGGTATAACGTTCCCCGACAGCGGTCATGAAAAGGAGCCTGCCGACAAGAGAATCCGGAATAAACGTTGCCAGTATTTGCTCGCCATGCACAAACATGGCCGCGGAAAAATGCACACACACCGTTCTAAACAGCAAAATAATTACGTTCCGCGGCACGTTGAAGCAATTTCGACCAAATTTTCCCCCAAATTATCACATCATAACTCAAACGAATAAACAAATTATCATCAGCCTTTTCATTGGAAAACATTTGTTCGCCAACTTTGACTTTATCATTCGAATGGTTTCCTTCAATGAAATCTGGCGGCTTAATTCTTTCGCCGGGAAAGAACTGAGTCGATCTCAAACAATGCAGAGGGATGAAAAGGGTAAGGTAATTCGGCCTCAAAAGTCCGTATCATAAAATGTTAATGCGCCAGTCGGCAAAGTGGCGGCGAGATTTAAATCGACTCCGACAAAGGCAAATGGCGGACTCCGGCGCGTCCGCAACGCCTAATTGCGTTCGCGGCTGTTTAGCGTTTCCTCCAATCCCACCCCCGCAATTCCAGCCCCCTCCACCCCCATTCCAAGCTCGTCGCGCACCCCTTCAGCTCACTTTTTTATGGGGCAAGAGAGCGGCTAATCTCCTCAAAGTGTCGTAATCGCGTTGTAAACTGACAGGAGCCTCGGAGCTTTAAGCTTCTCTCTCTTCCTGCCTCTCTATACGCGGGGGGCCATCTACAGGGTGGCCGTGGAAGAGTTCAATATTTGTGCGCCGGCGAGGGCAGAGTGTACCGAGGCCAAAAAGATTTAGAGTCGAGAAGAGGAATTTGTTGGATGTAACACAGCTTTTTTCGTTATCCTCGGTCAATTTAATAATATTACGTATAGTATATATATTTTTTTCTATTCTCAAAGCGGGGTAAGTCTATTTTTGTTCTCAAATTAAATATCGGACAAGGAAAAAGATTACACTAAATTGATCGCGAATTGATTTTGAATGTAGAGTGAGACCAACTATTTTTTTAGAAGAGATATATAAGAAAATAGAAAGTATACAGGGTGATTCTAGTAACTGGGCCAAGCGATAACTCTTTTTTAAATAAATTTAGAACAAAATCGTAGAGGAAAAGTTTGTATTAGGTGAAAAGCTCTATCATCCTATGCACCGACTTTTTTCCCAAGTGCATTGGTGCATGTGCAAAGTGCAGTTGCACTGTTTTTTTAAATGGAACCACCCATTTTTTTTTACATAAACACGTTCCTTAAGCCATTCTGCAATAAAAACGTATAAGGGAAATCATCGAAAAAACAATAGTTTACGAGATATTTCACTTTATTCAAACAGGGTGATTCTAGTAACTGGGCCAAGCGATAACTCTTTTTTAAATAAATTTAGAACAAAATCGTAGAGGAAAAGTTTGTATTAGGTGAAAAGCTCTATCATCCTATGCACCGACTTTTTTCCCAAGTGCATTGGTGCATGTGCAAAGTGCAGTTGCACTGTTTTTTTAAATGGAACCACCCATTTTTTTTTACATAAACACGTTCCTTAAGCCATTCTGCAATAAAAACGTATAAGGGAAATCATCGAAAAAGCAATAGTTTACGAGATATTTCACTTTATTCAAACTCTTATAACAGATACTCGAACGTTTCACCGTTAGCTTGCAAACATTTTTTAATACGTTCCTATCCTTGAGTATGAGATGTTAGTAAACATGATTGGAACGTAACTCTGACCAAAAACGTTTAGATAATGCGATAGTGAACGGTTTGGGCATCTGTTATAAGAGTTTGAATAAAGTGAAATATCTCGTAAACTATTGCTTTTTCGATGATTTCCCTTATACGTTTTTATTGCAGAATGGCTTAAGGAACGTGTTTATGTAAAAAAAATGGGTGGTTCCATTTAAAAAAACAGTGCAACTGCACTTTGCACATGCACCAATGCACTTGGGAAAAAAGTCGGTGCATAGGATGATAGAGCTTTTCACCTAATACAAACTTTTCCTCTACGATTTTGTTCTAAATTTATTTAAAAAAGAGTTATCGCTTGGCCCAGTTACTAGAATCACCCTGTTTGAATAAAGTGAAATATCTCGTAAACTATTGTTTTTTCGATGATTTCCCTTATACGTTTTTATTGCAGAATGACTTAAGGAACGTGTTTATGTTAAAAAAAAATGGGTGGTTCCATTTAAAAAAACAGTGCAACTGCACTTTGCACATGCACCAATGCACTTGGGAAAAAAGTCGGTGCATAGGATGATAGAGCTTTTCACCTAATACAAACTTTTCCTCTACGATTTTGTTCTAAATTTATTTAAAAAAGAGTTATCGCTTGGCCCAGTTACTAGAATCACCCTGTATACTAATTTAATGACGAATTATGCGACAACGGCCGTTTATTTTGAAAGTGTTGTAAGTTTATTTTTTAATTACGGTCTGTACATCCATATAACGTTACGGTAATGTAACACATACCATGCTTAACCTTGAAAAAAATTCACGTAAAGTAGCGATTTCATAGTCCACCATATCTTTGAATCTTTATCTAAAAGATATCTTTCGAAAGATATATATCAATCGTCGGTAAAACTGATGAATTTTTCTTATAAATTTTCTGTCTTTGATAATCAACCGCGCATCAAATTAACGACCGAAACACTGAAATCCAATAACCCAGTACCAAACCAAATATTCGACCGTCACACAAGTATCTTTCAACTTCCGGAAATGCTTCGGAACTTTCTTACCGCGCACAGACAATTTAATGCGCTCACCGAACAACGAACGGGTTGTTTTGCCGAACACCCCGTATAAGCTTATCTCTTTCTGGGCCGCGATTCTCGGTTAACAATGGACAGGCGCAAACTGAATTTCGCCCCGGCAAAATCGTGTTTTTCGGTTTTGAGCCAGCTCCCCCCCTCCCTCCCGTAATTCCGAGAGCTCGCATGTTGTCGACCCTTTTCGCTGCCGGTAGCGAAGGAGTAAATTTTCATTCGCGGACAGCTTCCCGGCCAAATTATGTTGTTTCCCCCCCGAGGGCGAATTATGGACTGGAATTCTGTTTCTTTCCGTGACGCGGGCCGATTAAGTACGCTCGTTTTCCCGGTTATTACCCGTTCCGTTAGAATAATTGAGAGGCCGCCGGCCTTATGTAATTTTAATTCCGCGAAACTTTTCCGTGACAAGCGAAATATCCGTTCGGAGCTTTGGAGAAGCTTCCGGTTCGGTCGCCGAAATACGAAATTGTACATTTTGAAATCCGAAGGCGTCTCGGTGCTCGACACGGTCGTAGTGATTATCTTGTATTGAAAAGACGTTGAATCCTATTAAAGAGACGATTCTTCAAATATTTATTCAATATTTGTTTCTCATTAGGGAGGAATTTTATTTTTCAAGATGTAAAATTGATTTAGCTTCCCTTATTTTCTTCTTTAAATTTACGTAATATTCAATATTACTGGAAAATTATATATACTTTTTTTAAGGATTTGCTAAATATTTTTTAAATATCTACTTTATATTGTCCGAATATTTAGCCAATGTTTAACTTAACATTCAGTCGATATTTTCCGATCATTCACTTTATATTTCTTCTACGTATGTACAATGTTTAGATCCAATTTTTTTCCTATGAAAATGTGTGACTTGAAAAAGCGTCTACTACTGCCTAAAGAAAGCTTAGGCTTAGAAAAGGCGGGACCTTTTCGGTAGCGGAAATTATTTGGAGAGAAATGACACATTACACCATATTTGAAAACTGCGACGATACACGAAAGAGTCTCGACGGATCGCCGCGTAATGCGATGAAAGTTGGATGAAAGGTATTTGACGAGCGAGACGCGTCGTCCGGGCAAAGGGATAGTCGGCGTCACCCATTTACGTGCGACGCTTTAAGTCTCGATTGTTCCGCCGGGATAAAGTGCCCTTTATTTACTCTGAACCTTCCGACGAAGTGGAGCGACTCGACGCGTGCCCGACTTCGAGTTTCGCCCATCTGCCCCATTCGCACATGCCCCCTTGCACCCTTTATCCCTTCAACTCCCCCGCCCCCCCTCTCAACCCTCCCCCATCCACTCTTCCGCCCTAACTGCGTCTCTTACGCTTTTCTGCCCTTGCCGATGCTTTTTTTCCGCTGCCGTTCCGTTGTTTTCCTCATTCCCGGCTTCATACTGTACGTATGTGTGTGTGCGTGTGTGTGTGCGGGCTTGTGCGCACTCGTACGATGTCGCTTTAAACGCTCGGGAGAGAATTAATGCTGCGGCGAAGAGTTTGAGATTGAACGCGGGAGAGAAATGTGAATGAAACGCTTTCATTCGATGAGTACGGACTCCGCTTTCGAGATTCTTATGGCCGAGTGCTCGACATTTAAATCGATGGACGAACTTTGCGCGCGAAGAAATTACCGAACTCGATCGGATCGAATGCCACGCTTATGGGAGAACGGGACAGTCGAGTATTCAGTTCGAATATTGCAATCAATGTATTCTGTATATTATCAAATTTCATAATGTATGTTCGTATGACCGACACAGGGCCGGCGGAGTTGTGTCTACTCCGTTACTTACATTATTAACAAATTACGGTCGATAAGTATCATTTTAATTATTATCAAATTTCGTTCAATAATGCGGAGTAATTTGTTTGATAATAATAGGAAATTAACTGTAATTTTGATACAGCTAAATTTAGTACAACAGGATGGGAAGACAAATATCTCTTGTATGTATTTAATTATACGGAAGATACGAGACTAAATATAATTTGTTACAGTTACATTTACAGTACAGTCTCAAATATATTTAGTAATAAGGAAGAGACGAGGCTGAATGTAATTTGGTGCAGTGACATTTGTTATAAGAGGGTGGCAAGACAAAGATATATATTTATAATACGGAAGATACGAAGCTAAATATAATTTGTTACGGTTACATTTATGAAGCAGTCTCAAATATATTTCATAATACGAAAGATACAAGACTAAATGTAAAACGGTAGAGTTACATTTTTTATAATAGCGCGAAAAGCCGAATATATCTCATATATGAAAGTAGCAAACGTGTATAATCGGACGACAAAAAAGAAATAAATAAATTCATCCCCTTGATGAAGAATCTCCGCCTACAAAATTTCTGGCGTCTATATGTTAACATAGGCTCCCGCTGTTTGCCACCCCTCGCCGCTTTTGCACCTACGACTGTTCATAATGAAAGGGGGTGCAAGGGGGATGAAGGATGCCAATTGAACCGTCGGCCGCTCGCAGACGCGCAAAAAGTTAATGGGAAGGGTCGACCGGCGTTGTTAAAAACGTGTTTATACGTCGGCGTTCCACCTATCTCGCCTATAATTGACCATATTGCGTATAATTTGATGACTCGCCGCAGACTTTTATCCACGCCAACCGCCAAATTTTTTTGCCTACAAAAATTCAATCGAAAAATCGTCTCTTCAACTCTTTTTCGCGCTGCCGCAACATTAATTCTCATATTATTCTTCGTCGTATAATATTGGGTTTTTGGCCGAATTCGGTCAGCGTTATACTCGTAACTACTGCAATTCAAAGATTTTCAACTGAAAATCAACGATTTAAAACGAGTGAGCTATTATTGATACAATTTAACATCATATAATTTGAAGGAGTGAAAGGAAGAATTTCATAAAAATTACAAAAACCTAAATATTATACATCTATCGCTGACGGTCAATAACCAATTATTGCAACCTTATTTTACATTATTTTTTTTAATAATCAATTTTAATTATTTTCGCGCCTGGACTTATTTGAAGGATTAGTTGCCAATGGCAGGTGGGACGATTTTTACGATTAGATCGGTCCGTGCGTTCGTGCTTGTGGAAACGTTGGTCGGGGAGGTCGGCGGTGGGGGGTGGGGAGGGGTTGAAAGGAGCCGAGGGTTGAAAACAGTGAGAGAGACCGCGTTCATTATGCGAGCGCGAAAGGATGGAAGGCTAAGCTGTCGGCGTTTTTGCGCGGAAATAAAATTCTGACAGTTTAACGACTGTCAGCGGGTTGGCAAAAGCGTGCGTTGTCGACTTCATCTGCGCTCCGCCGTGGCTTTAACTCGCGCGCCATTCATACAAATTTTAACCCCACCCCGGAGCTTCAAGCGGCGAGTGACGCTGGAATTACTTTGGAACTCAATCCATTAACTTTGCGGCAATCTAAATTGTTGCTTTCTCAGGCGACCGGATTACGTTTACGCGCGCGCGAGCTTGGCAAGTTTGACGAAAATCGGAAAAATTATCTTTGGAATTCGTCTGCTCGCCGTATGACAATGAATCGCATCGGAAACAATTGAGAAATTTAAGGAGAAGAATGCCGAAACTGGCGAAGAAAGTAAGCAAAATATAATTTATCATATTTCATATTTTTGCAATAGAATATTATATACCGAAAGTTTATACTTCGAAGTAACGAACTTGAATGTTCTCCTTAAAGATATTGACTGCCTTATAAAGATGTTTCAGGTTTACTTAAATTTTTGCAAGTGTCCCAAAACTTCTGTACCGTGTCACATCCATACATTCGGCAAAATTATGTTCGAAATTAAGACGCGAAATGATTCGCGAGCTCGTGAACTAAAAATTATTGAATCTCACCGCAATACATTGAAATGATCGAATTGCAGGCCGAAATTAAGAGCAGCAGTTAGTATAGTGAGAGTAGAAATATTTTCGATCCGGAATCCAAGGCCATCGGCAACCGCGCAATTTCCCATGGCCGTTGCTGACTGGAAACCGCGAAAAATGGCCCTTCTGCCAGAGGGGTTTGGGGGTGGGGGGTGGATGGAACGGAAGTGTAGTCGACGCCGAACGCGCCCGTATTTGCATTGTGCGGAGGCAATTTCGTCGTCGGCGAAACTGAACGAGAGCCCAGCCGACGGTTTACGTCGAATCTGCGCAGGTTAATGCCGGATTTATACCGGGAGTTATCAACGATTCTGGCTGCCTGATTGCAAAATGTGTGCACAGTCGACAGCGCTGCCCAGTTGAATGTCGAGAGAGTGACTGAGAGCGAGAGAGTGAGAGAGAATGATTAAGAGAGACTGATGGAGAGATAGAAATAGATAGATAGAGAGAAAGAGAGAGAGAGAGAGAGAGAGAGAGAGAGAGAGAGAGAGAGAGAGAGAGAGATAGAGAATCAGACGGACAGTTTGACTTTGAGTTATCGAACTGACTGCCAATGGACGCATCTTAAATTCCGATTGCCTTCGACGCTGACTTCGGAGTTGGGCGCTGGTCAATTCTTTTCCAGGGGTGGGGTTTGAGTAGTTGATTCGGTCGGAGGGTGTTAATGGGAGGTTTATTTTGAACGGAGGAGTAAGTGGGTTAGCCGGTGTAGGCTCGAGAGAGGGATTGTAGGTTTAGGTCAGAGGCAAAAGGTTTGGAATGTATAGTCTCTTCTTTCGGGACTTTTTACATGTTTGAGCTGTGGGGATATATAGAGGGTTGATGCTGTTTCAATCATTTCGTTTCTAAATTCGGATACGCGTGAAAATTGCCGAAAAAATGCCCTCCCTGTCTTTGCTATATTGTTAACTCTACACGGCGTACTTACATGGAAAAATAATTTATTTCCACTGCGGAGCAGCGTTTAATATTCTATTACAAGATTGAAACAAATACAAAAAATTCGCCGTTAGCATTTTATAATTTAGAGAAAGTAGAGTGACGTATTACGCGGCGGTACTTTAAATAACGCACGCACCGTTACACGTATAAATAAAACAATCAGAGTTATACATTCCGAAATGTGTGGTGTACGCGTGAAATATATTTTTCAAACCATAGGGTAGCAAATTGCGGCGCCAATGCGAATTAAAAATCAGCGCGCTCTTACAACTTTTTAATCTGTCCGGATTGACAGCCCATTCATACTCGCTCACGCTGGCCAGCGTTTAATACCTAACACTCAATCCTCCGCAGGGAGGTGGGGGGTGTAACCCGAATCTTTTCAACCCCCTATTAAACTCCGAAACCGGCCGTCGTGTCGGGTTCGTATACTACAACAACAACAAAAAATGCCACTCCCCCAATCAAGGACATTTCGCGTGGAACGCACTTCTAAAATTTCCGGCGCGACCATTTTCATCCCCCGCAACACGATTTTCAACGCCCCGGCATCGTTTCATCCCCCTCCTGCCCGCCAACTTTTCATCCCCAATCATTCCCATTCTGGCGGCTACCGAAAAACGTTCCTTTTTTTTTTCAATTCTCGTTTCCCAACAAAAAAAGAACGCAGCCTTTTTTGCACCCTTCGAGCCCTCGAAGGGCTCGTTACTCGAATTACACACAAGTGCGGTGGTGGGCGCGGGGATGTGAAAACTGGGCGCAAAACAAAAGCGCAATGTCGATCGATCGGAACGGTCGCTCGTTCGACAGGGGTAAGTTCTCGAAAAAATTTCATTCCGCATGAGGGGAGGGAGGTGGGAGGGGGATGAATATTTCAAACGAAAGCGTCTGGCGAGTCACGCCTCTTAATGGACGTTTCGCATTCATCTCGCTGTCGCCCTTAAAAATGGAGCTTGTAAAAGTTTCGAGTGCCAGCCAAGGGGGGGGGGGGGGTTGAAAATAGAGTGGCCGATCGATCGATAATGACCGAACGTCGAGGGGAGGAGGGGGGGGGTGAATGATACTTGCGAATCGATTGCCACCCCCCGAAATCAATTGCTACCCTCAGAATGTTCGATAAGCTTATTTGTCTGCGAGCAATCGATTGTCGATAGTCGATCGAGTGTGACTGAGGCTCATTCTTAATTTTTTCATTCGTAAACTTCTCCCATGAAATGCTTTTACGATTCGATCACTCCCGATATTTCATTTCGGTTCCGTAATTTTATAACATCGATTCATTCGACCGGAATGAAAATTTCTACCCCCACTTGCGGTCGGTGCGACATTAAATAATGAAATAAAAACAAAAAATGAAATGTGTAATATTCGTCAAATTCTGTTTACATTTGTATTTCCGTCCGATTTTTATTCGGTAATTTTTTGAGCTTTGATTAAAACCCGAGCGGAATGCGAATTATTATTTACGGATGTTCGGGCAAGTCCATGTTTAATTAAGTGTACGTCCTAGCCCCGCGTGACGTAATTTTCATTATTGTAACGGAAGCGAGGTTACATTACGTACGTTCGCGCGCGCGATCGAATCGCTAATTGGTCGGATTTCGAATCCTGGCCCGTTCCGTCAGCGACGGATTTTCATGCGGACATTTTCCGATTATTCCCCCCCCCCCCCCCCCGTTTTGACCGACCTCGCCCGATTTCGGGGCTTCAATTATATTTTGGCGCGATTTAATTGAAAAAATCGTTTTCCAATTTCCACCAGCCCCCGATATCGAATAGGCAAAACTGTCCTCAAAATGTCGGCCGATGCGGTTATCGTTGCTACTCCCTTCGATTTCGCATTCCAAACTTCGGCCTCATATTCTTTTCGATTCTTTTTCGAGAATCGACCGTCATCGGTAATTCTCAGTGTCAGAATAGAAAAGCAATGAGATATTACACTTCAATTTTCGTCAACGCACTTTAATGCTCAATATTACCACCCTCATTGCAACAAACTCTTGGATCACCGCAAAATTCAACTGAATCAGTCTTATATCGGCAATTTCAAAGTTTCTCGTCAGTTGCAATAATACAATACGACAATATCTTTTATCCCAATAAACGCAATCTCAACAAACATCGAGATGAGAAAGCTATGGGATTTCAACATCGATGCACTTTAATACTCTATATTACCACCCTCGTTGCACTCAACTCTTCGATCACCGAAAATTCAACTGAATCAGCCTTACGCTCGCAATTCTCGAATTTTGTCGCCGGCGAAGGTAAATTTTTACTGGCAAGGCGCATCTTCCGCCCGAATTGAGCGCTGTCTTAAAAGGCGATCGGGGTGGAAAAGCTATGGGATTTGGGGGTGCGGCGCATGTCGGAGGCCAGGATGGGATTACTGATGTCAGTGTGCTTAAGCGAAGTTTGCGAGATAGCGCGGTTTCGAGCCTGATACGGTTACTTTGCTTTATGTCGCTTGACTTGGAGATTAGCCGAAAATTCAACATTGTCCGCTCGCGATCGTAGATCGGGCTTCGGCCAAGATCGACCGGAAGTCACGTGTTCGAAGACCGTCCAATCAATTTGGCGACCTTCCACTCGATTATGTCATATTTTTGCTATCGATAGCGAGCAAGATATTTAGTTTACTCGACATCGAACGTGTACGCAATTGAATCTGAAATTGAACAATAGTAAATATTACATACACATTGTCAGAGAAAGTTTCGAATTCAAATTAAACAATATCCTTGATTGCCCCCTCCCCCCGCCCAAAAAAACATTGTATCATTGTCCTATTATTTAATTTCGTTCAACTAACAGTCATTCGTTTCTATACACGTAAATCGATTGATTCGATTCTCGTCAAAAGTAATATTTCCTCTACAGTAACAAATTACTTACAGAGAATGACATTCGGTCCTCCAACAAAACTGAAATAAATCAATGAATCGGAGTAACACTAACTTTCTCTGCATATGCAACATATTGTATTGTATAAAAAAAAAAGGAAAATCTGCCGAAAAAGTATAGTCACATCACTTAACAAATTAATACGAAACATCTTATGCACAGCATTAGATAATGTATATTGAAAATGTCACATATGTAACAGCCGAGGCTCAAAAGGCCGATGTAACCTTCCGCTTAGCGGCAGGCGTGGAAACTGACGTGGCAAAAAGAAAGAACTCTCACTCATGACACTCGCGAAGGGTGGTGTCGAGGGCTGTTCTGCGGCTAAATTTTGCGCGGTCGAAAAGGGCGCGAGGAAGTGAGGTAGGCTCGTTATTTCCGGAAGTCTCGTTACTCGAAGCGCCTACGGGCGAGTCTCGGCAAAAAGAGAAAAAAACAAAAAACAAGAGAAGTAGCGTACGCTCGCATTTCAGCGGCGAAGAGTTGCACAACTGCGAATGGATGAGTGGTGAATTCTGGGGAAAAAAAGTAGGGGAAGGCTAAAGAGTCTGAGAGACAAGCGTCGGTCGAGATTGCTTGTAAATTTTCTAACGTTTAATCATTCGTTTACGTTCCCCTCGGTCTTATGTCGAACGTAATCAATTTTATTTTAAATTCAATACGACATTTGACGATACTCAGTTGCTTTTGAAATCTCAGTTGAAATTATAATAAAAACTGTTTTTATGCTGTATTGTGTGGACCGTTTATTTTGAAAGTGGTGTAAGTCCATACTTAAATAAAAATGAGATATCATATAATTTATGATTAACGTGGCGTAAACATTTTATTTATGAAATATTTTCTTTTATATATGGACTTGTGTCACATTCAGAATAAAAAATGAGATACTTACTTACATACCGATATTGAAGAAAAATGGGATATCACATAATTTATGATTAACGCGGTGTAAACGTTTCATTTATGCGATATTTAGTTTATTTTAAATATGGTTTTGCACAACGTTCAAAATAAACGGTCCATATATCAGCAATACAGGGTTAACAAAGACAAGATAGCGAAGGCTATCTTTTAATTTTGTCGCAAAGTAGGTCGGCGTGCCGAATTTCTTTCGCTTGTCGCTTTGGGGAATGTCAGTTGACAGGCGCAATATGCCGAAATTAGACAATTGCGGTAGAATCGTTCGCAATTTATGCGAAACCGCCGGCTGCCGTTTTGTAACGTTCAGCAATTCCGACGCGATTCACCCTTTTTTTAGCCCCGTGTAATTATTGAATCGAGCGCGCGGTCAAACGGGCGGTCAGCTAATGCGTGCCAGTTTGACAACATTTAACTCGGCCAATATTTGCAACGAAACAATTACCTACGCTCAATACGAATTTATGTAAAGCCGAGGGCCGCCATTTGCGTCGAGCGTTGCTCTCCGGGATCAGCGATAATTTCCAATTCGGAACCGGAACTCCGCTACATTTGCCGAAAGCCGCCATTTTCACGAAACGTATGCGTTGATCATTTTTTGCAACTGTGCGTTTCTGTTGGCAATAAAATATTTTATTCGCTTCTTACGAAGCAAGAGTTCAGTGTTCATATTCGATGACTTTGGGCTAGTCGCAGAAAAATATTGCTTTAGGATCTTTTTGAAGTGTTAGAAAACACTTTTTAACACACACTTTTTAATATCTGACGAATATTAGGTCTAAATATTGTGCGTATGGGAAGAAATGTAAAGTAAATGTTCAGGATATTCGAAGAATATAAAATGAACATTCAAAAAATACAAAGTAGACCTTAGAAAAATATGTATTTAGAATTTACATAACATTGTATAATGTTTAAATATATAGAAGAAAATAATTGAGAAACATGTTATATGATATATACGCTGTATGAAATAAATAATAAGCAAAAGAAATTCTTTCTAAATTTAAAATGAATGTTTGGCATATGCTTAAACATTAAGAACAGATTTAATCCTTTTAAATACGAGCTACGTACGTATTCAATAATATGAGGTCGTTTCTACCTCGCAGGAAGTCCGCAAGGATTCATAATCCGCATTATGCGAACGGACGCGGTAACGTTCGCATTAATTTGCATTCGTTCGCTGTCGGTCTCATCAAAGGCGTCGGCGTCAAAGTTAATCATGGCCGCCGCGAAAGGCAGAAACGGTTGACGCATTCGGCGATGGATTAAGACGCGAAGGACGAGTTGCATTGCGGTGTTATGCAAATCGGTTCTAATCGTGGGTGGCGGCTCTCTAACCTTTGCGCAAAACGATTCGCCTACTCGCTCGATAGTCATTGCCCATTTCAATCTGCCCGCGCTCGTTATGTCACTTAATGACACCCCAATCACGCCATTTTACGTAATTCGAGCCGTTCGCTTTCTGATACGTGAGTTTCTATCGGAAAGCTTATTTAAATTCTACTGATTTCTTTCTTAGAATTTCATTCTAAATATATGTGAGTAATTTATATATTATATATATCATATAAATTCATAATTATATATTAAATTATATAATTCAAATATTACATGTATTTATATAAGTTTATATAAATATATAGCTATAGAAGATTTTATTCTGCTTATGGCAATTGTATTACGTAATTCCAATTATATTCCAACTTGAAATGTACATTTCAAAGCACCGGGTTGTTTAGTTTAAATTATTTATCATTCAGTTAATTCCTTCTTCACTTTTATAAATTTATCTGTTTAACTATCCACTTTAATTATTGCTATTTTATAACATTATAGTTTAACAGCGTCATTGAACCTAATTTTTTCACTATTATTTTTTAATTTGTCCGAACGTTTGTACCACATTGCAGCATAAAACTTTGTTTAGACTTTAATGAAACCGGAGAGTTATCAGATTTTGCAATTGTCCGCAGAAGAATGAGCTAATCGTTAACGGTAGTCAAATTTTGATTTCAACCCTCTACGATGAAATTAATTGCTCCCCTGCGTCGATAATGGGTTTCCCTTAACGATTTCCGCGTTTTGAACGTTGCTCAGAGCTCATTGCTTCTGGAAAATTGGTCCCTCGTCTCGCAATTTTGCAATGAACTACTTTTTCCCCCACACAAATTGTTCCTCATTTTGCCGATGGCCGCGTGTCGGCTAATAATTACTGACGATTTTTTTTCTCCTTCTTTGCGTGCGGCGTACTTCGCCTCGTTGACATTAAAAAGCAACATTTCAACTTTCCCTGGCGAAGTTCGAGCCGTTACAGTTCTTTACGCGTCAGTATTGTATGCATAATTACAAGGTCGTGCTTTATAGGCTCACTTCAATGTGCATTGCAAGGACGATCTTGCGATTAGTCGAAAATTGCAAAATCATTCACACTTCAACCTTTTACCGAAGTCTCACTTCCAGTAGGAAGTCTTCATGATATCAGAAAGGTTAAGTCAAAGCGAAGTACAAAGGATCAGAAATTCTTTCGAGTAGAATTCAATCAGTAATTATACCTGGAATTGCTTTCGATGATAAGTCTCTGCATTGAACGTTTTATCAGAAGAAATAAATCAATTCATAATCGGCGTTGAGCAGCATTAAGATGTACTCCACATTAACAATATAAATTACAAAATAATGAGACACTCTACATTATAAATTGTCTTTCACTTTGAAATTTCCATCTACTCACTTTAATCATTCCAACAATTTAAATCAACCGAACGAATAGAAATCGTCGATATATTCTACAGTTAAATAATACCAAATCTTATTGACTTCTCACTCGCAATAAATTCCTCGTATCGCACAAAAATTCACCAAAAAATTCGTACAAGATCGTATTGACTTCTCACTCACAATAAATTCCTCGTATCGCACAAAAATTCACCAAAAAATTCGTACAAGTTCGTACTGACTTCTAACTCACAATAAATTCCTCGTATCCCACAAAAAGTCACCAAAAAATTCGTAACAAAAATCCAGACCCAGCTACTATAAAAAGATCCTCCAAACTCACTATACGACAAATGAGAAAAGAATCCGTTCAGAAGATTCCGGAGCAAAAATTGGGCCGAACGCTTCGTATCGCTCCTGCCGGAAATTGGCGTCCGCTTAATTATGGGCCCCGGGCGGGGGTGCCGCGAACGTTGAGTCGGCACTGGCCGACGCCAATTTAATCATCTCAATTCCCGGGGCCGAACGCGGCAACCGTTTAATTCAGGCGCGGAAAATGAAGCTCGAACGTCGCCGAAGCTCTTCAAAGCGATCCCGTCTTCCTTCCTTCCTTCCTTCCTCCGCGAATTCGAACGATATTGCACCCTACCCCCCACCCCCACCTCTCCACCACCCCACCCCATCACTCTGTCCCATCCTTCGTCCTTCGGAGTGGCCCGTGCGCAGGACGCTTTTAATTATTCCGGCGTCGATTTAATTCAGCGTCGACTCTCTGCAAACGGACAAGCGTTCCGAGAAGGGGGAGGGGGTTGAATGGGGGAGGGTAGTTCGATTTGGGAGAGAGGTGCGTAGGAGAGGTGGAGGCGGAAACGTTTTTGGTGGGACGTACGGTATAGAAGTAGATTTTTTGTTGTATTTTCTTCGTTAGGAGCTGTTTTTATTAGGAATTTTCATTATTAGAAACTGCGGTAAGTTTGATTAAGTATCTGTATTGTTAAGGGGAGCAATAGTGATGATAGTTGCAAGCTTTTGATCTTCAATCTTTTATCCCCTGTCCATCGACGAGACAAAAATTGTGACGCCAGTAGATTTCGATTGTTTTCGCTTGAAAATTGTTTGATTTAGGCTAGGGTGAATTTTATTTCAATTCTCATGGTCGAAAAGTTGACAAGATGCCACATTGACAGTTTCCACCTTACGCACACAATTTCATTACTATTTTCATCGTTGAAAGGTTGTCAAGATGTAACGTTGACAGTTTCTACCTTATCCAATCGATTTCATTACAATTCTCGTAGTGAAAAAGTTGTCGAGATGCCACATTGACAGTTTCTACCTTACGCGCTAAATTTCATTGCAGTTCTTATAGTCTAAAGGGTGTCAAGCTGCCACATTGACCGTTTCTATCTTATCCAGACAATTACAATTCTTATACAAAGGGTTGTCAAAATGCGAAACTGACACTTTCCATCTTATCACGTGCGGAAATTACGAACACATTACCGATTTGTATCTTCCACAACTTTCCACCCTCACTTTTTCTTCGTCCAGCAGTTTCGCGATCGCCTAATCGACGTTGATTGTTTCTCGTCAAGGCGGACAGCGCTTTCGTCTTTCACCTTCTCCCCTTTTCCGTCCCTTCAGCATCCCAACCCAACCCTTTCGGCACGTCCGTGCAGCAACCCTTAACTGGCTCGTTGCGTTTGCGCGGAAGATCAGCAAGTTATTTCGCAACGCAGCGAAAAGTGGGAACTTATTCTCGACACTTTTCAAACGAAGAACGCTGCTTGGATCCTCGAAGAGGTTGGTAGGGGGTTGAAAGGGGATGCGAAGGGAGACGTCACGGATTGGATTGGCAGTTACGGAATTTTTCTGTTTCTCTCTCTCTCTCTCTCTCTCTCTCTCTCTCTCTATCGCTCTCTGTCTATCTTTTTCTCCCTCTATCTCAAGGACGAGCAATGGATGCAAGCTGTCTGATTGGCGGTTGCAGTTTTGTGCAAGCCAATTGAAAAGCAATGTAGGTGCACTGATCATACAAGGGGTCCAAGGGTAGAGTTATAAAGAATTGTTGAAAGTTTTTCGAAGCACGATTGTTTATTCCATTTCTGACGACAGTTAATATTGAGTCAACTTCATTATCAGCATAATTATTAATAGAGAAACAAAATCGCACAAGTCAGGAATAATACTATGTTTTAATCTTCAATTTCGTCACAGTGCATACTCCAATAATGTCATAACAAATACATTCGGAAATAAATTTCTGTTAATCCCATTTTTGATACCTTTATTATCACCACATGCGACAATAATCATGAAAATGCAAATTTTGATAATGGCACCATAAACGTACTTCAGCCATTTTCCCTGTCGCCATTAGTTCCACATAATCAACATATCGAATAAACATATTCAAAAATAATCAGTGTTAATCCAATTTTGCAACCGCTATTAGCAACGTATACAACAATAGTCATAAAAATGTAAATTTCATTAAGTATACCATAAACGGGGGCAAATTGCTTTTACCACTCTCGCCATAAACACATCGAACGAACGTAATTAAAAAAATCTTGCTGCTTACCACACATGCTAGAATAATCATAAAAATGTAAATTTTCCTCTTTACATTCGTAACGCCTAGCATGGTCAGGTAATCGAATCGATATATTCGACTTAGCGGCACCGTATGTACACTCGGTGTCGGCCGTAAACGGCTGACGCTGCTGGCCGCGAAACAATAAGAGACCGATTTTCAAGCTCAGCTCGCGCGAACAGATGTCGCTGACCCAACGAACTTCCTTTACCGTTGCCGTATTCGCACAATTTCGGGCCGAAAGTTGCAACGAAGGGAAACGTACGCGGAATCTAATTAGTCCAATTAAAATCCGCAAACTGGCCGAGTCCGCCGGCGGCGGCTTTGGGACCTTTGACGCGGCACCGAATCCTAAACCGAGCCGAAAAGTTGACGTCGGACCTTCGAGCTTTGCCAAGGAAACGCTTGAAGTGGGAAACCGGAAACGCGTCCTATCCGATCGAGTCGTCAGATCCGACTAAAGTTCGGCGCGAGAGCTAACGAACGCTGGCGATCGAGTTAATTATGACAGTGATTTAAGACGAAGTAACGAGACAGGCGAAGAAATTCTTTCTTTTTCTTAGTTACAGTCTACTCGACGAAACGAGTTAACTTACTTTTGACTTGCTTTTAAATATCAGAAAGAATATATAGAAATATGCACAAAAATCGTAGCTACGGCCATCTAAGTGCAATCGTTCCGAAGATATGGCTGAAACGCTGTCAAAAAAGGCTAAACACATTTAGCAATAGTACTGTAAGGAAAACATTTATTCCGATTTTTTACATTAACCCTGTAACTGCAATGGGATAAAAGATACAGCCAAAAATACTGAAAGCACTTTAAAGTAATCATAATTCTAATTCAGCAAATTCTTAATTGACAACCGATCGACTAAAATCTGCATAATTCACAGTTAATGTATACCGTAGTATTTTTACATCGACGAATAATACATTTCGAAAATGTCTGTTGCCAAAGTTATATTTAGTCAATAAACCGTGGAAGTTGTTCGAACAGTTTGGTTCGAATCGCTTGCCGAGAGTCGGTATATAATGGCGAATACGTAAATCAAAATGAACGATCGATTCGAAGTTGCTCGGATTTTTGACTTGGGCGACTTTCACAATTAGCAGCCTGGTTCTCGACAATTTAATGTCGCTTAGGCCAACAGCTGTCGCGTGGCACGGGTTGAAACTTCGACAATTTCCATATTCGGCAATTTTCGCAGCGAGTTCGAATTAGGGAAAACGGAATGGGACGCGAGTCAAGCTGAGTTTCAAAGAGAAATTATCCGGCGAGCTTGAAATCTTTTGCTGGCAGCCTGACGAACGGATATAATTATTGATTTGATCACTCGATCAATTTTCGATTTGAAAATAAAGTCGAAATTAAACAAATCCTTTGCCAGTGCACAAATTGATTTTTATAATTTGATTACAATTCAATGAGATGCAACTTTAAACGGTGTACAATATAACTTGTATGACATGAAATATCCCAAATTAATTTAATAATTATTAAACAAGCGTAGTCTTCCTCGCTCGATTTTAAAGTTTCAATAGTGCAAAGTTGAATAAAATATTTATTCATCGGTTGTTAAGTACCCAAGCAAAAGGCTTGGTTTACCAATCAAACGAATAACAGTATATTTCTAGTAGACTGCATCGATACAAAGTTGAAGAATTTCCTAATTATTAAACGGGTGCGCGGTCTTGCTAAGTTTCAGTAGTCTGAGTTTTCTGCTCGTTCCGCATCATTCAAGGTTGTAGGTTGTAGGTAAGGACGTATGAGTGGCACTCGATATGTTAACTCCCGCAAATTGAGCTTTCCAAAAAACGAGGTGGCCCACTCCGACAAGCTTCGCGAGTTAATCCGCGTGGCAAAAAGTTTCGCCGACTAACCTTCTTCTTAGGAGGATTTGGGGGACGCAAAAAACTGACGAGACGATCCGAAAATAACTCCGGCCGCCAATAAAGCGTCTTGGAGACGGCAGAAGAATGAAATTCGAATTGTAATCCAACATGTGGGCCGTTTATTTTGAATGTGCTGTAAGTTCATATTTAAAAAAAAAATATATCGCATATGATTTTTGATTAGGGCGGTGTAAACGGTTTATTCATGAGATATTACATTTTTTTAAAATGGACTTATACCACTCTCAAAATAATCTGTCTATATCTCAAACTTGTCAAACCAATTACATCTATTTTCATGTAAGAGCTTAGACATTACATCCATGAATTCTATCTCTAAACTTTTAATATTATTACATTATTTGATCTGAATGTAACGGTTTTGAATTCCAACTTCCGGCTTTCAACTTCAAATGTCTTCTTTCATCCTACGTTTACATATACCCAACAATATTTCTTAAAAATTTACATTTTATACATGCAATTGCATTAGAGCCGAATTTTTCGCCAGTTTCGAATGCTCCGTTCTCTGAACGTACCTTCAATTTGCTTCCTTTCAGCGTTGTCAACGTTTTTTTTCCACTCACACCTTCACCACCCTCCCCACAGCCTTACCGCGCGGCAAACGTAAAAATATTCAAATTGTTTTGACCGCAGCGGGATGAATATGAATGACTTCGGGAATGGATCACTTTGTGCTCCGCTTTATTTTCGACGATCGGCCGATATCGACGGCTTGTTCAATTATTAATGAAACGGGAGACACACGCAAGCGTGCGCGCGCGCGCGCGCCGTTGCATATCGATGCAGCTATGCAACTGAGCGGTCTCTATTTACATGCAGTCAAACGATAGGTCTGCTTGCGTTTAGTTCAAAACTTGAAACCAGGCCCGGCCATCGATACTTCTTACTCGTTCTCTGCGAAACGTCACCGTTCGCCGCGACCGCTGTCCATTTTTCGATTCGAAAAATAGCCTAGTTTTCATGCTCCGAATTCTGGCCGTATCAAGTTTCCGGCTGAAATTGTCATTGGGAGAAAGTAGTGAAAGCTACGATCTGAGAAAGCGTGAACAATCTGATGTTTGTCCTGGACGTGGACTAGAATATTTTTCGATTCGGAAAACAGCTTAGTTTTCATGCTCCGAATTCTGCCCGTATCGAGTTTCCGGCTGAAACTGTCATTGGGGGAAAGTAGTGAAAGCTACGATCTGAGAAAGCGTGAACAATCTGATGTTTGTCCTGGACGTGGACTAGAATATTTTTCGATTCGGAAAACAGCTTAGTTTTCATGCTCCGAATTCTGCCCGTATCGAGTTTCCGGCTGAAACTGTCATTGGGAGAAAGTAGTGAAAGCTACGATCTGAGAAAGCGTGAACAATCTGATGTTTGTCCTGGACGTGGACTAGAATATTTTTCGATTCGGAAAATAGCATAGTTTTCATGCTCCGAATTCTGCCCGTATCGAGTTTCCGGCTGAAACTGTCATTGGGGGAAAGTAGTGAAAGCTACGATCTGAGAAAGCGTGAACAATCTGATGTTTGTCCTGGACGTGGAATGGAATATTTGTGAATTGAATCGATTGTGTATAATTATTGACGTACGTCAAACAATGGATCGTTCCGAAGAAATTGAAAATTGTCAGTCCATAATGATTCGTCCGACAGTAATATAAATTCTTTGACCAACTTGACGGCACATTTGGCCGTATGTCAAAGTCTTGGTCGCTTCACATATTCAACCCCCCTCCCCTCTCCGCCTACGATTCGTCCCATATGCAGAAAGTACGCTACCTACTACCACCCAACCTTGAGCCTAACTCCGAACTGCGAGTCCTCGCTTAGACTCCATCTTTTTATCGGCCGTACGTGTCCCCATAAATTTCTGGCCGCGAAACTGCGAGTCTACCCGGTAGATCATTCTCCTCCTCGATGCCGGGAAGGTCCGCCCTTTTTTTTGGCCGTGGGGAGAGAGCCGTGAAATATAAGGTTCATCTGATACCGGGCGACATCGAGAAAACTCATCCACCTTCCACGCACTCACGCTCACCGTAAGATGGCTGCCGCTCGTTCCTTTAACATTCCGCAGCTTCTTCCACGCGCCTTTGTCACTGTCGGTTCGGGGCTCGAATCGTACAGTTCATGCCTTTTTCAGGTTCACACGCGGTAGATTCACTCGGAATTGCGATAAGGTTAAAGTAGTCCGAATGTCAATTGCAACTCATTCTGTTCACATTCTACATTTTCACGCTGTATCTGTTCTGTTGTGTAAAGCAGATAAGCTCTGTTCTTTAGTTATAGAGCTTCTCTGTTTTTTTTTCAATTATTTTATTTATAACATTTCTACTTTTCATCCTTATCACTTCTCTTTCGAGGAAAATGACAGTTCCTATTTACTTCTGCTTCGTCTTGCTAGAAAGTATTATAACAGTTACAACAGTTAAAACAGTTTACAAGCATGCACATAGTCATACACTTCGCACCCTGTATTTACCTGCCAACTTATTAATATACGTATACACACACTTGTGAAATGCAACTAACCGAAAATATTTGCACCGACTTACCGATTCCTGATACTTTCCGATTTTCCCACTGCAAGCCACGATCTTGTAACTGACCACCGGAAACTCTTGACTAATTTGCATCCACCCCCTGGCCACCCCTCGCACCCACCGTCGCATTCGTCACCATTACGACGTTCGCGCTTTAATTGAAGCCGACGTGCCGCGAAATAAAACGTCAGCCCGAGCTCGCAATTCGTTCGAGCAGTCCGACCTTTTTGTTTTTCAGCCAGATACACTCGCGTTTGACACTCCGCCATCTTTTTGTCGCTTTTCTCTTCACCCCCCCCTCCTCACCTGATCAAACTTCTGGATGCGAGTGTCGTTCCGCATCGAGATCGACGTTCCGCGAAATTCGACGTCAATCCGGTAACGAGATGTCTCTTTTCCAATAACGTTTGAATATCGAAGGGTGTAATGGCGGCCGGAATACTAATGAGGTTTGGCGAACGAACGCTGACCTCGGAGCCGACCGCCTGCCATAATCACTTTTCCTCGGGACGGGCGCAGGATCTCGAGAGGCTCGCGAAGTCTCGAATTTTCGTACGTCCGGCAGATGGCGAACTTCCGATTTCCATATTTCGGCGGTTGGCTTCAATTCTTTTGGCGGAGGCTTGTCACCCTTTTTCTACCGCGATTTCTAATTTCTAGAATGTGCTTGAGGCAATCGAATTTCAGTTCTGTACCTGTAGGTGTGGGCCGTTTATTTCGAAACGGGTGTAAGTTCATTCTCGTTCAACGTTCAAAATTATGTAGAAATTGCAGATTAAACGATCCGGAATTGCTATATATAAACGCGTTCGTAAGATATTAAGGAACTCTAACTTTAAGTACTTTAAACTAATGGTGGGAATTATCGGCGTGTGTAAGACCAAGGTGGCTTCGTATTTTGCTCAGTTCAGGACTTTACGTACTTTGTTGTTACATTTTAAGTACTTTAAGATTGTACAACTTTTTCATTTAGATGTAATTAAATACTTAACTCTCATGTGTTCTATACCTCTAGCACTGAGATCAAATCCTATTTATCCGTTCTCTTAAATCATCGACTCATTAAACCCACCCAATCACAAATATGAGAAAATCATATTAGTTTGAACGGAGCCAGTATTTAGCTGCTTAGAAAATCGTCGATATCTGCGCCGACGTGAAAATTCGTAGAATCCTCGGATCCTCGCCTGTCTCGCCGACGGTTAAATTCCGGTGTTACACTTAAGAATTCGCGGGTGCACGACGAGATACGCTCGCGGGGGGGGGGGAGGGGGAGGTGGTGGTGGAAGTCGGGATGAATTTAACCTCGTGTCCGACGCATCTGCGGTGGAGGGCGTGCACGCGAGTTAAGAGTCTCGAAAGCTCAAGTTCGCCGCCAAGTCGGCTGTCGTCTACAGCTTTGCAGCTCACGTGGAACGTCGCGAGATACATTACATACACATACCACCCACTCTGCATCTGTCCGCTTCGCTCAGCTTCTCTCAGCTTCTCTCAGCTTCTCTCCGCTTCTCTCCGCGTCTACACGCTTCGCGTCGCCCAACAATCCCTTCGAGCTCTCCGGTTTACGCGAATCGCGAGCGGAGCGAGAAACTGAGATCAGGCAGGGGGATGATTAACACGTTCGCGGACGTGAATAGCATTCATTTTCACGATGATGGAGAATGACATAAATGGTATAGCATTCAAATCATAAAGTCAATTATTTTGAATTTAATTTTGTGTAACCTTAAGTTTTTGTAATTATTATACCTGTCAAGATGACGACTAACTGATTCTTAACGACTGACGATCTTTAAAATACATACAAGAATAACGAAATCAAGCTCTTCGAACTACATTACACAAATGACAGAACGCAGAATCGAGATTAAATGGAAATAAAGGATAAAAACGTAAAACACTCAATAAATTAGATACAAGAATTTTTGGAACTGTTTACGATTCTGAGCGTAGACGAACCGCAAAGAACGATCGTTGAAAGACATATGTACAAGAATAAGGAAATGCAGCCCTTCGAATTACATTACACAAATGACTAAACGCAGAATCGAGATTAAATGGAAATAAAGGATAAAACGTAAAAGACTCAATAAATTAGATACAAGAATTTTTTGAACTATTTACGACTCTGAGCGTAGACGAACCGCAAAGAACGATCGTTAAAAGACATATGTACAAGAATAAGGAAATGCAGCCCTTGGAACTACATTACACAAATGACTAAACGCAGAATCGAGATTAAATGGAAATAATGGATAAAACGTAAAAGACTCAATAAATTAGATACAAGAATTTTTGGAACTGTTTACGACTCTGAGCGTAGACGAACCGCAAAGAACGATCGTTAAAAGGCATATGGAGAAGAATAAGGAAATGCAGCCCTTCGAACTACATTACACAAATGACTAAACGCAGAATCGAGAGTAGTCAGACAAACGGATATGAAATTACAAGAAAAAGGAATGCTCCCTCAAACGATATTAACGGAATCGGGATCTTCGAGCTGCAGAAAGCGAACAACACGGACAGAGTCGAAGAATGAGAGGAAGGGAGATGGAAACGAGAGGCGGAGAGAAGGAGAGAAAATGGCGAAACTGCGAGCGCCGACGAGTATTTACGAGTCCGGGTCGACTGCGCGAAACTGAGACAACGAGGGCGAAAAAATAAGACATTAAGGGCGCAGAGTGCCGGGACCACAAAACGTCGGACGTACGTGTGTGCCCCTGTTTGTTAATGTTTTTCGTCGGAAGTACCGGGGTGTAAGACAGAGTGCGCGCCCCCGCGCTTATTTACGGGCGGCCGGCATGTAAATGCATAAATCTGACAATGAGACAATGGCGGCGGGAAAGTGAGAGGCGCTGAGAAAATGTATGAAAGTCGAGCGGATTCGGGCGTACAGGAATTCAATGTTCGTAAAAAAAATTACCCTTCGATGCCAGTGTTACGGTACATTATGTACATGTAGTTTGTTAGTGTCTTTATTCGTTCCCATTCGGGTTACAAATTTAAAATATATTTCTCTTACTCCATATTTCTATATCCTTATTCTATCGCTCTTATCCTGATCTCATCCTAACTTAATATTTTCGCCTCCGTCTCCTTATTCTACTTATCTGACTTTCGCTATATTACATGTGTAATTATACCAACCGAACAACGCAATAATATTTATAATGTAACATTCACAATTAACATTAATTAAGTAGCATACGTATTTATATAAACCATTTGTTTTTCTTACTTAGACCGGAAACTTATTGAGTGGCGTATTAAGCGAGAAAGATAAATGCAATAGAAATAGAAAGGAGTCAAAACGGGGCTGGAGGGAAGCAGTGATATAAAAAGTGTGAGAGAGTCAGAAGCATTTCAGTCTGCGAGTGCAGAAAGTACAATGCGCGTGGGGGAAAAAGTGGACGCTAAAATAGCAATGGCGCAGGATGAGGGAAGTGGGGGAGAGAGACGTTCAGATTGTTATATATATTTTTCTTCCAATCTCTTAATTTCTAGAGCGGCAGGGACGGAGAGCGAGACAGAGAGAGAGAGAGAGAGAGAGAGAGAATGAAGGGAGTGAGGGAGAGAGACGTTGAGATTGTTATATATTTTTTTCTTCCAATCTCATCATTTTTAGAGGCAGGGACAGAGAGCGAGAGAGAGAGAAAGAAGAGGATGAGAGTGTGAATGAGAGAATGAAGAGAGTGGGGGAGACAGATGTTGAGATTGTGATATATATTTTTCTTCCAAGCTCTTCATTTCTAAAGCGGCAAGAATAGAGAGCGGGAGAGAGAGAGAGAGAGAGAGAGAGAGAGCGAAATATTTAAAGAGACAGATAGAGAGATAGATAGATAGATAGAGAGAAAGAACACCTAAGAGAGAGAGAGAGAGAGAGAGAGAGAGAGTTAATTGGGTCACAGGAGAGCAAGTGTTGAGGAAGGTAAGCCAGCCAGACTGGGCCGGGTTCCTGCCTTTTTCGGGTCCGTTGAACTTAATTGGAGCGGCTTCACGGATAGTAAACGGTCCACGAGGCACTCGACACGCTTCGCGAGACAAAGATACATACACCTTGGCCTCCCCACCGGCACTGATGCTTTTTCCACCCCCTCCCCTGGCGGAACGTGGCATTCGTCGGCGGACATAGCCAGTAACGAGCCTTCACTCCGTCCCTGCTCGTCCGGCAAAAATTTTACTCGCCAGCTGCGATATGGGCTCTCAACTAATTTCGACCGGCGTAACTTAATGCCGTGTAATTGAACAACTGCGGCTGGAATTGGAAGGTGCGCACTGGTGAACGATTAAAGAGATGGATTTCTGCCGACCATTCAAAATGATGTGACCGTGTCTTGGCAATGAC
Organism: Anoplius nigerrimus; assembly: GCA_914767735.1. Classification (NCBI taxonomy): domain Eukaryota; kingdom Metazoa; phylum Arthropoda; class Insecta; order Hymenoptera; family Pompilidae; genus Anoplius; species Anoplius nigerrimus. The sequence goes on from OU612091.1 coordinate 6,447,268, forward strand.
TTTTCTTTCATGAAATATTTTATTTTCTGAAATAATCCTTTGCGCTCACTAGTCGTAACTAATTTCGACCGGCGTAACTTAATGCCGTGTAATTGAACAACTGCGGCTGGAATTGGAAGGTGCGCACTGGTGAACGATTAAAGAGATGGATTTCTGCCGACCAGTCAAAATTATGTGACCGTGTCTTGGCAATGACTTTTCTTTCATGAAACATTTTATTTTTTGAAATAATCCTTTGCTCTTAACTAATTTCGACCGGCGTAACTTAATGCTCTGCAATTGAACAACTGCAGCCGAATTTCTACCGACCATTCAAGATTATGTGACCGTGCCTTGGCAATGACTTTTCTTTCATGAAATATTGTATTTTCCGAAATAATCCTTTGCGCTCACTAGTCGTAACTAATTTCGACCTGCGTAACTTAATGCTCTGTAATTGAACGACTGCAGCGGGAATTGGAAGGTACCATAATGAAGATACATGCTGGTGAAGGATTAAAAATATATATTTGTTGGCACTAAACCTACCGACCACTCAAAACGTAACAATAACTTTTCTCCCATCAAACATATAATTTTTTCGAATAATCCTCTTCCATTTCCTAATTCCACCGTTGAAAAAGAATAAGACCAGAAAACATCGGTAATTCCACCGTTGATCTGACAAATGATCAAACTCACGCCTACGCATTACCGCACCTACAAACTTCAGCCTGACCGAGCCCGCCAAGCCTCAAAATCAAGAATGTCCGCACACGACCCACTGAAAGGCGTCAAGCTCGAGGCAGCTCACCCACACACATCCCGATAGCCGACGTCACGTACCGTATTCGGAATATACAGGGAATTGTCTGGGCGTGCTTATCGCGACGTCACGTGCCGAAATTTCAATATGAAAAACTGCCCGCTCGGAAATACGCGGAGAAAGGTTCGCGTACGCGCGCCCGCGTACTGCACATATATGCACCCCTCTCTCTCTCTCTCTCTCTCTCACACACGTACGTAGAGTCGCGCGATCGCGGACGATTAATCTTGCCGATCGAAATTTCGTAATTCCGCGCTCGATTCCAGGTTATGGGAATGTCAGGATGACGCGGCAATTGCGGAACAAGCTCTGTCCTATTCCGTCGGCCCGATAGTCCTTCCTCGTCCTCTGACGTATCCTTTCGCCCCCTCATGCCCCACCCCCCCGTCACCCCATCCTCTTCGAGCCCGACCGGCGTCGAAACGAACGTATCTCGCATGATAGGAATGTATTATATTCGGGGTAGCCGAGCGAAATTGGATTTCGCATTGTGAGAATTATTGTTAATTCCGGGTGCCGGGGGTGGAACCCGATGTAAGTGGGACGATTTTCGCGTTACACGGATGAAGCGAGGGCAGGGGGGGGGGGGAGACGCTCAGAATTCTGTTCTCACGCGATCTTGGACTTGTACGGAGTGACCTGTTTTCTTACCGACTTCCGAGTTGGCTGGAGCGTTCGATGAAATTTTGGCGGGGGGTAGATTTACGGAAGGGTTGCAATTATGTTCTCGGGCGGTGTAATACGCCTTCGTTCGCGGGGAATTTCGTTCGCTGTGTCGGTGTGACGTGATAATTGACTTAATGAGTGGTGATACATAGAAAACTTTCGAGGAGTTATTTTTTTTTTTTTTTTGCATAAAATGTTAGTATAACATCTTAAGAATATGTCGGAAAATTGTTCGAAATTAATTCGAAGTATTTCTGATGTGTTAATTTCGGAGGATTGGTGCGATTCGTTTGCTATCGGATACGACGTGACAATTGACTTCAGGGGGGCAACTTTCAACAAAAATTCCTTTCTTTGGCCTAGAATATTAGTATGACACCTTAAGAATATGTGGGCAAATTTTTTAAACTTGATTCAAAGTATCTCTCATGTATGATTCTCCTATACTTTGTATAGGACTCGAACGGAAACAGTACTCTACGCGCAGAATGAAAATTGGCTTGAATGGAGGAGGGGGGGTGGTTTCAGGGGGTTGTTTGGACGTTTTCGCGAGGCACGCTCGTGCAAGGTCGATTAATGAAATTATCGAGGTGTTTTTCTCTTGCCGCGAGCTAGCTGGCTCGGATAGATAGCTTATTTTGTCATGGGCGGTGACCCGTTTGCTCATAGGAAACTTAAAAGTTAAGCCAGCGTGAACGATATGTTTATCATTTACGCTGCGGTAAAAATAAGACAGTTGTTTCGATTATGGGCGCCAGGATGAGTCGCGAAACGGAAAATTGAGCCTCGAAGGTTCAATTTTTCGCTCCGCAGAAAATATCTGACCTATATTGCGCCTTTCGCCGACGCGCGCCGACTTTCGTACAGGGATGCATCGGCTTTTTATTCCATTATTTACGGCGAATCGGGCCCGTAATATGTAAACTACCCTTGCGGCGTCCTAATTACCAGCTGGATCAAGTCAACGATTATAAAATAAGGAAATTATAGATGATTACATTTTTATAGAAGAAAATAATAATTTTAATTATTAAGAATGTTAAATATCCACATATTACAATCATGCAGGGAGATTTTTCTTTTATCATTAACTTTATTATCGAATATTTGTTTTTTTTTCAATTAACTGACTTCTATATATTACAATTAATTCTCTTTCAAACGAATTACATAAAGTCAGTGTCTTCCTGTTAATTTTCATTGAAAATTTCGCCGCCGATTGCCGGGGGGGCGAACAGTCGAAAATGGCGTCAATGGGCTCGAGCCGATCGACGCGTCGAAGGCTGGGAATATATTTCACCGTAAGGAACAAAGCAAACACCAGTTCCATTTCCTCCCTACTGGCCAGCTGACCTCGATCCGACGCACGCATCTTTCCTACGTCATCTATTTAGAGTGGCGAACATAGAACTGGGCCAGCCATCGCGTCATACGCCGAAGGGGTGGCAGAGGGGTCGAAGGGGGTGGACTGACGGCGAGCGAGGGGTTGCCGGGAGTGGGAGGACGAACTCGGGCTGGCAGGGAGGTTGGGGGTGGCAGGGGGTGGAAATTGGTCATAAACGCAGCAGGTTCGAATAATTGACCGGTGGCTCGGAAGGCGGGCGTGGAAAGGAGGAGAATGAATGGGAAGGGGATGAAAAGGAGAGAGGCGGAAAAGAAGTGAAAAGGGTCGCGGGGTGGGGGGTGTAAAGGGCGGGTAGAAATGGAAAATGCACTCCGGGGATGAGGGTAGGGATGCGGTGGAAATGGAACGGGGTGGATGACTGAGGGGGAGGGGTGGCAAGTGGGAGGGGGTGAAAGGACGATGGTGTGCATGGAGAATGGTAGGAAGAGTTGAGGGAGTAAATGGAAAACGCACTTAAAGGGATGAGGATAGACAACGGGGGATGGGAAATCGAACGCGTCGAGGGAAAACGTTCGAGCGTTGAGAGAATTATAAACATCGGCGAATTTAATGGAAGGTTGACGGAGGGTGGAGGACACAAATTTCATGGTATACGTTGATTCTCGCAATCGGAGACAACCACCTACAACACGGTAGATTGCTTTCCACTAAATTTGCGTGCTGCGCGAACCCGTGTCATATGAGACCCACAGTCACTGCAAAAGGATTGGTGTAAAAACTTTTTTATTCTTAAACTCGGTATATGCAACTTAATTTTCGTCAAAAATCAAAACGTACGTATAAAACAAAACAAGAAAAAAAATATTCTCATTTAATGTATCCTTCGGTATTAGTCTTAAGTTGCGGAACAAAATGGAAAATATCTTTTGTCTAAAAATATGAGTTTCAGTTCACGCAAGACCGAAGTCACTTTCTTGCCAACCTAACATACTGACTTCGTCGACCTATGCTCTGCACACCTTAAATCCTCCGAACTTCAGCGTGTAAAGACCTAAAGCCGTCAATATTTCGATCGAGCCCTTTGCACAGCGAAACCAAAAATTCTCCCCCCAAAATTCTAGAAACGTAACCGACTGCATTTCCCTATTACATAAGACAGTGGGAAGCGCGCTGAGAAGGGATAGAAAGTAACGGAAGCGGAACGAATCGGCGAACCTTCTGGCAATGAGAATCGTTCGAAATGAAGAAGGGCCGGACGTCTGCGAGCGAGGTTCCAATTAGACGTGGTCGGAAATATAGGCGGAGAGTGTTGGATAGGGCTCCCCGAAGGGAAGAATTGCAGGGTAAGAAAGCTGGGTGCCCGAATCGGGAGCATGGAGGGGGAGGGGGGGGGAGGAAAAGATTGCAGGGCGTAGAAAACAGCGGACATAAAAAACGGGCAATAACGGTGGAGGATACTGACTCGGAAGGGTGGAAGGGTTGGAGGGAGGGGGTGAAGGGAAGTGAGAGGGGTCGGGTGGAAGGAGGTGAGGGTGAGTGGGGAAACCGGAAGGGATGTAGGGATGAAGGGATGAAGGGGGTGGGGATGGGCGTCGATAAATCTTGGTAGAGGAGACCCTTTTGTAACGACGTAGGTCGAAGGACGTTACAACGGACCGAGCTTCTGAATCGCTCTGTTTTCCGCTGCGAGCCCTAGCAGAGTACTTCCCACTTATTTTTTTGCCTCAACCTCTGTTATCCGTACCATTGCAGCAGGATAGGGCGGAAGCGTACGTATCAACGGATACGGTCAATGTAGGATTTCATTTTGGCTCTATAACCTCGAATTAGCAAATTTTGTTAGTACGAATATGCACTTTGCGCAGACGAATTGTATTCTCTGTATTGAATTGAACATACTGTCAATTTGCAACATTTCTAGTTTTACTGTAATAAATGTAGCAAATAGTTAAGTAGTATCAATTTGTCGAATGTGAATTTCGTAGAGGTCAATTCTATTTTCGTGTAATAAATTAAAGGTATTGACTGTTTTGCAAAGATTTCGAGTTTTTCCGTAATTAATTGCATAAGCCGACTACAGCGAACTTTTGCTTTTTGTTTGATCCACGAATATTTGTACGGATCGACAGTACAGTAAATGTCATGATTTCTCGTTCACTGAATCTATTTTATTACCGACTTGAGTCGTATCCATATCTACATTAATTCAGATAAACACGATAAACAAACCATAGTAAAAATTGTTCATACTCTGCTTCTACAGATTTCATATAAAATCTTACCTCGTAATCGAACCGTAATATTCGAGTACAATGAAAAGACGGTGAAAAAAGTCCAATAAAACTAATGAAAAATTCCTTTATACACCGTGTCCCTATATTGCACGTACACAATTCCGCTTTTGTCGCGAGGCAAGGCCAAGTGAAAGAGTCCGATTTTATTGCCGGCCATTTTGCCGGACCTCTTCGAAAGTATTCTCGCCATGGACACTCGCTTCCTCAGGGATGTGTTTGATGATTTATTTGTCGACACTCGATACCCCTGCGTCAAAATCCCGACAAAAATTCGACACGGTCGGGCCCTTCTCAATTTTTCAAGAATTACTCTCTGCAACCCGATTGTCCGGACGTGTATCAGCGATCATAAAAGTTGCACGTCGGTCAGTGGGAACTGGTTTAAATAATAAAACAGCCTTAGTTTTTGCTCTTTTTCAACGGCGCGTTGCACTGGGAAAAAGGGAAATAAAGTTTCATGATCCATTTTGGAAATTACTGAAAAAGACGAAAGAACGGTGACAATAAAAGATATTGCTAATCTAGTTTGCACCAATATTAAAATTTACATGAATAATTACTATTCACTATAGTCAGACAGCCTTTTGTGTACATAAAAGTAACGATAAGAATACAGAGATGACAAATATTAATACACTATTGAGTATGTAAAATTTTGTGGAAAAAAAAACAAGCGGTTATTAATCGTCAGTGATAGATCTGTAATATAACATTTTTGGCGAATTGGGTCAGTGTTTTACTTGTAACTACTACAATTTAATGATTTTTCTCTTATTCAAATTATAATATGTTAAATTAAACGATTAATAACTTCAATCACTTTAAATCATTGATTTTCAGTTAAAAATCATTGATCGTAGTAGTTACAAATAAAACACTGGTCGAATTCGCCAAAAACTTGATATTATACAACTATTGGGTATATAAAACTTATATTAAAACTTGTTACTTAACGAACAGATTTTCGGGATAATAGTATTGGAGCAGAACTTAGATCAATTAATAGTTACATAAAATATTACATTTAAAATTCTAAACGATCTACCCAGTACTGAAAAATGACACAGTACTATAAACAAAATCCGAAAAGTCGCACAATCAAAAACTTCCTCCTCTCACTGTACCCTTCTCAAGTATCGAAGGCAGCAAAGGTATAGCGGACGTTGGGCGGGGGTCGAAAATTTGTAAGTTCGAAGAGAGGAGCTTTCCGCGGAACGGTCCGCCGGCAGGAAGCGAGTATACCTGGCGTTCGATTTATTCGAAGCAAAGCACTCCCCCATTGGCCGTCCTTTCCCGAGGCATTCCGCTTATCCTCGCCGGAAAGCCGCACACGTACGTAAGTAGATACGTGCTTTTCCACTTGTATACCTGCAGCCAACCCCCCCTTTGCCGAGGAATCATCCCTCGCGACGGGCCAGAAGCCAATCGGCCACCCTTCTGTTTCCAACCCCTCCTGAAAAGCAGCCTCGACGAGCGCGGCCGTAAAATGTTCGATAAACTTCTTCGTCCGGCAGGAAGCGTTACTTTTCGAAAAGAGCCGTATCGACCGGCACTTTCGACTTTCGACTTTTGACTGGGCGGTCAGTGGTTCTCAGTGGCGGTAAGGCTCTTTGGAATGTAGAGTCTTTCGGGGAAGTTTTGATTGGCTCGTATGGTTGGCTTGAATAAGGTTGGGAAGGATGCGGCGGTTGTAAAAGGGTAATGGTTGATGGAAGGGAAGTTGAAGTACAGAGGATTCGGTAAGAAAATGTTTATCGGTAATGGTACGGAATAATTGGAGGGAAGAGAAAAATGTTTGGGAACGTGAGAGAAGAGTGCAGGGATGTAATATAGTTTTAATGGTAAGTCTTCCTTTGTGCTTTGATCAGTTTCAAAGATGTACAATGAAGTAATGATACTTGAAAAATACGAAATATGATTTGAACTCGACTTGAGATAAGTAAACTGTACAGTGAAACCTTTCTACTTTATCCGTTTTTCATTTAGCAGTAAATTGTTCAGCTACAACGTCAAGTTTATTAGTTTATAGTCGATCTCTTTTTCTCGACTTCGAAATAGAGCCATATTCACTTCAATATGAACATACAATCTCCTTCCAAAGTCTACTGACTCGTTCTTTAAAACTTCAAAAATGCCAGAAGACCCAATTACCAACCAAAATTAGGCAGAATCCTATCTGCACACAAAATTCTGTATTAAATACATAACATTTCCAAATCCACTTTACCTCGTCATTCGTAACTTACAACAAATGGGAGAAACGTAATACATTCTGCAAAAAGCACGTACTACGAACAAAGAAAGAACAAGTTAAAGTGTAATAGGTCACTAGACAAGACTTATGAGTATCCGTGTAAAGGTGGGAATTACAGACAATCGTGCATGTAGATACGATAGAGTCGGCTGCCAGGAACATTAGTCGCTTATTAGCTCGCTACACTTCGCGCTGGGAACCGCGGGTCCATCGAGACCCTCAGTCCCGACTCTGTTTTACACTGACGATGAATACGTCTGATTATGGCCGCGAAGGATGGCATTGAATGGCCGGCTCGTAGGAGCACGTCGAGAATCCGCGTACGTGCACCTTTTTTGGTCAGGTGAAAACTGTACGGTCGATTGAATCGCCGGTTTTCCGTCCGATGAAAAGGTTTTCAGCGCGGAGTATCCACGGGAAATTTGCTCGAAATTGTTTACGGTCGCGGCTCGTTTATTGAGTGTCAGCCATTTTCAGTTTTAATTTTCGACCGATGGTAAAAAGGACGTTGGATCGTACGGGAAATTTTGGTCGAAAGTTGGCTTCATGTAAAATTACTGTGAGCGTGTGCAACGATGTACAACTCTTGAAAATTATATGAAATCTTGGACTGTTAATGCTGTAAGAGAAAGATTTGGATTTTACGTTGATTGAAAGAAAGAATACACAAAGTTTAACATAACGTTTCTGAAATAATATATTCATGTCATTTATAATAAATGTAGTGTAAACTTTTTATTTGTATGATATCTAATTTTTCATGGAATATGGATTGGTGAATAATGCTAATTAAACACTAGAACCACAACAAATTCTTTTCATATTTATACTCCATACGCTTGAACCTATACAGACCAAATTCGTACAACAACAACGTTCCCATTACAACATCGAACCTGACGAGACAAAAAGTTCGAAAGACAAAACAGTCGTAACCAACATTCGCACCATTTGTTCATTTCGTCACTTTTATTTCTCGTTTTGGTTCGCACTTTTTTTCAACCCAAATGCGGCTGCATTTGACTAATTAAGCTTCGCGTCAAGATACACCCAAGAGCAGTAATCTCGTTTATCAATGATATGCATCTAAGGAACGACATATAAAATGTACCAACAAGAAACAAACCGCCAAATAGTCGCTAATAACCCTTGATGTTGATGCGACTATAAATAAACTTATTTAAAAAAAAAAAAAAGCTTCGCGTCCGACAAAATGCCGATACGCCGACGGATAAGCGTCGAGTATCGCTCGCCAAAGATGAAATTTCACGCGGCAAGTGATATTCTCGCCGGTTGAAATTTCATCGAATCGTTTCGGCACTGAACTCCCATGAAGTTTTTTTCGGTTAAAATTCCTGAGAAACGTTCCGGTCAGACGAATCGCTCGTTCGTCGAACCTGTTCTCGCTATTCGGGTACCACTATTTCTATTGTATTGTAATTGCGTTGTATTGTATTGTATTTTGTTTAATATGTTCGCTTGCGGGTTACATCTTTCTTACAATCACTCCTTTTCACGCTTTCGACACTTTCAAAATAAACGGTCCAATGATGAATGTCTCTGACGATAAAAATATGTACATAAATCGTTGTAGAGTTAACGATATATTAATTATACATAAAGTGGTCTCTACATAACTATACATAATTCTACCCAATACTCTATATATGATGTAGAATTAAAAATGTATTAATTATTATCACACTTGAATTCTGTGTAATAATGATTAAGAATCAGCTTTTCTTTTATTCTACTTTTTATCGAAATATTAGGATCACGTTCAGTTTTTTAAACTAAATTCTTACCAAAAATTTTCTGTAAAAATGTACAAAATAGAACTTAAACCGACTTAAGAAGCTGAAAGCAACTTAAACTTAATGAAAAGGTAAAGTGATGAAAAACAAATTCGACCGTTCCGTAATCGCTTAAATATCATAAAATTCGAGTGTTCGATAAGGACAGTAGGAAAAAAGTGCTTGTTCATCCACTCGTGTTCATTCATCAGTCAGGTCACCCAGTTTGAAGAGCACATTGGCCAAAGCCGACAGTTATCGATGCCACTTACGTCGATTGGAAAACTTTCGGAACGTGTCTCTCGCGAGTATGAAAACAAACGCCTAATTAAACTCGAGGACAATTTTTCGTCCGCCCGACAAATTCCGGCAAGTTTCGACAAAAAGCATAGAGAATTGAAAGCCAAAATAAGTACCGCCGAATTAAATATTACCATCACTATACCGAATGAACTCGGTCGTAGTCTCAAATAAACCCTAAATCTTCGTTGCAGATTACGCACACTTTTTGACAATTTATAATTTTTTAATTATTGGACTAAATGCGATGGAGATGATTAAATCATCTTATTTAACAGTGAATAGATGTGATTCATTAAAGTATGAACTGTAAGCTGTCTGTATAAAGCTGCTCTTTATACTGATGTAAAAGCAGACTCTTCAGTAAAAGGTCAGAATGAGTTCTGGTAAAAGATGATAGAGACTGCAACGTGTATGAAAGTTTACGCGAGGCAAGATTGTAGATTAGAAATATGAGAGTGGCATGATAAAAAGAAATGGATGATAAAGAGTACAGAGAGATGTATTATGTATATCCATTTCTTTACCTGACCACTCTCATAATTCTTATTTACAGTATATACATTTCTCTTCTACAACATCAGATGCATGTGTGTGAGATAGAGAGATGTATTGCAAAAGAAGGAAAAAACAAGAGCTGAACATAACACGTATTAAACTTATATATGAAATTAGAAATGAATAAACTGAGGATAAGAGTCTAAGGAAAGGATAATAAATAAAAACATTATCCACGGTCTTTTTAGACCTTGGTCATTTTATCATTATACATATGATTGAGTCGGTCCGGATTACAATACAGTCGTTAATAGAACCACTGTGAACACAGAAAGAACAGTTGTAAGAAATGTGACAACTGGACGACTAAAGTGGTCGGTCGGTGGAAGGAAAAGAAATGAGAATACGAAGTCACAGTCGGAATAGAGGAGGGGGGGGGGGGGGGGGGGTAGAATACAATCAAGCATTAAAATCAATGTACCAGAAGAAGCCTAGACTGTACAAAACATCGTTTTGCCGGGGTAGAGGAATAGAGTAAGGAATGTTCGCAGCGCCAGAAAAATACCACTCTCGTCGTTGCTCAGAAATTGGAGAAAATATAATATGTCTCCAATCGGGCGAAAAAGAGTCCTGGGGAGGACGCAATAAGCTTGGCGCAAAAATACGAACGACAGAATGGGGAGAGATACACATACACGAGTCCTGATATATTCCTAATCGACGTGGAAAGTGAACTGACCTAAGCTATGCAGTGGTATTAAAATGAATATAGAGCGTATGGATAACAAATGGCAAATTAATGAAATTGAAGTCAAATTAGATACGAGGTCGAGTACAGAAAAATATTCGAAACTATTTATTACTAACCTAAGCTATGCAGTGGTATTAAAATGAATATAGAGCGTACGGATAACAAATGGCAAATTAATGAACTTGAAGCGAAAATTAGGTGCAAGGTCGAGTAAGAGAAAAATATTCGAAACTATTTATTACTAACCTAAGCTATGCAGTGGTATTAAAATGAATATAGGGCGTACGGATAACAAATGGTAAATTAATGAAATTGAAGCCCAAATTAGGTACGAGGTCGAATAAGATAAAAATATTCAAAACTATTTATTACTAACCTAAGCTATGCAGTGGTATTAAAATGAATATAGAGCGTACAGATAAGAAATGGTGAATTAATGAAATTGATGCCCAAATTAGGTGCAAGGTCGAGTAAGAGAGAAATATACGTAACTATTTAATGCGTTGTAGCTGATGGAGAGTTGACTAAAAAAAAGAAGATGTCGGCAGAGAAGAAAGGAAAAGAATGAAAAAAGTGCCGCCTTTCTCTGTATCGAGAAAATGACATGTTTGACGCAGAGACGGCGACCAATGGGACACGTCGCCGGCAGATGAAAACTTTTTAATATTGAAGTCGCGCCGCTAGCCGGGGGGTGGCGAGCAGGGGTGGCTAACGGGGGTTGGGGGATGAAAAAAGATCGTTTGACAGCGAAAAGACAGCCAGGCACCGAACAAATCCGCGCTCGGCTTCCATATTTAGATTCCTCCGCTGTTCTGCCTCCCGTTACTCACCCTCCAACCCCCTCCAACCCCCTTCAACCCTCTGCAACCCTCTGCAACCCCCGTTTCGACCCCTTCTGCCAATCGCCGAATCCCGGGACGAATCTCGAGCGCGGCCGATTCGACTCTTTTTTCCCCTGTCGAATTTCTCGCACTTTGTTCTCTTTTTTTTTTTTTTTGTCACCCTACATGCGCTTCTTGTGTTCTCTCGGCCGTGCGTATTATTTTTCTGCTCCTTCGCGTTTTTCGGCCTTGTCGGAGGGCGAGACAGCTGGCATTGTTCGAATGTGGGAATTAAATCGGAGAATAATAGAGGCTTGAAAAATGAAATTTGGTGATCGGAAGCCTTGTAAATCGATTTACGAAAATTTAAGCCGAGCGCAAAACCTAATACAATTATGCGAATGCAGGAAATGAATCCCAAAATCTGTAAAGGATGTTAAGTTTGCGGGACTGCAAATTAATTGCAAGGTAACATTTACTATGAAAGAGACAATCTTTTTTTATGTATTAGGATTGCCGACTTAACATTACCACTGGCGCAAAATAAATTAATTAAGCCCGCGAAACGAAATGAGGACGAGCAAATTTCTACGCAAAAGCATTATGCAACGTTGCCATTCTCAAGAGACAAATCCGGAATCTTACAGCCTGGCAGTGCAAAGAATCTAAATCCAACAAAAATTCGTAATAAATACTATGAATATGAGGAAACGAATCCCAACCTCTATCTTACGAAAGATATACATTATTTTAAATCGTCACGGGGCCAATCCTAACCGAAACCTCGTCCAAAAAAAAAAACATCAATCCTAATAGAACACGCGTACCAAGAATCAAATTCCAAATCTTACGGTCAGCGTTATCGAAATGAAGACGCGCAAGCTCGCTCGAAACTGAACGAGATCTATAGCTGCGTCCTGGGGGTAGATGGGGGGTGGCCCGGGGGTTGGCTGAGGGTTAGGAAAAGAGGGCAGACGTCGGGGTGGGCAGTCGGCGCCGGGAATTTCCGTATTAAATTGTTCGCATGCACCGTTGCGCGTCCTCATAAAACAATGACGCTCGTTGCGAGCGCGCAAAATGCCGTCGGTCGCAATAAAGGTGCACCGCCCTTCGACCCTTACCACCCCCCAACCCCCTCACCCGACCGCTCAACTCGATTCTCGAGTCAGCAAAATTCAGGTGCGCACCGCTCCGCAGATTAAAATGGTAAATCTTCCTAAGACTCTGCCGTATTTATACGTCTACTTCCGGACAGCGCGAGATTGCCGGATTTTGCCCGACTGCAGTCGGATAATGGAGTGGGGTGGGCGAATTTTTGTTGCGCGAGTTTCCTCAGCAAACGAGAGGATTCGGATCGATCTCTCGCCGAATGAAATTATTGGGTTCGCAACTATTATATATATGATATGCGTACTTTAAATGTGAAGGAAAATTCAGAATTTTCACTTGAAATTATAACTTCGATAAATTAGGTATTGGTCCGTTTTTGCTGATGACCTTCTGGCGCCTTTCGGGCAGTATCATAATTCCATGTTTATGGAACTTCTGATTTTTCCCAGAAAAATAACTGAGTCAAGTAAGATTTTACGTCATAGGCGTGATTAATAATTTCACCATCTTTCTCGATTCTTTAATTTAAGCGCACGAAATGGTGACGTACTCGTATATTTTGTTGCAAAGAGTGTCATTATTTGTCAAGTGGGACGAATTAAAGTGACAATGGGAACGTCATGTTTTTAATTATGTTCGTAGTCATTCGTAGCGCGTTCATAATTGTTTCCCCGCTCCGTTTTTTAAATTACGCAACTCGCTGTAGCGGAACATTTTATTTATTTTAAACGCGATCCATTTTGCTAAATTTTGTTCTCTCTCGTGAATCGAATGACAATTTTCGAAGTTAAAAGAGTCGAATGCAAGTTTCCTTTTAATCATTTTTCGACATTTATTATCAAGACAAAATTGGTGTCGACGGTATATAGTTTGTTCAAGAACGGAACTGCGAAACGTTATCGGACGTAATATGATGTAATTTAGCATTACAATGTATAGTCGTTTGTGTGTAAAGAACATTTTTGGAATGAATTAAGACTGCCAGAAGATTAAACTTAGTAGACATTGAGAAGTTGAAATTTGCGATTTTTCTGTAGTACGAATTTCCTGATGGATGTAAATAATGGGACGTCCGATCGAATATTGAAATGGTCATGTAACTGATGTCCGGTTGCTGTTAGCTTTTTTTGCGCCGAAGTGGTTGAAAGTTATAATTAGAAATTGTTTTGAACCCCGCTAACGATAAATCGATACAATCCGCGTGGACGTTCCGGAAAATTGAATTATTAATAAATATCGCACATTAATTAGCTCTAAACAGTGTTACATTAATTAATTTACCGAAAGTTAATATCGTATGAAAATTACCGATATTTGTAAACTTTTTCACATGTATATTGAACAATGCTATAACGAAAATGTTTTACTTGTATCAACGCTGTAAATGTGTAACTGTAAATGTAGAAAAGAGAGTAGATGAAATTTTTGAAGAAATAATATACCAGGAAACGTTTGAATGCAATTGATAAGTAAAGGCAAATTTAAAAGATTATGTACATCGTAGGTATATGCTTATAAAAAAGTTATGCCATTACATTGTAACCAGCCGCACGTCAAACTTGCCAATTCGAAAGCTTCAATAAACTGCGAAGCTGCATAATTTTTAACGTTACACAGATACGTATGGAAATTCGAAGATCGTAGCACAATTTTAATTCGAGCGATTTGAACTCATTCCGCTGTCCAATTGAAAAAATACGAGCCAAATTTACATTCGCCGGCAAAAAGGTGGCTGGCCAGGATCAGGTGTAAAAATTTGCGCATGCGGATTAGCTTTGCCGGTGAAAAAAAGAACTGTCCCGACAGCGAGACCTCGGCCCGTGAGAAGAAGCAATTTGGCGACAATTTTTGCGAGCGACGCTCAGTTAGTTACGAGCCGTCGGACTCTTTCTTCAATTTTCTCGCGGCCGAAGACTCGCGCCGGGCGGAAATGAAAATTCATGGAAAATATGAATAGTAACGAAGCGCGTGCCAAAATCCTCTCGTTCGGACTCTTTTTCAGCTCTTCTTGCACTCGTCACGCACGGACTGCAAACGATGAACGCAAAAATGTTTCAACGTGTGTCGTTGCTTATTTATGTCAATTTTATGGTGCACATTTAGAAAATTGTCCCGATTAATTATTCAACGTAATTATGTCGATTGTCGGAATGCGTATATGATGGGAAAATGTTGCGTTCAGAACTGTTAGTGATATGAGTCAATATGTGGTCAGCCGTCTTCATATTTTTGTGGTAGTGATGAGTAGATCGATATACAAGTAATAGTAGGGGGGCTGTTATCGATTTTACGGGAAAGAATATGGTAGATTGACTGGAATGGGCATATTTAAGAATTGGCAGTAGTAAGAGTCAATGTATCGTCAGACAGGCTAGAGTAAATTAAAAGAATTTATTTTTCAGCAACAGTATAATACAACGTTGCCGACTTTACTGCAGAGAGATTGGCAAGAACATGCAGATTTCATAATTCTCAGTAGTACGAGTCAGTGTATCGTCGGACGTATTAGTATAGCTTAAAAGAACTGACCTTGAGCTGCAATAAGTGCATAGTACAAAGTTATCGACTTTACTGAAGAGAGGCTGACTGGAATAAGACGATTTAATAATTCTCAGTGGTACGAGTCAATATATGATCATACATGAAAGCATCTGCAATTCTACTATCAAAACCGTAGTCAATTCTGAATCGACTCGAACAAAACTGATAACCAGGAACTGAACCAATCTCTCCACCTTCACATAGATCACCCAGAACCTACTATATCCTTCCACCCACCCCACAAATGATCACACCTATGTGATCTCAATTCAAATTACCTTCAAGCCATGCCGTCAACATTCGAACCGCCTACAATCATTAATTTCCTGACTTTTATCGTCTCTTATGGAACTTTACGCAACGAACGGTTACTTCATGAGAAAAAATTCTCTGTTCCAGCTTTCGGAGGATATCGGCTACGTCCTCTACTCGGCGCTGGGCAGCTTCTACATCCCGTCGTGCATCATGGTGTTCGTGTACATACGTATCTACTTCGCGGCGAAGGCGAGGGCCCGCCGCGGCATCCGGAAGCAGCCGCGGCCGCGGCCGGCGGTGCCGCCGGAGTCGCCGGACGTCCGCCAGACGAGCTTCACGCAGAGCACGCCGGCGACGGACTCCAGGAGGACGCCGGGCTCCGTCATGGAGAACGTCGCCACCATCGAGAATCAGCCGGTCCAGATACCGATCGTCACCTGCGACTTCGCCAGCGACGTCAGCACCTCCGAGGCAGACCCCGGCGGAGGAAGTAGCATACCCTTGGAGGAGAAGGACACGCTCAAGGTAAATGACCTTGGTGTGCTCGACCCTCCTTTCGCAACGATCTCAGTACCCCGACGGGTCCACTCTGCATAGTCCGATTTCGGCACTCTTCTCAGCTTTTATCGGACGTTGGGATTCTTATTTGAGAAAGTAAATGTTTTAAATTTAAATTTTAATGTTTTGTAAATGTATTTTAAAAGAAATTTGATTATTTCGGGGTGACAACTTTTTATTTCTTCAATTACTCGTTTGAGTTGAGTCATCCACTCTGCATAGTCCGATTGTGGCACTCTTCTCAACTTTTATCGGACGGTGGGATTCTTATTTGAAAGAGTAAAGCATTTCTTTCTTAAAGTTTTGTAAATGTATTTTAAATAAAATTTGATTATTTTGATAACAACTTTTTATTCGTTCAATTACTCGTTTGAGTTATAACGTGAGAAATTCTTTGAATTAAGTTTTAAACATTTACTGACACTGTTTTTAAGATGTTATACTAACGTTTTAAAAAAGAAAGAAATTTCTTTAAAGTTTTCCTTAAATGGACTTACGCCGCTCTCGAAGCATCATATTGTCGGACATTTTTTTTCGGTACCGTAATATCAATATTTTTCGCAGTACCTTCATAGCATTTATTTGGTAGGCGAAACTTGGCAGCCTCGGTGTCGCGATTAATCCTCGCGCGTTGACAAATTAAATCCTCCCATCCGAGATTGCAGAGTACCAGTGCGTTTCCCCGATCAAATTCAATAATCAGATTTATGTCCGACGCAAAGTTAATAATTCTCTGCACTCTTTTCTACCGAGCTGAATTTCGACGCGACACGAAGAAATCATGTGCCAGCTCGCATTTACAGCTGAGCTTTTCATTGCTCTCTCTCTCTCGCTCTCTCTCTCTCTCTCTCTTTCTCTCTCTCTCCTTCATTCTCTATTTCAAACGTATTTACGCCAATTCGACGTCGCGACGTAATAAAACTTTTATCCCCGGCACGCAGCGGCGTAGAAAATATTACTTTCGAGGGGGTTGCAGGGGGAGGGGATGAAAGCGGGGGGTGGTTTGCGAAACAGCGGGAATAAATCGTGAGTGAATCGCGAATAAATCGAGAACTTCTCTGCCCGACTCGGACAAAATCTGGCCGGATCCTCAACGAAATTTTGCGAAATGCAACGGAATGTGAAACGGTGGAGTCGACTTTCTCGTTAAATAATGCTGTTACGCCCCTTTTAATGTCGGTCCAACGGAATGCCGTGTCCGCGCGCGCTTTCGACTTCTCGCCATTTGCGAACGATTGAGCTTCGTCACGCTGTTCCGTATGTCAGCCTCAATTTATCATCGGTTCCCTGCATTTTCACTCATTTTCTACGTAAATTGTTTCCGCGAACGAGGAATATTGTCGGGATTTTATTTACGGAAATATTTATATTGTCAATGTTATTTTTAAATATTATATTGTTTTTATACGGCTGACGTAGGTATTAGAGTGGCATGAAATGGACCGTTTATTTTGGAAGTGGCGTAAGTCCATTTAACAAACAAATAAGTATCACGTAAATAAACCGTTTACACCGCATTAATTATAAATTATATGATATCTCTTTCTTTTCCAACCTTAATCACACTAACTTACTATTTACCTATATGCTTATACTTACACTCACTTACTTAGACTAACTTACTATTTACTAATATACTTATAACACTTATGCTTACACACACTTACTTACACTAACTTACAATTCACTTATATACTTATACACTCATACTTACACTCACTCACTTACACTAACTCACTATTCACATATATACTCGTATACTTACACTTACACTACTTAACTCACGCCAGTTTCAAAGGAAACGGTCCATATCTCGGCAAGCCCATGAGCGGCATGACGTCACCCCTAACCTTCCAGGCAGCCAGCCAATAAACGGATGCACTCTGTCACCAGGTGAGCATCCCGATAATCGTGCAGAAGACGAGCCTGAAGGCGAGCCTGTCGGTGAACGGCGACGGGCAGTCCGGGCAGTCGGTGCCGTCGCGATGCCGGGCGCCGAGCGTCGGCATCGACGTCGACATGGTCTCGGAGTTCGACCCCTCCTCCTCGGACAGCGGGGTGGTGTCCAGGTGCGCGGTGGTGAAGCCGCTGAAGCTGCGCCTCTGCCAGCCGATCTTCGGCCGGAAGGCCGTCGGCAAGCTGAAGAGGGAGCACGCGGACGCCTCCCGGGGTCAGGCGTCGAAGGAGGACGCCAGCGTCGAGTCCAAGTGCGCCAAGCCGCGCGACCCCGAGCGGGAGAAGAGGCGGCTGGCCAGGAAGAAGGAGAAGCGGGCGACCTTGATCCTCGGCTTCATCATGGGCAGCTTCATCGCCTGCTGGCTGCCATTCTTCGTCCTCTACATCGTCAAGCCACTCTTCCCGGACGTCGAGATCCCCTCGCAGGCGTTCGTCATAGCATTCTGGCTGGGCTACATGAACTCGGCCTTCAATCCGTTCATCTACACCGTCTTCAACAAGGACTTCCGCCGAGCCTTCAGGAGGATACTGTTCAAGTGAAGGGGTGGGGGGCGATCGTTCGTGGTGGAGGTCGCACCCTGATGAAGGTCCTCGACTGGGGTTCGTTCCTCGCGGGAGGTCCTGCGCGAGGACCTGGACTCTTCGCGTTGAGGTGGGAGGTCCTGCGCGGACCTTCGACGACGAGAGGATTTTCGAACGTTCGACCTTGAGGAAGGCGGCGGTCGTTCCTGTCGGGGAGCGGGGAAGCTTTTTCGTCCTGCCGGTGTGACCTCGAGGTCGTCGGTGGTTACCTTCAAAAGGACACGGATGGAGAGCGGCGAAGAGGACCTTTTAAAGGAGTCGGGAGGAGCGATCGAAGGGTTGACCTTCAAAAGGTCACAGACGCTACCGGGGAACGTTGTTCGGGAACGATCGGCTCCGGCGGGGCGATTAACTGATCCTAGATCCTTCGAGGCGATCGATTACTTGGAGCGAGGATCCTGGCAAGGACCCCCGGTCGATCGCTGCGTTCTTTTTTCCGAGGGAAGAAGCGAACGGTACCTGGGAAGGAGTCTGAGACAAATCATTGCGGCGGAGTCGGGACAACGAAATCCAGGACGTCGTAATCCTGGCACGATCCTGGCAATCGTCCTTTCCCCCGCTCGATCCTCCGGCCACACATTCGACTCGCACTCGGTCGGAGACCGACTCGTGAATCTTTAAGTGCGCCGAACGGCCAGGATCGGGATCCTGGGACAGGATAATTTCCTCGGCACGGATCGGGATTGAATCCGGAGTGCCTCGGCATAATGGGACACATTTCTCACTCTGAGAAACCGACGCAGTTTCCTTCGAACGGAGCGGTCAATACTTTCCCTCCGCGAGAAGAAGGAAGATCGTCAATAATTTCGCCGAAAAGCGTGAACCTAAACACCAAAACCGGAAGTTGCCGGATTTGAGGAGGATCCACGGAGCAAGAAGGAAGAGAAAGAGTTAGAGAGCAAGAGATCGTGAGAGAGAGAGAGAGAGAGAGAGAGAAAAGACAGACTGAAATCCACGGAAAGAGAGAAAGGACGAAAGTTTGAGCCGAGAGTCGGATTCGAAACTCGAGGTGGCGCGAATCCGACCGGAAGTTTTTTAGCATCCCAGCCTTCGGCGAGTGTCCCGTCAAGGACGAGGTTGCCGAAGGAATCGGGGTCAGCGCCAGGAACGGGCGAGAATCGACGTTGCGCGCCGACAGGAAACTTTCGGTTGAGCTTCGCTCGATTTCGAAAAAGGGGTACGGGGTCGAAAAACAAATTTTTCCTACCGCTCGTCCTCGGCACCCCGAATTCAGGAAGGACAACGGACGGCACATTGTAAATAGCGTCGAAGGACAATGGAAGTTCGGCAGGCGGAAGTGATCGAGGTCGCTGACGGAAGAGTAAATCAAAAATAGAATCCGGACGGGGTCGAAGTTGATCAAAGGACGGCCGAAAGGACGAAAAGGACGAAAAGGATAATGGACGTTTTAAATGGGAGGAGTCGATTGGCCGGGAGCGGTGGAAAGCGTCAATTTTTGTTGTCCGACGAACAAAAACGAGATACAATCAGCGCGGCGCCAGGAGCGAAGGTCCTTTCCAAGGACTCGGATATCCTTCCAGCGGTCATCCGCTGGATCCAAGATGGAAGGCTGGAGGAGCGAAGACGGCAGCGG
The DNA here is from genome assembly GCA_914767735.1 of Anoplius nigerrimus. Taxonomy (NCBI): domain Eukaryota; kingdom Metazoa; phylum Arthropoda; class Insecta; order Hymenoptera; family Pompilidae; genus Anoplius; species Anoplius nigerrimus. Next base: position 6,467,391 of record OU612091.1, read on the forward strand.
CTTGGGGAGGGGATATTCGTCTGTATCCTGTCAAGGACGATGGCAGAAGGACGAGTGGGGCGAGTCCTGCGGAATCCTGTCCCGCGTTCCGAATCCTAGCGCCTTGTCCACGCGGACCACACTCGAGTCGGACATCGTGGAGCGCCAGGACTCTAGCTCGCTCTTAACTTACGGTTTAAGGATAATAAGGTAAAAAGAGGAAAAAAATTGTCGCCGCAGGACGATTTTTCGAGCGGGAGGGAGAGTAGTGCGCGTCTGACGCGACCCGGCGAGAATTTTCCGAATCCTGCGCATCCTGCGTGTCCTTAGACCGGGATGAGTCCTTCGCCGGCTCCTTCGAGGATCCTCCTTCGGGTAAGCTACACTCTTCGAGTAACAATGCCTTGTCCAGAACGCAACGACCAATCCTCGACGATGAAGGAGACAAGCGCTGGACTTTTTAATCGGTTAATTCATGTTCGATGTTAATTGATCGATCGATCGTCCGATCGATCGGTGACCGGTGATCGATCGATCGGCACTCGGCCCGGGGCACGTTAACATTCGACGATGACGCTTAATGTTAAGAACGCACACGCGTTGTGGCAGATTTTCGGAAATTCGGTGAGCGGGTTAGACTGACGAATTTTTGCCGGCGGGAAAGAACAAATTTTTACGTCGATCGCGCTCTTCAGGCTTCCTGAGAAAGTCACTGTATTCGTGCAAGTTTGAACATTTAAAAACATGCGCTCGACTATTTGTTTCATGTTTGCGGCGAAGCTAGCTGTTTTTGGAGATTTTGAAAATTTTCTTGCACCTTCCTTAACCCTCGATGCGCGGAATCAAAATTGTGTATTCCTAAACATTTATATTCTGTAATTTACGGAACTATATGAAAAAGAATTATACATTTTTTAATTAAAAAATTTATATTTTGATATTTAAATATTTAATGCCGTTATACGTTTCATATTGTGACTGTATATGCCTCAGTGTACAGGTGCTGTTAAATTATTTTTTTACAATGATTCTTCGATGCAAGGACTATGTTCAGGAAAATAGGCGAGAATCAATATACCGTTCATTTAAAGTTGTTACCATGCGGTCTTAAGTGAATCAACTAATTATTTCTTACGATATTCCCCTTGTTTCTGAAAAAGGATACTATCCAAGAAATTTTATTTTCCGAGACTGATTCAAAATTCGCTTGAAAATTGAGTGCAGAATCTAGAAACAATACCGCGATTAAAATCGTAGCCAAATCTTGAATTTCCGCTTAAAGGATTGCAAGCTTTCAGAGCTTAATTATCGGATAGCCATCGAATTATTTGAATCCGAGGGTGGAGGAAGGAAGTTCGGTGCCGAAAAGAATACAAAATTCGTGACTTCCCGCCGAATCCGCATTCAGTCCGAAAAGTTCGCTTCCCACGCCAATTCTAACGTTTTGTCGTCGATCGATTCTGTGTGCGTTCGATTATCGATCGAGGATGCGCAATTAACGTCGACGCGTGCGCATGCGCGGTAGAGAGCAGGCGAGAGGACACGAATGATTGTCCGCGAGATGGACAAACGTTACGTTATAATTGTATAACGGGCGTCACAACGTTTGTACATAATGAATGCGCGATTAATAATATACGTTCGTTATGACAGACTCCGCTTACTAATAGGTCGTCTCATTTGCCGGGTCATAAACGCTGTATATTTCGTTTAATTAATTTTTGGTACACGAGGTAATAAGCATGCGACAATTCAATAACGATCGTTCTCATTATACAGTCGCGCGGGATTTTAATTTTTGCACGCGTAACGTTATGAATTACACGGCGACGGCTTGTGTTCATTAACAATGATATAACGAGTGTGTGTGCGTCGACAATTGTGTGCACATGACTGTTACATTGTGCATATATCCTTCTATATGCGTGCATTGTGTACATTCAATTTCTGTTTAGTTCGCGCGACATAAGCGTGTGATATGATCGATTGATCGTTGCTTGCTCATTACGGGCGCACCAAGCAATTAGTATCATGTACATTATGGCGAAAGTCAAGGTAATACGCATGTTACATCGACTTTGCTTTCGGTTCTGTTGACTGAGCCTGATGTAACAAACGAATAATGTGATCAACTATTATTACGTGCTCTTGACTATTTTTGCTATGTATGCATTATATGTAATTAATTTCAATGTGATGCGCACTTTTCAACGGTCAAGGTCATAGGGTTGTTACATCGGTTTTACTTTCAGTTCTGTTGACCAAACCTGATGTAATAAGCGTAAAATATATTCATCAACTATTATTATATACTTACGATTATTTTATCACGTATAGGTATGCATTACATGGAATTAATTTCAATTTAATGCAAACTCTCACAAAAATCGAATTAATAGGCTTGTTACATCGACTCTACTTTCACTTCCACTCACAAAACCCTATATAACAAGCGCATAATATATCCACCAACTTATTATTATGTACTTCCGACTACTTTACCATGCCCATACGTAATTAATTTCAGTTTAACGCGTACGATGTACTTCGATCGCATTGCAGTCACGCCGCGTCGTAACGCCGTGCACACTTTTGACAAAAAGTCGACCGACACGCTCGTTAGATCGACCTTTATCGAAGCTCCACCTTCGTTGCGCAGCTCGCGAAGCGACCCGCTCGTCGTTTCCGGCGGAAACTGATTAATTCCCGTAAAACGCTGAGCCGAGGCGCGCCAAAAACGAAAAGCGGCCGGGATTAGGCAGGAGGCGAGGATTTAAACGTGCGCGCGCGCACACCTAACGAAGCGTACGGTAAGCGTACGGTAAGCGTGCCGACACAACGTGTATACTTAAGCGAAACAAGCAATAATGAAATATCGAGGATTAGGCGCCGAACTCGGATTTAGCCTTTTCGACGAAGTCGGCCGGATTTTGGGGCCGCTTTCCGTAATTTCGTCGGCTGCCATTTGCGTGCCGCGCTGAAGCTCGTCAAGGTCGAGTCAAGCTCGTTGCCGAGCACTTCCGGCCGTAACGAGCCGAACCGTCGACCCTGTAACGATCGTCGAACGATTGAGACGTAAGTCGGCATTTCGGCGGCAGACATCCTATTGAAATTTTGACATTCGTCTTCTTTCGGTTGCCAGGCGATGCCCGAACTTTATCGAGCTTTAACTGTATTAGCGGAGTGAATGGGAATGTGTACGTGTTAAGGTTCCGAGATTTCTACAAATTGCAACGTTGAACTCCGTATTTGATCTATTAGATATTTATTACTGTAAAAACTGTACAATACTGGGATTTTTCGTGAATTTGTCAGTGCTATGCTTGATTATACATATTTATTACTGTACTCGTTTCGCGTAAAAACTAATCGGATTTATACATCTCGACGATCATCGATCCCGAAAGAATCGACCGCGCTGGATCGCGTTAAAAGCACAGATCAAACTTCGTCCTTGGACGATTATCCCAGGACATCCCTATCAGTTTTCCTATCCTCGGCACCGACCCCGCCGCTCTTCGAAAAAACGATCGACCGTCGCGAATCCTTCGAGCGAGTGACCTCGCGAGCGGGATTGAGAAAAAAAAGAAGGAATTAAAAATAGTCCAAGTGGATTAAGAAGGCTTAAAACTGACTCGATCCTGGCGAACTCGGCCGGAAGCTCTCGTCCTTAAATCCCGCAACTTCCGACGACCGTTGGCGGGAGGAGAGTGAAGACGAGGATGATGAGGAGAAGGAGGGGGGGGGGGGTGAAATTCTTGATGAATCCTCGGAGTATAAGCTTTAATTCTCGAATCAAAGTAAACGGCCTGACACGTTCGTGATTGACGTCGATCCTCACGGCTCCTCTCTCGCTTCCGTTATAATATATGTATAATATATGTATAGCCGTGTACGGGCATATTATGTCGTCCGTAGTGTGCGTGCACCACTTGGCACGTGTATAGACATATATCCCGTATATGTATGTACGCACGGTACACGGAATGGATTTACATGCGAGCGCGTGCGTCTGCGGATTAATATGGATACGTATACGGACACACCCGGTATATGGTATGCAGGATATAGACGTAGCTGTCAGGCATATAATTGTACATATATTGTACCGTCGGCTAATATGCGTCTTCTGCGCGGTACATGTGTGTGTGTGTGTGTGTGTGAGTGTGCGTGCGTGTGGAGCGTGTGTGTGTGTGTGTAGGGACTCGTAGGGATACGTGCCTAGCTGTAATAAGTGTTACACGCGCACACGTGTATGTACACATCGCGTACATTTATGGGAACCAAGCAAGTCACAACGATAAATCAATAAACACCAGCGTGTACATTCGTGTGTATGTGTTGTATGGAACTTTTTTTGAGTGCGGAGAGGTCCGCTTGGGTTTCTCGAGATTCTCTCTTTCGGTACATCTCGAACTATCGTGTGCAGGGTTGAATTTTGTAATATATTTATTATATTAGAAAATTCAAATAATGTTACCAATTTATATTCAAATATATTCAATAATTTAATCATATTTAAAATATTACGTATTCGTATAATTTTGGGAATTAAATTATTTTGAATAGATTGTTTCATTTTTGAGTTCTGAGGGAAGTTTGATTAAATAGAGAATGGTGGTAATTTCTTGATCTATTTATCCAGCCTTTATGTCGCCATATTTTATTCGACACCGTATTAATCCAAAAATCAGATTCTCCTTTCGCCGACTTACACAACTTTCAATTGAAAAATTCAGTTCATGAATTGGAAACTTATTTCTGTAAAACTGTTACTTTCATTAAAGGGCACCTCGAAAGTCCAGGTTCAATTAATCAAAACTTACCTTCCGCCTCGAAACTGTAACTTTCATCAAAAGACACCTCGAAAGTTCAAGTTCAATTGATCAAAACTTCCACTTTCAGAAATGTTCAACGTACCTACTTTAGAACCGAAAATAATCAAGGTCACTCCTGTCAGTCAGACCATCTTTTTAAACGTGACGGAAATCTTCGGAAGACTTCTCGTCCTTTCATTCAGACCTCGTCCGACTGACGTATTCCTTCCGGCCAGCACGTGGCCCAAAATTGACGAGACTTCCGTTGACATTACGAAATGTGGTTCTTCACGCTGGGAGAGGTCCGCAAAATGTCGAACGAACGGAAAAGCTCGACATTCGAAACTCCGGAATCCCACCCGCAAACTCTGTCGTGAAACGACTGCTAAAACTCGACTCCGACGTCCAAAATTTCCGAGGATCGGCCATATTCGACGACTCATCCGAGCGCAAAATCTCGATTCCATGAACCGTGCCAGTCCGCAAAATGTCGAACTCCGCGCAAACAGCGAACTTTCCCGCCATTTTGATGCCAACTTAGATTCCCAGCGAGCGTAAATTCATTTTTCGATGAACCGCGAAGATTTTACCCTTACTTTCCCCGAGCCTTCATTCTTCATCGTTAAACCTACGCTTGTTTGAATATAATTTAACAAACTTAGTCATTAGTGACTTCATCATTTACATCATTACAAAAAAAAATAAAATAAATTATATATATAATAATTATTAATATAAATTAATTAAAATAAAATATATTTAATAACATACTTATTATTTATTACTTTACATACAGGGTGTGGCTCGGAAAAATGGATTCTATATTTTTGTCGCAAAAAGTGGCGGAGTTTACGTCGAACGTAGTAGGAGGGGGTAAGGATCGGGTAGGTTGAGCAAGGACGAAGGTTAACGCTCGGGATATTTGATGTCATTCAATACCAACCCCTTGACTCCTCCCTCTACTCATCTTCCCCTCGCGATCTGCCCCCCCCCCCTCCCCATTCCTCCTCCTCCCATCGAGCTTCCGTTTTACGATTACGACTCCAACTCGACTCCAATTGTCGCTTCTCGACTGTGGAACGAGTGGAAGGCAAATGTATGAACGAGAGATAGACCTTAAAGGGATGGGTGACGGTGGAAATTTCTAATCAGAGTCTGCCCGGTGCAAAAATATTTGTCAACAGTCGAGATTCGCTTAGAGAGGCAAGATTCTGGACCTCGATCGATGTTAAAGTGACGGATTCGAGCAAAATCGAACAATGTTCCTAAAGTAGAATTATTTCATAATTATTGCGTGATTTTTATTTTTTATTATCGTTATTATTAACGGCTTTACCGTCTACAATGCCAATTAGCGACCTATGCGCGTTGCATTAGATTGTATTACGTATTTTGTTTCGTGAAATAGTGCTGACTAGGCGAGTCAGACTTATAAATATTAATATTCTTTTTTGTAATAAAAATGTTCCTTTTCTTGTTCCTTAAAATTATTATTTGTTCAACTGAACAAGTAAAAGGTTTCGATCACTTTAATGAATTATGGCAAAGGTCATTGATATTTAGTCAATATGTTTAAAACACTGACCCGATTCCCCAAAAACACCCAATATTATACACATTTTGTTTTATTACAACCTTCTCATTTGAAAGATCAAAGAATACGAAATTTAACTTTCTATAACAGAAAAATAGGTTGAAATAATCAACCTATCGGCAAAGTATACATTTACTTATACTATATATTTATTTACTCTTATATTATACATTACATACCATATATGTATATATTTTATTTAATTTCCTATTTTCATCGAACGCGTACAGTTTTCCTGTACCGCAAGAGAAGAGATCGAGAATCAAGCGGAGCTCGATCAAAATCAAAGGCGAGCGCGCGGGGTCCAACGTCAGGATCCGTCGATCACGAAAAACGGAAAATCACAAAGCGACGCGAGAGAGCGAGAGAGAGAGAGAGAGAGAGAGAGAGAGAGAGAGAGAGAGAGAGAGAGAGAAAGTCGCGTCCCACACCCTAATCGTTAAGTGAACCACAAAAATCGCACTACGTCCCAATAGACGTGCGCAGGACTCGACTCGATGCAGAAGAAAAAAAAAGATAGCGAGGAGAAGAGAATCGAACCTTCAAACGAACCTTCACCGAAAATCGCAGCGTTTTAACGATTAACGAATAATAACAGAGGAAAGAAACTCTTCATCGCGCGCGCGTTCACTCTTATCGTTGAATGTAAACCATAAGCAAAAAAGCGTCGTCCCTCCCCCCTACACTATCTCTCGCCTCAGGCGGTGAGGGGGGGGGGGGGGCGGGCATTCAATTTTGACACTTCCCCATCGCAGCGTAAGTCAACCGAAGTAAAAAGAAGAAGAAAAGAAAGAAAGAAAGCAAAAAAAAAAAGAAGCCAATCTCTCTCCTAGACGATTAAGGAACGAAAAATAAAAGAATTTGCAAAACCTTCCTCTCTTTTCCCGTACCGCGAACGGATCCCTTCTTCTTCTTCTTTTTTTCGCGCTCGAGATTCACAACTGACGAACGAGTGGAAAAGAATGTGCGAGATTGCCGGCGGCTAACCGTTAAGCTAAACGAAATAAAAAACAATGTCTCTAACGTGCGCGCGCGCGCGCGCGTGTGGGTGTCGTTCAAGGTTGCCCAATGGAAAAGGTTATCTGACCTTGAGTTTGGAAAACGGTAGAAGTCGAAGGAAAGGTCGGTGAACTTTTCAGGAAAAATTCAATGTTGTGCGCGTGCGCGCGCGCGCGATTCGTCCTAAACTTTACTGAGAATTAAGTGGTACAAGTTAAGCGAGCGACGTGCGTGTGTGTGTGTGTGTGTGTCTGTGTGGGTGGGTGTGTAATTTGCGACACGTTAGTCGTCTAGGCGTAAGCATTGGAAATAAAAAGCAAAACCACTATTATCATTAAATTACTACGATTAACGTACACCCGTATATATATATATATATAGATATATTGGATATCGCGTGGGACGCGGGCGAGAGAGAGAGAGAGAGAGAGAGAGAGAGAGAGAAAAAAAAAGAGAATGCGTTCAAGGCATCCTATCGCTATCGTCCCGCGTAAACGATCAAAAGGATGGGTGGTAAGGGGTGGCAAAAAAAACGGGAGGGGTGGGGGGTGGCGGAGGGGCTAATCTACGATGATTGAAAACCTATGATTGTCGATTGCGAATTTATCGTTAAATGCGTTCAATATCATTATGGGGAATTCTTACTCAATCGAAGTTCGCCGTAGATGATCCGACGATCGACCTTTAACCTAATTATTAATTACTATTGTTTCGCGTCTCGTCGCGCGACATTCGATGGAAGATCGCACGGCTTTTCGGCACGAAATTTGCGTCTTACCGATCGGAAGTTCGATTCCGGCACGATCGATTCTATCGCGTAGGCTATAACGATCGAACGATTCGCGGACCGGAAATTGACGGAGAGGACCGGAAGATGAAGGAAAATCGCGGAACATCGCGCGACGAGACTCTATCGATAATATTGGAGCAATGAAATCACTGTGATATCACTAAAACGCTTTCAAGGTGTGTGTTGGGATGATGAGGATGGGGTGGGGGGTAGGGGGGTGGGAATTGATGCAAAAATTGGAGAAAAATTGCAAAGGTTGGAGAGGTCGAGGGATAGAGAGAGAGGGTCAAGGTCGAGGAAGGTCAAAAGTTAAGGTGAGTGACGGAAGAGAGGAAAGAAACGTTGAGAGAGAGAGAGAGAGAGAGAGAGAGATTTATGATATTGATTATCGTAAATTTATGTAAATCATATTATTATATATACATATATTACCGATTGACTATGTATATATATACTATGAACTTGTATTATTACTCGGAAGAATCTATATATTATATATACATATATATATATATATTGAATACTAACTATTGCGTCATTAAAGACTATTATCATCGTATTACGATTATTGCCATCATTGTTAGCACTTCACTATTGTCGAACAAAAATGGAAAAAAAAAACAAAGTCCTATTGTCTAATAGCGTTGGTTGTCTGTTATAGAGGGTGTGACGATGCGTCGAGACTCGTTCGATCGCAGCGTACGAGTAATAAGTGCGGGGGCGGATGAGAACGAATTGCGACACACGGTATGCGAGAGAGAGAGAGAGAGAGTGTGACGAAGAGGAGAGTAGGTTTAAACGACTAATTATTCCCGTTCGCGGACGTGCGTTCTGTAAATAGAGGATAAAAGTAAGAGGGGAAGCATGGCGAGCGAGTAAATAAGAAGTAAGCAAATAAACGGAAATTAAGGATAAGAGGCGCGCGCGACACGCTGCGTGGGAGAATAAAAGAAGAAGAGAAGAGAAGAAAAGGTAACAAGTCTTTTACTCGAGATCTAAACAAAAACGGTACATTTCACTCTTTTAATCGCCTTCGGAATTATCGATATCGGTGGGAAGCAAGGATTTCGTGCGTAGCTTAAAGAAAAAATTTTGTCCGAGGCCAACTCTTTCCCGGAAGTCGCGTAGGGCTCTCTAGTGACGTAAGACGATTTAAATTAGTTTAACCCGGCAAATTATGTCGGTATGCGCGCGCGCGCGCGCGCGCAAGCGAGTGAGCGAGCGCTACGACGGCGTGTGCGCGACTTCGATTTTACGATAGTTAAGCGAAAGTTCCATTTTAGAGACAATAGCGGGCGAGAGACTCTTGTTCGCGGGAGGATTAGAGGTTTCGCGACGTTTTTTGGCGGCGGCGGCGGTGGGCGAGCGCATGCGCCAAGTTTTCCATTTCCTTCCGAGTTCTCTAAATGGCGGCCGGTCGATGGGGCGAGAGAGGTTGACAATTTTTGCACCGGTCGACAAAAATTGGCTCGCCGACCGGAAGTGATTTGACGATTTCGGATTTTTTCGGGCCGAGAGGGTGGAGGAAACATGAATTCAATGTGTTCGAAGGACAGATTCGATTTTCGGTCGGAAGGTGCGAAGGAAATGGGTGGAATTTGTCGGTTAAGTGGTGGTACCGTAAAATTGGTCAGACTTCGCTGAGAGCGATCGGAGAGAGTCTAGGAATTGGCTTTCGGCGGTGGGAGGAAGATTTCTTTGAGCTGGAGAGTGAATGGGAGAAGGGTCGAAATTTGTGGGTTCAGTAGTTACGTCTCGAAATCGGTCAGGCTTTACTGAAACAGGACTGAAAGAATTGTGGGAGACGATTGAAATTATTCGTTTGAGTAGTCGCACGGTAAAACTGGTCAGACTTTTGTTGTCGCAAAAAATCTGAGAGAATCTTAGAGAAACATGTTGAAACTTCATGGTACAGAACCAAAAGTTTCAACAAACTGATAATCGACAGGCGAAAAGATCAAAATTCTTTATTTCAGTAGTCGTACTTTAAATTGGTCAGCCATTATCGAAATACAAACTTAGGGGATCCGTAAAAAAAAATATTGGACGTCCATATTACAAAGCCAAGAATTTTCATCAACGGACAGCAAAAAGGATCGGGATGAGTAATTTCAGTAGTCGAGCATTAAAGCTGGTCAGAAGTTAGCGGTAAACGTACAGAGCGTGCATCGAAAAAAAATTGCATTCCTTCGCCGCTGCGAACGTCGGTGCGCGACGAAAAAATGGAAGAAAACAGGGAATAAAAATTCAGCCGAACAAACACACGAACGTACGCAGCGCCGGACGGGAAAAAAAGAATCGCGGACCAAAAGCGGAAAATCCACGAAAACCGCGAACATTTCCGTGGCAGCTGGACAAAAACAAAAAAAAAGTATTGAGAAAACAAAGAAACAGCCGGGCCGGTAATCGAGGCCGACGAATATTGATGATCGCTACGAAATGAATGATAATCGAAGTTTTTGGTCAGTCCGGAGAGAAAATTTCCGAAAAATAACATCGGCCACAATCATGCTCGGCAAATATTGACCGTTGCCGTAAATAATGTTCGGCCGTTCCTCGATAGCCGGAAGTAGGAAATTGACACCAAATTCATGAATCGGTAGCCCAGGGAAACGTACTCGCGTCACTGACAATGAGACGAAATGATATAATTTGTCATCCATTCGATTGATGACTCGACGAAAAATGTTTCTTCCCGGCAAAGAAAAAAAATGAAAAAACAGCGATCGCAGCCAGTTAAATATAACCGCGACAGGCGAGGAAGAGGTCGGAGGGCAGGACAAAAAAGGGGGCGAGAGCCGAAAAAGCTAGTTTCTCGCAGGAAATTGGCCGGGCAAGCTAGAAAAATGTGGCGCGAGCCAGGAGGAAGGATAAAAAGGACGAAAAAGAGAGCCGCGATTCGTTCGTCGCACTTCCTGCAATTAAATCCTCGTCCTCCCATCGACCTAATTAATATCGGCCCTCATTTCGAATCCGTTTTTCTACCCAAAACCTCTTCCTCCCCTTACCACCTTCGATCCCATCAAGCCTCGTCCACAGTTCGAGCGAAGTCGTCAATTAATTCTCTCAATATCGTCTCATATACCAACCGTTCATTTTGAAAGTCGTGTAAGTTCATTGTTAATGAAAATGAGATATATAATTTACGATTAACCTGGTGTAAACGGTTCATTCAAATGATATCTAATTTTCTGTTAAATGCACTTACACCACTATCAAAATAAACGATCTATTCACCGGTTCCGAAAACAAGTTTCGTATCTTATTTGAAAAAAATTCGTCTTGTCGAATCGATCTGTAGCGAGATTTAACATTTTTCCGAAATTACAAAATTTATTTCTGATCCCAGTTCTCGGAAGTTGTTTCCATGTAATTGTAGATGACAGGCAAACGGACGTAGACGTTGAAGCGAGTGACCTTGAGGATTACTGAGAGTGAGAAAAAAGTAAGAAAAGAAGAAGACAATGGGAGAAGTTTGAACGGCAATCGAACGGATTGACGGAATTATTTATCGACGATTAGGACGGGTGGAAAAGGAGTCTCGTCGTTTTATTAGGAGTCTCGTCGGTGCCAATGAGCGCTGTTTAACCTTTTCAACTCAATTTCCTCCTTCCATTAGTGATGCGATCGCCGATGAGGAACGGCGGGAAACGGACAAGTTTATTTCGATAGCGGAATCGAGTCGTTCAACTGAACGAACTACTTTTTTCTTTATCCGTCTCTTATTATCTTCCGTTAAACGTGAGATTCATGTTCGTTCGAACGATGCAATTACAATTAAATGTCATTTGACAATATCGAGATTTGAAAAGACATTTTACATCTGTTAAGATTTTTCTTCGAAGCAATTGTGTTTCCTTTTATTTGTCATTATCTTTTGTGTGTTATTTGATTGTAAAATTGAGGGAAAGATGACGTCACTTTATACCCTATTATTAGGTAATCAGTTATTTATGGGAATTTATATTGTTACACTATACTTTACGTTTTTTCACAATTTCAGTGTGACATACAGCTGCTACGAAAATTGAAAAATAATTATTTCCGAAGGAAATCATACTGAACCACAATTACGAAATATGATGTAGATAATTTTGAAAGTCCAATCCGACAATTGAAAAATAAATTATTCAACTAAACACATTAGCGTCTTGTCGTTAGGTTTCAATATATTCCTAAACTCTGAAAATAAATCATAAACGAAAGAGACAGAGAAAATAGTAATAGTGTCATAGTAAAAAGTGACCAAAGTATAATTGCGACTGGACCGAGATGATCGATAAGCTTAACTTCCGGAAGTTGACAAGATTTTGGTCCGACGCGAAGGGAAAGGCGCCCATCGGCGTCCAGTTTTGTCGAGTTTGTCGAGAGTGCGGACTCTGATTGAAAAACGAAAATGAAAGAGGACGGCGGGGACCGATAACGACATTATTTCGATCCCACCCGTTATCTGCCGATTCGATCGGCGACCCGGACTCTTTCCCGTCGCAGCCAAATGAAATTCAGACGACGGACAACGAGATTAGAACGGAATCTGTCGCCAGTCAGCAATGCGATTAGCGAACAATTCTTCGGGAAACTGTTGTCGCTCGAACTTTCGCTAAATCGAATTCTAAGCAACGGACGGTATGCATTTATCATCGCCGGTGTGTATCTTGATAAATAGTGTATCTTGACATATAGAAAAGTGATTATCTTTTATTGTCACTAATTCAGCATTTGCATACAAAATTTGAGATTCCTTTCGCGAACGTATGATGTACAAACGAAACGATAAAGATTTTGAGATTGACGATTTTTATTGCTAAAATTATCTGATTTTTCATCGCGTATATAGAAATCAGTATTTGTTCATAAATAATTGTCCCTTCGCAAAACTAATTATACAGACTACCGACGGAACCGTAAATAATTTGAGAAAAACCAGAAAACTATGTGTGAAATAATTAAGAATCGCAACTGCTAAGATGGTGTCCCATTCTTAACCGACTCAACCTATGCTCAGCATTAGAAGCAATTCGTCTCTTTCGCAATATAACCTTATTCATAAGAAAAGAAAGCAATAGAAATCTGAACGACTTCGAACCACTTAACTACAAATCCACCGACTTTACATCTTCCAAAGACCATCGTAAAGAATAGCCGAGCAGATGACAAAAGTTCGCAGATTTTTGACCGATCTCTCGCCTCACGACTTCCTCCGAAATCCATTAAAAAATAATAAAAAAAAAAAGTCTAACCGAACGACTTCACAGCGAAATCAAATTCGCAACATCCGATGATCCCGCCCGTTCGATCGATCGCCCAATCGACCACGCAGTCTCGATAAATCTCGATCGCGATCGCGCAAATTCCCGCCAAAAACAAAATGGCGAGCGTCTCCTTTGAAGAAAAAAAACAAGAAGGAGGGAAAGATAGCATTGAGAATTTTCTTCCTCGCGACGATCGGCGAACGCAAGCGAGAACACGAACTACAATGTATACTTATACCTACACTTTCAAGCCGACAAGCAGCAACAATGAACAACAAACAGAAAAAAAAAGAAACTATCAGTATAATACGACTTTGTTTTATAAAAAAAGGTGTGGAATGAAAGGTGCGAAAAAAGCGAATATCAGATGCGTCTTTTTCATTGTCTGACCTTTCTCAAGCGTTCGCCTCCCATCCTGCGGATTCCTTCCCTTTCCCTGGAATAAGAGCCATTACGTGCCGGGAGGTAAGTATTTGTAAGTATCGAGTAATAGGATAAAGTTCTTTGCGAGAATTCGGCCTTCGTTAGCGCGGATCCGTCTTAATTAGCGTCATTGTCTTTCCGCGCCGGAAGAATTGTTGTTGCAGAACGTTGCGGAATGTCTAAGATTGTTGAATTTCTTGTCGATATTGTGTAAAATAAGCATCGATATATATCTTCAGCAGTTCACTTCTAAACATGTCTACGCATAACAATTTCTCCATTCCTTAAAAATTGCCTTCGTATACAACGCTAGAAAATATATAAATATAAATTCATATAAAATCGTACAATAATATTTGCTTCCTTCCCAAACAATTACTATAATATTCCTTAAAAGTTCAAAAGTATAATTCTTGACCGCCACCTGTCGATACAGCGACACACCGATTATCCAAATTCTGTTGAGCCACGAACACAGTCATATAGAAATAAATCTTAAATAAAAGTTAAAATAAACACGTGACCTAAAAAATTGGAAAGAAATCATCGTACACCGCCCACGGCCGCCTAGCAGGTAAGTATGCCTGAAAATATGAGGAAACGGGAGGGATCCGTCCGTTTGACGATTACCCGATCGAAATTCCTAAACGTTCGAAAATTCCTTTTGCCGTTTGTCGTATCGATGAAACGTAATACCGAACGTTTCCCGCTCGCGAGCGGCTTACGGAAAGCTTCTTAGACCGGAACTTACAAGCGGCGATTTTCCACCCAGTCCGACTCGCGACCCTTCCAAATTTCCACCCTCCCTTTGACACACTTACCGCCCCCTTACCACCCCCTTACTCTTCTTTCTTCTTTATATTTCTTCCCGATCGTATCGATCGCCATTCACTTTGACTCTTTTGCGCTACTCACTTGTTTGTCAAAGAGTTTCGTCTCGGAATCGTAAGATTGTATCGTCTGAATTTAGGAAATATTAGGGTTGTGGGAGGTTGGTGGCTTTCGTTTTTAAATTGTCGTTATTCGGTTTTTTTTTTAAATATGATATCGGGTTGGGAAGGGATTTTCGGTTTTCAAACGTAAATAGCGCTGTGATTTTTGTTCAGATCTTTTCTAAATACTTTCTTTCGGCATCTCGATGTTACTCGCATTTCGATTATGAGTAAAATGCATATTGCTTTGTCGGTTAAAGTTCATTCTCTGTAAGTATTAGTCATATTTCCTTGAAAAACCATAATTTACTTTGTTGCCAACCTAATATTCGGAAACGACAATTATTACAGCTACACAGATAAATTAGTGAGAGAAACTCTAATTTAGTAATTTCTGAACCAGTTTGCATTCCATCGCATGTAGAGTCCCATAAATAAATCTCTCACGAAACATTAAACTGCAACACTCCCTTGCATAAAAATTGATAGCCAAATAAACTCGATTCCGTACAACATATACGATAATCCTACGCAATACGTTCAAATAGCAAAACTAGTATCCGACTCCGCGCAGCTCGAAATTCCTAAACTACTCTCCATTCCCAAAACACCGCCCTGAAACCGATCCTCGCTCCTAATAAAATGCTCGGAACCCGCAGACATCCGCCGAACCAAAACCGGAAGTCCGCGAATGCATTTCTCGTCCCGCAACGGGCCCTTATCATATCGACGTGTATGTTTCCGTTATCGGAACTGACCGCAGAATGCGAGGCCGCGTTTCATTGCCGGCGAGTTTCGATTTCCACATTCAATCGGATTGGCGAGCTTACCCCCCACCCCCCTCACCTACCACACCCCCATACCCCTTCCAGTCACCACCCATGTACGCGCACACTCTCGCGACACCGTATCGTTCTAATCCCGTTATCGAAATGATTGTCTCGTACGAATCGATGCTCTCTCGTGCAGAGAGTGAGAGAGAGAGAGTGAGAGAGAGAGAGGAGCCAAATTTGGCTGGGCGAAATTCAATTCCGTTTGAGTCGACTCGACGCCGACTGCTTAACCCTTTCCTTTGACCCTTTACCCGCCGTTTGCCCAGAGCTGTCGATGCGATACTGTGCGCGCGAGCGAGCGCGCGCAGTTATGCGACCGTTATGCGGATGAAAACGCTGATTTGCGCGGATATCGAGTGCGAGATATCGATTGCGCTTGTCGAAGCTCTCATCGTATATTTGGGCCCTTGCATTCCTTATTCGGACGTATTTATCGTTGAGTGATCGGATACTTAAAGATTGGGTAATTTAAGATAAGAAGAATTTTGTAGTAGTTGTGTTAGAAAGTGATAGTTAATATGTGGTGGCTGCATCGATTTGAGTTGAAATACGAAACTATTCGAATGTTTAGATTGGCAAGAAAGGTATTTTCGGTGTTCCAAGCATAGCGTTGTAATTTTGTTGAAGAACTTCTGTGAGTGTGAAAATTCTTTGGTATTATTACAACAATTATTTAACCAGTAACACCATCCACTCTTCCACCCTCCCCCCCAAATTTTTGTTTACATCCGATACATACATTCCAATAAATTCGAATGCTCTCGATTCAAATCCGAGTACAAGACAGTACATTTCCATCGAAGATTTTCCGCTAAGCTGGCGGGAAGCGTAGCAAGATTTAAATTAAGATCCAACTCTCGCCTCTAACTGCGAACGTATCTAACCCAAAACGTGCGATTACGGCTACTTCTATCTAAATGAAAATCTTCCGCTCTCTGTATCCGAATCTGTAGCGAAGTGGGCCATTTTTTTCGCCGACCAATACGAAGCGCGTGCGGAACCGAACGTCGACGGATCACACGGTCGATGGATCGGGCTAACCTGGCGTCGCGACGCTCTCATTGGGCGAGGAGGAGCTCGTCTGAACGCCATTCACGTGCGATCGATATCAAACGCTTCGCTTCTCATAAGGTGCACTCGGCTAAATCCGTACACGGGGCAAATCCGCACTAGGCCCTCATTTATTCCCATATAGGTACGTTGTATTCTACCAACTGTCAGGTATTATAGAAATCTTCCTTTGGCTAGTATTCAATGGCTTGGATAGTATTCAACATAGATAGCCGCCATGTTTTGATTTCCCTGTTTAACTCGTCCGACAAAGTTCGTATTACTAATAATAATTCCGCTTTTGCCCCATAATAGAATGATAGAAGATTCAGTCATTTTTAAACAGGTTGAGCGGTTTTGCCCAAGTTCCAGCAGCAATGTTTTTAATTTATTAAGAAAGTCATAAGTTTCAGAAGGTATTTTTAATCCAAATTAATGCAGCTTAAAGAATAAACCATGCGCTAAATGAAAATACTGAGATTATTAGGGTTTAGTGGAATAGATAGAAAATACATCGGTTTAAAGTAAACATTACAATTTCTGACTCGGTTTTACCTCATTCCACCTTATACGTTGCACTGCACCAACTGCAAGGTAGAAATGTTCCTTTGGCTAGTATTCAATGGCTTGGATAGTATTCAGCATAGATGGCCGCCATGTATTCTGTGATTTCCCGTTTGACTCGTCCGACAAAGTTCGTATTACTAATAATAATTCCGCTTTTGCTCGATAATAGAATGATAGAAGATTCAATCAATTTTAAACAGGTTGTGTTTTTTGCAGGCAATGTTTTTAATTTATTAAGAAAGTGATAAGTTTCAGACGATATTTTTAATCCAAATTAATGCAGCTTAAAGAATAAACCATGCGCTATATAAAAACCCTAAATTATTAGGTTTTAGTGGAATAGATAGAAAATACATCAGTTTAAAGTAAACTTTGCAATTTCTGGCTCGGTTTTAGCCCACTAAATGCTAAAGCCGACGAAACGCCGACACAGGAAGTCATCAGCCGGAACCGATCGTAAGTAGCCAACAAGGTGAACAGTGCTGCCCAACGAAAAAACAATCCCGTCCCGAAAGCTCGCGTCAGCTCGCAGGCCGAACGAAACGAGTCCGCCAACTCTCGATATTCAGGATCTGCCGAGAAGATCCGCAGGACTGCCCCACGGAAAAGAAAAGTCATCCCCCGGTTCGGAAACCCTTTTTACCCCAGGATTCGTCTCGAGATCGAATCTTCGATCTCGTCCCGGTGCCGGATCGGGGATATATGGAAAGTTCGGCAAAGTAAATTTGTCCGGACGGCAGGCGGGGAAGGACAAAGATTCGGGCGAGGATCGCTGAATGGACGGGGATGGAAACAGGACGAAACGAAGTAGGTAGGTCCGGAGGTGGGAAACGGAAGGGAAGTAAGGAAGTAAGGAAGTAAGGAAGTAAGGAAGTAAGGAAGAAAGGAAGAAAGTGAGAAGAAGTCTGGACGCGAAACTCGATCTCGAGTTTTAATCCAATTCTCGCGTCTCCGGAGGAATCCTTCCCGGAGTCGCTGTTGACTCGTCCTTCGTCCTTGCCCCCCACACATTGACGTACTGCTGGGTTCTGGGCTCGGCCCCTCGCGTCCTTCGATCCTTCGACCCTGCCTTCCTGCCTTCCTGCCTTTTATGGCCGTACCGAATTCCCGATCCGCGGCAACATTCGTTTCCCTGGCAAGAAGGCTTCCCGTAAGTCCTTGCACACGATGTCCTGGGAAGGAGTCTGAAATACGGTGGGCAGGGAGGTGGGGAGGGGCGTAAATATCCTGCCGGATCTGCCCACGTCGACCGGCGTCACCCGGAACTGGCCGACGCAACGCTTGCCGCCCGATTTACGTCCGAATCTTTCGGAATGCATTGGGTTGGCAAACTAAATGTTCACCGATTTTGTCGAAAAATGATCTTCACACTTTTTTTATATTTTTGAAAAACTTCTATCGGCCTTAAAACATTTTCCTTTCAGCGTTAAATATTAGTCGCACGACATCGCGGGACAAAATGAGAAATTCTGTCGATTAAATTTTATTCTCTCCGTAATGCTATTGATTCACAGAAAACCGAAATTACTTTCTTGCCAACCTATGGACATCCCATCCGTATTACAACGTTCTCCGGTCTCTCCACCCTCTGCCTAATCAACGCGAGCCGATCGGATTCTAAGACTGCTTAGGCTCGGCGGAGAGAGTCTGCCGATTAGATTGCAATAAAGAAAACACGAAGGTCCGCCGAATCCCGAGGGACCAAAGTCGTTCGATATAACGTCCTGAATGTTTCATGCGGCGGCGAAGGCCGACAAACCTCACGTGTTCCCACTTGAACGAACGAAGGAGGAAGAGGCCGGGGGGGGGGGGGGGGGGGGGTAGGAAGCCGAAAAAGGGGGAGGGGTTTCATTAATATAATTGACGTCCGTGTATGACGATCGAAATCCTGTTTGCCGCCAATTTGGCCGAATGGGATTTGACAGGGCTTTGATAGGTGAATGAGGACGAATGACTCGACCTTGAACGGACGGAAGGACGAGAGGACGGAACGAGCGAAGGATCGAGAATGGAAGGGCACGGATGTGGCGGAGATCGGCAGAGATGAGGAAGTGAACTGGACTGTTACTCGCTGGCCTGCCGGAGAAAGATGGGATGGAAGATAAGATTGACGATACTCTCAAGGTCGAGGAGAGTGTCGACGAGAGATGAAACGAGCCGAGAGTAGATCGCGGAGAAGCGACGCGAGTCAGAATTGACCGTATCGGACCGATGTGCGAGGAGTGAATGAGATCGACGAGAGATCGAGAGTCGAGCGAGGACAGAGAGTGAACGACCGTAAAAGGACAGAGATTATGGCGGAATACGAATTGAGAGAAGACGGACGGATACAAATAAGATTCGAAGAGTCGACCTAAGAAGGAGAAGCGGATCATAAATCAGAAACTAACGAGATAACGATAAAAATGAGTAATGAAGGGAGAATGGGTGGGAGGGGAGGGGTGTGTCGGGGGGGGGGGGGGGTAGATTGATCGTGTGAGAAGAGAGTCCGATGTTTATGTGCGATCGCATAATGTGGCAGAGAATTATTCATGACGTTCCGGGCACATTATTTCTGACAGGCCGCTTCATCGGTGGGCGACGTATTAGTTATTGACATAAATTCGGCGCGAGGGGGGGGGGGGGGGCGGGGAATCGACGTAAAATGTTTCACGGTTCTAATTCGAGTGGCCGATTTGGCGTAAGCGATGTGGACGCAGTTAATGGACGTCGATTGTTATCGAATTTTGGCCGGGAACTGACGGCGATCGAAACAGTTCCGAGCGAGGCTGCTTATTTGGAAAATTTGACGGGCGCGGGGTAATAAATACACGGACGTTATTATATTATGAAACTAGAAAAATTAATTATTCCGTTCCAGTTATCCTTTCTTATAAAGGGTACGATTTCTGTATGTTAGTAACATGATTAAAGTTAGCAATAATTTCCCAGAATAGAGCAGAAATAAGGCAAAAAAAAAACAATTACAAAAAGTCACTGTTTGACAAACCAATATTCTTTTTCATTAACATTGCTTTTTTTTATTCCAATGTCGTTTAGTAGCCATTAAATAGAACATAATATTATGTCATAATGCTCGAAAAATTGGTAAACTCCGTCTATCCTGTCTTTTCAACATTACAATTTCAATACGTTGGTAGAATGATCCGAAGTCAGAGATATTTTTTCACAGCAGAGCAGCAATCGAGCAAAAACCGATTTTAGAGAAAACCACTGCTTTACAAACCAAAATTCTCCTTCATTAATATAACTTTTACTTAAGTCCAATTTAATTTAGTGGCCATTAAATAAAACATAATATTATATCATAATACTCGAAGAATTGTTAAACTCCAGCCTTCTTGTCATTGTCGGCATTAGGATTTCGGTATGTTTAGTAGAACGGATCGAAGACACTACCGTCAGCGGCGAACTCTCACATCACGATCCGAATTAGGCATCGAACTTTTACGCATAAGCGGCCATTTAATGAACGAACGACAACAGAGGGCGAGTGCAAGGACGTTTATTATAGCCGTAAGGCAGGACTTCCGGTGGGGTAATTGAATAAAAGGAGGCCTTGGGGCGTGCGTTCCCGATAGTGGCTTCCAACCCCCCACCCCCTCCCACCCCCTGTGCGACCCACGCCATAACAGATACAGAGCACGGCGGGGACCGCCCATTCGCCTGAAAATAATTAACCCTCCGCGAGATCCGAAATACCTTCAACCATTATCATCATCATCCCCTATTCGACCTACGACGTCGAACAAAGAACAGTCTTTCGACAATTTCAGTTGGTCCCGAAAGCAGGCCTAAAAATGATAACCGCCAATACGAATCTTGTCATCTTTCCGTTCATCATCAAAAATTCCTACCAACCCCCTAACAACCCCCAACTTCCCTATCTACGTTTACACACCTGTGCAACAGATTCGACGAGCTCTCCGGCAAGAACTTTTCGTTTGACACACTCGCAATCCGCCGAAACAAACTTCCCTCCCCCTCGGCACCCCTAATCGGCCATCTTCATACACCCCCCCAGGATCGTCACTCGACACATCGGCAGAGGCTCTAAAAGAATATCTCTCCCTCCCAAGCGCCGTAAAGGCGAGGGAAGCGGATCTACGTTAAGGGCCCGTTAACGTTCGAGCGTACGCCTTTTTTTTTTATTCCACCCCCTCCCCTGGGAAGACTGGCCGCGCGAAGGTCGTAAAGAGTCCTCGCTGCAATCTGTAATTAGATCGGGATCGTTCCTGGCTCGAATCTGGATCGCGCGTCGCTGCCCGCGGCGGGCGAGGCTCTTTACCTGCTTAGGGGTCGGCATCCAAAGGGGTGGTCTGCCCTGTCTCGGGGTTAGGTAATGCGAAATTCGCCCCTCGGATGCCGCCGAGATTTAGCGGTCGCGTGCGCGAGGCATTATCTTTTCGAGTTTTAGGCTGGGAGAGATTGCGAGGCGAAAAATTTCGCTTGTCGGACGCTAGGGGTGAAAAATTGAGGCCGGCGGCGAGGGAGGGGGGAAGGGTGGAGGTTGATGACCCTTTTCACGTTCTTCCTCCCGTCGTTTCTTCCGTTGCCCGATGCCATTGTCCGAGAGGTGTTAACAATGTCGGCCGCGAGTTTTGCTTGAGGATTTGGGATTTTTTTGGGGGAGGGGGTTAGGTATGGGGGTGCGATTGGCGGGGTTGACGGTGTCGATTGAGGGTAGGCAGGGGAAGAAATGTATTTTTGAGTGTAACGGTTGCTCGTTGGGATCGATGAATTTTTGTTCGATATCAGTAGTGACTGCTGTAGTATATTTTAAATTAACTATTGTGTTCAAGGTCGTCTAATAAATCTTCGAGTTCTCAAGGAAAAGCTGCGGTATTCAATTTAATTTCCAACACCGTCCGAAATCGGCAATAATTTCGAACGGCAACAGTCACAGGTACGTACGCGACATTGTCAACTGTAAACGTACGGTGTCGAATCGGTCGCACCTAACCTTCCGGACGCAACTTTGGCATAGCCAGCCGTCAGTTTTATCGATGGGCTTTATTATGTTCGGGGCCGTCTTTCACGACTGTCCGGAAGCTGACTTTTACTGCGACGGCTGGCAAACACTGCGCCCTTTAATCTTCTTCTTTACGATCCCTGTAAAAAAAAAAAGGAAGAAAAAAGTAGGAGTCAGCGTCGTCCAATCCCACGCCGATATCGGGACACTCCATTGGCCCGGCTACGGCCAGCTTTATGCAGGAAACGGCCGTAATCGCGGACCGACTGGCAATGCGTCGTGCGAACGCGAACAGAAATTGGAGAACGATGGCTGGCAGCGGCGAAAATTGAAAATTTATTCGCTTGAAATTGTCAACCCTGCCTACCGTTAATCAAAGATAGTAGATTCGCATCGGCTGTACGGTACGCAAGATTTCGAATTCTTAACGCATTGGCTGCCACGATTTTGGAATTTATATAATTATATCGTTACACGACCCTTTGGGTATGTATATAAATTTCCGGCAAAAAGGTAAAAAGAGATTTGGCAGTTAATGGGTTAATCAGTCAGCTGCGTTTGACGACTATATCCGTCATGAAACAATCGCATATTTTTAGGCGTATAATACAGTTAACCTTTCTATTTAAACTGTAATTTTAGTGTAAAGTAAAATATATACGTAAATTTATAATAAGTAAAAGACGGAGACAGATCTGAATCAAATTATGAATTTGGGATTAATTTATAATTGTTCTGAAAAATTGTCCGTTTACACGCGTCTGGAAAATTTAGATTTGAAGTTAAGAGTAGAGGCGAATCTAACGATAAAATTTGATATGTTCGAAGGATGGATTCAATCGCGTTGGCCTGTGACACATAAGAAATTGCATTCATTGGCCCGGAATGCATGTTGCATATAGAATCCGCAGCCATTAGCGTCTGAAACGTAGAATGCGCGTTACGTATAGCTTCTGCGCTCATTAACCCCTTCGAGGGCGGAATTCGCGTTACATGTAAAGACCATATTCATTAATGTCGCCCGTGTAGAATGCATATTGCATGCGGAATGCTTAGTCATTAACTGTTCGAATACGGAATGCGCGTAGCGCATAGAATCTTTAGTTATTAAACGCTCGTCGGTGATATTACGATATTCACACCCGATGTAACGCCCGTTACATGAATGATCAAAAGTCGTTAACCTTTGGTGGAATATGTATACGTCAATATTATATCGTTTGGCAATGCTTGAAATAAAAATTATGGTATAAATAATAAAATCGGTATTACGATATTCACACCTAATGAAAGACCCATTACACGAATGATCAAAAGCCTTTAAGCTTTCGTGGAATATATGTACATCAATATTATATCGTTCGGCAATGCTTGAAATAAAAATTATTGTATAAATAATAAAATTTGGTAATGATGAGTACATTTTTTAACGGCTATATATATTTGAATTATAATTTAATGTATTATTGTTAATAATTATTAATTATCCTTTGTGTCCCAATATGTTATGTGTCCTGAAGACACTGTAAGGTGTCAAAACATGTAGAGCATAAAGAAAAATTAAAATAAACTATCTTCAATCAAAATAAGGGCTTTTAGTTTGTGTAAAATGATTATTAATATATTAACGTACAATAAACACAATTTGCATATATTGTACGGGCACGTGGCATGTATTAACTTTGTGTGCAGCGATAATATCGAATTTAGAATTTGCGATCATCGAAAGGGTCGGATATTATTTATCCTGGAACGTATGAATTATAGCTACGTTTCATTAACTTTTGCATAGGGCGCGTATTACGCGAAATCTGTCGTTACAAAGGGACCGATATAACGAGGCGGATTTAATATACCACGCAAACTCATTAAATCTGTTAAACTGCGTACGTCACGAACGATATCCGTAATTAAGGGATTCTTAATTTTGCGTATTACAAAATTAATACCTATGATAATAAAGCATTCTCTTTTAGGGTTTCAATGGCGCATTAATATCATTTAATTTAACCGTGAAGAACTTTTATTTTGTAATTTCAACGGATATACGTAGAATATAAATCATCCTTTATCGAATTGTATAAACATGTTAAATGTTGAGTTTTTCCTCCTTTTCCAACCTATTTCCAGCTATATTATTGATATTATTGCATTTAGAAGGCTGAGGTTTCGATTTTTATACATATTAATTGTTTTTTTTCTGATCTAAACCACAAATGACTCAATATAATCACGTTCAATCAGAGCCCGAAAAAGTCCAGTTTCCAGCATTTTCGAACAGTTTTTTGGCCATACCTTGAAAACTATTGCACTTAGAAGGCTCGAGAAAGCTCGGCATAATCCTCCGCAACCTGATCAAAGCTTCCCGATCAAACGGATTCCATAAAACAATCCCTTTACCCTGCCCACCCCTCTCTCGTCGCGTTAACACTCCTAACCTCTCCTAATCCCAACGCGGAAGACGATCCGCAACCGAAATCCTAAGTTATTTGCCGCCGACCGTAAAACACATAACATCCACTCGACGTATTCATTAGCCCCCTGCTGGCGTCAGTTCCTGAAGACCAGGAGCCGAGTAGCGGAATCCTCGGCAACGTTCCTGTCGGCCAGTCGGACATTAAGCGGAAACTAGCTGTGCTAAACGTATCTTCCGGGACAAAGAGCGGGCCTCGTCCTCGACGGCAAACGGAGTTCAAGATTAAGCTGAACCTCTCCTTCGGTAGGCGGCGCTTAGCAACGATCTGGGAATATGCCTCCAGTACGTGTTAATACGCCAAGTTTCCCTGTTGCTCGCCGGCTTCCTAGGCGAAACTCCTGAGGGGTTGGGAGGGTGGTGCGTGAAAATTTAGCGAATGCGCCCAGCCTCGGCCAGAGCTTGTTGCGTCTGAGGGGACCACCTTTCGAGGTCGTCAGCTGAGGTCCGGAGGTTATTCACGGTTCTGGCATTTTCGTGCGCTTACGGGAGGTTCGCTATTTGACGGCTTCGAATGAATTGATGGGAGTGAGCGTAGGAGGGGTGATGAATGTTTCGTAGGTGAAGGTTAAAGTATAGGTGTCGTGGAGTAGGACTGGAGTTCTTGCATACTTTAATACGAAAGGAATGACTCGATGAGTAGATACTGAAGGGTGGAAGGTTTTATGTCTGTACGAATTTTGAAACGGGACATTATATCCTAAACAGATTTTTAATGTAAAGCTTAGGTCCGGAGGTTATTCACGGTTCTGGCGTTTTGGTGCGCTTACGGGACGTTCGCTATTTGACGGCTTCGAATGAACTGATGGGAGTGAGCGTAGGAGGGGTGTTGAATGTTTCGTAGGTGAAGGTGGAAGGTTAAAGTATAGGTGTCGTGGAGTAGGACTGGAGTTCTTGCATACTTTAATAGGAAAGGCATGGCTTCTGTTTTGTAGATGGGATGGCTTCCGGTTCTGTACACATTTTGAAATACCTACACATTACACAAGTACACATTTTGGAATAAATATGAAATTCTTAAGAAATTTTGTAAGTTCAATCCTTATCAAGTTTTTCTCGATAAATTCTCACCAACGTTATAACTAATAAAAATTGTATCTTGGCAGTAGTAAATATTACTTCTATGTCATACTATAATGAAACATAAAAGCTTCGAATCCTGTACACATTTTAAATCAACGATATGCATTCTAACAGATTTTCGATTCTTGAACTTCACAAAATTCCACTCAATAAATTCTCACGAATGACACTTCCGTTAAAAGACCATCAAGACACTAAATATAAATAAAAAAAAATCGACCATACTCCAAATTGGTAGCGTTACTTAAAGTTCCCAACAGTTCAAAATTCCGAAGCAAATCCATCCGAACCTTTGAAAAGAACGGACGTTACAGGAAAATCGTGAAAAATCCCACTCCGAGAATAGGCGGGACGACTCGAGCTACTTAAGGGTGACGAAACGATTAGCCGAGCAACTCGAACACCCCCCACCCCACCCCTCTCTACAGCGGACAACAATGCCATTATTATCCAGCGACGGCTCGTAAAAAACCGCGCGCGCAGAAGGAGGACATTCCGACGTTCGCGTAATCGAGAAAATTGCCCCGTAATCGGGCCGCTCTATCGCTCTCACTCCAATCCACCCTCAACCCCCCCCCCCCCCCACCTCCCTCTTCAGCCAGCCCTCCCCAAGCCCCATCTCGGATGCAAAACGAAAATCACTCAGAAAATTACTCCGTAATCGCGACGTTCTATCGTGCGACTTTCTCGACGTTCCGCGAATAAAATCGCTCGACTTCTTCGACGTAGGGGCGGCGAGGGGGTGAGGGAGGGCGACAGCCGGCTGATGGACGAGTCGCTCGTCGATTCGGCTCGAGATAATTCTGGCTAACGATGTCGCGATAAACGTAACCGGCGCGATCGACGAACGTTCTCGATCGAAGTCGAAATCGCGTGCGATGGCAGAGTGGAAGCGAGGGGGGAGGGGGGGCTTGACAGGCGGGGGTTGACAGCCGCTTATTCGTTCGGAAGCTTCTTGTATTCCCTACCCTTAGTCCCGCTTAGCTTCGGGCTAATATTGGCGCTCTCGCACAATTTTTCATTCGCGCTTGTCGATAGATCGCGCGAGCGTATTAACTGATAACGAATGAATTCGATGCGAATCAATTCCGAAAAGTGGTATGTGGCAGAAAAATGTTGTGGGTGAAAGGAGACGAATGTTACTTTAGGCTATTAATTGTAATATTTCTATTTGCTTCGAATGAATTTTGCTTCGTGCCGATGGGAATATTTTTGCAATTTATTAGGGTGTTTAGCAATGAGTGTATTCGGTAATAATAAATGTACTTAATGGTTATTGAGGAATAATTGAAAGCGGCGAAACGTAAGATGAATAAGTTCTACTATAAATAAATTACGTAAAGTTCAATTTTAGAGTATGACCAAAGTATATATTTTTCTGTAATATTTCCATTTACTTACAATGAGATACGTTTCACTCCACGATAATAAGAGAACTTTTACAATTTTGCAGAACCTTCGTCCAGCGTAAATATATTCTAATAATGAATGTACCCAATTTCACGGAATTACAAGCTATAATACAACGTTTTTACATCTGACCGCGAAACATTAGACATCTCCGCGCAATTCCATGAATCCCATAACAGATACGCGCACACCATACGCCACTGTTTCTCTCTCCATCTAGAATTACAGAATTCGCGGGCCAGTTCCGTATTCCATAAAATGTAATATAATATCCGTAATACCGAGCATAACATTATCACTTTACATTCGTCTCTCTCGTCCCGGAGCTGGCCGCCGATTCTTAATTACTTTCTGGCATCGTGCGGCCTGTGGAAACCGGTTAACCGACAACGAAGTTACATCGGATTACAATGTGGCTCGGCCGACCGCTCTCGCGTTTAGCTGGAAACCGATTCCTTACGCGCGACGGCTCAAAACTGAAACGGCGGAATTAGCTCTGCATTAGAATCCGGCTTTTGCCGGCGGCACTCGGCCTGCCAGAACGTTACCTATCATCAGTCCGGCTCCGTTCCGTTCCGTTCCGGCGGAAACGTCATTTCGATGCCCGGCAAAATGACGTGACATTAGATTGAACAACCGCGAATTATACCCCGTGACTGATTTGATACGCGATACGGGCTCAAACTGCAACGGCAATTAACGCAAACGAAGTAGTTGTCTGCTCGCTGTGGGCCGACGTTACATGTTCAATTTTGTCCGGTTGTGCTGTAACGATGTTCGCATCGTCAAGACTGTCGGGTCAGAATTTCCGTTCGTTACTTGCCAAGGGTGAAGACGGTAATATTGTTTTCGGTTGTATTTTATTGTACATGCAATTTCTTCGCGTTAACGGTTCGGAATTTCTAGATATTTTCAACTTGAATTCCTGATGTAATTTAATAATAATGATTAGTGCGATTTATAAATTTTCAATTTTGCATAATACTCGATTGCAAGATTGCGTTTGCGACGGTTAGAATTTCTAAGTGCTTCCTTTTAGAACTTTACATTTTCAGCTTGAGTTCTGTAAGTATTTAATAATAACCATTAGTACGATTTATGAATATTAATTTTGTAATACACCCGGTTCAAATTCAGTTCTGTAACATTCCCTACGATATTCTCTTTAACAGCAGAAAATAGACATTTAACATTTTACTAAACCTATGTTTCCAAAAAATGTTCTAAACTTCTTTGACTCCGATTTCAATTAGTATATAATAATAGCCAGTAGAACTCATGATTTTATTGCTGTAATGACACATACCATTACACGTTTAATAATATTTCGCAGTGCCTAGAACCTGAACACAAACGCACCCAACGAAACATTCATCTTCCACGTACACAGTTACACCTTTGAGTTCACGAACACTTTTACACTTTGGCGGAAATTTTCGTTTCGCAGCCGGAAACCGCGACGCTCATCGTTTTCACTTGCGGCCAAGATTCTATCTGGCCTGGGGTTAAGCTCAGGAAAAGGCGACAGAGTCTATCTACCCTGATTTGTGGCCAAGGTCAAATTTTATCTGATAACCGCCGATCGGATTTGCCAGTTCGAAAGACGTACCGCTTCGAAATTTTCCAATTTCTCAACCCTGTCGGTATATAAGTCGGAGTGTAAGACTGATTTTAAGTTGAAATAGTGTAACGATCGTGATTACATTGAAAATATATATATATATATGAAATATCTCGTTATTCGTTAATAATATAATAGAATAATTCGGGCAGAACATATATTCCGATAGTCTTTATTGATTATTTTCTAGTAATTGCTATCATATTTTATTAGGAACTGTATACCTTATAATTGGTGATACCGAAATTGTTCAGCTCACTAAATTAGTTTTAATGATTGGGATTCTAACTTTAACACTTGCTACGAATTTACTTATCATATAAAACTGACTTCGTTAATTTACATTTGAATGTGGATATTTGTCTTGAGACAAATTACTTTCGAGAGCTAAAACAAATCTATGCCCACAATCGCCGATAAAATTAATACATAATTCGGTTGAAAACTGAAAATAATTACAGCATCTTTCTGTATACAGTCCGTAATATGCATATATGTGTCATTGGTAATAAAAGTGGTCTGAGTCAATATAAGTTTCATCAAATGTACCATAGGCGAAAAAAGCTTATCCGTCGATCGGCCCCGAATTCTTCGCATTAAACAGTCGGCCCGCTTCGGAGACGTATCGAGTGCGGACCATTAACCCTCATTTCGCCGAAGAATCCCGTTATAAAAAGCGCCCTCGAGGGTGGCTACGTGGACGGGGGCGCGGTGGGGTTGAAGAGGTGAGGCTCGTGTGTGCACGGCTGAATAACACTCGAGGCTGGTGATGCTGATACTGCACTCGAGCTTTATTGTCCCGAGCGAAGCATCGAAGCACCTACCCACTCATCGAGTTTATTCCGCGATACGAGATGACGACGTTTTCGTTATCGGAGCTTTTACGGTGTATAATCTACCATCAACACCTACCTGCCCCCTTCCACCCCCTACTCCTACGCACTTCCCCCGCTTCCGTAAAAGCATCTCCTCGCATTGCCCAGCACTCGTTCGCACGTCTTTACGATCGTTTCTCGCCGCTTTACGCACTCTGAGTTCCAGGTCCCTCGATTATGGTCGTTCCCGCACCGATCGTGTTCGTTTCCGGCAGGGAGAGGGTTGAGAATATTTTCTGCGGCGGTCGATGTGTTCCTCGCGCGAGATTCTTCTACCCGTTACCGTTTCTTCGGCCAAAAAATGGAAAGCTTTCCGATCGACTTGTGCTTAGACATACTTAAAGTGGATCGAAAGAGGATCACAAAAATCGCAGGTAGAGCCTTCTAAGTGCATTATTTTCGGAGTTAGAGTCAAAAAACCATCGACTTGTTTAACCGGGCCGGAACAATGCTCGATCAATACTACTTAAACAATTATTGTGCCTGTAACTTTTGAACCGTTGATCAGAACCTGTGATAATCATACACTTTTTTGAAGCTATTGACGCGCTCTAACGGGTAGGACTATCGGCGAAAGTCAATCTTAAAAAAAAGTTTTGGAGTTTGTAAGTCAATGGTTTTTTGGCTGTAACTCCGAAACTAATGCGAATTTTGACCAACGACAAACGGTTCGTTGACTTATTTTTGATCCCCTACGAGATAGCAAAAGGACGGCAGTTTCGATTTTTTGACCCAAAAAAATGGTAAGGCTAACCCCTTGCCGTTTTTCTCAGCCAAAAAATGAAAGTCGCCGGATCGAATCGCGCTTTTGCATAGTGGTAGGGGTTCAATAAAGACTCAGCCAGCCGTTTTCCGTTCCCCGATATTTGCCTTATTTTCGGAGTTACAGCTACTCAAACATTGACTTGAAACATCAAAAAATTTTTTTTTAAATCGACTTTCGCCGATAGCCCAATCCCATAGAGCACGTCAAAAGCTGCAAAAAAAGTGTATGATCATCATAAATTTTGATGAGCGGTTCAAAAGTTACAGGCGAAATAAATGTTTAAGTAGTATTGATCAAGCATTGTTCCGACGCGCTTAAACAAGTCGATGGTTTTTTGGCTGTAACTCCGAAAATATTGCGAATTTTGACCAACGACAAACGGTTCGTTGACTTATTTTTGATCCCCTACGAGATAGCAAAAGGACGGCAGTTTCGATTTTTTGACCCAAAAAAATGGTAAGGCTAACCCCTTGCCGTTTTTCTGAGCTAAAAAATGAAAGTCGGCGGATCGGATTCTCCTTTTGCTATCTTGTAGAGGGTCAATAGTAAGTTACCGCACCGTTTGTCGTTGATCAAAATTCGCATTAGTTTCGGAGTTACAGCCGATTTTCTAAAATCGAGAAAATGGTAAGGCTAACCCCTTGCTGTTTTTTTCAGCCAAAAAATGAAAGTCGGCGGATCGGATTCTCCTTTTGCTATCTTGTAGAGGCTCAATAGTAAGTCACCACACCGTTTGTCGTTGGTCAAAATTCGCATTAGTTTCGGAGTTACAGCCGATTTTCTAAAATCGAGAAAATGGTACGGCTAACCCCTTGCCGTTTTTTTCAGCCAAAAAATGAAAGTCGGCGGATCGGATTCTCCTTTTGCTATCTTGTAGAGGGTCAATAGTAAGTCACCGCACCGTTTGTCGTTGGTCAAAATTCGCATTAGTTTCGGAGTTACAGCCGATTTTCTAAAATCGAGAAAATGGTAAGGCTAACCCCTTGCTGTTTTTTTCAGCCAAAAAATGAAAGTCGGCGGATCGGATTCTCCTTTTGCTATCTTGTAGAGGCTCAATAGTAAGTCACCGCACCGTTTGTCGTTGGTCAAAATTCGCATTAGTTTCGGAGTTACAGCCGATTTTCTAAAATCGAGAAAATGGTAAGGCTAACCCCTTGCTGTTTTTTTCAGCCAAAAAATGAAAGTCGGCGGATCGGATTCTCCTTTTGCTATCTTGTAGAGGCTCAATAGTAAGTCACCGCACCGTTTGTCGTTGGTCAAAATTCGCATTAGTTTCGGAGTTACAGCCGATTTTCTAAAATCGAGAAAATGGTAAGGCTAACCCCTTGCCGTTTTTTTGGGCCAAAAAATGAAAGTCGGCGGATCGGATTCTCCTTTTGCTATCTTGTAGAGGGTCAATAGTAAGTCACCGCACCGTTTGTCGTTGGTCAAAATTCGCATTAGTTTCGGAGTTACAGCCGATTTTCTAAATTCGAGAAAATGGTAAGGCTAACCCCTTGCCGTTTTTTTCAGCCAAAAAATGAAAGTCGGCGGATCGGATTCTCCTTTTGCTATCTTGTAGAGGGTCAAAAGTAAGTCACCGAACCGTTTGCCGTTCCTTGATATTTGCCTTATTTTCGGAGTTACAGCTACCAGAAGATTGACTAAAAACTCGATAAATGATGCAGCACGTAATATTGGTCTTACTTAGCCGCTTCGATAGGAAAAGTGTTAATCGTTTCAAGACAGTTTTAAGTGTGTTGCTTATATACCTTTGCGACTATATTACTATTAAAGTATTAAAGATAATTATTATGTAAGAAATTGTTCGTATGGATGTATGTGGTCTGAGTAGTATGTATGTAGCGTGTATGCGAAAAGTACAACAATTGTATGGAAATTAGATTATAACTGTGTAAGAAACATTTTTTACTGTATACTATTTTTCCTTACAATATATGTATTAAACGAAACTCTGCGTTCTCTAATTACTTAGTTATAAAATCCCATATATCCAATATCCCTCGCCGAAACCATGCCTTTTTCTCTCGCAATAAAATTCACAAACTTCGATGAAATCTGATGGGACCACCATATAAATGCCATGGGAGAAGAAGGCCAGCGACTCTTCTATTCATTTCGTATCGTAAATAATTCCATTCTTATGGAAAACACCATGGGAATAGTGAGAAATCATAAAATATACGATGGGACGAAATCTCGGTTAGGATTGGATTCAGTCAAGCGTGAAAATGTCGAAAATCTGACCAAGTAACAGGAACACAGAAGTACCAAAGAGGTGGCACAACGAAACTGGGCGTGTTCAGTCAAGCGTGACGACTAAGAATTTCAGAATTTTGCCCAAAATCAGACGAGTTAACAGGAACATAGGAGTACCGAAGAGGTGGCACAGCGAAACTCCGCGTGTTTAGTCAAGCGTGACGAGCGAACTTTTCGAAATTTTACCCAAAATCGGACGATTTAACAGGAACATAGGAGTACCGAAGAGGTGGCACTGCGAAACTCGGCGTGTTCAGTCAAGCGTGACGATTAACATTTTCAGAATCTTGCCCAATTCTCTCTACTTCTCTATGTTCCAATTTTCCTTTCTCGTTCGTTTTACGTATTCTATAGACTTCCCATAGGATATTTGTAATTCTGATTGCTTTTACTGACACTGTACGTGTAGCTTATGGTTTCCTTATGATGTACTTATGGTTTTTGCTAGTATTCTTATCTATCTAACTTAAAATTAATTCCTATCATTTTTAATGGGTTTCCTATGGCGTTTCTGCGCTTGTACTATTCTTTAACAATACTTACCATATATTTGATGGACTTTATGGCTTCCCCTGTGTTCTGATGGTGTCTGATTATCTTGCCATTCTCGAACTATTGTTTTGTGGATCTTGAACTTCCCGAAATGAACAACGATGGACTTACAACTATTGTAAACGACGATGGGGAATAGGTGGGTTAGGAAAGTAATCGTTCAACGCTAATTTTGGTTTAATTTCAGGTATATTGTAAAACCATTGAATAATATACATTCCATTTTCCTTAGTAATAGGTATTTGTATATATAATAATCGAATATAATGGTATTAATTATTGTATCTTATCAATAGTATCACTGGTGTACTATAATAACGCTTATATCACTTTCCATTTCGATTACTTTGGTGCGGCTGATTAAACTGCATTGCATTGCTCAGTGTACACGCATACAGTCTGATTTGCGATGTCAGAAGCTGGCAGCTTGGTTGATTGAATTCCGATGTCCAAATCCACCTGTAAATTCAAAGAAGAAATCTATTAATAAGGATCAAGACTGATTTTACAGTGAGGGTTATAAGTTGGGACCGAGAAATTGAGCGTGTAACAATTTATATGAAAATTACAAATTAATTCCATCCTGTAAATCTTTTCTTTTTCATAAACCATACATGTTTTATGTGTGGTATTCTATTGATTAACTACAATCTATCTCATGTGTACCTGTTTTGCGCCGCTCAGAATTTTACGTCTGTTGCGAAGACTATTATGTCTAATCCGTTTTTTGGCTGTAACTTAGAAAATAACGCCAATATCGAGGAACGGGAAAGGGCTGGATGACTTTCTATTGACACCCTACCACCATGTAAAAGCGCAATTCGATCCGGCGACTATTGATTTTTGGCCGCAAAAAATGGTAAGGCTAACCCCTTGCCGTTTTTTTGGGCCAAAAAATGAAAGTCGGCGGATCGGATTCTCCTTTTGCTATCTTGTAGAGGGTCAATAGTAAGTCACCGCACCGTTTGTCGTTGGTCAAAATTCGCATTAGTTTCGGAGTTACAGCCGATTTTCTAAAATCGAGAAAATGGTAAGGCTAACCCCTTGCCGTTTTTTTCAGCCAAAAAATGAAAGTCGGCGGATCAGATTCTCCTTTTGCTATCTTGTAGAGGGTCAATAGTAAGTCAGCGAGCCGTTTGTCGTTGGTCAAAATTCGCATTAGTTTCGGAGTTACAGCCGATTTTCTAAAATCGAGAAAATGGTAAGGCTAACCCCTTGCCGTTTTTTTCAGCCAAAAAATGAAAGTCGGCGGATCGGATTCTCCTTTTGCTATCTTGTAGAGGGTCAATAGTAAGTCAGCGAGCCGTTTGTCGTTGGTCAAAATTCGCATTAGTTTCGGAGTTACAGCCGATTTTCTAAAATCGAGAAAATGGTAAGGCTAACCCCTTGCCGTTTTTTTGGGCCAAAAAATGAAAGTCGGCGGATCGGATTCTCCTTTTGCTATCTTGTAGAGGGTCAATAGTAAGTCACCGCGCCGTTTGCCGTTCCTTGATATTTGCCTTATTTTCGGAGTTACAGCTACCAGAAGATTGACTAAAAACTGGATAAATGATGCAGCACGTAATATTGGTCTTACTTAGCCGCTTCGATAGGAAAAGTGTTAATCGTTTCAAGACAGTTTTAAGTGTGTTGCTTATATACCTTTGCGACTATATTAATATTAAATTATTAAAGATAATTATTATGTAAGAAATTGTACGTATGGATGTATGTGGTCTGAGTAGTATGTATGTAGCGTGTATGCGAAAAGTACAACAATTGTATGGGAATTAGATTATAACTATGTAAGAAACATTTTTTACTGTATACTATTTTTCCTTACAATATATGTATTAAACGAAACTCTGCGTTCTCTAATTACTTAGTTATAAGATCCCATATATTCAATATCCCTCGCCGAAACCATGCCTTTTTCTCTCGTATCAAAATTCTCAAAATTCGATGAAACCTCATGGGACCACCATATAAATGCCATGGGAGAAGAAGGCAAGTGACTGTTCTATTCATTTCGTATCGTAAAGAATTCCATTTTGATGAAAAACACCATGGGAATAGCGAGAAAGCATAAAATATACCAAGGGGCGAAATTTCAATTAGGGCTGGATTCAGTCAAGCGTGAAAAATGCAAAAATTTTAAAGTCTTGGTTAGGACTGGATTCAGTCAGGCGTGAAAAATACGAAAAATTGTCGAAATTCAAGTAGACCAAGTATCAGGAACATAGAAGTACCGAAGAGGTGGCACTGCGAAACTCGGCGTGTTCAGTCAAGCGTGACGACTAAGAATTTCAGAAATTTGCCCAAAATCAGACGATTTAACAGGAACATAGGAGTACCGAAGAGGTGGCACTGCGAAACTCGGCGTGTTCACTCAAGCGTGACGACTAAGAATTTCAGAATTTTGCCCAAAATCAGACGATTTAACAGGAACATAGGAGTATCGAAGAGGTGGCACGGCGAATCTCGGCGTGTTCACTCAAGCGTGACGACTAAGAATTTCAGAATTTTGCCCAAAATCAGACGATTTAACAGGAACATAGGAGTATCGAAGAGGTGGCACGGCGAATCTCGGCGTGTTCAGTCAAGCGTGACGATCAACGTTTTCAGAACCTTACCCAAATTTCTGTACTTCTCTATGTTACAACTTTCCTTTCTCGTTCGTTTTACATATTCTATATACTTCCCATAGGCTATTTGTAATTCTGATTGCTTTTACTGATTCTGAGCGTGTAGCTTATGGTTTCCTTATGGTTTTCTTATGGTTTTCTTATGGTTTTTGCTGGTATTCTCACTTATCTAATTTAAAATTAATTCCTATCATTTTTAATGGGTTTCCTATGGCGTTTCTGCGCTTGTAGTATTCTATAACAATACTTACCGTATATTTTATGGCTTTCCCTGAGTTCTGATGGTGTCTGATTGTCTTGCAATTCTCGAAGTATTGTTTTATGGATCTTGAACTTCCCGAAATGAACAACGATGGACTTATAACTATTGTAAACGACGATGGGGAATAGGTGGGTTAGGAAAGTAAACGTTGAACGCAAATTTTGGTTTAATTTGTTGTATATTGTAAAACCATTGAATAATATACATTTCATTTTCCTTAATAAAAGGTATTTAAACTAAATATAATATTCTTACTATCTCGCACGCTGGTACAATTGAAAGTAAGTATGCAAAAGTGTATCAGTCGCTCGCAGTACATCAGTCGTATATAATTATCGAATATAATAGCATTAATTATTCTATTTTACCAATAGTATTACTTATATACTATAATAACGCTTATATTACTTTCTATTTCGATCACATTGGTACTGATGATTAAACCGCAATTGCGCTGATTAATGTACACGCATACAGTCCGATTTGTGAAGTCAGAAGCAGAAGGAGGGTTCATTGAATTTCCATGTCCGGATAAATCTGAAAATTTAAAGAAGAAATCTCTTAATAAGGCAAACGCTTTGATTTTATAATGAGCGTTATAAATTGGCAACGAGAAATTGGCTCTATATCGACTGTTTACTTTGAAAGTGGTATAAGTCGATATTAAAAAAAAAAATGAGATATAGAATTTATAATAAACGTGGTGTATACGGTATATTTATGTGATATTTAATTTCCTTGGATTTTAATAATATTAATATTAATATAAGAATAAAAAATGTTGGGTCTTCCTTCTTATTTAAAAACCGCAATCACTTAGTTGCCACCGAATATTACAGGATTACAAGGTTCTCCCTATTTCCAGGTCGGCCCTCGCGCCCTTCTTGCGCCGCCATCTTAATCTATCCTCCGCATCGCCGTTACACGGCTCCGCTCTTCCGGCTTTTATTATAAAGTTTAACGGCTCCATGCGTCGCGCTCTCGCGATAGTGATCTCGCGCATGCGCGTCCTCTGCCACCTTCGGCCAACTCGCGACCGAGAGCGAGGCAAAGTAAAAATTCGCAGCCTTCAAAATTCATATTAAAAAACGAAGAAGATCCCAGACAAGCACCGGTCCAATTTTCCGCCCCTAGAGATTAGGCACTTCCAAAAAAATAGGATAAACAAAATTGCCATCACGGTGGTGAGAAGTCATAAATAATGATTGGCAATCATATTATTCGCTAAAGTCCCATTCACGGCACAGCAAAATGTATTATTTTCCCTTAGCGTCAAAAACTGACAGATCTTTCCGGTAGACCTAATGTATTCCAGAGTCTGTCCGGATTGGAACCTTAGGCCTGAAATACGAAAGATTCGAGGAGGTGGAACTGTACTAACTGCAGCAGCACGCGAATTACATACATTTACGACACATTTACGGATTATGCCACCGGAATACATTCTTGATACCGGAATAGGATGTGAGCAGAGTTAGCGAAGCAGGGCGAGTGTAACTGGTACTGGAGGGTGGCTGGGGGTGTGATGCAGACCCAGAGGGTGGAAGGGGGGTGGAGGTGGCGCACTTGTGCAACTAATCGCCTTATTAGACGTCGGCAGCGAGTCTGTCTTGCTGGGCTGTTGGCTAGCGGAAGAGGAAGCTGCCTTGCCAGGCTTGCTCGAGCTTACGGCAATCAGGATTGGCAGAGAGGACCTTCCCTGCGGAAGGATTACAGGGCATCATCTCGCGCCTGCCTCATTCTCTCAGTCCCAATACCACCCCTGCCATACTTTGCCGCTCGAGAAATTTCGCTGCAATCGTATTCGTCGTCAAATCGTACGCGGTTAGGGTAGCTTTCGTTTCTTAATTTTCATCGCATGTAGATTTTGGCGGACATTCGATATTGCGGATCGATCGCTTCGAAAATGGTCTGTATCATGGTGAACAATTTAGTGAAAACTTTTTATTTTGGCATATTATAAGAAAAAATTTGTCGCAGGAAACAAATTAAGCTTGATATTATGGGCCGTTTATTTTGAAAGTGAGATAAGTTCATTATTGTTTAAATGTGATATCGCAGAGCTTGCGATTAATTTAGTGTAAACTATTTATTTGTGTATATATCATAACTTGCACCGATTTCACAATAAATGGCCCATGCGTCGAGCTTAATTAATTTCTTGAAATAGATCCTTTGTTAAAACATTTTTCAATTTTTTAATTTGATCGTATACGGAGTTCACGAAATTACAGGAGGCGACACGAGATGAAATTTTTTGTAGAAAATTCCTGAAGTAAACTTTATAATTCATCGTTTCCAATACAAAATGTTAATAAAAACTAATTTCACGTTCTGTTTTCATGCGATACGTAAGCCTTACTAAGCTAAAATTAGGTCAAAATTTCCGCAAAACGTTTCATCCTGCTTCCACGATAAAACCAACATTCCAAAAACCAGGCATCCGACATTTGAACAGTACTGAAACACATTCGTAAAAATTCCAACAAATAAACCCGACCCAACCCAAATAACGCGACGAACTTCTTCAACCACTTTCTCGCGTCGGACTCAAAAATTCCGCTGGCCGCCGGGACATTAAACAAAAAAAAAAGCACTACGAAAACCTCGTGGATCGGAAGTTTCGCCAGGCGCGCGAGCGGGACACCATAATAAACAATTTTCGCGGACCAGTCGTCGACGAACGCGACTGTTTTTTGTCGCGCGCGCGCGCGCGCCTGGCGAGAAAAGTTTTGCCGGTACGAAAAAGTTCCGCGCGAGCGTGTTACGACTCTTGTTACGAAAAAAGATGGCGACTCTCGCGCCCCGGGTTCGTCCTTCTTATTTCTTCCACCCCCGACCCCCCCCCCCCCACCCCCATTGCGCACTTCTAAGCTTTTCCTTCCGTCCGTTGCGGACGACGTTCTTTACTGCGGACAGAGTCTCGCTTTGCCGCGGGAAAAACTTGCCTCCGGCACACAATTTAGACACACTCGCAAAACCGTTCGCGTCAAAGAGTTCGCTACCTTCCCCCCACCCCCTCGCCGCGCGCCCTAGGTGAGCATGCCGATTTTTTTCATTTCGCCGCGGTGATGGAATTTCGTGTGTTCCGGCCTTGACAAGATTCTAATAATTTAAGTCGAGCAATCTTCCTAAGACTAAGATAGGATATGACGTATGTACAAATTTGAAACTGTTGAAAGTTTTTAAGGGAACCAGAAAACAATACAATACAATACAAAAGAAAATTAACTTCTCTGTACACAAACCATAATTATAGTTTCAGACCAGACTAAGGATAAGACGTATGTACAAATTTGAAACTGTTGGAAGCCCTTAAGGGAACCAGAAAACAATACAATACAATACAAAAGAAAATTAACTTATCTGTACACAAACCCTAATTATAGTTTTAGACCAGCCTAACATAGGATATGACGTACGTATATATTTAAAACAATTAGAAGCCCTTAAGGGAACCAGAAAACAATACAATACAATACAAAAGAAAATTAACTTCTCTGTACACAAACCCTAATTATAGTTTTAGACCAGCCTAACATAGGATAAGACGTACGTATATATTTAAAACAATTGGAAGCCCTTAAGGGAACCAGAAAACAATACAATACAATAAAAAAGAAAATGAACTCTATGTACGCAAACCATAAGCGAGCCAACCTTCGAACGTCGAACGGAACAGATTTTGAGCACGACGAAGACGTGAAGAATCGCTCGAGTGAAAGTCAGGCATCGGGCCGGAAGCGGAAGACGTATCGAAGGTCTGGCCAGATGACGCGGCTTCCGTTCGCTCCCGTTCGCTCCCGTTCGCTTCCGCCGCGAGGTAAACGAGTCATAATTCTGGCCGTCGCGTCCCGCGCGCGTTAAAGTCTTTCGCGAAGGGCGCGAGTAGCTTGGGAATCCATCATTCTCCGCGGAAATTGATGGCCGCGCACAAAGGATCGTAGATCAGCCGTTCAGCGTACGCTTCGGCTCGGATGCTTGCAAGGAGCTGATAGGAAGCTCGGCTGTCCTCGAAACAGGCGGAAGGAAGCGGAACGCCGAACGCGAGCTGGCCAAAATCAAAATGTCGTCAATGAACGGAAGTAAATTTAAAAGCGAACCACGAATTCAAAACAGAAGGTCAGGCCAAAGACAAATTATATTTCGCAAACATTTACCAAGATCAAAAGAAACCTTGGTTTTACAACAAAATCCTCAGTAGGCGGATTATAGTTACCATTTGCAGGTGTCGAACCAATCACTACAGTCTAGCGGCCTCTCTAAAAAAAAATTGGGTGCAAACCAATTCAAAACCAAAAATTCATGTTCGTATAGGTACCGTCAGATGCGTAGGGCACGAAATTTCTAACATAATCTTCGTGTGGCGCGAGTACCTAATAATCATATAATATATTATATACCTACATTATATAATATATAATAACATATAATGTAATATAAATAATACATAATATATCTAATTACATATTATAACAATATATTATTCGCTCTAATTTAATTTTTCATAACGTTTTGTTCTTGACTTAACCGAACGAGTGCGACTAGACAAAAATTGGAGTACATTCCTAAATCCTAAATTCAACTATTAATACTTCACGCAGTTACTTGTCTCCGTACGTCAATGTAATACATATGCCTGTAACAGCAACCCTTGTTGAAGGAAAGCGAGACGCAGGTCGAGTCTATTGTCCTCGGCGTCGTGTGTGTTTCTCTTTCTGACGACTGGAACAAATATTTGCCGTATCAGAGCGACGATAAGCGGAGCCCTGCTTCGCGAATCTGCAATTAAATTGTGTGCCGAGCAGATTGCGCGCGATACTCTGCACAGACTCCCGTTAACTCTGACTTCATTCCGTGCCGACGAGGCCACGCTGCCACATGAAAGCGTCAATGGTAACGAAAGTGGTCCAATACGTTTGATAATAACACGTTCGAGAATAAGAGTCAAAATACGTTTTATTATAAGCGTCATAGATTAGAAATAAGAATTTTTATCGGCATTCTTTGCGGACACCGTATAGTGCGCAAAGATATGCAAACGATTTGAGTTGAAATAATTGCAAATTTTTTAGAGGCTGTGTAGACAAAGATCAAGAATCATTTTCTATTCATTCCGTACAGAGTCCGTGTTACGAGCAGATGTATGAGCGATTGATCTTGAAATTGGTGAGAAGCAAAGTAATTCTAAATTTATTACAGGCATCGCAGACCAAAAATGCTAATTACTTTACCGTGTACAGTCCACAGTGTGCATACATATACAATTGGTTACAAAAATAGTCCGAGCCAATGTAACCGTTTTACGAAAGGTACCGAAGGCCAGAAAGAAACGTACTTAGCTTCCTTCCCACTTAACGCAATTTTAAGATAAACAAAATTTCAACGCGAAAAGATTCCTGTGATTCCCCCAATGAGCCTATCGTATTTCCGACCGAATAAAACTACAAAATATTAAAGAGAACAACGGTCATCACTGTAAAACGAATGCTCCACCCTATACGAGCCGACCAGACCACCGATAAAAACTTCAAGGTCAGCTTCCGCGCCAAGCTGCAGAGTGCAACTTTTCCCATGACTCGAAAAGAAAGAGAGGCAAAGAGAAGGCCGTAGGGGTTGGCTGGCGGAACGCGGGGCGTATAAAAACGCATGAAATCGCTGTCAATCGGCGCCAACCCCTCCCGCATCCCCCATAAAAACAACCCCTGGGACGCCTTTGGATCCACCGACGGGAATGCAGGACATCGAGACGCACACATCGACGTCAATTATCGATCACTCTTTTAATGGCCCTCCCCCGCGTCCCATGAATTTTACACCCGCGTCCATTTGCCCACCCCACCCTCCCCGCTCACAGACTCACCCCTTTTACACCCCATTTCCACCCCTTTTCTTCTTCATTTTTATGCGGCCGACACTTCGGCAATTCAATTATGGCGGCCGTTAACGCGCGGCCCACTCGGCGGGATGCACCGGAAATTGCGGTTAATTAGCGTCATGATTAACGGATTAGGCGGGCTTAATTAATGACGCAGCCCGGCCGGGCGGAGGATAGTTGCTTCGGAAGACCATTTTATGCGGGCTCGCACTTTTTGCGGCGGACGTTGCCTCACGATGAGGGTGCAATTTTGTTGGTTTAATGGGACTTGATAATATTTGGGGTGGGGGGAAGTTAATTAGCTGCTTCCGTTAGGACAAATATGAAATCGCTAGTTTTTGCGAGTTTTTTGTTCAGGGTAAGGTTTACGTTACATTACGGTAACGTTATACGAATGTATAAGACAGTGTTCAAAAAATAAATTTACGTCACTTTTGAAACAAACGGTCGTTATCACATAGTTTGTCATTAAATTAGTACATACTTTTTATTTATATACTGTCAGAATCAATTTACGATTAACTTAAAGTAAACTTCTTATTTATGTAACCTGTAATTTAAAATAAAAATCAATTTACACCGTTATCAAAATAAACTATCCATATCTAAGAAAGATGAAATATCGGTATACATGAGAAACGCTCTAAATAAACCAATCAAACACAATTCTAATAATAATATTAAAAAAATAATAATTCTAATAATAAATCCATCTCTCCCCCAAATCCGCAGAATCCGGACTTAAACGCGACAATAAGCACTGATCAAAAATTGACTAAACCACTAAACTGGAAAGACTGACACCGCTAAAAATTGTACCGAACGTTTACAATCTGAAAATCATGTAATGTCCGCCGTACTCGATTGGTGTACGAAGTCAAAACAGCTCCGCGTTAACTCGTGCAATATTTCCGAAGATCGTCGCGGCACGGAATTCTATTATCAAGCTTAGGTGGACAGAGGCCGCGGATCAAAACGGCCCCATCGAAGGCATTCACTGATCCAGTGGCCGGAGGTAATCAGGCTAATTGTAAACTCCGTCTGCCAAGGCGATCGTTCCTTTGTGTTCTAAGACGATCCACTCGCCTGAATGCGAATTCAGTCCGAGTCCGCGGAACACACACATCGACCTACCCCCTCCCCCCCCCCCCCCCCAACACGTTCTCAACACGTTCTCAACACGTTCTCAACACGTTCCCCGACACATTGCTGGCACACACAAACACACACATGACGCAGACACGATACACACGAAACACTGACGAACGGGGTGAATGCCAAATCGAAGGAGAAAATTTAAGGGGTGATAGAACATATCGATACGAACAATTTTTGTAAAACAATGTATGGGCGGAGACGTAAGGGGTGAGAAATTAGAGTTAATATTCACTAATTACGGTATGAATTAAGATGCTTCGGTATTGAAAATAAAAGAATATCAGTTTGTTGAAAAATTACATTTGAGACTAGATATAATATGTCAATTATAGATGTTGAGGATGTTATATCTGCTAATTACTGTGCAAATTATGATCCATTAGAATTGAAAGTAAAATAATATCTGTTATACAGAACGTATTTAGAAGAGCAATGATATTATAACATGCTACTATCATAAATATATATTCTGCTAGCTGCAGTACATGTTGGCATGATATTCTAATCCTCGAACGAACTTCCTACGTTATTTGAAAAAAAAAACTGTTAAACTACATGTATATATCAATTAAAAGTAAAAGGATATATGCACCTGACTGGAAAATGACTATTCTACTAACATCGAACAACTGCTCAACTTACGTAACAATACATTATTGGAAAATAACATATAAACTCGCCATTACTTAACTTTCTAATCCTAATTGAATTCCTTCAAAAGCCTACCGAACAGAACTCACGATCACAGCACGGAAATTAATTAACTTACGTATCTCCGTGAGAGTTGAACG
This sequence comes from Anoplius nigerrimus, assembly GCA_914767735.1. Taxonomy (NCBI): domain Eukaryota; kingdom Metazoa; phylum Arthropoda; class Insecta; order Hymenoptera; family Pompilidae; genus Anoplius; species Anoplius nigerrimus. The sequence goes on from OU612091.1 coordinate 6,511,351, forward strand.
TTCACCCCGAGTGGCAATTAAAAAGGCAGCGAAGCTATAAAAATCGTCCAATTAAGAGCCGGCTGTCAATAACTGGGCAGGATTGTTTTTCTCGGGCGTCCATTGTACGTCTACCGTAAAGAAGAAAATCTTTCCAGAGCGACGCAATAGGGAAAGAATGAATTCGAGGAATGGGAAGTTACGTCGGGCATTATGCAATCGGGAATTAAACGTCCGTCACATCCGGGATCGGATGGGACGTCGTTCAAGCTGGCCTTGTATCAATCGGCCGACATTATTGGCGTCTATCCTAGCAGCGAATCGTTTTCAGCCTTCGAGGAAAACCTTGGGCAAGAATACGTAGAAGCAAAATTGAAGTAGAATTATCGTGAGTCAAGTCAGTCACATAATCTTGTAATTGGACAGGGTTCATCATTATCAAACGTCGGATGATGATTGCGTTCATTTCAATTTTTCAATCATTTTCAAGTTGGATTTATGGAAATTTACTGTCAAGTATGAATACAATCTTTTCAGGATTTTACATGATTTTGTTGGGTTATGATTGGAATGTATCAAATATTTTTAGATTTTTTTAGAACAATATATTGTGGTGGAATATAGATGTTAATTATGGAATTTATACGTTATAATTTTTCCGATTTTTGAATTTGTCATTAATGAAAGTGTCACTCTTTCATATTTAATTATCTAGTCAATGAACGTAGCCATTATTCGTATCGATCGAATGTATGTGGGGTAAAAATGAATTTTCATTGAAAACGTTCTCGAATTCTCAGCTGGAGAGGGCGAATTTACGAACAGCAATAGGCAGGGGTTGAAAGGTGGACGCACGTCGGGGGGGGGGGGGGTGAGTCTCATTAGCATAAATGTGCACGGTCACCACTGTCCTCGAATAATGAGACAACCGCCGAATAATCAGAAACCGATTCCTCTGCATTTCGGCTCTATGTATTCATTTCTCGGCTTAATACCGTTTACTCCACTTTTTCGTTATTCATACCAACCTGAAAGCGCTCACTCAGCTTCACCTTGCTTCAACATCATACTCTTTAGCCCTGAACACATTCTTAAAAAAATAAAATTCTTTCAATTCTTCCCCTACCATCATTCAGGATTTGTTCTACTCTACGTACACTCATTTCCTTCCCTACTTTCAACATTCACTTAATCGTCCTAAACGTCACAAAAATCTATTCCATCCCACTTATCCTCCAATCCATCTTCGTACAGCGGCGAACATCCAGTCAGATCGTAAAATCAGTTGACCAACCCCCTGTTTACCCTTTCCTCCCCAATCTTTCGTAGATTCGACCGGTAAGATGTCTAATTTTCCTCCGAACTCCGCTCGTCACTTCCCCGTTCCTTCCCTCGTCCGCCGATACCGCTTTCTGGCCGTAAAATCAGCTCTCCCGTTTCCTCCACCCCTTCCTCCCCATTCGGCAAACATGCGAGAGACTCGTAAAATCGGCCGCTTCATTTGTCCGCCCGATGTCCGCCGTTCCCGTCATACGCCGAGTACGTACACGAGTCAGTCGTAAACTGAGGAACGAGGAACGTGGAATCCGTAATAGAGCCTAATGGTCGCCGTAAACCGATAGAAATCGATGCCTCGCCGTGCCGGAAGCTTCCAATTCTGTTTTCGGTCTGCAGGAGGTGCATTCGACTTCGACTTCCATTCTGCTCGGGATAAGCTTGATATCTTTTAATATTTTTCGAATTTTCATTGGCGAATTTGATATCAGTGCGTTTTTAGATGATTCTCATTTCCTACTGTTGACTCGCTTTTTTTATTTATGTTTCTAAATGTGTACAGAAGTAATCTTTGTTTCTGATTGTTAGCTTGAAACAGAATAATGTTGAGGTCAGAGCTTTCTTTGGAATAAGCTTGATATCTTTTATTATTTTTCGAATTTTCATTGGTGAATTTTATATCAGGGCGTTTTTAGATGATTCTCATTTCCTACTGTTGACTCGCTTTTTTTATTTATGTTTCTAAATGTGTACAGAAGTAATCTTTGTTTCTGATTATTAGATCGAAACAGAGTAATGTTGAGTTGACAATTTTTTGGCCAATTTCAAGGCCACTATATCGAATAACACGACTAAAATTACTTACATACCACTGACATCATCCAAAGTCAAACATTACCAAGTTCAAGGTCACTGTACCGGAGCAGAAATACAATTACATTCGATCTCGAAACTGCAGCATGAATCGATAACTGTCCCGTTCAAAGTCTACGAGTTCAATAATTCGCCAGCCAACTTTCCCCGGAAGCCTGGAAAGATCTTAGGTGCCGCCGATAAATTTGCAAAGGGAGCCCCGGCGAAAAATCCCGTCGCTCATCGGATATTTCGGCCGCGTGCGAACTCACGATCGTGCCGAACGTTACTGCATCGGTGACGGAAAAACGTGAGTTACTCTCGATGGCGGAAGTGCGCGTATGCGTTTCACGGAATGACCCTGCCTGACTTGCATGCCAAATTCCGCCCCCCCCCCCCCTCGCCCACTCCCACACCACTTGCCGCCCTCTATCTCAGTCCAGGGCCGCCGGCCGCGCCTTTCATAATGTACACCCGGTACTTTCAAGATGGAGAACGGCGGTTAGAACTGCGCTAAACGTTCGTCCGTGACGTAGCGAGCATATTTTAGTTGCACCGGAAGTAGGAAAGAATTTCACGTTGGCCGGAGTTGACGAAGTGGTGCAGTTCGGACCGTTCATTCTGAAAGGAGTGTTAGTCAGTTTATTTTAGAAACACGAACGAAGTATAATGTGATTAATTTAGTGTGAGGTTTTAATTTCAATAATTTTATTGTGCAAAATTTAATACCATATTACCGTACAAATATAAATGTATTAATTTTATTTGTTATCAAAGGCGGTTATGCCGTTCATAAATTATTGTATTTATTTTTACTATTATTACATATACATTACATATAAGATAATTATTCCTCTTCGACGAAATAAGAAGTTTCTTAACGATCAGTATTAATGAATAATAGATAAAATTGATTACAAAACATTTTTTCATTTTGACCTTTCATTCGTTAACGTTCATTACATACATCCTCTTCAAATCTTTTCCCTCGCATAACACTTACACAGTCCCATAACCGCACGCTACAACACCGTTACGCAATCGACTCTTCCGTAAACCAACCAATTAATTCCACTCGAAGCGTTTGACAAATGCTTCGCCCGGCACGACACAGTGCCCTAACCTAACGTCGCGGTCCGAGGCAACAATGGCCGAAACTTCGAGCCTAGCTCGACGCCGTTCAAGTTTCGAGTCCAACAAGTAAAATGGCCGACAGCCAGTGTCCGGACTCCCAGGCCAACACTGAAATTCGATGAGGCGGTAAGCTGCGATGATCCACTAAAATTTAATTTCTTTTGATATGGCGGCCGATATGGAGTTCGAGCTGCGGGGAGTGGAGGTGGAGAGGGAGGGGGGGAAGGTGAGATTTAAAGCGGATGGAACCGGCAGTTTACTCGAGGAAGAGGATGAATCGAGTGGGAGGACGCGTGCTGAGTTCGGAAGAGGCTGTCGGCTGGCTCGGAATTTCTCGAGAGCCAAGTTGTTCGAACGGGACATGGAAGTGGCACGGGGAAGAGGAGGGGGGAAAGGGGGGGGGGGGAATTTTTCGTGTCGAACTTTACCTCGAACCTGGAGAGGCAGACGCTTGCCTCGCGGGTGTAAAGAATATTTGAGTTTGCTTCGGTGGCGGGTGACGCTGATTTTTTTTAGGCGAGACGTTTGAGGATCGCTGTCGTTGGGCAGAGGGTGGGGAGTGTAGGAGGGTTGATTTCGAATCATTTTCGGAGAGACGTATTTGAGTCGGTACTTTGCGCGCGACGTTTGGGAAATTGTTAGGTGCTTCGCTTGAGACACGGAAAGTGATCATTATTGCTCGATATAAATGTCAGGTAATTACAAAGATTACTCGTATGCGATGTTTGGTAGTGGTATAATTGGGAATTGTTAGGCGTTTCATTTGAGACACTGAAACTTATTATTATATATCGATATAAATGTTAAGTGATTAAAGAAAGATTGTATTATTTCGCATATCGTATTGGAAGCATTTGTAGAAGCTGATTTTTGAAAGTTATGATTAATGTTAGTTATTTTTGGTTTACACAGATGTAGGAAACATTTGGAGATTGAGTTAGAACCGTTCTAAGAGCGATAGTTACAGATATTTGGTCAAAAACTGGCGGAAAAGTTACGGGAAACTGATTAGGCGCTGACGGTCGGACCTTTCATTGACTTGTACTACTGTGCCGTTCCTACAAGAGCATGCGGCCGCATGTGAAGCTTCAAATCTTGTACAAATTTCTATGAGAGCTTAATATTGTCATCACGTGCATATTATACCATACTACTACTACTATTATCTTCTTTATACCAACTTAATTTTTATTTTTTCCTTCAAGTACCCCTCGATCGATTAATTTGTTTGATTCATTTTTTCGGATGCTTTTCTAGTATGGCAGTATACGCAGCAGACATATACTTGTACATATGATGTATTTTTAATTTGACAATTTATTGATTTTTTTAGATACTTTCCCAGCATGCCAGCATACACAACATACGGTACATACTTGTACATATAATATACTTTAATACAGTTCCACATTACCTATTTCCAAAAATTACATTACCGTCCATCGTACATGCCACTAGCCCTCTGTAGCCTTATCACAGATTGAAATTAGTATTTCGTTCGTACCGACTTGCTTCTTGGCAGAGCACAATGCCACGTCGCGCAACAGACTAAACCGTGCAATGTACATCAACCGCCATTATAATCTTCCTCCAGCACTGGCGTACAACATAATTCGGCCGACGCTCCAATTTCAGCCGGCATTCCTCCCGCACTCATTGTCACCATCGAAAGGCAGCCTGCAATTCGTCGCCGGCAAGGCGAAATCATCTGTCAGTGGCATTAAGGCGCATTATGGCGCATTAAGTTGCATTAAGTTGCATTAAGTTGCATTAAGTGCGGCCGAATCTTTCGGCAGCTAACGCTAATTCGTTCCGTTCGTTGTTTGGCACCGCGCTCGGAATTTAGCTTCGTCCGACTGCATTCATAATTAATTTGCTCGCCATCTTTCGGTCCGGCAGCGATACTCCGGCTCTCGAGGCGGCTAATTCACGCAGATCGCGGGATGCGTGCGGAAATTAATTGCTCGGATCTCGATTAGCGCACCGGCCGATGCCCGTGGATTAGCCGCGGCTTGCGGTCCGATGCTTAACTGCACCCCGCTCGCCTTTCTGCACGGTTTGCTCTCGATAGGTAGACGGAAAATTATGTTTTCGGACGGTTCGAATTAGGGTAGTACCTCCGAATTTGCAACATTTTCAGAAGTCTTTAAAATTTTGAATGTAAGTAGTTAAATGCGTAACACACACGGTGTTAAAATTTGGAGACGATTGACCACACCAAACATGTGATAATTGCAATTAAAAATGACATGTTTTGTACATACAGCATAAGAAAAGCGTGAGAAAATGACAAATTTTTAATTTTTTTGCATTGAAGGACTTTTACCATCTTGATGAAAAACTAATATTTGTTAGAGTAACATATTTGAAATATCTTACAAAAAAATGGGAATTGTTTATCACGTAGTTTTAATAAAATATTAGATAAAATAACATAGTTAGACGATTATTTTTTGTGGAGGGGATATCAATGAAGTCCAACCAAAAAAAAATATGCGACGTTGTCACATTTCCACACAGAATAATATTTCATAGCATGTGTGTATTCGTATAGAGAATATGATAGTGTAAGAGGTACAATCTTGTAAAAAAAACCACAGGCTACAGACTGAATTTGCTGATATGTTTAATGTGGGTACTGAGTCAAAACTTTTTACCGGGATTGTCACGGAGGTACTACCTTAAATAAGTGAGAAGCGATCGTTTACTTGCACGTTTGTTCATTTGGAGTTTGGAGACAAACATAATTTGAAAAGGAATGAACATTTAAATTACCTCGAGAAAGAATCGCCAAAAGAAAAATAGTAAATGCAAGTTTAACAATATTCTGTAACATGATATCGCAAATGATTGCCAATACTTCTACTTTTCGGTGGTGAAAATCAAGATCCTACAATAAACATAAATTGAAATATAATGTAATATTCGATCGACGAAGGGTAATATGATCTACCAAACGCAACTATAATAATCATCTAACGATACTGTAAACGCGTACCAACACTACTCCTTCCCCAGAAATGCAATCAATACCAATATCCCACGGACATAAAACACAAAAACGGTGAAAAATAGTGAAAAATGGTGAAAAAATTCGATTATCACCTGGAAGAATGAAGTCGAACAGGTTGTTCGCCGTGCTCGCACGTCATTCGCGGATGTTATTTCCTGTTAGGCGTTTAGTGGGCACACGTCGGGTGCGCCGCTGTTAGACTAAAATGGGATTCCGGCGGTCGAATTAAATTGGGAAGCGGCCCGCCACGAAGATAATTACTGGCCGAGCTCGGCGACGATTAATTTTGCGCGGGAAAAGGCGCGACGAGCGAGAGCCACCCCGAACTCGACATTTTACTCGCTGACCTTGGCCAGCATTAATCAACCGGCCGCGTCCAACCTACTCCCATCCTTCGCCGAACGATCTTACTCCGCTTTTCGAAAAAGAACCTACGCTTTCCTAAAGAATTAATCAATCGTATTTGTCGTTTGATAAAGTTAATAACCCTCGTTTAACACTAAATTTGTTGACGTATTAAAACAAAAGAGTTATATTGAGACTACGACATATTAAAAACGTGTTAGATGGAAACCGTGTTATACCGAAAGCATATTATATCGAAATCGTTTTAAACGGAACGTATATAATCCAACGATTATTCAACATAAGTTTCTTCTGCGAAGGATGTATTCATCTAAACTGCTATTAGGGACAAATATATATTTACAATAATTGAAGCTGACCTTAAAATCTTAATATAAATCTTAAAATAAAAAAAAAATTATATCAAGTTGGCAAGAAAGTAATTTCGATTTTTCAGTATGATATAAAACTCATATTTTTATACTTCAAAAAAATATCTTTATATTTTAATTCCGGTCCTTATCGACAAATAACTGAGAGCCTACAATACCTAGCCTACTTTGAAAGCCGAAAATACTTTCTCCTCCGACCCAATATCATATCTTCGTCGAGAGCACAGGCTTCGCGGAAAGCATAAATTACGAACTGTTTCAAATTTCGATACGACACCCCCCCTCCCCCCCTCTGCATCCGGAATTTATATCGTACAATGCGGATGAAAATTCATCTCCCGCATACGCGCCGCGCAAAATTTCCGTCAATTTTCCGAAAACGTCCGGGGCGAGCGATGAAGTGTCGGTTGCAGGCAAAAAAAGAGAGCGGCGAGAGGGGGGTGGAGGGGGATGAAAAGGGAGGATGCGAAGTCAAGCGTCTATACAGCTTGGATGGCATTAGCTCGCCAGCGCGTTATGGCCGTATTTTAGTATGCGCGCCAGTGTAAAAGTTATTTCCATTAGTCGCTGAAAGGACGAATTAAAAGCCGATGCGTATGCCACCCCCTCCCCCCTCCCTCGCTACCCCCACTTCCGTCCCACCATCCCGGCGAGTCCTTTTTTTGCGGCCGCGCGAACGCAAGCGTGACCGGCGTATTTATTCGTCGACGCGAGCGTATTTGCGAGGGCAAAGCACTCTCTTCTTTTTTTTTTTTTTTGCATCCCGCGGCGATAGATATTCATCGAAAATTTCGCGATCGATCGGGGTCGAAATGGCGAGGGGTGAAGGAGAGGGGTGGATTGTTAATTTTGCGACGAAAATTCGGACGATGGTTGGGGTGGCTGCGATCATCGTTGAAGGGGCGAGGGGGTGGGGGTAGGCGGAAGGGATAATGGGGTGGAAGTTTAAGGAAATGATATGCAGTAAGGTAGTATTTTGTATTTTCCTGTGTCAGATTTGATGACAAGACGGTAAGCTGTATTGTGTATCAGACAATTTTCGGCGTTTTATCATAGCGAAGCTTGTATTAATATTTTCAGTGACAATAGTTAACAATAGTGTTGCAGCAAGTGTTACTTCTTAATTTATTCTTTTCTATCTATATCTTAATTTATTATTATAATTTTTGTCGAGTGAAGCCTTCCCTGACTTTGCAAACGTTTCATTATGACATCTCATTGCATTTCTGCTGTTATTAAGTTATGCCAGAGATAATTACAAAGATATAAATTCGATATAATTCGTCCGCGTTAATTAATTTGTACTAGACATCTCGAGCGCGTATCAATTATATTATTTAGTTTGGCACACTCGCGCGGCGAGTTTTGACAAGCTATCTTCTGCCATTAACGCGCTCGCGAATTGTCACCGTAAGAATGGAGCGAAGGGAAGTTCGATGCTCGCTCGTCGCCAGTCACAATTAACAATCGACTTGGAAGTTTCGCTTTGAACCTGGCAAAGACGTCTTTGCCGCGCGAGGCCAAACTTTGCCCGGCGTCGGGCTATTCCGGGAGGATCGGCGAGAGGGGAGCGAGTTGCGGCTTGTAACTGTCGATCCCGATTGTAAGTGATACCGCCTGAAATTAGTCAGCCGTCAGACCAGTCATTCCGTTCGCAGGGTTAACAGTAGGGACCATTCAATAACAATTTAAATATACATCGTATTATTAGCTCTCGACGCAGGAAAATGAGTTCCTAGGTTATCGGAGTGTGACAAATTAAATTACGTTAAATTTGTCACGTGTGTGTTTGAACATTCCCGTTTAAGGTGCACGTAATATAGATTTTAATCGTTTCTATTTATATTTTCATTTATATTTATTTAAATACAAATACATATTCATAGAAACATTGAACGTGCACAAAGAATAAAGTGTCTTTATTCTTCCACTTTTCACGGCATCTCGCAAAATGTTCAGAGCGTAGAGTCGGCGTGGAGGAATTTGCGTTCGAACGACAGAGTGAATTTTTTCTGACCGCCAAGCGTCGCGACGCTTACCGGAGGTCTGGCCGTGAATTTCAAATGACGCCCGAAGACGTCACCGGCTCCTGCCGGCGACCACTTCCGCTTAAACTTCCGCCCCCATATTGCCCCCGGGAGCAGGCAGCGGAGTGGCACGGAATTGGGGTGGGACGGCAGAGGGTTGCTGGAATTGTACGGTAAATAACGTGCGGACAGCCATTTAATGCAATGGACCTGTGCGAGCTCAAACTTTGTCGAACGCTATTTCGTTTGGCGAGCGAGAAATATGACGCGCGTTGTCAGGCGAATAATTGTAAGAAAAGATATTGCAATTTAACCGGTTTCAGGTTGTCCGTATATGGTATTCTGTTGAACAGGAAAATTTCGTTATAGCTGTCAGTTTGGGAATGAATATTCGGTGTAATTAGAAGAAATGGGTTGAATATTTATTAAAGATTCATTAGAATAAAAATCTTACAACATAAGAATAACAGTTAATTAATAAAAAAAAAATAAAGAAAATTCATACTGTCAAGTATCAATTACATTGACAGACTATACTGAAAGTCAATCTATAATATTATTAAAGATGTAAAGCAATCAAGTATAATGCTTTGTCGCCACAGCAAATGACATCGTGTTTTAAACTCTCATTAAAAATTTTACCAAAGAAAATTATACTTTCCATCATAGCATATCCTAAACACATTCAGCGATCAAGAATAATAGATAATTAATAGAAAATAAGGAAAATTCGTACCGTTAAAAATTACGATTTTATCAGCGAACTATACCGCAAAGCCACCCGTAACAATACTAAAAATGTGAGGCATGATGATATTTCGGCTTTACGGGCAGCCAATGCGGGAACGCATCGGCTGGCTGTAGCGGAATCGGCGGGGAAACGTTGCCGTAGTGAGAACGAAATGCGTTAACTCGAGGACAAACAAGGCAGCGATCCAATTTCGTCTCATTTGTATTCGGCCTGATCGTCCCGGCTCCCGGCTCGTCATCATTTCGCTCGCGCGAGCGTAACCGCCTCGGCCCTTTCGAAGTAATTTCTACCGTACATTTTGCCTCCGTTGTTAAGGACCACCCCCCGTGTCTTCGCCGAGGCCTTTCGATCCTATCGGCGTGGATAAAAGTACACATTATTACGCCCCAGACAGTCGGCCGCGCCGGTATTCGCTCGAGGAGTTCATTTTCTTTTTTTTTATCGCGCCGGATGTATTGTTCGCAAATGGAGAATTATGTAACGTGATAGGGGTAACCCTCGTTTAACAGGGAATTTTTTGAAGTATTACATAAAAAGAGGTCTGTCGATATTATGTCATGTCGAAGTCGTGTTCTATCGAAACCTCGTTCTGCGAAGGGTGTATTTATCTAAACTGCTATTAAGAAGAAATATATATTTATCACAATTGACCACTTTTAGAAGCAACTAAATTGATCGTATGCTTTCCAAACTTTTCTCATTTCCATGCAATAGCAGTACTAGATGTTTAATTGCATTTATTTAAGGACGGAATTATATTGTGAAATCATATCGCTATCATTAATAGTATATAAGAAATTGAAATTAACATCTTTCAATAAATACTCTGTAATGTGAAAAGACAGTACTTCCCATAAGTACAGTAAGTAGAGAAAATTGAAAGTTACAGGAAATTTCAACCATAACAAGGTCTTTGAAAATTTAAACTAAAGACAAATAAACACAGGGTTGAAATAAGACATATATAATTGTAAATAAATACAGTAATTCAGTTTTAGTATAATTGTTCAAATCTATAGCACAACGTTCGCTTGCAGATCATTACTTTGTTCGTAACGGTGCAGATGTTTGTAAGATGCGATTTAATAATGTGATTTTCCGAAAATATCCTGAACTGTTACTCCGCACGTAAGCGGCACAACATTGCAGAGGTACGAATAATATATTCAGGATTCACGATGACGCAATATAATCCTGACTCAAAATTTTGTACATTCCCGAAGTGTACATTCGCTTACGTTGCCTGCCGCGTCCCATTCGTTCCCGTTTCGGCCATGTTACTTCTGGTCGATAGATCTCGCGGCGTCCACTTCTCTTCTACCCTATTACGGCCCCCTTGACGCCACCCTCCTCCCACCCCATCTCACCTTCCACCCCGTACCTGCTATCTTCCCTCACCGTGAGCTACTTCGCCGAGTCAAATTGTTGCGCAAATTGCCTGTTGCCCGATATGAAAAGTCAGGCGAGCAGCATTCTTGCACTCGTGTCTTCCCCTTTCTTTCCCTTACCCTCCCCAATCTACCGGGTGTTAAAGCAACATGTCCGCCCCACAAGCGTTTCTCACCCTAATCGCATCTCTCGCGCATTCCGTTCAATTTTCAACGTCCGGCTCGACGTCTGAAATTCTGTTCTCAGTCTTACTCGATTCTTTTTCTATCGCCATTTGCCCCGAGGGGTGGTCTTCACTTCGTTTCATCCCTCGACTCTCAAGTATTTCCCTTCTTATTCCCCTCCCCCTGTCCGCTGATTAAGAATGTACGCGATGCGAGAGAATGAAATATTGTAGAAGAGTGGCATTTACTGCAGAATGGCGAACAGTTTTTGTTCCTGGAAGTGCTTACTTCCTCCTCTTTCCGTGGCCGCCTCGTAATTGGATAACGTCGATGGAATATTCTTGGTAAAATGTAAATTTTACCTCCGCCTCGTCCCGTTCGATTCGCGAGGCTCGCAAACGGTATCCTTCGTTTTCCACGGATTGCTCGCCGAATCGCGGAAAAATTGTTTGTCTCCGCGTCACGGTCAATATTCGCATTATTAAATCGCATCTTACATCCAGCTACACTGTTACGACGAAAGTAAAGATCTGTAAACGAAGGATATGCTATCAATTTAAATGTGAAATATGGTTGCGAAATATGGTTTTACAAATATCTACTACTATTCAATGATTTTAGCTGTAAATCAGTAAATTGAAGTGATTGAAGCTATTAATAAATTTGATTTAAGTGACATATTAGGTATAATATGAGAAAGTAGGAAAATAATTTTGTGAAAAGTTATCTACTGTTCTAATTTTACTTATTATTTAATTTAATTCGTAGAATAGAAAGTATTGAGCTTTTGTAATTTTTCATAAAATTATATTCTAATTCTTTCAAATAATAATATGTTAAATCGGAATACAAATACAGTGAAAATCATTGAATTGTGGTAAATATTTGTAAAAGACTGACCGGATTCGCCAAAAACCCATTATTATACATCTATAGCTTTAAACAATTACATTGGACCCGCGTTACTGTACATACTGCCTTTTCGCATTACAGAATTAAAGCCAAACATATCAACTCGCCAAACATAATTTCCATTCCGCGCGTATCTATCCCGCCGCAGATCAATTTCCCTCACTCCAAACATTGCGTCCTAAACATCGCATAATATTCCCGCGCCGCCGGCGTTAAAACTGAAAGCGTCGTCCTATCCATCATCCCCCTCCACATTTTGCACCCCGTTCGCACCTAGACCATAATAAAACATTAATTCCCAGCGTGCCGCCCCCAAAACACACACACGGAACACGCCATCCCCCATTACTCATCATGCACCGAAAGGGCAAAAAACCGGCCGACCGCGCGACCGGCCACCCTCCCGCACAAAAACCACCCCCTCAGCAGATGCTGGCCCGGTTAACAACACGCGAGCTGTTCCTCCTGCGCGATTTCCGGCACCCGAGAGAGAGAGAGACAGAACGCCTGGCCAGCGATCGTCCGGACTGGCGATAATTTTCTGCGAACGATCCACCCCTTCCACCCCTCCCGCCAACCCCTCTAGTTCCTTACCTCTCCTTCCCACCCTCCGGCCGTCCGGCAACTCGTTTTTCTTCTCCTTCGCGGCCCGGCCCGACGTCGACGGCGCGTCTTCCACCTTTTCACCCCCTCTACCACCCCCCCCCCCCCCCACCGCCCGCCCAGGAACAACCCCTTCTTTTCATTCCGCATGGGCATGCGCGGAAATTGCATCCTCGAAACTGACAAACCAGTAGCACGCCACCCGGGAAGCGGAAACTAATGCTGCTCGAGTGCTAGAGGGATGGGAAGTGTATGAGAGAGAGAGAGACTGAGTGAGTGAGAGACTGAGTGAGTGAGAGACTGAGAGAGAGAGAGAGAGAGACTGAGTGAGTGAGAGAGTGAGAGAGAGCGTGAGAGAGAGAGAGAGAGAGAGAGAGAGACCGAGTGAGTGAGAGAGTGAGAGAGAGCGTGAGAGAGAGAGAGAGAGAGAGAGAAGTGTAGGGCAGATGTAGCACGTACAGTTCTTGTCCTCGAGTCTCGGATACGTCTCGAAGCTCCTGACTGCTCCTCTTCCTTTCGATCATTTCTCTTGCCCCTTTCGTCGGACATCTTCCTTTTGGCACGTGATTGATGAAATTGCGCGGGCTGATAATGTTTCTGCAGTACGATCCTCGATTCCGATCATTTTTGAGTCTCACTCCGGCGCGCACATATTTCAAACTTATAATCCCAATTTATTTCCGCGATCTCCGCTCAATTTACGATCGCATTTCGCCGTCGTTACACTCACTTTTTAATAACCGCCCCTACCGATTCCCGCCTCCAATTACGATCTTTGCACACCCCCTTAATCAACGAATATCGAGAACGTGCAGTATCTCGTTCGGCGTGGTTGAAGGTAGGTCTGAATTTTGCGAGGATGGAATTGCAGCGGAAGGAAGAGGTGAAAGGACGGGATGGACGACAGGGGGGAGGGGTGGGAGGGGGGAGGTCCTTGTTACTTTGTAACGGGAGTGACGGCACTGACGGGACAAAAAGGCGATAAAAAGTGGCCGGTAGGTGGTAGGTCGTAGGTATCGCTCCTTCGCGCGAGGCGACAAAGCTTTCAACCCTTCGCGACTCGAACAGCTTCCGACCGCCGACTTCTTATCTTGTCCTACAGTCAATTACTCATCCGCTTTTGAAGGTTGCCTGAGAACGGAACCGGGGCTACCTTCAAAATGGAGGGTCGCCTCTACGGCCCACCTTCGAGCGAGATGCCATTCTGGCCGCGGAATTGGAAGGGCGCTGATTTGAGGAGTGCAAGCCTGCAGAATTGAATATTTCTTTAGGTTGGCACACGTCGGAGTGTCGGGTGCGAGGTGTAAGGTATTTTTTAAGCTTTTCTTTTTCTGTTCTTACGTTACGGATTACATCAATTCTTACAGCACCCCTCGCTCTGTCCCTATTTTATTCTACCTTCACCTAACTTACGCTATATTTCTTCAGTATATTGCACGGTGTAATTTTATATGGCTCAGTTACAAGACAATCGTATATGTCTCGTTTACAAATTCGGTAACAGTAGAGAAACGAATGCCAGATTCAAAGTTTTTATGTTATGTACAATCTTATTGTTCTATCAAATTTTTACAATAGCGACTGTAATTAAACTGTCATATTATTATGAAATAGTTGTTGGGAATAGACAAATTTTCAGGGGTTCACTGTTTTAAGAGTTTTGTTTGTCTCGTTCGTTTACTGGAATACCGTTGACTTTTTCACGAATCACTGTCCTATTTACGAGTTCCCCTTACTTCCACCCCTTGGTTCCATGTGCGAGCACCACTCTGCACCCCCCCTCTCGCGTCCACCCCCTTCAGCCCCATAGATCGACATGAAATTGCAGCTACTCGCTGGCACGGTAAACCCAATGTACGCCGGATTAGAGATTCATAACGCTTCCCTCCTCTCTCTAACCCCTTCTCACCCCCACTTTCAACCCCCTACCACACTCTCGTTCTCCTCTTCCTCAAAAGACGAGTTTGTCATTTACAGAAGCATCCGCGTAGGGTAACTTTCATAAATTCAATTTTTCCACAACTACTAAAGCTTAGCAGTAACCGGTTAATTTTGGTGCAAAAAAAAAATTTTAGAATCAGAGATTTATAAGGCGTCTCATGTCTAAATTTCTTCCGCCCCGTTCTGCCCACCCCTCAGTTATACATATAAGTTCGTAATTTACAGAAGCATTCGCATAGACGAAATTACAAATTTGTTTTCAATTACAGATAATTAATTTATATATAGGTTATGCATGTTAGAAGAACGATTAATCGTTATATTAAAATTAATAATATAGTATAGTATAGTATATTACTATTCTATACTGTAAAGTATAAAATGAGAATGACAACACGATACAATGAAGAGAGATTGACACTTAACAATTATAAATTTACAACCCTTCTCCTGTCCAAATCAACCCCCAATTCATAGCCCTCTTCGCGAAGAGGCGAGTCCGTCATTTACATAAGCATTCAACCCCTCCGTCTTTAAAATCCACCCTAATCTGAAGCGTAGACTTCTCGTTTATCCGAACTTACGGCCGAAGACTCTTCCCGCCATTCTCGGGACGAGCGCAGACGAACGAGCAGACTGAAAAGGGGGTGAAAAGATCGACCAATGGGACGCAGACTGATTCGCGAGGAAATCTCGGAGTTTATTTCCACTCGCGAGTGGCGCCAATTTTCTTTTTCAGCTCTGCCATTCGAAGGCTTCATTTACATTATCTACAGTATTAATTAATTAACTGCGGTAATGAGGAACATTTTTATGGATTTTAGGGGTTGGTATGAAAAAAGTCATTGTTGGTAATTATCAAGTATGTTGCTTTAGTCGTAGAGAGTGCAGTTATTAAAAAGTCATCAATTCTAGAGGCAGTGTAAAGAAATAATAAAGTCTTACTTGATGTTGACAGTATTTAGTGTAATAATTGAAGTGTAATCGGTTAACACCGATCAATTTAAGGCAATGTACAATGCACTACATCCGTGAAGCAGATACTCAACAGATTCTGTCAAGTGTCAAAATATTAACTTAGAGACTGCCTAGACATATAGAATATAGATAATAACAGATATTAATCGTACAAATGATATAAAGAAATAACAAAATCTTATGTGAAATTATCAGTATTCAGAATAACGATTGAAACGTAATGTTTCCGCTAACGAACACTAAATTTAAGACCATACAGCATCCCTGATGAAGACGCTCAAAAACTTCTGTTACTTGTCCAAATATTGGCATCGACCAATCATAGAAATTATTTAGTCATACATATTACAGTCCTTAAAACAGAATTAATCCTATAAACGATAAAAACACATGATAAAATCTCATTTCCCGTTATCATCATTCCCAATGCTTCCAATACAAGTACATGATGCGATATACGACACTCAAAGACATGAAAGAAAAATTGTAAAAGACCAACACGAACAAGGGCAAGAAGCACGCAAGAATATCAAAGGTCGAACGTTAGCGAAGGATCCGAAAAGAATGATCAACCGTCATCCCTTCCGCCGGCAGAAAGACCCAATTACCGAGCACCCCCCGCACCCTCCATTAACAATACCCCCACTCGAGCGGAGGGCAAAGTCTGCTGGGTGCAATTACCGTACGTAAAAGACAGACGCGCGTTTTCATGCGACGTAACTCTGCCGCCGACATTCAACTTTGTCAAAGAAAATCTTCAACGCCTCGTCGGGCTTCCCGATCGGCCGCGAGAATTACCGACGACCCCAACCCACCCTCCACCCTCCCACTCGTGCCACCTACTCACCCTCAAAGCGTCGTACTCGCTTACAGCCTTCAGACGATGCAAGAACACAGCGTTGTCGAGCGTTTAACTTTGCGTGGGCGTGCATCGAGTCTGGCGGGCGCCTTTGTGCGAGTTGGAAATTTTCGGGGGTGGAGCGTAATTGGCAAGGGGATGTTACATGTGAATCGGGAATGTAACGAACCGCGATCTTCTCCTTTCAGATCGTTAAATATATATACAGTTGACGCGCAGCCGCCGTTTCTAGGCGTGCGTGCTTTATGATCTTGAGTTTGGGGTGGGGGTTGATTTTTGTAGGGTTGGTGGGTGAGATGTTGAGATCATTTTCGGTTTCTGGGCTGTTGAGGTTTGTTTGCGAAGACGATTGTACGAACGGATCAATGTAGAGAGGGGTATATTTAATAGTGTCTTATTAACTTTTTATATCACATTATTGTTGGTTTGGTAAAATAATGTACTCACGTGGTTTAAACTGTATAATAATAATGTATATTCTTTGAAACTCCTTAACACATAAACTCCACTAAACGCTATCTCCTCCTTTTATTTATATCTGTCTTAATCTCCGTCTCTATAATTTTTCTCCTTCGTCCTTTCTCTTTTCTCTTAGTTACGCTTCTCTATCGATCACTCAATCGATAAGTAAGGACACTATTATCCTCTAACAATTATAGGGTAGTTGTAGGGGACCGAACGAAATTGTTTCGTAGATAAATCAGGAAAATGTCATTGAACTTTGTAAATTATTGAATCGTAAACGTACTAACCAGCTGATATTCGTCCATTTCTCTCATGTTTATATTGTAGACACTCGTAATGGTATTGAAAATGTAGAAATCATAGAACAAGCTTTGTTGTCACTACTCTACCAAACAATCATCGACCTTGAACTATCATTACTTTCAATCAACCGATTATTACTCCAAAGAAATTTTACAAACAGTCAACAAGTTCACAGTACTTCCTCTGATCACTGCATCCAAAGCCTAAAAATCGAAAATAAAATCCTCACAAATTTCCCAAAACCGACATCTCAATTCTCTTATCGACCTTGAACGATCCCCAAACGACGATCCATTCGAAACTCAGAAACTCAAATCTTCCTTAATATCCCACAAAATCCTGAAACCAACATTCTAATCGTCCGATCATCGACCTTGAAACATCCTCAAGCGACATAGGCATAACTCGGCTTGCGAAGGCTGCGCAATTTGATCCAATCCTTTGAGCGAGCCACGTCATCGTCCCGATCCTGACGTACTCGCACAATGGATCGTCCCGATCGTCCTCGCAGGACATGGACGAGCGGTTGGCAACGCGAAAGGAGACCGGGATAGATTCGGGCAGGATTCGGTATCGATTCGAGCCGGCTGCAACTTGAGCCAGGAAGATAGCGCGAATTCCCATGCCGGATGCGTGATGTATGCGGCAACGTTCAATTAATACTTTGTTGATCTGTAATTGGAGCATCGTGATTAGACGCCGCTGTTTGTCTATGCGCCCGAGACCGAGGAGGACGGCAGAATATACAGGGTGGCCCCGCGTAGCGCGAGTCGAAACGAGTCCGCGTCCGCTTCAATCGTGGGCTGATGCAGTCCACTTTATTCTACTTATAATATATTATATTATAAGTACTTTATTATCCTTATAATATACTACTTATTAATTATATCAAGTATAGCAACGTTTCCACTAACTTATCAAAATGTAATTTCTTTAATCGGTCATTTTTAAATTGAACGAAACAACAACAAAATTGGGTTGATATCCAATGAGTAATAAGAATTTCGAAAAGTAAAGCTGTACTGCGAGACACCCTGTATGGAACGTTCGAGGGAGAAAGGCTTCCGGCAATGCAGAACACTGTTCGACAG
This sequence comes from Anoplius nigerrimus, assembly GCA_914767735.1. Classification (NCBI taxonomy): domain Eukaryota; kingdom Metazoa; phylum Arthropoda; class Insecta; order Hymenoptera; family Pompilidae; genus Anoplius; species Anoplius nigerrimus. Next base: position 6,529,824 of record OU612091.1, read on the forward strand.
GAAGTGTGCGGGCGATATATGTTTATGGATGGGAAGGTCGACCGCGTGCATGAAGGTTCGCGTGTGTGGATATGCCTGGCAAGGTGTGCGTCCGGACTCCGACATCGGCCTACTCTATGCGAGCCTAATCATTCGAGATAAACTGCGACTCTCTGTGCTATTTACCTCGATACGTAGATTTCTCTCGCGCATGCCGCTGATACGTTGACTGACAGGCCGCGTCAGACGCCAGCCGCTTTTCGAAACCTGTCTTTCCACCTACCCCAAAATGTCAAAGCAAGGTAACGTAACCTACAAAATAGAGCGCGCTCTAATCGACGTAATTAGTATCGAAATTAACCGAACGCGAAACATTGACGTAGTCCACGAATTTGGATGGGTTATTGAAAATATTTTGCCGTCTTGATTGCTGTTCTGTACCTTTTGTTTTTGGCGAATTCGGTCAGTGTTTTATATATATCTCGACTACAATACTATAGTTTTAGCTGTAGTTCAATAAATGGACCGTTTATTTCGAAAGTGGTATAAGTCGATGTTTAAAGAAAAATGAGATATCATATAATTCATGATTAACGTGGTGTAAACGTTTTATTTATGTGATATTTAATATGGTAAAAAGAAATTTATTATGTATTTAATGAATATAATCCAATATCGCTATAATATAAATTAAAGTGATTGGAGCTGTTAATTGATTTAATTTGACTTATCATAATCTTAAAAGATAATGAGAAAATCAATCTTTGAAAAATTGCAAAAAGAAAATTAATATTTATAAGACTGACTCACTTAGTCGCCGATCTTCCGACTTTTTGCATCTTTAGGAGAAACGAAACAATGACGTTTACTATTTATCTTGTTTATCGTTTAGGCCGGTAATTCGAACGAAAATTTCGAATTTTTCATTCTTCCCGTCGATCGAGCTTTTCTTATCCTCGAACGTCACATTCTCCACTCTCCATTTTCTCTGCCGTTCAGCCCTTCAGCCTCCTCCACCCTCTTGCACCTCCCCTGCACCCCTTCCAGGCTGCCATCCCGATATATTTCATTCGTGATTAATGACGAACGTCGAGCGCACTTACCATCCCCGCCAGCCGATTTTTCTTCATTATGCTCTCCGCGGCGATGTTTAGCAAAACGAGGCCGCGCAAGGAGAGTAGAGCCGCTGTTAAGGCCACTTCCGGTTGCCCTCGTCCACTTCCGGGCGGACGGTTTTCGTGCATTCTGCCTGGACGTCGCGAATTTATGATTGGTTCGGGGGTTATATAGGGCATTATGGGGCATTATGGAAGAATTGAGGAAGAATTCAGGTACGAATATGTGTGTGTGTGTGTGAATTTGACATTTTCGATTTTAACAGGTTTCGAACATTTTGATAATCATTTACTACACTGGCGTTCAGGTGATGAGTTAGGATTGTTTTAAAAAAAGTGTCGTTAGGATTTATGATAGAAAAATTGCTTATAATACGTCAAGGATTGTTGAAATGACAAAAATCTGCGATTTGAGTTCATTCCAATTTCGACAAGAATTACGTCTGACTGTGTTACTGGCAGTAATAATAATCAGTAGATTGTAATCTGACTCACGCCAATAATGTTTAAAAAAAAAGAAACGGTTTGCTTATCATTCACTCCGGACAGACTAAAAATACTATCCACCCGTAACTATGTGCCAAGAAACGTGTAGAATGAACACACACACACACGCACACAGCGGGAGCCGTGCGAAAGTGTTTAGTTGGAGCGGTAAAAATTGCTGAAATTCGAGAAGTGCAGGAAGGTGCGAGCGTCCGCCATGAATATTTGAATTTCTCGTTGTGTCGCTAGGTGCGATGCTCGCCGAGAGATTCGCCGATGTAGCTTCTAATAATGGCACGCCACCACCCCCCACCCCCTACGCCGCGCCCTTACTAATATTTCACGTTTTACCCCCGGAGAGTCAACAAGTGGCGATATATTCGGGCACATTCTTACGCCGAGCATTATTCACCTACTTCGTCCTGGATTATAATGGCGTTTCGGAACTAAAACGAGGCCCCCGAATGTGGGGAAGCGGGTGTCGGCACCGTACAGGGTGGCGCGGTTGAAACGGATCCCATCTTCATAATGCAAACATTCGTGGGGGGCAAAATGAAGCGCGTACGATCCCGCGGCAAGGTTCTGCGGAGAATCGGTAAGATAAGTATTAACGTCGGCGGGTATTTTTAATGAGAGGCTCGTCATACGGGGTGGCTGAGTTCAAACGGATCCCATTTCATAATGCAAACATCGGAGATAAAGTAAGACATACGTGATCTCGAGATAAGCCTTGAGGGGAATGGGAGGATAAGTATTAACCTTCGTGGGTGTTTTAAGCGAGTGTCATGGTATAGGGGGTGGCTCAGTTGAAACGGATGCCATCGAATAGTGCAAACAGTGCAGTTAAAATAAAGCGTCGAGATAATATATATTATACAATATAAATCTATATATATTACAGTAATTCTAATAAATTCTAATAATTATAATCCTTCAATGATTGATAATTAATTCTGTTAATATTTAAAATTTATAATTAGAAAATTTAATAATAATAAAATTAAAATTAAATTTAAAGTATATATCTATATATCTGAATTTCTGGTTATTTTTTGATGTTATTTTATTACACATATTCATTACTCTAGATAGAATTCCTATTGTATATCAAGAGTGAGCAGACGATTTTCGGTGAGTCACCCTGTAGACGGCCGTGCTTTTATGTAAAACACCGCGGATCTCCTTCCAACTTCCACGAACTGTCGCGAGACAACGATCTACTGGGAATGATCATTATTACGTCCGACATCTGTATTTCACAAAATATGTGCGCGTAAGCTTTCACAGTCGATATTCGGAATGAGTGAACGATCGGGCACGGCAACCGTATAGAATAATCGTGCTGCATTAAATATATAATTTACTGGAAGAAAGCGTTCGATAAGAATTCTGCAGAAATAATTCTTATGACCGCAATTATTGTCACTAATTTCAATACCGCAACGAATGGCGGAAAATGTAAACATTTCCGTAACTATAAATGGACTGTCATCTATTTATTATTTATTATTATTCGCAGTCGCCAAAGAGTACAACCTAACAACAATAATCACAGAAAATTCATTATTCCTACTATCCTACGATCCCAGCCTTTCAAAAGGGTAAACCTTCAACACTTGAGTTTGGAACTAACATTATTATCATCACCGCCAGAGAAAACTAACTCTCATTTCCATAAAATACGATATCCAAACTTGCTTTTATTTCCCCTCCACAAATATAGTCACCGACCACACTCTCGCATCCCTCCAAAATTCGACAACTTCAACCCCCCACCCACGAAGCAGTGCCAACCTAGAAAGGTGAACTTTCAACATTTCAGTGCTCGACCAGCATTGTTATCGCGGCGGCCGTTAGTGGAATGTGCAGTTGACGCAGAAAAAGCAAAAAAAAAAACACAAAAAAGCGGGAAAGGGGCAACATTAAAAATCCTCTTGCCCAACTGGCCGACACAAAAAAAGGCGACCATCCCGGCTGCCGGGGACATTTAGGAGGGTAGGTACGGGACCGCTCGGGGCTCGGCGAGGATGAGAGGAATGTCTGAAGGTAGGAAGCTTTATCGGCGATCAGAGCCGCCGGTAATTTCCGCCTTTATCGCCTATCAACTCTGCGGAATCGCCGGGGGTGCGCATTGAAACCCCCGCGGGCTAAGACACCCCCCTCCCGCCCCTCCCACCCTGCCGAGATACTCCCCACCACTATTTACGTAAGCAGGAGCTGGTCTGGGAGAGATTCCAATGTTAGCTACAACCAGAGAGGGGGGTGTTAGAGTGAGAGTGACAATGAGAGAGAGAGAGAGAGAGAGAGAGTGAGTGTGAGAGAAAGAGAGAGAGTGACAGAGAGAGAGAATGAGAGAGAATGAGAGAGAGAGAGAGAGAGAGAGAGAGTGAGTGTGAGAGAAAGAGAGAGAGTGACAGAGAGAGAGAATGAGAGAGAAAGAGAGAGAGAGAGGAGCATGAAACGATATGTGCAGAAAAGAGTTAACGAGAGAGGCGAAAGATTGGAGTGGAAAGGGGATGAAATGAAAGGGGGTGGGTGGAAACGATCGTGGTTGGATGAATATTTAGTGAAAGATTGTATTGGGATGGGAGAAAAGATTTGTTTACTACTCCATACTCTACTGTTTACTCTACGGTATAAGTCGAAAGGACATAATACGAGACTTAGTGGATAATACTGTACAGCCATGAAGGAAAGTTTTTCGAAATTTAAATAAGCACCCTTTCGGCCTAGAATCAGCATCAGTCACCAGGAAGAAATATTGACACCCAACAATGTGGGACAACAATTGGTAATTGGTAAGCAGAATAGTGTATACAGATTACATTGGAAATAATCATGTAATAATAATAATATAATAATACATTAAATGTTAAGAAATTACAAGAATCTTTCCAACGATCAAATTTATTACGTCAATAGAAATTTATATTGGTAAGTAACCGACTCTGTATTCAGTACTGCACTTAATTATTTCCATAAAAGTTTTTAACCATTATTCTGTATATGTGTCATGTCGTCTGTCTGTCTGTGAAAACGTTTAAATATAAAATTCTTAACTACCATCCCCGACATAAGTTCGCTCAATAACAAGATCGATGGTCATGGATACAAAGTTTGCATATGTTTCATATACACGATAATGTGCTACGTATAGGAAAAACGCTGTAGGCTTCCATATAACACGGTTAATGCGTAATTAGATGTATGTACTCGCGTTATACGGAGGCTTACCGTGATTATTTGCGGTAGACGCGATGTGCGATATAAGTTAATTTCGTACTAACGAGTAGTTGAGTAGAATTTATGAGACAAAATTTTAATTGCCGTAGTGCACGCAAAATTTTGTACGTAATGTCGCGTTAAAAATTGTATTTAATATTTATACTATCTTGCACATTGTACGACAAGGTACAAACTAGAAATGTAAGAAATTGATTAGACCTTCGGTCTTTATTACCTACGTGACGTGTCATATAAATTACGTAGCAAGTTCAGACTTTGTCGTATGGTAATCGTTTATGATAATGTGCGTGGGAGTAATGAGGGTAATGCAGGAAGGCAACACCTACGTTTGTAAATCGAACACAAATGCGCGGAGCACGACGGTGGCAAGAAAGTGAAGATAACGGGAGAGGGAAGGGAAGAATGAAAAAAGTAGAGAGAGAAAGAGAGAGAGAGAGAGAGAGAGAGAGAGAGAGAGAGAGAGAGAGATGGAAAAGAAACAAGAGTGGCAGGAACTAAGAAAGAGAGAAATTCTTATCTGACAATGGCACGGGCATAAATCGAGCATTATCTGCGTGGCTGCGAAGTGAAATATTGAAACGGCGCAAGGGGTGCGTTTATTTACTACCCTACGCCATTCAAATCGCAGAAAATGGCGACTTAACGTTCGCGCGGTTGAAAGAATTAGGCACCAGCTGTTCTAAGATTATTCCTTGCCTTGCCACCAATTTTTATCCTGGGACTCGACATCTATTGTTACTACGTCAAGTTGCGCTGATAATTATAGCGAAAAAGTCTTGTACTAGTTAGCGTTGTACCTATATAATCATCTTCCCAAGGTACGAAAATAAATAACCGTTCAATTTATAATAAATAACCACGCGCTTGTCAAAGTTTCAACGTTTCAGAATTCGAATTGCTTCGCCAAACATTCTGAAACATTTATAAGCTCCTTATCATTCCTACGATCCATCTACATAAATTACGAAAAAAAATCCTGGAATCTTCCACCAAAGCAGCGAATTCTTTCACTGACTCTCTTAGTAAAAATTCGCACACCCGTTCAGAATTCTTCGCCTTCGCGATCAAATATCCGCGAACAATTCAAATCTGGCGTATCGGACGCGCTCGGACATGAACAACAGAAAGTTTAACGTCACCGAGTACATCGAACGATTTCAATGCAGATGCTGGAAAGTATCCCGCTGGCGGTCGTAAATCGTAAAATTTCTGACACGAGCCGAGCCGGCCATGCATCACAGTGCGTGACGTGCAGGGATCTGCATTGAAATGCGTTAGGGCGGTAATAAGGCGTACAGTTTACAAAGTTGACGCCGTAAATTTTCTATTCTCGCGGTGCGTGCGTATTAGCGCGTGCGCGCGCGCGCGCGTGCGCGAGCCTCGGGGGCTTATCTTGCCAAGTTTCGGAATTCAGCTTTCGCCGAGCGTAACGCAACGCGTCCGTAATTCGTTGAAGGCAGGCACAAAGGTGGACTAGGCAGAAGGGCGTGGTTGGGCTAGGTCGAGACTGGAGGAAAGTGTATTGGGTGACTATGAGGCACATACGTCGGCTTGCTCGCTAATTTTCCTTGCCTCTTCTTGCCAATTTCAATTTTGTGTCTCAAAATTTGTTTAAGGCAGGTTTAAGCTTGTGGATTGCGTACGTTCGTTATGATGAGATACCGAAGTAAATTGGAAGAGAACGGTAGGAAGACTGAGAATGAAGTGCTGAAATATAAATTGTTGGTTTATTATGGTTGAGCATGAATCGTTCGTGGTAGACAAAGAAACATATGTGACTATTTGACGAAATTAATCAATTTTTAGGAACGATGAATGCACTCTAGCGAAAATCGTGTCAAGATTTCTTTACAGTCTACAGGATTAACCTCTTTATAAAATACGAGAAAATGTTCAATTTTTCGAGATAATCCAAGAACAGCTTGAATGAAAATTAAGTAAAACTGTTTATTCAACCGTATAATCGATACGATAATAATGACACAAATATGCTTTTTGGAAATATATGACGATTTACAAGGGCACTTAACGAAAAATACTATAAAAGCAGAGGATACAAAAGGCATAAAAAATGGGAATCGCGAAACGCTACTGAAATCCATTGAAAAGAGAAAATCCTCCGCAGTGGAGGATGCAGAGAGTGAAGAAAAATCAAGAGAAAACGGTCGACGGGAGCAGAGAAATGCGGAAGATCCCGGAAAGACGTGAGAAAGTGAAAAATATAAAAATTGAGATCCGTCGCGGAGTAGTAAAGGCGCAGATACGGTAACTCATAAAATCCACGAAAGCCATAAACGTTGACGCCTAAAAGAGGAGAATGAAAATGGTCGATGATAGTAAAAACGCATTCGAGTTCCGGCTAAGGCGAAGAAAGTGAAAAATGCAAAAATCGATGGCCACCCGGAAGTTGTAAACTCAGCGGATCCAAGTCAAATCCTCCGGCATGAATGCAGATCCCTTTCAAAAAAAAAAGAGTGACGAGAAAAGAATGGCAGCTCAAAGATAGTATATCGTCTTCCCGCGCAACGATGCGAATGCAAAAATTCAAGAGAGGGAGGGAATAAAGGATTTGAATATAAATTCCAAAGTAACGAAACGTGAGACAGGCTACCTTATCCTTTGCACGCTGGAGAATCGTTTTAAAAATTGTAAGGAAACACGTAATACGTACGTAATACATACACGTAATAAAACGATTTCTTCTCTTAGCCTTCACATGGTCATTTTCAATTCTCGATTATATTCGACTGCGAAGAATTATAGCAGCGTCCGATGCAACACCGCTCGAATTATCTCGAGCGTGCACCGATTATGGAGTTTAAAATGGACTTACACCACTTTCGAAGTAAACGCTCCGAACGTCCCTTAATCGCACTGCGAGCCATTCCTCCGAAGGTGTCGATACAAAAGTCAACGGGCAGTAACATCTGACGAACGTCGATTGACAATAAAGCGAATACTCGACGAGGTAAGAGAGAATTCTCGTCCCGGAAGGCAAGGAAGCTAAGGGTTGACGTCGAAGGGATAGGGTAGATGACGGCGTACGGTGGGGCGAAGGTCGACGAAAGGCGGCGAGTAAGGGCAGACGTGGAAGTGGTAGGGCGGGTAATAACTTTTATCGGGCGCCGACGCCGCAACGGATCCCGAAGTTGGCCAATGTCAATAAACCTTTCAATTGCGATTCCATCCCGGCGGCTTCGTCTGCCTCTCGTGAAATTGGAAGCGGACTTCCGCCTCTATCCGACCCTCTAAACCCCTCCACCCCCCCTCCCCCTCAAGAATGGCACCTCGCTTAACACTTCACCATCCCCCCACCCCTCCCCCATCGCCTCCTCTTCACCCACCTCTCATACCCTTCGAATAACGCTTGGTTAGTACGACTAACCTTTTGCGATCCTTATTATAAGAAGTAATTTGGCTTTGGATCGTATTAAAGCTTCGGTCGATGATTGTTCGATGTATTTTGGTGGAACGGTAACGACGGTCCCGTTTTTCATTCTTTACATCGTAAGGTCGCTCTTTCATTTTTAGTGTCCACATTTTCGTTTTGCATGACAATCCGTCACGCATTTCATACTTTACCGATCATTACTGTGAATTATAAGAAATTTCGTTTTTTGTTTGAGATTGTACTGAATCAGACTCTAGTAATTGATTTTCAACATATTTTGCTTGGACAATAACTTTCAATATTTTCACATTTCTTATTATCGAGAAATTGCGTTCCGATTCTTATTGCCTTCATTCAACTTTCGCAAAACATTCTGTTCCATTCAATCCTACGCTAAGAACATAGCAATCACCTTCGTGTTACATCAACATTAACTCAGAAAAATCCCGAGTCCTGCGTGACTAACAGCCACTGTAAAGCGAAATTTGTCGATGATTGGATTCTTTTTTGGCCGAGCAGGTTCGGTGGGAAATATTTTCCGGCGAAATGATGCGCAATATCCGAATTGGACGTTGCTTTCGTTCCCCACGGACATATTCCCTTGTTTCTTCCATCGTCTGCTGATTGTCTCTCACTCTTTCTCCGCCCCCCCCCCCCATTCCCCTCCTTCCTTCCCTGTCCATCTTTGACTTCGTCTCAGGTTACACATCGGGGAATTGTGTCTGTAAATTTTGCGGGAAGTGTGCCGCTTGCGGATTTAAAGTCTGTTGTTCTTCGAATTTAGTGCCGTTGTCAAGAGTAGTTTTTTTTAATCGCAACAAGACCGAAATTTCATACTGCAACCTTCGAAATAATATCGAGCATTGAGTAGTAAATTATTTCGTCAATCCGTGAATTTTCAATTTATTTACCGGCAGGAATGTGTTTGGTATCAACTGTCACCTGCGTTTTCCGTACAACATTGAAAGCTTTTTTTTGCAAATTGCAAATCTTTTTGCTGTTCCATTGTCCTGCATACGCAGACATTTAATTTCGTAGAAGTTAATTTCCTCAATATAAATATATAATATTCAATGATTTTGACTGAAAATGATTGAAGCTATTGATAATTTAATTTAACATATTATAATTTGAAAAAAAGAAGAAAAGAAACTTATTATAAAATGACAAATAGAAAATTGATGTTTATAAGTCTGACTCTCCTAATTCATTGATATTCAGTTGAAATTACTGAATTGTAGTAGGTATATGTAAAGCACTGAGCGAATTCGAAAAAAATTCAATATTAAACATCTTTTCAAGAGAATAATCATTTTTACTGTACAACACAGTCCCGACGGAATATGATTCGCATAAATTGCGGTTCCGGTTAAAGACGGGGCTGCGAATGGCGACCGAAAGTTAGCGTCGCAGAACGAAACTGAGGACGAAGCTGAGGACGAAAACGGCGGACAACGGGAGGACCCGCGATGAAACTTCGGCATTGTATACAGGAAGAATTACACAACTTATACCCAGTGTCGGGCCAACGTCGAAACTTTGCGCAGCTCAAACGAGCCTCGCTTCCTTTCGCATCGTCTGAGAAACAGAATTTAAGATAGGCAGAACCGGCAAAATTCGCGGGACACATTTAATTCGCGATATTCGTTTATCAAATTAGCGGCCATCTTTGCTTCGTGCCGTTTCGAGTTTCTTAGTTTCAACGTTTCTTACGATTCAATGAAAGCATTTCCTCATGTCTCAGATTATTGAATTATCGCAAGAATGATAGTGACAGCACCAAAAAATAACTAATTCGAACCTTAAACACTAAAGCTAGTGATCTATACATATCAAGCATCGAAAATAAATTAACCGTTCCACTCCCACCCCCCGCCCCCCTAGCAAGCTGGAAGCGGGAATGGAACAGTTTGAATATCAAGTACTCATCTAAATTTTGGCTCTTTGACCCTAGCCAGCGACAAAGAGCCAATAATTAGACCGTCGATCACGGGAACACTCATCAAAGGATAATCAATCCTTCGACACTCTCGACTCCGTCAAAGTTTCGGCCGGACAAACCTTAGGACCCACCACACACACACACACACACACCTATCTTCACCAACACACACCTCAGATAAGGTAGATCTCGATTACCTAACTTCATCCGCAAGACAAAATCCGCAACCTTCCGCAAACTCTTTCCTATCTGAACGCCTAAGGTCTCTAATTATTAGGTTAGTAACTAAGCGATTGCGGTTTTTAAATAAGGAAGACTCATTTTTTTTCAAGTATGCCTGACATATGCCTGAAAATATGTCTGAAATGCACGTGTTGTCTTTCATTTTTATATTAAAATAAAAACAAAACTAAAGAACTAATCGATATAATTTTTGTACTAAATTAAAGGTAGAAGTCCAAAGAACAAGAAAAAAATATAGATTAGATGCTTCGAACACGTTAACGAAACATAAGAAAGTGTAAAGACCATCTATCGACAAAATCCGCAATCAGTTAGTTGACAACACATTAGATCATCGTTCCATTCGACAAACGATCGATCCCTCGCCTAATCCGCCAAAGTTTAGGCCGATGCTTAGAGGCTCGGACAGTGTCGAGAGATAAGGCGCAGTTCGCCGATTAACCGAATTCCACTGCGAGACTCACAATAAGTCGTTATCAAACGCGAACGCCTGGACCGTTCATTAATTCAAATTAGCCGCCCACATGGCCACCCCCCACCACCCCTTTGGCCCCCAACGACCGCGAGCCTGATTATCCGCGTTCAACGAGAGGCTTCAGAGGCTTCAATTCCGGTTAATGAGGCGAGCTTGCCAGGATGCTTAGGCTGTTTCGACTTGCGTACCTTCGATTATTCATGGGAACTCGATTTGTCGGTCTAATGGAGACCCTTCGGAGCACTTCCGGTTCCGAGAGTGAGCACAGTTTTTGAAATTGGCTGGATTTTAGGAGGATGTTAGAAATTAAGAATCTGCGACGCTGCATTGACAAAGATGGGATAGATTTTCTGGTGGGCTAATGGTTCGCATTTATTTTTGTGATTTTTTCAAAATATTAGAGTATTATTTGCAGAACTTGGTTCGATGTTTTAATGCACACCTTTCGGGCTGCTTCCGGTTCCTACACTGGCGATAGAGCGCGATTTTTATAGGGTTCCAACAAAATTAAATATTTCTAATAGATTCTACAAGAAACTTACAGTCTTTGTCCCAGTAACGTTTAATTTTTCAGATGTAAATTCTCTGATTGTAGCTTATTCAACGGGGGAATAAATTTTATTGAAACAGTTTTACATTTTAAAAGTTTCGTACTGAAAATAGTAACCGTGTAATGTATACATGGAAACTTTCGGAATTACCGTACATTATAACAGTATTTTACGAATATACATGTTCAATTCTAGATGCAATCATTAAATTTATTACCGCTCCCGGTGATGTTCCAAAAAATTTGAACAAGCTCCGGATGAAATACAGATTCAAACATTTCTCGTTGTAACATGGTTCGGTCGATATCGCCATGAATGAAATACATTTAATACATTCAATAGATTTAATACATTTAATACATTTAATTAGCAATCGTGCAGCAACGCACGCTACAACTGGCGTGGCAAATGTTTACGCTCACATTTAGTCAGAGATTTATTCGCGTAACGATCTACGCTCACCTGCCATCGGAAAGGTCATAGATCCCGGCCGCCCAGCAAATTTATGACTCCATAGATCTGCGCGGATCGTAAATCTTTTAGCGGCGCGTCGCGAAGGTATAATTAAAAAATCGACCTTATCTCTCAATCGAACGTCCACTCCTCCGACCAAAACTTCATCCTACGATTCTAATTACACTCTCTACGCCATTACATCCGAACGCACATGGTTATAAGGTGAAAAATTGACAAAGAACAGTCAACGGCCCAGATGCGAAAAAAAAATTTTGTTAAGTTGAACCTTGTTTAAAAAATTCAAACTGTTGGATTAACTGGGCAGATATTTGTTGACAGAAGGAATGCATATAAAGAAATACATCTCTATTTTTACACCCTCAGTGGTCAAAACTTTAACGCTGTCAAAGGATTTTTATTCTAAGAGTACAGTTAAATCATGGACTTTTACGTTCTAATTTAAGTCAGCATATTATTTTTCACATTTTATAGCATCAACCCTTATCATCGCCTACTCCAACCAACATTTCAAAACCCCTGACTATCCCTCCGACATCTAACACATTTACTCTTCACAACCTTGTAACTGAACTTACAGTCAACTTACAACAACTTAATTCAGCATATTATTTTTCGCATTTTATAGAATCAACTCTTATCATCGCCTACTCCAACCAACATTTCAAAAACTCCAACCTGACTACCACTCCAACACCTAACAGATATTTACTCTTTACAATCTTGTAACTCGATTCACCATTCGTGGGAATTCAGCTCGGTGCGTTTATACCAAAAACCGAGCGCCACCCCCTCAGCGCCCGGAAGTGGAGATCCGCGCGCGCGCGTCTGGCGCGAAACGAAAATTCTCCTGCCCGCGACAAGAAAGTCCCGACGAAATTTGGCCCCGAATGGATTTTACCGCCGTCAACGAACTTCGCCGACAGTTAATTAACGATGACTCGGTAAATTACAACGTAACTTTCCGACTGAGGCCATAGACTCGACTCTGGCGATAGACGGCTGGCTGAGGGGGTTGAAAGGGGCGAAGTGAGAGGGTGGGCCAGGGAAGGGGGTGGAAGGGGTCGAGAGGGTTGAAAGGGTTAACGTCGGAGAGATAGCTGTTGATTAAGGTCCGACTATCAATGACGAACTTCCTTCGAAGGAGGAGGCTGACGCTTCGAGTCCCGCCAGATAGGATTATGTCGGGATTTATAAGCCGAAGGAAGGCAAATGTGCCTTTTTCACGCGACGGAGGAAGATGGCGGCCTTTGTTTCAGGCAGCCTCGAAGCAATGATTGATTGCCGGCGGCCGCTGATTATCGCGCCGCTATCAATTACGCCCGACTTCGAAAGTATTAGGACTGATGCTGAAGAGGTCGATGTAGGTTATGAAGTGTGTGGGTGATATTATTCAAATTATTCACTGCCGTGACAGTTCAATGGTGAAATTCGGTGGTAATTAGGAATTATGAGCAGACTTCAATAAAAGTTATAATGTGTGAGAATGGAATTGCTAACATTATTATCGAAATGTTGGAATAGGATGATGTAAAAATAATACGTTTAATTCTTGCTAATGTTCGAATCATACATCCTTCACGAATGTATTGGAACGAACGATAAGTGAGCAGATTAATGTCAATGTAGGTTATGGAGTGTGTGGGTGATATTATTCGAAATGTTCACTGCATTAAAATGATTAGAATCAATGAGAATTCAAGCAGACTTCAGTGAAAGTTATAATATGTAGGAATCGAATTGTTAAAATTGTTACCATTAAAACGTTGAGAATGGATAGTATAAAAATAATGCTTTTAATCGTTTGCTTCGTTGAAGAATGCTAACACTCGAATCACACAATCTTTACGAAAATATTGGAACCAACGATAAAGAGATCAATGTAAATGTAAGTTACGATGTATGCAGGTGGAATTACAATTAATAAATGTTAAAACACGCTTTAGGTCAGTGAAAGATAAATTAAGGTAATTCAAGTTAATATCAATAATTATACCTTCTCATGTTATAATTACGTAAAAAAAAATGCTTTTTAAACGATTGCTTTACTACAATACACAAATCTTCGTTTCGTACAGCTTTCATAATTGCAGTGGAACGTACGGTAGGAATTATCAAAATCGTTATCGAGCGAACAGATTCGGATGGATTTAACGTGGAACCGACAGCGAAGTATAATAAAACAAGGATTAAAAGGTAAAAGGGGGGAAGGGTGAAAACGTTTTTCCGGTTAAATTGATATGGCGGTAAAAATTGTTCGGTGTAAATCGAGGCATTAACGGTCAAGCAGAGCTGAAGCGGCGTAAATTTTGGGATCGGCCAGTTTCATCTCAATTTACAGTACACCCGATACGTATACGACACAATGGGAGAGGATTGATTTTTTTTCGCCGCAATCGATATGTCGGGACCGCGTATAAAAATTTTCCTCTCAATCCGCGACAAAAATTTAATACCTTTTCATTTCTCATAGATTTTCAAATAAATTTTCTCATAGATTTTCAAACGTCGGACATAATTGTTTCGGTCGTTGAAGCTGTTAACGCGTGTCGCTAATCCGCGAATGGATGATATAAATAAAAATGCTGCGATAAAAAACCGCATAACAAATCGCTGTCGCGGTGAACAAAGCGGTCTGATGGAAACAATTATTTTTGTGCTGTCTGTAAAGAAACGTTTTGTAATTTAACCGTATTATATCAGTCAAGCTTTGCTTACGTCTGCAAATAATTCAGTCCATATAACACTATTTAGTAGCATTAATCTTCTAATGTTATATTATTATTATTAACAGTGTGTTTTTCAACTAAACAATGCTTCTATCGTAATTAAAAATCCTTAAATAGAATATTGCTATTTCTTACATTTCAACTGTTTCAGCAATTATTTTTATAGATGTTGTCCGTAAATTTGAAACATTTTCTAATACACTTCTATGATGTCAGTCATATTTTGCTTACGTCAGCAAATAGTTCCGTCCATATAATATTATACTATTCATAACCATTAATTTAAAAACTTTTAATATTTTACTCTTATCAGCAGTTTGTTCTCCAACTAAATAGTGCTTCTATCACAATTAAAAATCCTTAACTAGAACATTACTATGTCCCACCGTTCAACATGTCCACTTTGACCACCCCTACGGTACCCACCCCCACACTACCCACCCCAACAACACAAATGGCCAACAGATACTCTACCCCGACAAATCCTTAGCGAGCCAGCCTAAAATCCCCGACAAAATAGCAAATCGAAGAATGCGATCAACGTCGAGGACTTCGAGGACAGGCATTCGAGGATTTCAATATGGAAAAAGAAGGAGTCGGGACGGACCCCGCCATCGGCAAAACTGTCGGCGGAAGGCCGGCGTCCGCGCAATCTCACTTTCGTCCCGCGATCCGTCGAGCCGAACGGAAACGAATTCGTTTCAGCAAAACTTTTGCCCGCCATAAAGCTCCCCTTTATGGAAAAAGTTTTGCCCGGCCCAAGATTCGAGACCTTCGCCGTGGCCGGAAGTTGAGCATTCCGCAGATGCGCCGCGACGTTTACCGTACGAGTTAAGAAGATTTAGGTATCGGGAGCGCCGTTGTTGTTGGCCGGATGCTGTTCTTAGAATCGTGCCTAGATGCTTTACATGCCCTCGCAGCCTAATCCGTATTTACGGCAGACAGTCGTCGTTCATTGTCCGTCTCCGTTTCCGGTGCAGCTCCTTGAGACGTCGCGGGTACCTTGGTACCGATAAAGTGACAGTAAGTTAGCTCGGGCTCGAGAACGGGGACGGGTAAGGGAACGGTGCCTGAATCATGGCCTTTCTTCAGTCTAAGAGCAGTATCTTCAAGTAATACTACAATAGTTAATGCAGCAATATACTACAATCAGTCACCTACTCGCACAAATGTATAATAAATAAGATAACGTTATATATGTATTATTATTGTAACGAATGTTAATTTTTGTAGCTTATACATCTTGAAAAGGACATAGAAATACTACTAGTAATACTATGATAGTAAATACAGCCATATACTACAATCAGTCACCTACTCCCCTTACTTAAAATATATTTCAACCGCTCCTTAAAAGAGACACCATTAAAACCTATTCTTCCAACCTAACAAAACAACGATTAAAAAAAAACAGCTTAACAAAGAACTTTTCCTCCGCCACCTTTTTTGATCATCGCTAGTTGAAAGATTGACATTGACATTGACTTTGGCAGTGGTAGCAAAAGGGTTAGGACTAACTTCTCGAATTTGCCGGTCTCGGGACTGTCAGCAGTATTATAAGTCGGGTGGACACGTTTGATCGCGAGGCTAGCCTAATCCAATGCGTCCGCTGTCAGTGTGGATGTCACCAATATTGCGCATTATCGTCCCGTGACTGGAATGTCGATACCGGCAATGATACTACGGAAACATTAGACATGCATCGCCGTCGTTTCGAATCGATAATGCCGATATAGAACGACCTTCGCGCCTCGTGAGACTTGGGCGCCTTTTAATGCTTTTTTTTTCATTTGCCTCTATAAAAGACAAAACCGCTCGAATCAAACACTAACTGTTCCTACTGGCAGTACTTATCCAATGTCCAAAAGAATACCATGTGTGCTTATTAATACATTACACAGGCTACACCAAACATTGTAGCGTCGCCAAGTCCTATCGAACAAACCCCAAAGTGATATATATCGAGTCATAGTTTATTATATAATTATATAAATATAATAGTATTATGTGGACCGTTTATTGTGAAAGTGGTGCAAGTCCGTTAAAAAATAAATAAATATCACATAAATGAACCATTTACATTTTTTTTTAAATAACGGTATTATATTTAATATCATATAATACTATTTATTAGCATTAATCTTGTAATATTAAACTATTGTTAACAGTTCATACGCACTATTTTCTCCAACTAAACAATGCTGTTACTGTCGTTTCCCATGGAACGAAGCGCAAAGTGATACAGCCCTATAATGAGTCATAATTTCCTCACGGAAACTTGCTTTTCTGCCATATAATACTATTTATTACGATTACGCTTCTAATATTAAACTATTATCAACAGTACATATACCATGCGTTCTCCAACTAAACAATGCTGCCATTAACGTTTTACAATTTAACAAATGCAAACAAAACCAAATGCCAATTCCCATGGAGCAAACCGCAAAGTGATACAGCCCTATAACGAGTCAGCCGCAAGCTACGCCGACAGATAAAAGCCCGGTATTCTGAGAATCAGTGTCGAGCGTGTAGCCGGAAAGCTGAACAGCGAAGACTCGGTCAACAGAGCGCATAAAACGATGACGTCGACGAAGGCCGCTCCATGTTTGCATCGCAAACTGTCGTGATCAGGGGCAACAACGAGCATAATCGCTTTCCTAAATAACGCTGCCGCGCACGATTTACGTAATCCGCGCCTAGGCGGGTGGGATCAATCTATCGGCCGCACCGGGGTGTATATTCCATCCCCCGATTAGCATAAGCATTTAGTTAATTGGCTAATGCGCGGCCGAATATGCGCCTATGCAAATTTTGCGTGGGTGGGGGGAGGGCGGGATCCGTGGGAAATTAGTTTCGCGCGGCGGGAAAGACGAGCGAATTCGAATTCGGGGGCGTTCGAAGCGCGGGCAAAGCTCGCGGCGCGACGGGATGACGTCAGAGATCGATCAGGCGTGGATCCTGTCGATCGGCCCGTGATGTCGAATTGAACGCGAGAGCCGCACAGTGGCGCGTAGAAGGCCAGACGGCCGTCTGCAATTATGTAGATGCCGAGTTTGCGCCGAATCTCATTGGGCGCCATTGATATGCAGATCGATGGAAGGAGATCTAGTGATCCATAAATGTGATGCACGATGGGTATGCTAATGAGGCTCGGCGCGCGGCGAATTTTCGCCCGGCGGACGAATTTCGATTCTTGGGGGGGTGGGGCTGTCTTTTTCTATTGTTCGGTTTATGTTTGTCGGAGGGATGAGTGTCCTTGGGTAATTGAGGGGTGTTTGAGTGGATGGCACGCGTGAACTGTCAAATTGTGGATATTGTTACGTAGATCCCTTATCAGTATTTCAGGTACAGAAATGGGTTAAACATTTAAAAACATCTTCGTTCTATATTTTACTACTGAAATATATTTACTCTGCAATATACATACTCTATTGTCAGATTTAAAAGCATAACAAATATTCCATATTATCCTCAAGCCCGGAAGATTTTATTCCGTCTATCGACATGAACTCCCAGCAACAAAAATGTTTCATTACGGGTCCATTACCCTATAAACCGTCCGATGCATTATGCATTCAGCTCCGGCGCGGAAATTCAAGAACACGCTGAGAGTAAAGTATCGACGACGGTTCGCAAGAAACGATCTACCGAGCGCGAAAACAATTTTTGCCAGAACGCATTTGGCGCACTTTATGGAATATAACGCATCTAACACTGCGGGGTGTGGTTTACGAGAGTGGAATATGGCTTCTTCCGTTAGTAAAAAAACGAGAATAAGAATAAAGTAAGAAACTCGCAGAGAGAGAGAGAGAGAGCGAGAGAGATGAAGTAAAATCAGAATAAAAATATATTAAAGTGACAGAAAGACAATAATAGGTGGCAAGGAGCGAATATAGACGAATAGTAGAATGAAGAGTGAGAAGAGAAACAGTGGAAGAGCGAGTTGGAGAAATGAAGTAAAATCAGAATAGAAAGATATTAAAGTGATAGAAAGACAAAAGAGATGGAGAACAAGAGCCGAATATAGACGAATAGAGAGAAGAGAAACAGTGGAAGAGCGAGTATATGAGATGAAGTAAAATCAGAATAGAAAGATATTAAAGCGATAGAGAGATAAAAGACATGGATAACAAGAGCGGAATATAGACGAATAGAGAGAAGAGAAACAG
Organism: Anoplius nigerrimus; assembly: GCA_914767735.1. Classification (NCBI taxonomy): domain Eukaryota; kingdom Metazoa; phylum Arthropoda; class Insecta; order Hymenoptera; family Pompilidae; genus Anoplius; species Anoplius nigerrimus. The sequence continues at coordinate 6,548,627 of OU612091.1, forward strand.
TGGAAGAGCGAGTTGGAGAGATTAAGTAAAATCAGAATAGAAAGATATTAAAGTGATAGAGAGATAAAAGAGATGGATAACAAGAGCGGAATATAGACGAATAGAGAGAAGAGAAACAGTGGAAGAGTAAGGAGACACCGAAGTAGCTTAAGACCGGCCCGCTGATAACGTTGTTTTTACAGGGGCAGACGCGGCCGCGGTTACAGGGAACGTGACTTGAAATTTATACGAAAAATCAACACCGGCCTTGTTCAAAGAGGAGGCACCCGTCCGACGCTGAGGACGGAATGTGAATGAGATAAGGAAGATGGGCGAGAGCGGTGGAATAATAGAGCGGCGGTTGAATGAAAATTAAGTAAGGAAAAGAGCGGACGGGATTAGAATAGCGACGGGGGGGAAGGGGGGAGGGGGAAAGGTTACTGCGAATTTTTCGCTTGTTACTTCGGTGGTGGCCGCGGGCTTCCGGTCGTGTTGACCGACGAACAATACGGTTTCGAGAATGGAATTTCCGTCCAAGTGTTCGCTTGTTCCGCTAGAGAGCTTGACAATAGTACTATTTTTTACAGGGCTGCCCCGCTATTCGTTTCGGTTGGTGTCTTGTTCGGGATCGGTTCGAATTCGGAATTTAATCGGTGGAATGTTCGAATGTTTCGTTTTCGCAATGTTAGAGCTTTAAGGTGGAGTGGGGGTAAAACTGACCCTGAAATTGTAAAGTTTACTTTAAACTGCTGTATTTTCTATATATTTCGCTGAAGCCTAATAAACTTAGTGTTTTTATTTAGCGCATGGTTTATTCTTTAAGTTGCATTAATTTGATTTTCTTGATAAATTCGAAATAATGCTGCTAGAGCGGTCTTGCCCCGAAACTTAAGTTTCGACCAATCGTTCCCATTCGCTGAAGGAGACTTATTCTGAACACTCTCCGCAAATGATCAGGGTCAAAATTTGAACGGTAAGGTGGTCAGGTACCTGTTGCTCAATTCGTCCGACGACAATCGGCGGGGAATAGGAAAACGAACCGCGATTTCGACCGCGTCGATGTAATTTTGATCAGGCAGTCCCTCTGGCCGACGATCGTTTTGTCGCGTTACATTATTCATGCTCTACGTAACGCCGAGTAAGCCGAGTTCGAGCGAACATTTCCGATCGACGAATGCCTTGCCAAGCAAGATGCCCATTTTTTATTTAACGGCCCGACGATAGTTTCGGCGAGTCGTCCGCCTCCAAATTTTCCGTCTCATCGACGAGGAGTGCTTCAAATTTTTTCGTAGAATTTTGTGCTCGTCAGTGTACTGTTGAGTACGCAATCGAGTATGTCATATTTCTGCATTATATCTTTGAGAGTGAAAACTACTCTTGTTCGAACTCGATTTCTGCATATATTATATTTTTGAGAATGAAAACTACTTTCATTCGAATTCGATTTCTGCAGGTAACTAAACTATACTCGATAAGATAATTTTTTCTATAATTATTCTCTAACGTTTGATACTCTACATTTTTGGTAATTGCGAGTACGCAAACAAATTGGTCTCTTTTATATAAGATCGATACTTTTCTCGTATCATTTTAGTGGATTCGATACAATTCAAAATCGAATATATCGTACTTTAGCATTATATCGTCAAGAATGAATGTTACTTTAATTCGAATTCGGATTCTGCATATAACTGAATTATTTTAATAAAACAATTACTCTCCAACGTTCGTCATTCCAAATTTAAATCGCTATACCTCAGATTAAGAGAGGTAAGATTCCACAAACGGAACTCAACCAACTCCCGACCTCGCAAAAATGTCATACAAAACGCCTGAATATCGGTAAGTCTAGAGTGTACAAAACGTTTTTACCCCTTTAATCGTCCCAGCTGGCAAAAAAACCTACGTACCCTCGTATGCGTGTGTGATTCTCGCGCGGAAGGGTAGCGAACGGAAAAGAAACAGAGGGTGGAAAAATGCAGTCGGGTTGGTCGATGGTCTCCGCTGGAAACTCCACCCTTATTGCGAGGTCGACCCGTTATTATATCGACTCTCGTCCCGACGTTATGAAAGAATAATACAATAACATTACAGTTTTCACGAAAATTCTGAGAGTGCGACCATTCTCAACCCACCCCTCAGCCCTACAGTCTGCCGGAAAGTTACCGCACAGCGGTTATCCTCCCCTTTCCCCCCGGATTATATTCTTCCCATCGTTATACAATGTGACCGTTTCTTACCGGATTGGCGGAAATTTTCGAGTCTCGTGACATTATTACGACTTGGGATATTCTAACCTGCAAATCGTACGCAGATGACATTCTTCGAGTTGTGAATCAGCTGAATTTTTTTGGAGTGAACTTTTCTCGAGATAAGTGACCTTGAATTTATTTTGAATTCTTTAACGGACATAACGCATTCTAATTTCTTAGCAACTTATGCGAGGAATCCCACGTTGTACGTACTGCACGCGACACCGTACAGTACGATCCGGCGCAGCGTTACGCGCTCAGTTTTTACAAAAAAACAAAAAAAAAACAAAAGAAAGAAAGAAAGAAAGAAGAAACCTGAACGCTCGCGTGCCGAGCGCGAAACTTAAATGTGTTTTGTTCGGAACTCTCCTCCTCCATCTTTTCCATTCGTCTCTCCTTTCCCTCCCATTCTCTCTCTCTCTCTCTCTCAATATTTTGTTGTCCCATTCCCCACCCCCTTTCCGCCCCTCGGACGCAGCCACATTAAACTCGAGCCAGATGCCGATCGAGGCAAAGTTTTCCGTTCCGGGATATGCGTTCGTCTTAACGCCTAAGTAAGCGCCATTTTTCCTGCCCAAGATTTTCCACCCCCACTTCCACCTCCCCCTCCTTGTTCAACGGCCAACAGATGCCACGCGCGTGCATGCAGCGAAACAGCAATTAATCTTGAGGTCTCGTTTGCATACGCGCCAACCGAAGGCTGGCTCATAAATTTTGAGTAAGACTTAATAAGTTCGTGCGCGCTCGAGGCGTCGGGTGGCGCGATGTGAAAAATAGAGAATTTATGCCGGTCGGTTGAGGAATTTACATGCTGTAATGGGCGTAGACGGCGAGTCATCGGTGGGCGGTGTCGTTTTCATGGATAGCGACGGATGGCAGACGTTTTTGTTCGTTTCTTTTGTTTGCGGACGGGGAGGGGGATGATTCTGAGAGCGGGGAGGAATGTAATGATAAGAGGGTTACACGTTCGCGGGGTCCGGTCAACATTTTCTTTTATTAAAATTTCAACGCCAACATTCATTATAAATTATTCTCTATCGAATGGCATCAAAAACCAGGGAAAAAAAATGTCGACAATTTTCTCGGTTTTAGACTTATTTTTGGCAATAAATTCGATACTATGACGCTCAGAATAATTAGGATGAAGGCTCGGGTTGCGATTTTTGGAAAGGTCTATTCGTCCTTTTTGAATGTACTGTGGAACAAAGCGATTCTAAGGTGTTTGTATACCGTCCACGTGGAAAAATGTCAGTTTGGTATATTACAATCTATTATAACGTAAATGATTTTTGTTCCGATGATAGAAATTTTGCCTTACTTTTCTCATCCTCAGAAATGATTATAAAGTAATTGAGAGCGAAATGTACAAATCAATACTATCTTCAGAAACATTAAATGATCCGCTTCCCACCCTCGAAAACATTAAACGACCGATTAAAACTGCAACGTTAAACCCCTGAAACCAAATTCTTCGTTGCCACTCATTGGCACCGCGAGCATCCAATCAATTTCACGTATCTTTCGCCCGACACGCAACCCCAATCACACATTTAACATCCCCGATCGCACCCCCAGCCCCCGGATACCACGCCGTCGAAAATTAAACGCCCTCCACCCCCTCCTCCCCTATAATTCGACATATCGGCATGGCATTTTATATCCGGCCGATTAATCGGCCATTTAATTTGCATCCGACTCGTTTCGCGAGAACGGAAAAACTTTGTTTGGCCACGCACTGTACATTCCGTCGAAGAGTCAACGTTCGAAATCGCCGATCATTTTCCCGCGAAGCCAGAACTCGCTGGCGCGCGCGCGCGCGCGTTCCAATTTGCTCGGCGACTATTTAATTTTGGCCCCGATAAACCGCGCCGCTCAATCAAATTTCCCGCCGGCCATGCATGTAATCTAGAGTCGATTCGAATTCGCTCGATGGACTGTGACGTAGCTTTGATCGTCATTAAACTTTTATATATATCGAATAATATTATATTTTACTGTGTAATAAATAAATTGTTCGAATATTAATACTTCTTATCTCATTTTTATTTTAGATTAATTTTAGTGCTATATTTATTTATTATTAGATATATAATGCTTATTAACAAAAATATATAAAATAATGATCTATTTACATATAATAATCACGACATTTTTTCATAATTGGTAATGTAAATTCTACTATTTAACAATAATTATTATTACAAGTGATTATTAAAAAAAAATTAATTGTCACATAAATAAACCGTTAACACCGCGTTAATTATAAATTATATGACATCTCATTTTTTTTCAAATATGGACTTACGCCACTTTCAAAATAAACTGTCCAATTAATCCGAACGCGGCGAGTGCGCTTAAGAGACGGTTAATTGCGCGAAATCGTACTGATAATCGGCCTCCAGCGATTAATTTCAATCAGCCGACCTCTTCCGATATTCACCTCCTCGTTTGTCGGCCAGTTTCGTCAGAGAGGTTTGGTTCGGAGGTGTTCGATAGTCTATAGAAAGCTCTCTGCGTAGAAATAGGTATGCAGAGATGATCTTCGTGGCAAATTGTGCTCTAATGTACGTGGTTTAATGTACGTCAGAGTTTGATAAGTACAAAGTTTCGTGGTATGTATACAATTTGATACGGATAGATATTGATAAAGTGGGTAATGGTGATGAATGTGTATAAGATAGGAATAATGGGAATGTAGAATATGGTTTTGTTGTATCTGAATACACTCTGCGTGGATTTCAATGCACGTTTTACGATAGAAGGCAATTGAAAAGTAATCCCAGCCGACCGCGAACTCTACAAATCGCATTCTAACATCAATACACCCCCTTCGAACCATCATCAGCCAGCACCCCCTATCATATATTAGCCATTAATGACTAATTTTCTATAAACAAAACAAAAATACAAAATTACGAGTTTCTACAAATGAAACAAAAATACGAAATTACAACTTTTCTACAAATCAAACAAAAATACGAAATTACAATTTTCTACAAATAAAACAAAAATACGAAATTACAATTTTCTACAAATAAAACAAAAATACGAAATTACAACTTTTCTACAAATAAAACAAAAATACGAAATTACAACTTTTCTACAAATAAAACAAAAATACGAAATTACAACTTTTCTACAAATAACACAAAAATATGAAGCAGCCTACACAAATTACAATGCTTTCTACTCTCAATCGAGCAACACTCACCAACAAAAAGAACACTGTTCTCCGATCCACCTGCAGCCAATCCCAGCCGAGCGCAAACTGTCCAAATCGCATTCTAACATCAATACACCCCCGGTTCGAACCGCCATCAGGCCAGCACCCCCCCTATCATATATTAGCCAGCGAGCGGCTTGTTTGATATCCGCGGCGAGGCCCGCGCCCAAACGAAACTGGCAATAAAGGCAGGTGGGGCTCGGCATTTCGGTATGTCGATCGACGCTTTTGAATCGGCTTCCCGGAATTCCAGCCGGAAGCCGTGGCATACGTGGGCAAACAGTGAGACGTTCCGCGTGCGTGTGTGTGCGTGTGCGGCCGATCCCGAATGCTTCGCGGCGTTTAAGCCGAGAAGGACGATCGGCCGCTCGTCCTCTCTTTATTTCGGTCTACCGTGCAACCGGAAACGGATCCTGCCCGGCGACTGATTAGAACGCGGATCGCGCTTGCGAATTGTTACGGAAGCCTAGCGCTGCCCGTTTCTGGGTTAGGTTAGGACTCTAATGAGTTCCGGTCCGGAACGGAATGCGTCGAATGTTTACGCTTCCGGCGATCGTTACGGCTTCCGTCATTCTTACGGTGGGAGGGTGGGTGGGGGAGGTCAACCCTCCTATGAAGCGATTAATTCCTATAGGGTTTGTAAGAAATGCCGGTTCGGCGTGGGGCGAATCGGGTTTGCGCCTTTGTTGGGGGAGTATTGCGTTAGCGGAGATTGAAGCTGCGCAAGTGAAATGTTTTCAGTGCGGAAGGTAAGGTGACATATGTTTAGTGAGCGTGAAATTATTTTTATTGGGTCGAATGGTTTGTATGAGGAAATTATGGAAAATTTAACTGAAAGTAGTGTAATTTAAGCTATACTGTTTTGCAACGATTTTAAGTTTAACTTATGATTAGCGCATATCAAATTATTTTTATTGGGTTGAACAGTTCGTATAAGTAATTACCAAAGGATGAAACTAAAACAGGTCTAATTTAAGCTATACTGTTCTGCAACAATTTAAGGCTTACGTTATTATTTGGTGCATATAAAATTATTTTTATTGCCTACAACGATTCATATAAGGAAATTAGCGAAAAATGGGACTAAAACTAATCTAAATGAAGTTAAACAACTGTTTGCGAACAGATTTTGATTAATAAAGTATTGGGAAAAAAATTATACGTTTTTCTTTTCTGGTGGTAGAGTGATAGCTTGTGATAAAGGAGTAGTTCGGCTGTATTTTGAATATTATGAATGGATATTGAATTATTCAAATAAACACATTCACTTCCGAAAGATTCTTATTTAAAAGTATTGTATAATATATCCAAATTATTACCTAAATATATCCTCGTGACATGAAGTAATGCAACTGTCTGCAACAGATATATATCGATATGCCTGACTTCACAAAAATGGATCATTGCAATCGTCCGAAAACCTTGATAATTAAATCGTCTTACAATAACCTAACGACTCACCCCATTCAAAAGTTTTATCCCGCAATCGCACTTTGACATCGACCCCGTAGCCAGGGAATAAAACGAACTACATAACGCTCGCCCTCAATTATTCCACCCCCTCAAAAAATCAATATCCCACCATACCACCCACCCCTCCACCACCCTCCAACACACCGTCGCGAAATCTTCATAAACCCGATCCTCCTTCCCGAATTTCCGAACATCTCCTTACCATAGACAAATTTCTCGAGGAGACGCACCGTCTCATCCCCCTCCCTGTCCACCCCCCACCCCCCTTCCCAGAACCGGAAGAATGCAAAGTCTCGCGATTAGCATAGCGGCGAGGGCAATATTTTTTAAATATTCGAGCGGCGCGCGAGACTCGGAAATTCAGGGGTGGATTCGGTAAATTGAGGAAATTGAGCAAAATTCCGGGAAACGTCAGGCCGGCCAACTGAACTCGCCGCTCGGTAGGTACATCCCCGTAAGTTGGCCATCGCAAGCTCGAGATTTGCACTTCGGTGACCGTTGTTGGCACCGGCTAGCGTATGCCCGACTCAACCTTACCACCCCCACTCCCCCCCCCCCCCACCCCCTAGTCGCAGAACACTCTTTCGACCCCTGCACTTCCCTCGCCCCGTCTTCGCTCCTTCTCCCGTTTTCTTTTTCCCACGCCGAGGCGGGCGACTTTTATTCATGAAAACATTTTAAATTCCAATGGCAAAATTGCCCCCGTATTCCTGGCTTCGAGTACAGACTCGTGTCAGTTACTTTGGACAACGTTCTCTCTCTCTCTCTCTCTCTCTCTCTCTCTCGTGCTCTGACATTCTCTGTTCGCGAAATTGCGAAATTGGAAATTGAAAGTTGACGGGGTCGCGTGGGAGAAAATTTCAATTTTGAGACTGGGCAGCTGTGAAGATCGGCCGATAGGGGGTGAGATTGTTTTTGGGACGCGGCGAGGGTGGTGTCTGGAAGATATCGCGCAGATATGGACAGTTTCTTCCGAAAGTGGTGTAAGATTATTTTTTCTTTTTTAATGAGATGTTACATGCGTAAATAAGAAGGTTCCGTATAATGTATGAAAGACTCAAATCGGATAAGTATTAAATTTGATGTACGTGGTATATTCTTAGTGGTGGTTGAAACGCAATAGAATTGAAAGTGGCTGAACAGGTGCTAGTCAGATAAAATGCAGAAACAAATCTAATGTCTTATGTATTAAAGCTTGCATAGCGTTTGATGGGACGTAAGGTTGAAATTTGAGGTTCGCATGCTCGTTCTTCAAAGAGGGTGCAATTGCAGTAAGTGAAGCAGACAAAAACATGATTTTCAATATATAGCAATAATTTTCACTGTCACTGAATATTTCCTATCAGTATCATAGCCGCAATGTTTCACGGTAGTCGACGAAATTTCCTGCTTCGAACGGTTTCCATCGTACAAAGGACAAGTTCGCATGCCCTTCCGCGAGAGAGGGTGCATTGCGGCGAGTGTGTGCGGGCCGTTCGGAAAGAGGGTGGCTCGGACTAAGCTTGCGGAGAGCAACAGAACGTGCAGGCCGTTTGTCTCGGAAACGGCTAAATTTCGTCGGCGAACGAGAAACCGATTGGCCCTCGATCGCTATGGCCGTTATAAGTAAGTACCTATGTACGTCGGCTTACTGGGTGGTGCCCAAAAGAGTGACGCTCGGAACCACCCCATTTTTATCCGTTCACCCTCGTCCCACTCTGTGCCCAGATCAATTCCTCGCGTATCTTCACCGAATTCTGCCTTCGGCCCATATACGTATTATTCATTTCGAAAATTACCAATATCAAACTCAAACACTGAAAGCATTCCTGAAATTATTTTTCAATTTTTTCCTTATTAATATTTTTAGCTTCAATTTGACTGGTAGGATTTTAATGTACAAGAATGATATCGTTTTTACGTTTGAACGAAAAATGTTCAGTATTATTGGATGTATAAATCAGTATCATAGTCTGTAAAGTATTCAGCATTGATCTGAATTCTTGGACAATGCGTACCGCTCTACGTACTTTTACCGTTTGTTCCTTAAAAATGATTTCTACATTTTGCCACTACATTATACTTTTCGACTTTATTCTAGCACTTCTCTATTTCATGTCTATTTAACCCATTTTTTAAATTAACGTCGAATCTCAATTTACGAAAATCATCTCATAGTCTTATACTTCTTCATAAAATGGTGTGCACGATCGGTTTACAAAATCATTCCTGTCCCCAAATTTAACATTTTCAATAACACACGATACCTACACTCACTCCTCTAACATCAACAAATTTTCATGTACAATCTATACAATTCCAACTTACTATTAAATTTGCGAATTCTTTTGAAATTTTCACTTTACCCTCCCTCACTTCTTCGCCAAACATTCCAACATATTCGGAACACGAGCATTCTCTTTTTAACCGGCATGATGTTTACTCTGCTCACCCTGTCCGCCATTTATTCCACCTCTGTCTTTCCGTCGACACTCCTGCATCATTCATCCCGTGTCCTTTTTTCTCCGGAACTCCACCCCCCCCCCCCCTCCTGCACCCTTGCCGACCCAGCGTTCCCCTTCGCAGCACACTGTATATGCATGCATTCCTAGAATGGCTCCAGATACGGGCCCGCCCGTTACATCTATTACATCGCAGGCTATTGCTGTCGTATGCCAGGGCGAGAGAAATGTTCTCCCTTTCTTTTTCTCAGGGGGGCAAAGATTTTTTGTTTGCCTGCCGAGAATTTCGAGGACCGAATCTTGACGCGATGCACTCTGCATCCGATTCCTGCGGTTCGATTCGCGACACTCGACAGGGATTGCTTTAGTGGAGTGGAGGAATGTAATATACGGTGGAATAATGTAAGGTAAATATATTGGGATGAAAATTTATAACAGTGGAGTCCGAGGTACAGCTATCGAATGAATTCGTGTTAGGATAAATCGTACATTACGTCTGAATTATCGCCAATTATACTTGGAATACATTACTAATTATAACAGTTCTCGCAACAATTTAAAAAAATAATTCTCTATTCCATAGAACCATGTTTAAGAATTCGGATAAAATGTCTTGAACAAATTCGTGTTAGAAGAAATCGTATAGTACGTCTGAATTATTATCAAACTTAATTCGAATACTTTAACAAATAAGGCAACTTTCTATCTAGTTTAAAAATGTACAAAGTTAAAATGTAATAATATAATGGTTGGTATTACAGTTTGCATTAATGTATGTAATCAATTATTAAACCGACAAAATTGATGGCGACGATGTGACGGTGTACTAAAATAAAATGGACACACTGATAATTTGGACATTTTTCATAAGCTGTCGCGCGACTTCTCGGATTCTTGAATTGCCGGCATTAATATTCGAGCATAATGATCAGGCAAAGTGATCGCTGTTCTTGCCCCTCCGATGAAATACAGTTGTTACAGAGATTAATGGCTTACACGGTGGTGGCCTATATTAAACGACCTAAGGTGTACCGCCCTATAGCACTGCCGCGCAATTTATTAACGACACATCGGTACGATCGTTATTAATGAGAACGTTTCCGCGAGGAAGCATGTGCTCCAAGTCCTCAAGTACATTTCTTCCTTCAAATCGAAACGGGAAATTCCGACCGATGTCTACGCGGTGTGTTTAAGGAAAGGTCGCGTTAAATATCGAGACAATCCTGCGTTACGAGAAATGTATGAATTTTACCGTATTTTTACTGTAGAAAATTGTGTATACCGTATTCGTATGGAGAAAGTATCTTAAAATGTATACAATTCTGTATTATGAGAAATCTATGAATTTTTTTATAGTTTGCACAAAATTGAGTACGCCATATCCAGTGGGAAGTGTATCATATCTATACAATTTTGCAATTATGAGAAGTCTATAAATTTCATTATATGTTAATTATACAAAATTGTGTATACTGTATTCCATGAGAAAGTCTATTTTCCTATACAAGCAATTCTGCTTTACGATAAATATATGCATTACACTATATTTTCATTTCATAAAAGTTTCTCGATTTTTCCGATGTTTAATTTCTCATTACATTATCATTACCCAGTACAAAGACCTGAAACATATATGAAGCCTCAGCTCAAAGCTCAGCTGCATCGCAAATCTCACATGCGACTATATAACCGCCAAAAATCTTCCTACCGCACTCGACGTATTGCGAAGAGGAAAATTCTGTCCGAAACTTTCAAAATCACCAAGATTACCGAAATTCACCCCCGAATTTATTTCTGCACCGACAACCGACCCAGTCGCCCGCCCACGTTCAGATTCGATCGTTGCCAACGTTGCCGACGAAAAATCGGAAGATCGGAAATCCGTTCACGTGCGGCGGTATCGACACGCGCGGATAACAACAACAATCGAACGGGAGGAAAAGGCAGCGGGGAGAATATTCGTCCGCTTTTCGGTGCGCCGCGGCCGCAGGCGGTGCGTGCGTGCGTGCGTGCGTGCGTGCACACGCGCGCCTGCATCGGCAATGCATCCTGCATTGGAACATATGGAACCGCGAGTGCCTCCGGCTAATGACGACAGTCGATCGTCGAGCTAGGAAATTCGGAAGGCAAGCCGTTTGCATTGGCCGCGCCAGACTGTTCCCCATGTTTGATGCCGAAAAGTTTCCTCGGCCATTGGATTTCCGGCGCGGCCGTGCGTTCCTGTCGTTAGCATTGGATACGGAAATTGATAGCTGCGTGATCCGGTATATTGAATTGTACGATAGGTTCGCCGTCTTCTCTGTATTCAATGCAACCGTGTATAATAATTCAGATAAAATGTACTGAATAAATTCGTGTCGGGACAATTCGTGTTGCACGACTGAATTATTGTCAATTTTATTTCGACTTCTTTTTACAAATTAAGGCAGCGTTCTCTGTTCAATAGAATAGTTTAGAATAGTGGTTAGAATAGTTTAGAATTCAATAGAATAAGTTCTCTGTTCAATAGAACCATGTTTGAGAATTCAGATAAAGTGTGTTCAACAAATTCGTGTTAAGATAAATCGTGTAGCACGTCTGAATTATTGTCAATTATATTTTGGATACTTCACTAATTAAGGCAGTTCCCTATTCAATGCAGCCATGTTTAAAAATTCAGATAAAATCTGTTGAACAAATTCACGTTAAGATAAATCGTATAACAGGTCTGAATTATTCACTATTATATTTGGAATTATATTTGATCGATCAGGAATGCAAGCCGTTTGCATTTACGGCGCCAAACTGTTTCTGATGTTTGATGCCGAAAAGTCTCGTCGGCCATTGGATTTCCGGCGCGGCCGTGCGTTCCTGTCGTTAGGATTGGATATGGAAATTGGTAGGTGCATGATCTCGTGTATTGATTGTACGAATGCGACAGATTCGATAGGTTCGGTGCGAAAATGGAATTGGAGTTTGAAATGTATGCGGAGTCACAGTTTTGAATCTTTCCTGCGGTGCGTTTGCATTTTTCTGATAAGAATTGTGTGTGTGGAAATTGGTAGGTGCACGATCTGGTATGTTGAGTATATGAATGTGACAGATTTGATAGGTTGGAGGTTGAAATGTATTGTATTTGACGTCACGGATTTGAATTTTTCATCGATGGTTTTGCAGGATTTTTTTCATAAGAATTGTAGACGCAAATCGTTAGGTGTATAATCTGATATGTTGATATGGAGAGGTTGATAAGGGAAGTGAAAAAGATCGGGGAGTAGGAGAGTGTAATAAAGATAGTGGGAGGAGGAGGGGATGATAAAGAAAAAGGGATAAAGAGAAAACCACAAATAAGATGAAAGAAAGCTACCCTATACATGTACATACAAACCACATGCATACCGCAAACTTATTCTATCCACAACCTCCAATACCTCTATATTACAAAAACCAAGTATCCACTCTAAATCACATTTACAAATGAACTAAAAAATCAACGTTTACACAGCCAAAAAATAAGTAATCCAACTTATACAATGCAATCGTTCGACCGAAAAGAAGCCGTCATAAAATTTCCCATTTTTCCGCATAAATATCGGTTCGAGGCGGGCGTTCAAAAATGGGAAGGAAGGGAAGGAAGGGAAGGGAGGGGAAGTGTCGGGAAGCTGACAACAGGTTCCTGGATGGGAAATCTGCTTTGTGAGAAGGACGAAACGAGGCATGGTATGGCGGGGTTCGTAACTCGATGAAAAAGTGTCCGTTCGCGAGCACGCTCGCCCGCTATCGAAATTATCACTTTTCCCGTGAAATCTCCGGCTTAGCGCTCGGGAGCGCACATATCATCGCGTTTCAATTCGCGAGCAGCTTTCGTGGCTCGCGCCTCGCATACCGGGTGGCACGGAAATGGAAGCTGACCGAGTCGAAAGTCCCGTGCGGTCAGCTTTTCCGGGAAGGACGTAAAGCGGTATGAGTATTCGTACTTGTCGGCTTTTCTTCCAGTCTGCTTTATTGTACTTTGTTTGTACAACTGAACTTATTGCTTATACGGGAAAGCATTCGTATTTGTGGGCTTATTCTTTAATTCTTGGGCTCTTTGTCTTATTCTTTATATTCTATTATCTTCTTTTATCTTATTATATTCTATATTGTATAATATGTATTTGCGTTGGAAAATTTTGGCATCGCGACTGATATGTGAGATGATTCGGAATTGTATTTTTTGTACCGCGATAAACGGTGCAAGAAAAGGATTGTTTCATTTCTTTTAGATTCTGTATTGAATGACTATCTTCGTATAAGCTGTAAAATAATTAAATTCTAATTGTCTTTGAATCCTCTGAATCCAGTCATCATTTCGGAATTTATCAAATTTTTTTGCAAATAATTTAGACGTCATTCACAATCAGAAGTACATGCAATTTTATACGGAAAAATGGGCAGCTCTATACATTTCAATCATTTTTATTCACGGGTCCAATTACTCTCAACTCAATTTGCATTCCATTTGACTTTTCTCAGATTACTTTAATCGACTCCACTTTGAACTATAAGCATCGTCAATTATCACATGTAAAATGTGATCCAACTCAATAAACACATTTTCAACAAATTCTAGTCTAACTCGGCACGACTCTTCGTTTACTCAGAATCTCAGAAAGATTCAGTACCAATTCGCGTTCCATTTATTTTTTCCAGATTATTCCGTCTGACTGTTAAGCCGCAAACACTTCTGATTACTTTTCTAAAAAAAAATTCACCCTACCGAATGCACTGCATCGTCAACAACCTTTCGTTCTGTTCGTATCGCGATATCAGTTTCGATTCTCGACATTTTTCGTCCGCTCCCTCCGGCCTGGTCGCCTTCCTCTTTCCATCCTGTCGAACCCTCCCACCCCTTCCACCCCCCCCCCCCCCCCTTGGTCAGGGAGCGAGGACAGTTTTGAAGCTGGCTGGCACGAAGCATAGCCTGCCGTTTGTCTTCGAAGCCGATTTTTTCCGGCCAAACGAGAAACCAATGGCCTTTCGACTGGCTCGCGCGAGCTTAACGAATTTCAAATATGCGCGGGAATTGAATAACTGACTAACGGCGGAATCGCATGCCGGGCCACTGATTAAATCATTGATTGCAGACGCGAACTTTCATTTTGGGCGGCTCGACGTTCGAAGACGAGAATAATGTTGCTCGAAGTCCGACTGTGAGATTTTAATTGTTTGTTACCGTTGAGTACTTCCGGTAGTGCAGAGTAGACTTTTTAAGGCATGGTCGTCAGAGGCTTTGATCAATGTTCAATTATCAGAAATATCAGAACTGATTGAGAAGTTGAAGTTTGTGCAGTACTAATGACAGTGTAACGGGATGATTGACGATGCGATTTTTCGTTTGGAAATGGAGAGCGAATTAATTGATTAAACATTGGCAGAATTGAAGAATCGAAGGTGTAAGGAATATAGGCAATGAGAAGTGACTTTGATATGTAGATGCGAACAGACTTGAGCAATTGAAAATTTGAAGGAATGATCAATTAAAATATTTGTACGAACTAAATTTACTACTTCGTTAATAATATACTTGAGTAATTGAAAATATAAGAGCTTGGAATCGACAAACATTCCTATATCATTGAATTTGAATACCCAAACACAAATTAAATTTTACACTTACATATTTGGAAAAGATCGAGAGATACTTAAATACGGACAAAAATAATTCAATCCAAAATTGAGCAACTCTCATTCAAACTCGAAAACTACCCCCATTGACGTCAACTTCCAAAAAGTTGTCAGCCACACACTTCTTCCCAATACTTCGATACTCTCTTTCATACCTTAATTAACGGCATTCGCAGATTCCTCCCAAGATATCAAAAAGCAGCCGCATCAGACGCACCCCCCGCCCCCACCCCCTATCCGCCGTGCACATTGTAAACTTTCGACATTGCAAGGCCTGAGGTTGATAAACCTTACGAAAGTTATAATTAAGGTGCCCGATAACTACCGCCATTGCGTATTGCAATCTACTATATATACCTAACCCGAATCAATACATCGTACGTACATACATTACTCCTATCCACCCATACAGATTCACATGTTCAAAGCTACAATTACACATGCCGCACCTCAAAATGTCGTGCTCTCAAATTTAACGGCTTTACATTCACTGCTTTGCAAAATTTTTGTAATTTTTACTCATAATTCTTATTCTTTGTGGTACAGTTGGACGATCTTGTTTCCGAGAATTCTCTCTCTCTCTCTCTCTCTCTCTCTCTCTCTCTCTCTCTCTCTCTCTCTCTCTCTCTCTTACAATTACATTTGGCGAGTTCACTGCTTTGCAAAATTTTTGTAATTTTTTACTCATGATTCTTATTCTTTGTGCCACAGTTGGACAATCTTGTTTCCCAGAATTCTCTCTCTCTCTCTCTCTCTCTCTCTCTTACAATTACATCTGGCGAGTTTCCTTGTTACGCCCGTTACATAGTTGGTGCATTACAGATGTCAGTTATCGAGTTTCAGCGTGTCAAGGTGGCTTCTCGTTAATCAACAGCTTCTGTTGCCAATTGCGAGCCGGACTCCAACTTCGTCGGGTTACACAATTATCCGACCGGCAAAATTTATGCGCGCGCATTCTTGCTCGTAATGGGATCACTGAGAAGTTTATGAAAAGCCATTCGAGATGTTTTTTTATCGTACTATCGTAACTTATATACGTACAACCTGAAATTACATCATAAGAATTTCTGATGTAATTGTTTAAAGTAACGAAGTTTTGTCATTTCTATCACAAAACAAAATTATGTACATTTAATTATTATATTATTGTATACGTTGCAATTAAATAAAGTCGTAAAATTCACTAGGAAAGAAAATTGCGTTCAACAAAAAGATAATTAAAAATCACAAATTCGAATTAGAACCATAATTGCATGATACCATCAGTACAAAAATGCAAGACCTAATGGCAATTACATAACGTTAAAAACAATAACGTCAGCTAAGGCTGCCTTTCACCCTCTCCCTCGCGAGCCCCATTAAAGATTAAAAATAAATTTCTTCAGGGTACATTAAGCTCGACTGGAAGCTGACAAAAAAAAATTAGCATCCTCTTCATCGAAGATTTTCCTCTCCGAGGAAGAGTCGCGCATTAAGAACTCGTTTCAATGCGACTACCCGGTAGGTCATCGACCCCGGGTCGGGACAATAACCATAATTTTAATAATGCGACCCCATCGCGGCGGCCATTATAACCGAAATTCCGCGAGCTGGCCAGACCCGCCCGCACTTCCGGCGAACGATTACGCCGTAGGATGTTATGACGTCACGATATTATGGAAAACAGCCCTGCTTCCGGCGCTCTCGGACGAACTCGGATATTGTCGGATATCCGGTTTCTTTTGTCCGCGACAATGCGCGTTCGGCCCCATTTTGACGCTCGCGGCTCGAAAATTGGGGTTGAAATTTACGACCGTTGAGTTCTGTATTCGAAAAATGAGAGGGGTTTCTTCCGCGGTCGAGAAAAAGTGGCTTTGATTCTCGCGGTCAGGTGCTGATTGTAAGTGTAGTTAGTGTAATGAGTGTATAACGTGTCACGCTGGATTTAAGTAACAACGTATGGTAGTGCAAATATTTGATAGGAAGTGGAAAGCGAGATACTGTCAGTTAAGGGATGATTTGTGTTCGACGGAATCGTAACTTGTTGGTATGGAAAAATTTGTTCGCGATGAAGTATAATATTCGTTGAAAATAGCAGAGTGACAAATTAAGACTTGACAATAAATTTCGTTCTATTTGCCATTGTAGTAACATTATTGATGAAATTGTAGATTCTCATTGACGTGCGACAATTTATTAGTGATCAAGTATAATATACCTACGACAAGAATAGAACATTGGCATGTACTGACTTTACAATAAATATTTCATTCAGCGATAGGATTACTGATGAAGCCGTAGTTTGTCGTTGCTAAAATAAAAAAAAATTGCTAAGACTACTGAATTTATAAGCTAGGACCTTCCAATAATTTCTTTTCGTTCACTAATAATTGATGGGATTCTATTTATGGTCGACATACAAAAATTGATCAAAAATCAACTATAATATTCGCAAACAACGTTGACGCAGCAAATTAGAACATTCCAGTAACCACTTCAGTCACCGATACCATTATTACACTAAACATTTACGATTCAACCCCCACCAAGGATCATCTCCCTCAACTTCCCCAAAGTCGCAGACAATTAACGCGTTTGAAACGGTCTTCGCCATCAATCAGGCCTGCCACCATCCGATCCCAAGCTTTGATTCCCAGCAGCAGAGAACTCGCCATTCAATCTGCAAGAT
The DNA here is from genome assembly GCA_914767735.1 of Anoplius nigerrimus. Classification (NCBI taxonomy): domain Eukaryota; kingdom Metazoa; phylum Arthropoda; class Insecta; order Hymenoptera; family Pompilidae; genus Anoplius; species Anoplius nigerrimus. The sequence continues at coordinate 6,566,309 of OU612091.1, forward strand.
TTCATGGCGGATATCGTTTCCTCGGTTGCGAAATATATATATTATTTATTTACTGCTTTAAACTGGTTAGTTTACACAACGGATACAATTTAGTTATATTACGGTCGAGTAATACAATGAGTACGCGTGATGAGTTCTAACGATACATATATATATACTTCATCTTAAATTTTGATATTACATTGTTTTAGAAAATTGTGAATAATATTTAAACCTTTAATACCGGGGCCGTACAAGAAGTAGTTGATGCAGAGGGGCAGACAGTAATTGCGACTGAGAAGCATAGTTAGAAGTGAATCCCGAGCTTCTTCGTAAATTGGGCAGTGCCATACTCGGTTCCGAAAGTGGCCCAATTCAAAATCCTTGGGAATTCGAGAATGGCGGTGGAAATAAATCGGCGCCCAGCCGAAATTGGACCGAAAATTCCTGCGTTCGTAGGTGCCGTCGGCAATAAAACGGTTCTCGGCATCGGGACATAAATTTGGCCCGTCGTCAGATCCGATAAACCGCCGTCCGATAAACACACTCTCCGAATTCACTTCGTGTTCATCGCGGCCGCCAAGGATAACACGTGAATCATACGTAAAAGCCTGGGCCTAATACCGGGTGACCTCCCAATATCTGCATGCCGCGCGCGAAAGAATGGAGAAGCTAAATCGAGACGCAAAGCTTGACTGACGTCAGAGTGTTACATGGACCGTTTATGTCGAAAGTGATGTAAGTCCATTTAAAAGAAAAATTAAATATCATGTAAATAAACCGTTTACACCGCGTTAATCATAAATGTATAATATTAAGTTTTCAGCGGATTCGGTCAGTACTATAAACTACTAAATTTCAATAATATTTAACAGAGAAACACTGATCTTAGGTAATTAAGTTAAAGATAATACGATTTTAACGTATTAAAGTTGAATAAAGAAAAAAGAATTATTCAACAATAAAGATTATAAAAACATGGAAAAGATTGAAAGAATCTCAGAATCTGACTCAGTTAATCATAATAATATATCAGAGAATATGAAGTTGTAAAAATTAATCCTATTAAAAACCGAGATTTTTCTAAGAATTTCAATCGATTACAAAAAACTGACCATCTGGACCAGAATCTATATACGAATACTAATACCAGTGCAGTTTGCATCTGCTAGGAGCGAGAGCCGGGAAAATCTGTCGGACGTCAGGTCGTCTAACTGGCCTGCAGTAACAGCTTGTTCTTCACTCCGGGATCGTAATTCTCACTGGCGGCCCTCGCGACCCTAATTTATGCCCGGCCATGCATTTGGCAAACTCATAAACGGCGATGCGCGTAACTTAATCCTCCTTCGCGTGTTCTCGCGTAAACACTTTCCACTTTTACATCCCGTCCTTGGCCAACTGCCAACTTCCTGCCGACGGCCAGCGCCGCCGGTTCGACTAAACGTTTTTGCACCGCACCCCTTCGCACCCCTTCGCACCCTCCTCCCCACCTTTTTGCACCTTCTCGCTGCGAATTCGCACGTTAACCGTGTCGCTTCCCGTTTCCGACGCCGGAAGTGCAGCACTCGGAATTGAACGATCGACACGCAGTCGCTGGATCGTTCGATATAAGCGCGATACAGCTTGAAAGTTCAATTTTATAGGACTTTCGTAGGAGCCACTCTCGGTTAGGTTCATTTTACGGGCATCATCCTAATTGCGCGGTTGACAGACGGAAATTGCGATAAAATTCTGAGTTAAACGATTCATATACAGCTGCTGTTACAATGTTCGATATAAACGCGAGAACTTGAAAGTTCAATTTTACACGACTTTTGTCAAACCCACTTTCGGTTTGATTCATTTTTCGTCATTAATTTAATTGCCAGTTGACAGATGGAAATTGAAAAAAAAATCTGAGTTAAACGATTCGTAACACTACCGATAATCCCAATCACCGTAATTATATCCCATGACGTATTCAAATTTCGATCATTAGAACTAGGGAAGATAAAAGTATTTGAACCGTTTATTCCTCTTCTAGAAATTCACTTTGTAGCTTAAATAGAATTCATGTCTTACGCGAGCTTTCAACTCGTAGCGTCAGACATTGGTTAAAAGGGTAGAAAAAGAAATGATCGAAGCATGACTATTGTGAATCTGAAAGATACTTCGAAACTGTTCGAGGGCGAGCAGTAGGCGTTTATACAAATTCAGGGCAAATATGAGAGTGCTTTAAGCGAGAAACCTTCTCTTTCGCGTCCGATAAAAGGTAGATCCTTCGCTTATCTCTTCCGACCGTGCTCGGTTACTTCCTTTGTCATCGATACCCTTGCCTGTTTTCCCGCGAAATTAACTAAAATCTGATATTGGCCTCAAGGATTTTCCGATCACGTATCAAACGACCCCTTTAAGGATGAATATTGCTACGGAAGTTCACTTTGATCGTAACGCGAACTGATTCCGATTGAATTACGCGGATGGAAATCGATTGATCGAACTCGTACACAATCCGCTACTAGACTCATAAATAAGGAAGAACTATTTGAGAATTTCAATTGAAAGTGGATCCTTATTCCATTTGTATCGCTTACCGCACATTTTTCATCTCACGCCGACTATTAGAGTTTCAATTATATTCAACAGAAAAATACAAAAAATATACTTCTATTAGTAACTATCATACATACCTATTCTTTCTTTCTGCATTTTAATGCAGTACTGTACGTGGTTAATAAAAGTCAATAATTTGCCTAAATGTGCACCTAACTTGATGAAAATTTCTTTCTGAAAGCCCTGAATTTTATCCGATCACTTTAAGTGAGTCACCTGAGAGAATTGTCATAATTTACACGAATGTGCATCCGAAAAGGAATGATTTCGCGTATCAAACAATTTGAAAATTTCTTTCTGCGAGTCCTGTCCTGAAAAATGTTATCCTGTCGCATTCCGGCCGCCAGGAAAAGCGCATTCCATTTGGAACTTTCTTGCATCCGGAAGGCGCCTTATTACGCAGACCGTCTACCGATGATTTACAGAATCTGTCCGGCGAATTTCGCTTCTTTCACGGGAAAATTTACGGCGAGTACCGCGCTAGATCCCATGGAGTGCTTCCGGTAAATTTCCGACCCCTTTCGACGGAAGAAACGTGTAAATTGTCATGGCGAATGTTCAGCAAGCCGCGGCCGTTTGTTTCGCGAATTTGATATTCAATTTCGTCTTCCATTGTATTCGCGTCCGAGTGCGAGATGCGAATATGATTAAACGTCACGCATTCCTGGAATTTATAATGCGAGAGTAGGACTGTAATCTATGCGCAAGAAATATTTTCGATGATGAAACTGGCCGTAAATATGGAATTATCTGTGTAGTAGAACACATTCTGCGTTATATCATATTTTATATGTATCGAAGTGTAGAGTAAACTTAGATGTCATATATGTGGAATTATTTGTATAGGAATCATAGACACTGTATATTCCGTAGGGATAGAGAAAACTAAATATATAATCCATAGAGAAAACTAATATATATTCCATAGGGAAGGAGATGAATAAAAATTAATGTTCTGAAAAATATCTAGTTATTCAGATCTTATAATGCATAAAGTGAGAGTACAATTCTAAGCTACGAACAGGCGTACAGTTTTACATTCTCGGCTTTCATAATGAAGTTTGTTCAAGAAAAATTCTCATACTTTTCAAATCACACCAAATTAACCTCAGCTTTGACAAACAACTCAAAATTGACTGGACAATCATAACCAACGCAACAATGCAATACATGAATACTAAATTAATTATCTCAGTCAAAAACCCATTATAATCCTGTCATCTAATCGTGACATCCACCTTACCGAATCTATCAGTAACAAAAACAGCCCTATCAGCATACTCAACACCTATAGTCAATCTCTTCAAATAAATACTCATTACGTCACTTCTCACGAAACAGTTCACAAATACCAAATTAATATCCCGAAAATCCAATCGCCTAATCACTGACATCCGCCTCGCCGAATCTATCAGTTTCGCAGTCCACGCTGCGCATCTCTCTCAAAAAACAGCCCTATCAGCGCGCCCAATCGTCCGCAACAGGGCTCCCTCGCCAAATGAAAAGCTGCATAACGATCATGGCCGGCGCGCGAGGCGCGAGAGTCGAAAAAATCGTCGACACGTTCAATTTGCCGTCGCCGAGCCAGGACAGTTTTTTCCCCGCGAACATCCAATCGATCCTAATCCTCGTTTGGGACGCAGGATCGGAAAGCCTGATCGTTCGTTATCGGACGCGAAATAATTTCCACCCCACCCCCTGTCACCCCCAGCCACCCCTTTTGCCACCCCTTTTCACACCCCCTGGCCAGTCGAGGCGGAAGTCAATTTCGCGACGTTGTTTCGGGCGGGCTGTTAATTTCATTCAATCCCTGCTGGACAGAATTCGACGCTCGAAAAACGAAGCCGTGTAAATGACTTGACCGCTCAATGCGTCGTACTTACATTTTTTTTGTTGGTCCGACGCAGGGGAGACTATGAGTCAGATTTTTGGTTGGAGATCTTTCGAATTTTGTCGATGATTTATTGTGGGGGTGGTGAGAAATATTGTGTAACTGAAATTTTGTTTCGTGCAACGCGATGATTTTGTGTTACCGAGAGTGGAAGTAATGTAAGACAGGGAAATTTAAAAATCGTGTACTGAGAGCGTGAACGTTTATAGATCTGTCAGTCCAATGTAATTTGTGAGAATGCGAATGTAAAATTACACCTAAATTTACGAAATCAACTTATGTAATGCACCCATTGCACGCCATAGGGAACAAAATTACATTCCAGACATGAAACGATCACACGCAGAACACTACTAAGTTCCAGTACTTTGATAAGATACCATCAGCCGTCCGCTTTGAAACATTCAAATATTGCGCGGTCAAAATGGTGTAACTATCGTAAATTACATCGTCGTCAGCCGCCGGCGCGAGAGTTGGCCCGTTTTTGAGTAATGCGTTGTCAAGCGTTACGCTTGTTGTAAAATACAGTGATGTCGCGTGTCAAAATAGTTAACACGGTACAATTTAGCCAAGTTTCCGCAGTCACGTTTAAATGCTCGAAGGGCGAAAGCTTGCGAGCTTCCGGTTGCAGCCACGTTCGTCGGACAAAGCTGTCCGTTATGAAGTACCGAAAGTTCGCGCTTAAGGAACTGTAATACAATAGTTTTGGCCAAATTTCGGAGTCACGTTTAAATGCCCGGAACGCGAAAGGCTTGTACGCTTTCAGTTGCGTGCACATTGCCCGACGAAACATCCGTTATGAAGCACCGTAGATTTCACCTCCAACATAACCTAACTTATCGTACATTAACGGCGAGTTTAAATCTGCGAATGAGACCGCGATAATTAACCAGAAATTTTGTGAAATATTTACGTCTCTGAACGTGCAAATTATAAAGTGCTTTCGCACAATAAAACGTCAATGACTGATTATCGATTTTAGAATGTAATCGACCGCACTCGAACTGATCGTTTTCATAGAAACATACTGTCTTCATTCATTTCTCATTGAAAAATCTTCGAATTAATTCCCATCCAAACAGATCCGTCGTCAAAATTCTTCACTCTCGCCCACAAAAAACCACGAAAACCCTCCGCAACCCGAAATCCCGACTTGCGTGCCCAAAATGCAAACTCGCACCCCCTCAAACAATGCACACCACCCGCCACCCCAAGGAACTACCCTCACCTTAAAAGTGTTAAATCCCGCTTACGCCGCTCAGTTGAAAAAAGGTCCGAGCCTCATATCTCGATGGAAATCCCGTTCTCCAAATCTAATCCTCCCCCCGCTCTAAAAATTCTCCGCTCACTACACCTCCCCCCCTCCCACCTGCCCATCAACAATTCATAGAACAAAGGTATCATGGGCCACGGTCGCGCCGGTCCACAAATCGCAAAGTGTACACGCGACTCGCGGTTGGGAAAGTTTACGAGCGCGTAAATGTTCGAGTTTCTTCCTGCCACCCCCGCGCCTTCATCCCTTCCCCCCCTTCTGGCCGGCACTTTGCCGAACACACCGCGCTGGCAGCCGCCTGGTCGAGCTCATGAATTTTCCCGCGGAGCGAATAAAACACGGGGCCGATATTATACTTTGTAAGGAGTCCCACGGAAGCACGAGCCAGCCGAGTTACGGTCTTCTGAGCGATATATTACGTCGTGTCTCGCGTGTCACGCTAAAACCGTTCCGGAAGTTCGGGGGTGGAGGGGTGGAGAATGGCCGAGGCGGTAAACTCGAAAAAAGTCGGCTTATTGCTCGGCTTGCACGGCACGCGCCTTGGCACCGACTTTTGCGTTAATGGGATCAGACGCGAGTGGTAAGGATACCTGCATTTTGTCGTGTACTAGGGTGGGGGTGTGTGTGTGTGTTGATGAATTTGTACGGAAGTTGGGGGCTGCGTGGGCGGTTACGTTGGCAGGTGTGAATCAGTGGTCATTGGGCAGTGAAGGTATTTTTGTGGTGATTGTGCAACGGATGTTGGGTGAGGAAACAGATTTTGGGAAAGTTGAGAGGGCGGTGAGATGCTATTTTTCAAATGGGGGATGTGGTAGGAATAAGTAATGTGGTACGGGGTAAGTAATTCTAACTTCAGCGTGTCTAGTCATTTTGAAAGTATAATTGGAAAATAGATGCACTGTAGCATGTCTAGTTAGTTTGAAAGTATAATGGGAAAATAGATGCAGCTTTAAAGATAGGATTAAAATGAAAAGTTCAGAAGAATCAATTCAATTGATTAATAGCAGTTATATGTCTGACTACTTTTTCATAGATTTAAAGAGATGGATAAAAAGGGATGTACTGCACTGTATTTAATAGAACTAAAAAGCTAAATACAAATGGGTTATGCAAAGGAATTATAATGCTCAGTCTGTCTCGTCATGAAGAAATTAAGATTACTATACTTGTTTTGTACAGTTCTTTTAGCTGAACTGAAGAATTCTTTAAAGCTACTCTGATACCAAACTATCAAACAAGATTTGTACACTTGTTTTGTGCAGTTCTCTTAGTTGGACTGAACAATTTTTTAAAGCTACTCTGGTACAAAACTTACAAACAAGATTACTATACTTGCTTTGTGTAGTTCTTTTAGTTGGACTCAACCATTTTTTTAAAGGCACTCTGATACCGAACTAACAAACAAGATTTGTACACTTGTTTTGTGCAGTTCTTTCAGTTGAACTGAACAATTTTGTAAAGTCACCCTGATACTAAACTAACAATCATTGCCTAATTTAGGTATGCATAATAATTTTCCAGTGCTTATATTGTGACGTTCATTGACATGAACGTTTATTATTTATAATAGCTTCAAAACAACACATATACGGAAAATTTAATTACAATTTACTTCAAACATTGTAACCTGCAAAATTGAATACTGCTGATTGTCAGACTCACCGCATCTGGTTCGAACATCATGCAGGCCAGCATCAATTTTCTCACCCAATTTTGAAGCTCGATTACTTTCCCCAGTGTCACTCCAACCACAAACAGCTTCCACCGGACACCCTGAAGAGCAATCACTATTAGGAGGAGCACAAACACTTGCGAACTCACAGAATGTCGAGCAAATTTTAACGGAACGAACGTACGACTGCGTACGACACTAAATTTCAAACGTCGTAACGTTGTTAAATTTCAAGACACTAACGACACCTCTAGATGACAAATTTAAACAAAGTTAGAACAAACAAAACCTGTTAACGACGTAAGCGCCACCGCGTTAATATTTCATGAAGCATAAAGTATATAATTCACGTACATATGCCCATATATCCATATATATACTGACATATATGCATGCAGATGAAGAATATTTACTTTGAAGGCAAGTATAGCTTCTTCCGACAGAAAACTAAAGGATTCTTAAGATATTACTTATGCATTTACGAATATTGGCGAACAATTTGAATTCTAATGATTGGAAAATTTACCATTTCACAATGTCATTCGGTCCAGACATTTTTTGGCAAATCCGATGCAGAATGAACTCTGTCGGCGTGTCTTCAAGCAAAAACAGCTTCAGTTCTTCAAGCAGGATCAAAATCTGCACTAACACAAGCACGAACACTAAAAAAAACACTGAATTTCTGCACACTTTGGCGCGACACAAAATTGTCTAACGACGCCACAGCACAACGCAAACTTTTCAAATGAAATGCGACCAGTGCGCCGCCACTTGGCGCGGCTGGACTAAAATTTGAAAAAGCTTCCAGAACTTCCGCCGAAAATTGGTGGCAGTGAAGTCGCGAAGTCGTTTGAAAATTTAGTCGCGCGTGAGATCGTTCCGCTGTTATTTGCCAAAAACAATCGTTTCGGGAGTGCTCGTGCTTGTGTTGATAGTCGTTTTGGTTCTACTGGGTGCTCTGAAGCTGTTTCTCGCGACAGTTCGGTCTGCAACATTAACGCTGGACAGAAATCAACCGAGATTCTGAACAATTGCCACTGTCTCAGAAGGCCTTGGTAAGTTTGCCAATAACAATTCTAATAATCTTCATACGACGTCTGGATCTGTTTGGTCGTCCTAAGGTCAAAGACACGTTAAAACCGGCTACAGAAAGCAAACAAGTTAGATTCCAACAGAATCCTGCACAAAATCACACATTACTCATTCGTGTAAACACACACATGCACACTAATGTCGGGTGTACTTGCGTAGAACTTTAGTTCGGTAAGAATGCGCAAGATGGCGCAGGCATCTCCGAAATTCACTAATTGTCCGATCTTCGTTCAAAACCGCGACCACAGGTGGCAGCACTGACCTGTTTTTTAGTAGCTTCGTTTGAAATTTCTCGGTCGTTCCATCGCAAGTTGAATTTCGTGAATTTCGGAATAGTGAGTGGTGTGAAAATGTGTTGATAGTGATTTTACTTGCGGCCAGGTTGTTTGTTGTACAAGTTTGGATGGGAAGGATGACCTCAAGGACAAATCTGCTGATGGTGGTGAGAATTGTGCAGAGATTCGAGCAACACCGGTGAGTCTGACAATTTATTGTATCAATTATTTAGGTTACAAATGTTTATGTTGGAAATTTGCACTCTGTTACTGTGCAAACAATTTCTTGATGGAGCTGAATGTTTGCAATATTCTTATCCTTGATTCTTCTAAGGTATGAGGTTAAAGATCACCTGGGTATTCATACAAGGGTTAGGATTTCAGCAATCTAGAACAATTGAATTTAATTATACAGCTATCTGCCTGATAGGATATTAAATACATTGAAACCTCTGACAAACATTCATTTCAGCCTTAGCGCACATATGTGTTTCAATTTGAATACATCAACAGTCTATACTTGACTGTTCACAATTATTATTCTAAAGAATGATCTACATCTACACAAAGGGAACCTTCAATTCTTTCAAACCTTCTACCACATTAACTTTCCACCGTACACCAATACTCCTAAAAACCAAACTTGAAGCCGACCTTCCTTTCAAAAATCTACATCCCAAAGAAATCTGTACTATTAACTGCCAAATTCGCCATTTCACACAATAGCACGCTGACCCGGAAAAATCCAAAATCCGTCGGGGAAAATCTTCACCGCACTCCTCCGAGTAATCCTGAAAGATACGAGAGCTCATCGGGGGGAACGAACTGTCGCCAAAAATAAAAGTGTGCGTACCCCGAACGTGGAGCGTAGAACATTATGCTGGGACAAATTGCAGCTGGCATTAAAGGGCTCCGGCGACTATAACGGCCATAACGACCATAACGACTGCGAGGGGCTAATTGAAGTCGGTTAACTCTGGCTGGAATAAAGAACGACGCGATAATCGCGACGCTTGCAGGAAAATGGCGGCGAGTCGGGCCGCCGACGGGCGAAATTAACGTCGGATGGTAGGACTGACAAGGAATATCGATTCCTGTCGGCCAGCAACGACAGTCGAATGGATTGCAGCGATTACTTTCGAGACCTGAAACGCTTAGACGCCGATTCCGGTGGCCGGCGGAAAAGAGTTTCGTTCACTTTTAAGGATGGGAGAGCGCAGCGGGTGGAAACGATTTTTTCCCGTCGACTCTGACTGAAAAGTACGGAAATTAACGTAGCTTGGCTCAACAGGCTAGATTTGTAGCGGTATTAAAGCTAGAGCTTGTAGTTTCGGTGGTAAAGATGTAATTTTTCTTGCAACGGAAAGCAAGTGTAAGATAGTTTAATTTCTGTGGGTATTGTAATCGTAGTAGGAGAGAGTTAGTATTTTGTGTGATGAAGTAGTAATTTAGAATTCTCGGAAGGTTTACAGTGAATAACTTGTACAGTAAAAACATTTATAAACACTCTTTAGTTATAGTAGCTGAGGTACCATGGTCAAGTCAAAGGAATTTGGAGCACATTTAACTTTTAAATGTTTTTAACCATAGCATCTAAATCGCAATAGTCAACAGTTACCACAGTTCACCGACATAGTGGTACACAGCATTCCAAAATTCAGTCTCAAAGAGCAAGTGCAGCCTAAAAATTGATGACATTAGACCACCGACAACCAAAATTCCTCTGATGAAACCGAGAATTTTACATTCGTTCTACCTTAAACGTATTCAAATATGACGCATCGTACATTTTTAGTCAAAAATCTCACCCCCAACTCTCTCCTTCATCAGCCCAACTCTCTGATCATCTATCATTTGTCACCCTACTCACCTTCAAAATATTTATTTCTCTCCTTCGCTCTGCCGTCTCATCTAATATCTTGTCAGTTAATATTCCACTCGCCTAAACGAGAACTTCACATTTGTGCTACCTAACGCGCCTATTTTACACCTTACGCTTATTGCATCGGGTACAATTTCTTTCCACGCGCACACTCTCGCCTGTATTCTCAACCGGCCCACCATCTGCTCGTCAAACTCGCACAATCTTATCGGTCGCTTATGTCATCCTCATAAATCAGCCGCACTCCTTTCAATTCTTCTTCGATCGTGCGGACACCGTCTGCCGAAGCTAGCGTTTCCCGTATTCTCACCGACTCTCGCTCACGATCACTGCTCATTGTCAGACTCGCGCGTGACCTTCCAATTGTCAGGCTCGCACAATTTCATCGGCCGCCCGGCCGGAAGCAGTTGCGCTTAACCGTTTAGCAATTCTTTTGCCACTGTGCTCCTCTTCGTCTCTTTGTCGCCGTCTCTGCTGTCAGTCTGTTCGCATCTGAAGTCGGCGGAAGAACGCTGGCGAGAGATGTGACACACGGATGACCAGGGTCCTGTGCTAATTAGCCGAGCCACTTGCAGACACTCGGCCAAAGTGGCGAGTGGCTTGGACTCAGCTTTTTTTCTCGCTTTACGACCGGCCGAAAGAGAGAAAAGCCGCGCGACGAGGCAGAGCGAGCGGGACGAATAAATATTTTGAAGGCGACTAGGGTGATAAAGAATGGATGATCAGGGAATTGGGCTGATGAAGGAGAAAGTTGGGGTTCCCAGTTAAAAATATTCAATTGTAGTAGATATTTGTAAAACACTTACCCAATATTATACAAATGTCAAGTACATCGGTCGAAAAGGAAGTAGAACACACAATCCATTCGATTACGTTCCACGAACAGACGTCATGCTCGATGAACAACGTCACAATCACACAAACGCAATTGTTACCTAATTTCCAAAAAAGAAACAAAACTAAAAACATTTCCACACGCGGACCTCTCCGCTGACATTTCGTCGCCCGATCGTCTGCATCGTTCGCGAACAATAGAAACGGTCGCAAAAAAAGTACGCTCGCCGGTCAACTTCACCGGTCCGAAATAAAAAAAAGAGGAGGGTGGAGGGAGGGGGGGGGGGGGGGGGGACAGGATAAAGCCCAAAGCTGGAGGGGTCGAAAGACGCATGCCCGCGAAAAGGAGCTCGTCTGCTTTTGTAACGTTAAACTCGCGGAAGTTTAATTAAAAACTTTTTTCATTTCGCCGCATATGAGCGAGTCACACTCTCGTCAACGACTCCCCCCCCCCCCCTCCCCGCCCGTACCTCTCCTTCCCAACATACAGTTTTTTATACGGTGGCACGTGGAAAACGTTTCCGCACAATTCAATCCGAGAATGTCGCCGGGAAGGAAGGGTGAGTTGTCTGTGGGGAGTAGCAAAAAAAAAAAGGTGCCAGGCAAAAAGAATCTCAGAAGTGAGGGGCAAATTATACGTTTGTACTGTATATGTTGAAAGTAGTCTAAATTATTTTAGTATCGAATGCGTGAGTTGGTTACACGAATCGACTCTGAACTACGAATGAAATCTGTCCGAAGGATGGGAGTTCATATTTCGCCTGGCTCTTAAATCCGCGATATCGGCCAGTTTCTAAAAATGGAACCGCGCGAGCACTCCAAAAAAAAAAAATGGCGTCGATATTTATAATCCGTCTATGTCGCTCTATGATCGCCACGTTCCAAAATCGTCGAATTTAGAAACGCATAAATTCGCCGTATCCATGAACTCTCATAACAATCCGCAAACACTAGACCGCTATAAATCCATCACCCCCCCCCCCACCTTCACCCTCTCTTCACCCCCTTTCCGCGTTTGAGCAGTCTCACCCCTCCACAAATACCAAAATCTCCAAACTCTAACGTATGAATCACCACTGTCGGGGCGCAAAATATTCAAAATCTGACGGCCAATTGGAAGCGCGGCAAAGACGGCAAAATCGATTATTGTTGTCAACGGAAACGTTCGACACCTTTGTCAACCTGTCAAAATGCTTAGTCAACATTTTTACTCGGCCATAAATCTTGGAAGACTTACTACGTTCAAATTGTATTAGTGTAGGGATAAAAAATGGATGCCTTTAAGTATTCAAATTTCCAGCTATTATAATTAGTTCTCTTTAACCGGCAAGCATTGGTAGCTTATCAATATCAAATTTTATTAATCCTACATTCATTATATATCAGAAGTGAGTCATGTTGTCATTTCTTATTAAAATCATTCTCTTAACATTTCTGCTATCATCTGCCAATTTTTCTCTTCCAAATTATCTCTTTCTAATGCAACATCGTTAAATGATTAAAACGATTTTTATTAAAAAAAAAATATTTCTATCATCTTTCATTATCTATAATACTAACTTTCAAGTGTACCAAACATTGATAACTCCAGAATTAAATAAAAATAAATTCTCAATTCCTTGCGAATGAGCATGAAAATCCAGAATGCTCTTTTACAGAAATCATTCGGCTCGTTCCCTTCGATATCCGTCCCCCACTCCCTCCCCCTCTGTATTTCGTTGCTTACATCCATTACAACTTTCAGCATTCAATTTAATGCATCGGCCCCGATCGGATTCGCGCAGCTTCGAACGCTTTGGCTCGGATTCAAACGACGACGTTGACGAATTAGCAATACGTTTTCGTCCTGCGCCGAACTTACCCCCGGCTTCCAACCCTCCACCCCCCGCCCAACCCCTTGAAAGCCCCTGCCGACGTACGGCTGCAAATGATCGTTTACGTTCAGGATCAGAGAGCTGAGCCGCGCATTATTGCGCGGACAATTTGCAGCAGGATTACTGGCGACAGGGTAGGCTTGCCTGGAAGGATTCGCTTTGATGAAGGATCACGCTAATTTTCCAGAAAATATGGATTTTCTAATTAGGCCCCCGTTGCAATCGAATGCGAGACACTCGTTCGGCTGCTGCCAGTGATTTAGCGGAAAGGTTAGTTTGTTGTAGGCGGGATACTATAATGATATTGAAAGCTAAGGATTTAGGGTTTGATTATTGTAGGTTTATTGTTGTAGACAGGATACTGTAAAGATATTGAAAGAGGATTTAGGTTTTCAGTATTGTAGGTTCATTGTTTGTAGGGAGGCTTGCTGTATAGTTTCAATGTTATTTCATGTTGGGGTCTGGTATTTTATTTTGATGTGAAGTGTGAACTTTATAGTATTATAACATATTGTGTTGCATGTGGGTATATTCAGTATCTTGTCATTTTTGTGATAGATCTTTATGTGAAGAGAGACTCGGTTTTCGGATTTTTTCAGTTGGGGTGGGAAAAGAAATGTGAAATGCGGCAGTAACATGATATATTTTATTTTGTGAACGCTATACAAAATAGATAAAATACACAACGTATACGTGATACATAAAGTACATAAAATACATGAAACTCTCCCTCGCGTGTGTAAAGAGAGAGCATGAAATGTTTGAGCATTGGCACGTACCCTACGTAACTATAAATCGTCTTACATACGCATGACGTATACATAATGCGAATCGTATAATACAATTTCACCGATTTTGACAGCCCGTCATGAGCAATTCGTTCCATTTCCTTCGAAAACGTCAAATATTCAATCACAACAAATTACATCTACCGCAGTTCAGTATAAAATATACTCTTCAACCCTTATAACGTATTCACTTCCGTTGACTAAATCTTTTACAAACATCATATTTAATCCTTATAATATTATAATTTTGATCACCCTGTATATCACTGTGAAACATAACTCTCGTCTTGCTCGTTCGTTAAATATCTAATCTGCGCGGTGTTCAGTCCATGTACAGTTTAACAAGCCTCTGCCAAACGATTTCTTTGCTCGTCCAGCAAAACAGATGATTCGCTCATAATCTTCGCACTGGTCCGGACTAAGAACAGTAGTTGATACTCGTCTGTAACTGTAAGAGGGACTCTCGTTCTGACCAGGGCGTGAAGAACCGTCGCCCTTTCGAGATCAAGCCATCTCTGCAGTGTCATCTCTCGATCTCGAGGTCCACCCAAGGTCAAATCTGCCGGGCCCCATAAAGAAAATTCTAGAACGGACTTCACCTGTAACGCGAAAGTACAAAACTGTTACATAGTCTCAAGACTTTACAACTGCTTCATACTGCTTCACAGTTCTTAATTATCTAAGTCATACTACTTAATAAATAATAAATAAAGAAAAGTAATTAATAAATAATAAATAATAAAAATAGTAAGTCTTAAGTAATAAATCAAAGTTATCAATTATATGATTAACGTGGCGTAAGCGGTTTATTTATGTGACATTTAATTTTTATTTTAAATGGACTTATACCAGGTTCAGAGTAAACGGTCCATATATTGGATAGGAGACTATTAACATTAGAACACAATTGCTTGGGATTTTAAATTACACTTTAATAGCATGGATTGACATAATTGAGTAAATGAAAGTGTTAATGTGATAAGAATCGTTGTGAATGACTACCTGGGACAAAGTTACAGCCTTCTCACGCATCAATAACTCTTGAACCAAAGGCAATCTGCTGGATAGATACAATTCCTCGAGTGCTATCAATGCACATTGGCATAAAGAGACTTTGTGTTCCACTCGTTCTTCACTGGTATCAACATTTAATCTGCAAGGACACATTGAATTGAATGATACGTAAAAACGCATATACCACCCTTATTAACAGAAACTAACAAAAATCAATTCCACCCTCTCGACAAAAAGTCTGCAATAAAGCGCCATAAAATGGCTTGAACTTGATTTAATCAGATTACAATTTCCACCCTTACTGACAAAAACTAACGAAAAGCACCTCCTCGACAAAAAGTCACAGAATGATTCCACCAAAATTTAACCAAAGAGCAGCTGCATTAACCGGCCGAAAATCCAATTTTGCCCCCGAACGAAAAATGACAAAAGCACTCGTGGAGCCGAAAAACGCTCCCTTATCGCGCAGAGGCGATATCAATTTGCAGCGAGACGAGGCAAAAATGTTTCGTATCACGTTCTCGCCGTGACGTAAGCCGCCCTCGAGATTGACTCACCCTTGCAGAAGGTAGAGCCTGTAGCAGGCGTCCTTGTCCTCGCGACAGAGAGCGACGTTGCTCAAATTCCTCGGCGCTTCCTCGATGCCGCGCGCCTGCAGGCTCTTCAGGGCGTTAACGAACTGCAGCAGGACGAAGGACGCCTCCCGCGTCGATCCTTCGTCGTGGGCGTCCCTCGCAGACGCGCCGAAGGATCGCACGCTGCTCACTTGAAGCCGCGGCAGCACCGACACCGTCGCTGCAGACATCAATTTTCAATATATGATTCGTTCAGTCCACAAATCGATTAACTCCACCAGTCACATAAAAGTTATAACGCTACTTACGATTATTTTTTGGCTATCTTTCTTATTAATTTTATATACCGTTAGATGAAAGCTATGGGAGACCGGGGCAAAATGGTATAGCGGGGCATAATGGGACCGGGGCAAAATGGTATAGCGGGGCATAATGGGACCGGGGCAAAACGGGTTTGGGGCAAAATGGAATAGTGAAAATCAACACTGCTGGAAAATACGTCATTGGGGCAAAACGGGATCGGGGCAAAATGGGACAGGAAAAATCGGAGATTTCTCCGGGATCGGGGCAAAATGGGACAGGAAAAATCGGAGATTTCTTCGGGATCGGGGCAAAATGGGACAGGAAAAATCGGAGATTTCTCCGGCCCATTTTGCCCCAGTCCCGTTTTGCCCCAATGACGAATTTTCCAGCAGTGTTGATTTTCACTATTCCATTTTGCCCCAAACCCGTTTTGCCCCGGTCCCATTATGCCCCGCTATACCATTTTGCCCCGGTCTCCCATATATCTGTATTTATGCCTTCTAGAATATATATTTGAATTTATGTTATAAAGGGAATTTTTTTAAATAATGTACATTATTCCATCGCATTTCCTAACTTTTTGTTTTATGGAGTTAGTCGATTTGTGTACTGAACGGCTCATATTCGTCACATCGGTCCGTCTTTGTATTAAATGGAACAGTTTTCGGCCTGCGCAAGACCAAGGGATGCCGTGTCTTTTTGAGAAACGTTTCGACATTTATTTTATGTCCTTCTCAAGAGGTTTCTACGCTACACATTTAACATTTGTTATAATACTACTATTTATATTACGTTATTCTATTTTAACAGAAATAAATATAGAAATAATTTCAAAAAGTTTCGTTTGAACCGTAACTACATTTTAATGTCTGCGGGTAGTAAAATTTGGAAATTTACAATGAACGGTGCCTCTTATTATCTCATACGTTGAAATTGAAAAGAATACATTTTTGGTGATAAAGCTTTCGTCACGCCTAATATGCCAAAATAAGCCAACTTCAAAAGTTTTTGGTAACAGTAGCTAAATTTTAACAACTTACAATTCATTCATTATGGAAGCACGCATTATTAAACTTTCAATCATAAACTATCGATACACAATTTTTCTCTATTGACAATTAAATATTTCCAGTAAAAATCATCCTGACACTGCATTCATTCTGTCCATTACCGACGACTAGCGGTTCAAAAAAAAAAGCATAGGTCAAAAATCGCTGCCGTCTGGCCAAACGTCCAATTTCCAATTTCGCAAGTTGGCGTCACTTCAGCTCCAGTTGGCAATCAGCTCGCATCATCGACCCGTGAATCGAAACAACGGCGAAATTCCGGATTCCGCCATTCCGTTTTCACGCCCGTCCGAATTTGTATCTCGCGTCCCAAAGTGCAAAATCGTTTCGTCAAATGCTCGCTTTCGACATTTCTCTCGAATGTTAGAAAGGATTCTTCGACGATTTTTGAACTTCTGCCCCGCGTGTGTCAAAATGCACCGACGCGAGAATTGACAAGTTTAGTTAACGACTTCACATCTTTTTTGTTGGATATTAGATAGATTTTGTTGGATATTAGATAGGATTTTTCGACAATTTACGTTTCAAAGTGGAAAATCGCAAAATTTTCATAAATAGTTAACGACTCCAAATCTTCTTAAATCATCCAATTACATATCTTACTCTCAAAGCTGTCAAATTGCAAAAATAGACAGATTAATTAGATCGACACCGAACTTTTTTAAACATTTCTGATTACCCTTCAAATTTGTATCTTGACCAAAATGCAAAACTCAGTGGACAATATGAATTTTTGTCAAATGCTCACCTTCTACATCCTTGTTAGACGTGAGACAAGCTTTTTCGGCGATGTCCTTGGGAACAGAGTCAATGAACTCGACAATGGGGGCCAAATAAAATTCCTTCCTTGACACGTGCATGGCAAGATCGAATGCGATGCAAAGCGTGACGCTTTGTTCGTTCCAAGTGGCAGCGAAAAATATTCGCTTGCCAATCAAAATCGAACTGGCCAGGTCAAGATTGAAGTCGGTCAGTCTAGGATTCGCATTCTTCAAGCTTCGAAGGTTGGTTGGTATCTGGGGTGCCTGATTCACCTAATCGATGAAAATTTAATTCCATTCCATCAATTTAAAAAATTCAATTAAACTCGATTAAATTCCTTTCACTACCGGTGCAATTCAAAGTATAACGTAAAGATTGTCCTGTTGACTTTCAGAAATAAACGTTCCGTATAATTGAATAACAGACGAATGCAATACAATAGATTAAATTTAAAGAATACTTATTGATCGAAAAAATAATTTCTAAAAATAGAGATTGAGGCGTTTTTCGGCGGACCATGTTGCAAAAAGATAAGAAACTTCATGAAAATATTGAAAATCATTGTTTTTTTCGTAATGTAGATTGCTCGAAGGAACAATAAATACGTATGTAAAACTTCGACAAGGCAAATTGAACGGTTTACAAGTTATTCGAATCGCAAGAATGAGGTGAAAAATGTCGCTCCAGAGCAGACTACTGCCTTAACGAGATAAGAATGTGTTGCCTAACCTGCTCAAGAAATTGCGCCAACGCCTCGTGATTAGCAACAACGACGGCGCCGTAATTATCCTCTAAGCTCCGATGAACAATGCTGCGACCCCTCCTCTGCCTCAATCGGCTTAGTCGGAACTCGTCGTCCTTACTCTTCCAGTCCTGATCCTCCTCCGGGCCCTGAGAGCAAGCCGAAGTTTTCATAAATTTAATCGAGATTATAAACCGGAAACTTCGCGCGGACGTTTAACGCCATTTTCCTTCGCTCCGACAAAGTTTTATCGAGCTTCTCGATCGATCCTGGCTCGAAGCTCGGAAGATCCAGTTTTGAGAGGAAATTTTTGAGAAACAGGATTTGTCGAGCGGGTGGTCTAATTCTTAAACCTTTGGCAAATCGTATGTAAATGTATGTTGTGTATTAATTGTGGATTATAATTTGGAAATTAAAGGAGACTGATCCCTAACTTTTGCTCGATAATAGATGAATAGATCTATTTAACACATTATCCGCCATCCCATTTTTGGGACACTTTTTCAAATTGTTTTCTTTTGACAACTGCAACCTCTAAATATACAGCTAATTTTATTTATTTTTGTTATTTTTGGCATTGTGGCGTGGGTTAAGTCATCTTGATCGATAATAGATCTGACAGATGTTTAATGATAGATTGATAACAGAAAAGAAACGTAGTGGCAATTAGTGTCAAGAGAAAGAACTTTCAAATGACAAAGTATGAACAGTTGCTAATGCATATGACGTATCTGCGATACAATCTTAACACTATAACAACCGACCTGGTTTACTCACTTTTTTCTCATTAGAGTAAGATAAATTGTTTTACATTCCTTCCAAACACACTGACCCCAATAATTTCGACATTATAAAAATATGAATAGAATTCGGTCGTAGTAGTGTTAACCAAAAAATCTACTTATTCCATTATCCGCCAATGTCCCGTTTTTGGGACGCATTTTCAAATTGTTTTCTTTTAATAAAAGTAACTTCTAAATATACAGCTAATTTTACTTATTTTGTTGTTATCTATTGAATTGTGGCGGGTAATGGGTTAAACACATATAAAAACCAAATAAAACTATAATATTGGCAAACAATATAAAGAATCTAAACTTTCATTGAGTTAAACGAATAGAGGACGCTAGGAAAACGGTATAAAATTGCATGAAATTGCATAAAGGTAAATAAGTGACAGATTGGCCGTCGAAGGTTTGGGTAGGTACCTCGTCGCCGGTATAAAAACTGTACGGCGCATAAAGTTCACTCTCCGTCTCGCTGCCGCAATATGGCAGGGACGCCGATCTGACGAAGGGCTGATGATGAAATTTGAATTCCGCCCCCGATTCGATCGCGCTGCTGTCAGACTTCCTCTTGCCGGCCAGATGAGACCCGGCGGCGTGACGTAGTTCCAGATTCGAGTCGCATTCCGGCGAGCTCGACAGACACTCGTACACATGACTGTCGTTCGATGTCTGAAATGATTTTCGGAAAAAAAAGCGTTACCCCACTAGCCAACGTTTTCTCGCAGCGATGGGCTCGAACGTGCAACGAATCGAACAAATCTCTTTAACCCGTTAACTTGCAAATTCATTTTTCGAAATGCTTCGTCGAACAAGTTGTCCGCATGTACAAAAATTTGTGTACAAGTATAATTATATAAATTCCAAAATCCCAAAATGGGGATCGTGGCAGCGGCGTTTAAGCCGATCAATTTTCGAAAGGTGTTAGACCATCTTTTTACTCATGTACTCAGAACTGCAGAAATATCATGAAAGTAGGAACTTAAACAAATTTTGTTCGTCTTAAATGTCGTGCGTAGCGTTTAAAGTAATTTTGTAAATAGCACGCAAAATATGAACAAACGGAACGTTAAGAATGTTTGATCATTATCGTCGGTTCCGTTATTCGAAAACCGGATGGAAACTTGCACGGATGCAGGAACAATCGTCGAAACATTCCCGACAAGTTCCACAGCCCGAAAGCGGCGAAACGAAACTTGGGTATTGAAATTGACTCGTCGCTCGCGAGTACATATTGAACTTGATCCCATTCCTAGTTACAAGCCCCGCGAAAATATCGAGAAATGTCGTCGACTGTCAGCCGTCAGACAAAATGAAAAGATGAAATATCATTTCACACCCCACCCTTCCACCCTTCCACCCTCGGATGTCTTCACCTGTTTTTTTTAACTCCCCTCCCTCTTTCTCATCCATCGGCTGTTTTCTCACCGTTGCCAAGATAGGCGGAAATATCATTTTAGAAAGTTGGTACGCGCATCGGCCTTTTCGGATTGCAGCTACAGGTAGAATTTTGCAAAATGTGAACTGGGACGTTTCGCTGTCTACTGACACCGAGGCCAAAAGTGCGAGGATGAAGAGTGGACGTTCGATGGGACTCGGTTGAACAGTCAAATTGCACAATTTGAGTATTGCGTAGTTTCGGTTCGTAGCATCGAATTGGAGAGGCGATACGGAATTTTTTATTTGGAGCGTGCGGGCTTGAAATTTCGAGAGGCGCTGAAGTAGGGGAGTGAATCAGAGATTTGTAAAGTGTCAAATCGGGGAAGTGAATTTATGGTACCGGATGTAGAAAGCGTGAAATTAGATACTCCGGAATGTGCGATTTGCAACGCGCTATGTGAGGAAGTCTACGGTAGAAATTAGATCTCGTTAAGATCGAAGTAGTCTAACAACGAACAAAGAATTAAAGTTGTTCACTGTCTAATTTTATGGATTGTGAAAGAGACTCAATAGTTTCTCGGTATTTCAGTAGCTACTCCTTACATAAAATGTAAATTATTCCCCATCATTTGATTTCATCAATAAAAAATCCTATGCAAGCTTCAATAGCCAAAATAAATTGAAATCAAAATCAAATCTACACGGAAAACGCTGAGTTAAATACACTACTTAATGACAAATTTTTATAATTGTGAAAGAAAACCGATTGATTGTCAGCATTTTACTGTTTACTCCTTAGACAAAATTTAATTATTGCCCATCATTTGTCATTATTAGCGAAAAAGAGATATACAAGAAAGAAATATACAATACTTTCAGTTCAACTAAGAAAAACAACGATCTCGGTTTCAACCCACCAAAATCAAAATCTACATTTTTACCTTTAAAACTCTCAGTAACATTCGGCGCTCCCCATCGCACACACGCTGTGCGCCGGCCGTTAACGTCTTGAATTTAGTGTAAACTTCTTATTCATGAGATATTTTCTTTTAAATCTGGACTTACATCAAAATAGACGGTCCACGCGAGTGGATAGGCTCGATAGTGTCCGTGGTAGTGGTGATAGTGAAAAAGAAATGATTGAAAGATTACCGGCGAGTCGGAAGTTGGCACGTTGTCATTCTCCCGTTCGTACTCCCGCGGCCGATGCGTATCGGGATGCTTCTTGAATACGGGCTGAGTGGCTGCCTGGTCCCTCATGCTGGCGGTTCTTTGAGGTTTCGAGGGTGCCAGGGCACTGCGCACCTCACCTGTAACATCCTCCGCTGCTGCAGGCACGTCCGCCATCGTCAAGCGCCACGGGTTAGTACCACAAGACACAAGGCATGTCGCGAGAACATGCTAGCCGTACTACTAGCGCAACAGACATTCCGGGACATTTATTCTGCCGAGGGGTGGGGGGGCTGGACACTCCGAAGGATTCGACTCTGCCCCTCCAACCCCACCCCCACCACCTCCTCCCCCTCTTTCGTCAACCCTTTCGGCCTCCGCCGAGAAAGCTCTTTGGGGTTGGCTTGGATGCCGTAATCATTGTTTAGCTTTTTACGACGTTTTGGGGAAGAGGGGAGGTTGAAGTTGGAGGGTGGGATTTTGGTTGGTCGAGGTGATGTTGATACAGGGAATGGGCATGCTGAATTGGGGTAATTTAGAGCGCTGGGCCTTTTGGAATTTTTGGCGGTAGGTGGAGTTTGGAATCGATGAGTTTGATATAGTAGAAAATGGATATTGTTCGATGTAGGTGTTAGTGCTTTATATCAATTTCATGTAAAATTGGCTGTAGCTGAAGTTCAAACACTTTCCATAATTTCAACGTGTCGGATGACTTAATTTTCTTCAACCCGACCGATCACAAAACTTTTACGTTCGTTTCATCGTAGAACGCTCTTCAAAAGAGTTTCCCCAACAGGGCGCGCGGCCCGAAAAATAAAAGGGGTTGGGATGAGAGAGGAAAATGGCGTAAATATCTTTTGTCCGGCTGCATTTAAGAGGAAACCGAATCCGGCTTTGAATTCGAACGGCTCAAACGGGCCTGGCTGCCTCGAATAATTCTCGAAGGCTTCCGGCCTTTTTCCGGGGGTTGCTCGGACTCGGAGGGTGGGGGTAACCTCCGCCGCGGGCCAAAGGGGGTTGCTTAAAACAGAGGGAATCCGACGGACATGTCTGCAATATGCAAAGCTTTCAATATCGCTCCTCTAACGCGAGTCGGAATTTCGGTAATAAGTCGAGGAGAATGGCGGAAGGGATGGAAAGGGGGTGGGGTGAGGGGGGGGGGGGGTCTGATTGCACGCCGATGCACTGAGATATTGAGTCTCGGCTATCTCGATCACTTTTCGAACTTGCGGGTTAAAGATTTTGATTTTGGAATAGTGGGGGTGAGTTGGTAAATTTTTTGAGGGGTTGGGGGTGAATATTCTGTACGGGCAGCGTCGGGGCAATCGATCCTGATTCCCTGTGACTCTCGAAGAGTCCTGATTGCGTACGCAAATTTCTCATCCCGTCGTGTGATTAGCGTATATACAGTGACCTATAGAGTCAATATAATATTACACCTATAATCAAATGTAACGTTTGCAACTCCATAATAGTAACTACTATTAATTGCACCGTTTAGTTTGAATGTGGTGTAACACCGTTATTTCGTAAAAATGAGATATTACATAAGTAAAATGTTTATATTAAATTAACCGCAAATAATGTGATATCTCATTTTTGCTTTAAATAGGCACACGACCTTCAAAGTAAACAGTCCAGTTGTGCAGTCTTTCGCTCGAGCCCTATTTTTATTCTCATCCCCCGTCGTTCGAGGGATGATATCTGTATTTGTACAGCGATTAGGGCGACACCCTGTATATCGAAATTTGCGTATCACAGCCGCATTATCCGCAGTACACGAGAGCGAGTCGGACAGGGAATTTTGAAATTGGCAGGCAGTCGTTATCTAAACACAAATCGAGAGAGGGTTGCTGCGAGGGGGGGGGGGGGGGGTTTATTGGGGGAGGACACGATGCTAATACGCAGTCAGTTCATGCGGCGTTAGTTAGCGAAAGGCGCCGATCAGCATCGAGTCGGAACAAGAATCAAAATTTGTGGGACTGAAAAAAGATGGGGTGTCGGAGAGGGGGTGGGGGGTGGAGGTGAGGGGTGCAACAAAACAGAACTCAACACAGACAATTGTCAAACACCAGCAATAAACGAAGACCAAGAAAAGAACTCTCTCTGGTTGTTGGTTTTTTTCGCACAAAAATGCAAATTTATTTCAGAACACAGAATTACGAGGTTACAGTGTTTAGTTTCATTTTCGGTTATTCCACTTCATTTCTCTGTCTCTCTCTCTCTCTCTCTCTCTCGCTCGATCGCTCACTCTTTCACTCCTTAATATCGAAAGTTTCGCATCTTCTCCCTATATACAGTGTGTGCATTTCGCAATTACGTAAAACTCGCAGGGTGCCCACAGGCAATCCTCGAACTGTGTTTCCATCGTCTTTCATTCCGCTTTCGCGTTCAAACTCTTTATACTCTCCTTTCCCTAATCCTAATTCGACGTTCGCAGAACCCTTAATTATCCTGTAATAGTCGTAACTTGCCTCTCATACTGACTAAACGCATCCCTTACGCAAGCGTGAAGGGGTCAGAAGGTGAAGACGTTTCCTCTCCAACGTTAACGCGTACACCATTTATATATATCACAGGCGTCGAATGGAAATCGTCGAGAACGTAAAAGAACCCGGCATACAGGGTGTCACCCGATGCGAAGGAAGCCGAACGAATGCGGAATAAAAGATTTCCTCGACGATTCTCGGAAGTTCGCAATTATTTTTCGAATATTAACCGCAAAGCGACGAACCGTCTTCGCGAAGAGAGGTATCTTTCGTTTTAACCTATATATAAGCAAGCGTCTGTATAACGCGTGTCCCGTAAGTTCCGATCGCATCATCATTGTCGGTGTCGCACCCTGTACGGAAGAGCGGAAGTTAAAAGAGAAAATACTGTCCGCCATTGTTCGCAAAAAAAGATTCTCGTCCGCAAGTACGATGAACTCGTTACAAAATTATGCGCAAACTGTCCGACGTTCGCGCGAAGGGTAAAAACTACAAAAGGGGGGGGGGGGTAAGTTTTCGCATAAAAATCGCAGCGTTCACTAGTCAAAAAAAGAGGAGGGGGTGGGGGTTGGTGGGGGGGAAGAAGGCAGCTTCCCCAGCGAAAGCCTGAAAGTCGCAGCTCGTGCTTCCGAAAACACGCACAGAAACAAAACTCTTACCAGCAAAAAAAAAAGGATAAAAATTGTTGCACGCCGGGAAGGTTGAGGCAGAGTTAAAGTTAAAGCGTCATTCAGGGTGTGTTAAAAAACAAAATGTCGGGCTCGATCGACATCGCGAAACTTGCAGCGCGCGCGACTGAGTTTTTTTTTTACTCTTTCCATTCTCTCTTCTCTCTCTCTCTCTCTCTCTCTCTCTCTTTCTCTCTCTCTCCCGGCTTTTAAGAAAGCAAACTGGCTCGCGGTGTGAGTGTGTCGGGGCTCGCGATTGTCTCTTTTTCGGTTTTTTCTTTCGATTCATTGACGGGGTGGGATAAAAAAGAAGTTGGACAAACCTCCCCTAACTGAATAACCCTTAGTATTCGAAAAGAAGCGGAAATCTTGTTATCGGAACAAATTGACGCGTAGAATACTGTTTACACGATTTTCTCTTATCGCGTGAATATGGTTCATCCGCGAATTTATCAATTGTTCACACTTTTTAATTCGGTGACAGTCGGACGCAAAAAATAAGTTGCAAAAACCGAAGAACCCTGCTTAATGGAAAACAAGTAGAATTCTGATTATCAGCGCAAATCGATCAAATCAACTTCTTATCTTCGATTTTCAGCTATCCCCTCCAATAAGCAACGGGAATTGACGCTAATCAACAAAACTCATCCAAACCTTACGAATCGTGTAAAAAGCATGCCCGCCACAAAATGAGCGCAAAAATTCCAAACACACGCCCTATCCCTTCCATCTTCCCCAGAATCGAATCCGGTACAAAAATAAAAAAGAATTAAAAAAAAACCGAAAGTAGACACGCGCTCGCCCCTTATGGCTGTTAACCCGGCCGTCAGCTTGCGATGGTGAACGGTAATGGACAAGGTGCCAGTTTTCGTTTCGGTGCTGACGTGGACATTAGTTACATTGTATGGGCCTGAACTTACCCAGATTCGCGTAAATCGAGTCGGTGGCCGACGACGACGAGGCCGCCGACGCCGCCGACGAAGGCGTCGTCTGCCAGCTGGCCGACTTGCTCTTCTCGCCGCCTCGGTTGGCCAGCTTGCTCGAGTCGACGCGCGGCGGCGGTGGCCGCACTGGCTTGCCCGCCGATTCCGACCTCGGCCAATCCTCCAAGGACTGGTTTCGCGGCGGCGGGGGTGGCTTCCCCGGTCGGCCTGCAAATTACATCCAAAATTCCATCCATCCGTTATATGGACCGTTTATTTCGAAAGTGGTGTAAGTCCAAATTTAAAAAGGAATTAAATTAAAAGTTTATAAATAAAAAGTTTGCCCTACATTAATCAGAAATTATATGATATCTGAATATTTTTTAAATGTGGACTTACACCACTTTCAAAATAAACCGTCCATATACACACCCCGCGATAGCGTTAGCGCACGCGCGCAATGTTTCTATCCTGCTTCGCGACAGCGGAACGCATGACAAATCTTATTAATTGTCATGTTCTCATAAGAAGAGGTAGATGAGAGTCAAATTCGAAAAATTGTCATTCTTTTATAAAAGTAGATAAAATTCAAATTCAGAAAGTTGTCATGTTTACATATAAAAAAAAGTAGATAAAATTCAAATTTAGATAATTGTCATGTTTTCATATAGATAAGTCGATGAAATTCAAATTCAAAAAGTTATATTTTATTATAAGAAAGTTGATAGAAGGTCGAAGTTGGGAGGTCGTAATGTCTTCGTTGTAATTGACTTCTTTTAATTGGAAGTTAGAAATACCCACTTTCAAAATGAACGATTCGATTACATCATAATTCAAAACTTGAACTCTTATTGACTGATCGTTCTTCCGACGTCATGCAATTCAAATACGTTCAGTAAACCACAATTCGTGTGTACAGAATATATATCAAAATCATTATCATCGGAACCCAACATTATTATCAGAACATATACACACTCTTTCCTTATCAAAAATGAAGGAAATCAGAATATATGTCCTTTAAAAACACACAAAACACCTAACCCCAATTCGACCGAAATCCAAAGCACTATTCCATGGCATTTGTCTAAAAAAGCGATAAACCGCCATTTTTTGCGAAATAATACCACTCCCACCCTCGCACCCCCTTTTTTTTAAAGTAATGACCCGACATTTATCCTCGTCGGAGCTGAATGGGGAATTTCGTTTTGTCAGCGTGCCAGTTGCCTGTTTTCTCCATTTACGTTCTGTAACGCGATAACGCCGAACTCCGATGCGGTCCCAGGACGAAAACGGCTTTAATTAAGTTCGTTTAACGAACGGGGCGCATTGTCCGCTCCACCGTAGTAATGCGGTCGGGGAATTTGGTTTTGAATGTTAAACGTCCGCTTTTGTACCGACCCCCTCTATTTTTTTACCCTCCCACCCCCACCCCTGTTTTTACTGTCGCCGGAACGATTTCGTCCGGGGCTAATTTCGTTAACCCCCGGCGAATTAATACTGCGCTTGACTCGGTCGGAAAATAACAATTTCCCTGTTTTTCTCCCCTGTGCTTTACGGCCGTGTTGTTGACTCTTTAAATGCTAGTCACTTTTTTGCGAGGAGCGAATGTTTGACGGGCGTTAACGTTACGGGGTTTGAAATTCGAAACCGGGTGATTACGTTGAGAAGTCAATGGACCGTCATCGGTTTGTTCAAACGGTATTAAAACTGTTAATAGAAAAGACAAAGGCAGTACATCTTACAGATGGAAAGTAGAGTGTGTTATTTAACTTATTTCTTTGACAGTACTCTGTGTACGTTTATAATTGTTTTCTCGGGATTCGGTAAAAATTGCAATTGTGCTACGGTCAACCCTCCTATAACACGGTTTCTGTATAACGCAGAGCAAAAAACACACAACAGTTTTAGCTTAATTCCGACTAGTTTCATTTAATTTTTTGTTAATTTCCTTATATGAACTCTTCAATGCAATAAAATTAATTTTATACGTACTAAACATATATTATCTGCCTTCGGTATTTATACAATTTTAATTCATAACCGTATGCATAACAATTTTAGCTTGATTCAGATTAGTCTTATTTAATTTTTTGTTAATTTCCTTATATGAACTGTTCAATCCAATAAAATTTTATACGTACTAAACATATATTATCAGCCTTCGGTATTTATAAAATTCTATTCCATAAACATATGCATTCTAACTTGTTGCTCCGAGAATGGAATATTCATACAACTTAGCAGAAATCAGCCTCATCTGTCCCAGGTTGAACCTGCCTTTCTTCTAGCACGGTCTCCATACAACACGGTACGAATTACTCGCCTCATAGAAGGGGTTGACTGTACACAACGAGCCCAGAACCGCCCGCCCCCAAACGAGATAATTCAAGGTCTCACCGGTAGCCTGCTGCGGAGTCCTGATCCTGGCCTCGCATTTGCCGTCGACCTGATCGTCCCCAGTCCTGCCAACCCTCTCATTCCCGACAACTTCGACGGCCGCGCCATCCAGCTCCAACGGATGAATGATCTCCAGCCTCGGCTTCGGTTGCGGAGTGGATGGAATCTCGTCGATCCTCGCGCCTCCTGATCCCGTCATATCGACATCCTTCCTCGAGCCCATCCTCAAGAACCTCTTCAGGGAAAACCTCGACCTCCCCCTCTTCTTCTCCTCCCGAACCTCTTGCCCGTTCATCAGACTGTCCTGCGACAAGGATATCGTCCTCCTGGAGGACTCGGTGCTCTGCGGAGTGCTGGGATCAGGAATCTCGCAGACTGCCTTCCTGAACTTCGGACTGCAGGACGACGCTCTCTCGCGCTTCTCCTTCTCGCGCACGACCGGCGAGTCGGATTTCAAGTTCGCGGCAGGGTTCCTGGCGAACAAGGACACGGCCGAAGTGTCCTCCTCTTGGTTGCCCGGAGGACGCGGGGCCATCCTTCGCTTGTTGGAGCGTGGCTCGTGGATGGCTGGGTCCACGTTCTCGTCGTCGGCCTCCAAAGTCTCTTCAAGGCCGTCCGACGGAGTTCTCGGGATGGTCAGGGGCGGTGGCTTGGCTTTGGGAGTCAGGGAGGGCTTGCAGGACTCGATAAGGGTTGACTTTGGTGGCTCTAATGGCTTGTCCTTGTCCTTCGGAACAGGGTCAGGGTGGGTCTGTTCTGAAGGTTGCTCAGGTTTGTCTTTTGGAAGCTGACGCAGGGATGAAGGTTGTTCTTTTAATGGTGTACCTGTAATGCAATGTAAGAATTAATGTTATCATCCTGAAAAATAGCAAAAGTAGACGAAGAAGTTGAGGACACGCAGCTTTACAGTATAACATTTCTTGTAAATTGTAGGTAATTTATAATATTTATATTATTTATAAATTAATAAATATAATTATATATTATTATTATAATTTATAAAAATAATTAAGTAGGGAAGATGGTGCACAGAATCAAATCTTATGAAATCCTCCACTTATACGTTACGGCATATTACATGAACAATATACTGGATTAGAACACTTCCACATTACAAACACGTCCGAAAATCTCACCTGCACTTTGCACAGTCCTATTCCCGACATTCTGAACACTCGGCGGCGGTGGAACATAACCTCCAACTTTTTTGACTCCTTCACAGCTGAAGGCACTCTTCGCCAAGGCTGCCTTCGCCGAAAAGATCGGTTTCTGCGGCACGACAGGCTTCAGCTTGCCTTCCACAGCTCCTCCGTGCAAAAAGGACACCCTTGGCTCAGTAACAATCTTGCCAGTCTCGCTTGTGACCGGAAGTCGACTCTCAATGGGCGGGGGACTCCTAGGCAAAGCTGGCGGTTCACTAACTTCTTCTTCATCAGCCTTCCCGTCAGGTTCACCAGCGGACTCTCTGCTCTCTTCAAAGTTATACTTCTCCTCGATCAGATTCGTCGTAGCTTCACCTTCAACCTTCCTGACACCTGGCGGCGAGCTTTGCGCCTTGACCTCAGCTGCCATCACAGTTATCTTGTTGACATCCTTGCCACGCGTCATCAGCCTGTCACTTTCGGTAGATTCGTCTTCAGCCTTCGTCAATGGCGTCAAGGTCAGCTCGACTCCTTTTTCGTTGTTTTCAACATGGATTGCTTTGGGTGGAACCTTCAGCCTGCTCAGGACATCAAGGTCGCCGTTGGATTGGATCAGGATTCGAGGCTTGTCGGTTTCCAGCTTCTTGATGGGAGAACTGCGGGTGATCAGCTTTCGATCTTTGGAGAAGTCGGTGATGGTTCGATTGTGATCGGCGTGTTTTTCGGTGTCAGAGTCGATCTCGCTTCGTTGGATGACGGATATTAGGTTGCTGGATGTTATCAAGGGCATGTCCATGATCTTCTCTAAACCGGATGTCGTGAAGGGCGGCTTCTCGTCCATCTTCGAGTCGACGTCGATTTTCTTCACGCTCTTCAGACATATCTGAAGGAATTTGTCAAATACGTGTTACGGGTAATATAGTAACTATGGCACAACGATATGATAGTCGTATTTGATATGTACATTTTTTTAGCGATATTAGGGTTATAGGAATTAATATTTTGATAGCACCACTAACCATCACCATATGTTTAAGTGTAATCACATATTTAAAACAATTTTTGTACACGATTAGTTCAGCAAATTTCATACATTTTTCTAAAATTGAAACAATTTTCCACCACCTCTAAGCTTCCACCATGCACAAATAATAATAATAATTTTGCCCGAAGTTCTTCACATCAACCACTTAACAGTCAAAAGTATTAAAACAACTAAAAATATTTGCCATTAAATGGGTCTTTGCTGTAGTCTTATTTTCAACCAACTTGGATTTGTTTCTAATTTATGTGTGTCTGCGCACTAGCCCTTCCTTTACACATCTACAAAAATTTGTTTATAATTGGACCATTACCCTAAAAACCTACTACAAAGCACCATAACTCTCCCTCACTGCCTTTAATTTACACTTAAATTCATACTAGTTTAACACTCCAAAATATTATTCCATACAAAACCAATATTCTATTTTGCCATTAATTTACACTTAATATAGCACTAATCCCTCTGTTAGGCATGCTCTCCCTAGGCATCTACCTACATGCCGCAGAGTATCAGGCGACGCTCACCTCATTCTTATTTTCCGTCTGCTCGGATTTGCCTTTAATTTACACTTCAATTGATACAAATAATATTCTTTTTTGCCATTAATTTCCACTTAATATAGCACTAATCCCTCTGTTAGACATGCTCTCCCTAGGCATCTACCTACATACCGTAGAGTATCAGGCGACGCTCACCTCATTCTTATTTTCCGTCTGCTCGGATTTGCCTTTAATTTACACTTCAATTGATACAACTAATATTCTTTTTTGCCATTAATTTACACTTAATATAGCACTAATCGCTCTGTTAGGCATGCTCTCCCTAGGCATCTACCTACATGCCGCAGAGTATCAGGCGACGCTCACCTCATTCTTATATTCCGTCTGCTCGGATTTGCCTTTAATTTACACTTCAATTGATACAACTAATATTCTTTTTTGCCATTAATTTACACTTAATTTAGCACTAATCCCTCTGTTAGACATGCTCTCCCTAGGCATCTACCTACATGCCGCAGAGTATCAGGCGACACTCACCTCATTCTTATTTTCCGTCTGCTCGGATTTGCCTTTAATTTACACTTCAATTGATACAACTAATATTCTTTTTTGCCATTAATTTCCACTTAATATAGTACTAATCCCTCTGTTAGGCATGCTCTCCCTAGGTATCTACCTACATGCCGCTGAGTATCAGGTGACGCTCACCTCATTCTTATTTTCCGTTTGCTCCGATTTGCCTTTAATTTACACTTCAGTTGATACAACTAATATTCTTTTTTGCCATTAATTTACACTTAATATAGCACTAATCGCTCTGTTAGGCATGCTCTCCCTAGGCATCTACCTACATGCCGCAGAGTATCAGGCGACGCTCACCTCATTCTTATATTCCGTCTGCTCGGATTTGCCTTTAATTTACACTTCAATTGATACAACTAATATTCTTTTTTGCCATTAATTTACACTTAATTTAGCACTAATCCCTCTGTTAGACATGCTCTCCCTAGGCATCTACCTACATGCCGCAGAGTATCAGGCGACACTCACCTCATTCTTATTTTCCGTCTGCTCGGATTTGCCTTTAATTTACACTTCAATTGATACAACTAATATTCTTTTTTGCCATTAATTTCCACTTAATATAGTACTAATCCCTCTGTTAGGCATGCTCTCCCTAGGTATCTACCTACATGCCGCTGAGTATCAGGTGACGCTCACCTCATTCTTATTTTCCGTTTGCTCCGATTTGCCTTTAATTTACACTTCAGTTGATACAACTAATATTCTTTTTTGCCATTAATTTCCACTTAATATAGCACTAATCCCTCTGTTAGGCATGCTCTCCCTAGGCATCTACCTACATGCCGCAGAGTATCAGGCGACGCTCACCTCATTCTTATTTTCCGTCTGCTCGGATTTGCCTTTAACGGTACCGGGCGTGCCGTTGACCGTAATCTTCCTGTCGATCGGCCTGCGAGCGGTGGGCAGCGGCTCGTCGCCGCCGAAGGGCGTAACGGACACCAGCAGCGTCGTCTTCCTACCGTCCGCGTCCTTCTGTATCCTGCCGAGCATCAAGGACGCGAAGGACTTGGCGCCGGCCGGCTTCGTCTCGCTCGCACTTGAGACCGTCTCGCTCAGATTTGCCGTGACGGTGTTGAAGTTCGTGTTGGCGCGCGTCAGATTGCCGAGTGCCCTCTCCTCCTCGCTGTCAGGAATGACAGTGTCCTCGTCCGAGTTCAGCGAGTCGTTCAGCGAGTCGTCCAGCCGCTCGTCCTCGTCCTCCTCCCGGTCGGACAGGAAGTCGTCGCCGCCATAGCCGATCACTTCCGACAGCGACTCCGGGAAGGCGACGTTCTTCTTCTTTTGACCGCCAGGTTGGCCGGCCTGCTGCAGCGTCCTCGTGCGTAGGATGCTCTGCCAAACGGAAAGCGTGTCGGTTGGCATGACAGTTGTACAGGCATACGTGTACACGTAATGTGTATATTGATAATACAATATATGGACCGTTTATTTTGAGTACATATTTAAAAAAAAAAAATGAAAAATATTATATAATTTATGATTAACGCGCGGTGTAAACGTATTATTTATGTGATATTTAATTTCTTTTACATGGACTTACACCACTTTCGAAATAAACGGCCCATGCGTATACAATACGTGTACATGAATCTAAATTCGGGGGATAAAATTTGAAGGGTGATGGAACGCGTCTAGACAAGCTATTTTTGTAATACGATATATGGGCGGAACGGAAGGGGTGAAAAGTTAGAGGGTAGTTTTCCTTCGTCACATTCAACGTACCTATATACTCGATGTACTCGAGGTTCCTGTGCTTATGCTAATTATTTCTTTGTAAGTTCTTTGTAAAGTCTTGCTACCTGCTAGGGGGTCAAAAATAACTCAGAGAGCCGTTTGCCGTTGATCGAAATTCGCATTAGTTTCTGAGTTACAGCCAAAAAACCATCGAAAAAATGGAGGTCGAAAAATGGGTAAAAAATGAAAGTCTTTCGATCGACTCGTGGATATGCATAGTGAAAGAGGATCAAACGAGGATCACAAAAATCGCAACCAGAGACTTCTGAGTGGAACACTCTCGGAGATATGACCAAAAATAGGCGAAAAAGATAACGATAGAAAAATCATGCGCGCCATCTACGGATCCCGATATTCGATGAATATCTGAACATGCCACGGACGCAGTTTGACGCGGAAGTTCCTGCCAAGTTTTCCTTTTCGCGGCTTGGCCCGAAACTTTAAGCCGAACTCTCATTTCCCGCCGCCCGGGTGATAAGGCAAATCTACTTCCCTACGCGCGCCCGGCTTACCGAATAGAATTCCTGTTGACTTTATTCGATTACAGGCGGCGCGCGTGCGTTACGCGCTTAGCGCGCCAAAGAGGAAGTTGGCCAACTGAATTCGAACTGAACCGAGGGAAATTTTCTTAGCGAGCCGAGAGGGAGACTTGCCCTCGAATTTCTTACGAACCTGTGCGTGCAAAAAGTTGCCCAACTAAAGGGGTAAAAAATATAAATATAATAGTAAATATAATAGTAGAAAATGTAAAAAGTATAAAAATAATTGTAGAAAATATTGGAAAATACGGAAGAAGTATTATTTTACGCAAAAATGTGAAATTAATCTCAAGTTCGGCAGTTAGCAGCTGTACGCGATGAACAAAATTTAGAAGGAATCAACAACCTAAAATTTGGACCGTTTATTTTTTGAAAGTGATATAAGTTGACATTTAATTTATATTATATTTAATTATATAATTAAAAGTTTACACTACATTATTTGTAAATTATAGGATACCTCAACTTTTTAAATACTTTTGATTTAATAAAGTTTTCATTTACGTGACATTTAGTTTTTTTTAAATATGGACTTACACCACTATCAAAATAAACGGTCCAATTTAGCGATCGAATTGCAACTTGTTGAAAGCATTCTTTTCCCAAGCACTGTCACCCCGACTCGAAAAAACTGAACGTAAGCCAAAAATCGCCTCATCAGCTTCCCCGAAGGTCAAAGGTCCCTCGACAAACATCTCATAGAGGAAGAGTCTCGGCTGGCAGGTACATCTTTGGCGGACACACGGTGTGCGAAAGTTCAGTAAGTCCGAAGAAAGCCGTCGCGATTCCTTTGAAACATTCTCCCCCTCCGCCACCCTTCCCTGGGTCACGTTAGACTCCTCTCCAGAATCTCGAAATCTTTCCTCCGGGAGCCAATGGCCGACGCCGAGACATGTTTGCGCATTCGACGTCTTTTTTGCCGAGTGCTATCGACACCCCCCATCAACCCCCTCCCACCCTCGCTTCGACTTCGGAGTGCTCGGAATAAGGGGTGCGAATCCGGGGGTGGAGAAGGCTTTCCGGCTAGATATCGCATTGATTCCGTCAACGAAAACCTCGGCATTCCTCCGGTCCACCAAAATTCTCGCCTGCCACTGACGTTCGCTTCCCTCTCCATTTTTTAGCCTTCAACTTCTGCCTTTTGCGAGGTTCAGTTCTACGGTCGCATTTAGTAATGTTACCCTAGTTGTTTCATTGATTATTGGAAGATTTAAGATAGGCTTTAGTAGTCAATACTCCTATAACACGGTTTCCGTATAAACAGTTTTTCAGCTTCATTTTTTGGTCATTTTCTTATACGAACCGTACATGCGAATAAAAATGATTTTAGTTATGGTTAGTTATAACATTTGATTTCATAACCGTACGCAACGTAACTCGGTATTCCGAGAGTGGAATTTTCATAATAACGCGTACGAATTAACCAGTTTCAATCTGCTCCTTTTCCGTAGCACGGCTTCCATATAACACGGTACGTTCATATAAAGTTTATCGTGTTACAGGAGGATTGACTACACTCAGAGAATAACTACTATGAAATACTGTTAAGCATACCGTTCTCACTACCCTAATTGCCAATAAAAATTGACATTAAAAATTTGCGTAAAATCGACGCAAAAGTCCCTGTCATCGATACGTATTTTCATTTTTCCACCCCCGTAGGGTGGAAGAACAACCCCTTCCTCAAAATTGTCAATATGCATCCCCTCGGGAGGACTCGAAAATAATCGCTCACCCTCCACCCTCCACCCCTCTCTCATCTCTCAGCGGAGAATAATTCATAGAATAAATTACGCCGCTCGCCAGTAAACTCTCGTTGAATTTTTCCGCGGCCAGCTTCGTCGTCGGCAAAATGCTGGCAGGACCGAGAGTCGGATGAGAAGATGGACGAGAAGATGGACGAGGGGTTGAACGTAGAAGGGTGCCGAGGGGCTGGCGGCGGCGAAGGAGGAGGAGGAGGAGGCGGTGGAGGTCCGTAGGACGTATACGTATGAGAACGCAACTTCAAACGCGACTCTTTACTCGGACGACCCAGTTTTGCCCGAGTTTACACGGTAATCGCGGGGGCGTTCCGAGGGAAAAGTTTGCTTGTTCATCGTCCTCGTCTTCGCAGGACGAACTTCCTCGAAGCACTTAACCCCGCCACTTACATCGTCAATTATATCCTCCGCGCACTTAATGGCATGCCACCGGATAACGCCCCGACCTCCTTGTCTTTCAAATGTCCCGCCGTTTCTCTTCAGCGATACGCAGCTGTTCTATACCTTTTCCTCCTTTCCTTCTTTTTTTGTCGTTGTCGACTTGAGAATTCTTCCCCGAGCTTTTAGAAGGTTATCTTTGACACTCAGCATTTGTCCTCTATCCTTGTATTTGTTGCTATTACTGCAAGTCTATATAATAACTATAGTTGGAAGCGTAGATGTGCATTCGACTTTATTAATTGTATTTTGAATGTCCC
Organism: Anoplius nigerrimus; assembly: GCA_914767735.1. Taxonomy (NCBI): domain Eukaryota; kingdom Metazoa; phylum Arthropoda; class Insecta; order Hymenoptera; family Pompilidae; genus Anoplius; species Anoplius nigerrimus. The sequence goes on from OU612091.1 coordinate 6,602,742, forward strand.
GCCGTTTCTCGTCAGCTCGTGAATCAGCAGGTGTTTTCATTTTTCCTAAGAATATGAAATGTTCCCTAACATCTTAATTAACATTCTTCAACCTTCTGTAGTATAGTAGCTAGTATCGTACTTTATTCCTATATTCAGACTAATAAAATAATGAAAAAACGAAATAATGATTCCATTCTGAAAATGTGCATTAAATATATTTCTTGTCTCTGAAATCGTTGTTCCTGTCAACTCGCAATTCGTGACTAATCTCCACTTTTTGCAAGCCCTTAGAAAATTGTTGCCCGCGTCCTTCTCTTTCTTCATACTTGTCTTCTCATAAAATTGATCGCTATTACCGTACCTACGTAATTACACCTGCGCTCGCACCGCAAATTGCTCGGTCAATTTTCCGCCACGTTCCGAAAACGTGCCAACTTCATTCCCCATTACCTCCAATCCGGTCTATTTATACTTTGTACGCGACTTTAGAATATTTTCAATTTATCGCTTCCTTCCAACGTTCCTCTACATACATTAACGCGCGCCTGCCGATTCCACTATATCATCATGATCGCGTGATAACACGTTCTCAACTTGATCGTCCCCGTCCATTCGCTATTTATTGCGCCTTCACGGATTTATACTTCGCAACGAGCCTGCGATCTTTCCATTATCCTCCGAACTTTCTGCGACCTTTTATCTCCACCTCCCACCTGTACCTTTTATTCACGATACGATTTCTTTCCATGCCTCTCTCTCTCTCTCTCTCTCTCTCTCTCTCTCTCTCTCTCTCTCTATCCCTCTTTCTCTCTCTCAAGGCCGCGCCTGTTTTTGTCCTACCGTCCAGTTTCCTTTCCTTTTTTTCTCCCTCCCCCCTCCGAGGTCGAAATATAATGGACAATTGTCGCGCAAGTATTCCATTTCCGGCCGGCACGATTACCGAACCGGATCCATTAGCAATCCCGTCTTCAATAACTGGACGACCCTATTGATCCTCCGGATGCAGCAAAGTTGCATTCAGCCGATCAGTTTTGCCCGGATTCTAACCCGGTTATTGTATAATTTGCGTTCGGATCATTGACCGTCTGATACGCTTTTAATCGTCGGCGCCCTCCATTCCGGATTTCTCGACTTTATCTCGTTTCAGCCTTTCGTCATTCCGAACTCTCCCATTCTCTTATTAATGTTTGGCGTTTGTCATCGTGTAACGTTTATAGAGCTTTTTTCTTTAAAGCGTCAACGAAATCTTCGGAAGACTTCTGACCGAACCGTTTGTAGACCTCGTTCGGTCATTTTAGTGCAAAGTTTGTTTGAGAGATTATGTTCGTGGAGTTAAAAGCAGCGTGATAATTTAGAATTTTTATTATTGTTAGGAAATAGTAAATTAATGTTTGGTGCAGAGATAGGGGGACTGATAATAATTCCGGAACGGACTGTTTAAAGTACTATAGTTTTAATGATTGACACTTGACGAGGCAGTACGGTAAGGACGGTTACCTGCGGCTTGCGACCATCAGTGGTGATAATACCAAAGTCAAAATAACACTTCATTCTCTAAACTTCTAACAAGTTCCTTTTCCACCTTAACATTACTATTAAATACTTATAAATTTAACCTACTTCGGCCATTGAAATTTCCTGAATATTTTCCGAACGAGCATACGATGACTCGAGATCCGCCAATTTCGGGGGAATTCTTTTGAAAGTTAAGGACGGTTACCTGCGGCTTGTGACCATCAGTGGTGATAATACCAAAGTCAAAATAACACCCAATTCTCTAAACTTCTAACAAGTTCCTTTTCCACCTTATCATTACTATTAAATACTTATAAATTAAACCTACTTCGGCCATTGAAATTTTTTGAATATTTTCCGAACGAGCATACGATGACTCGAGATCCGCCAATTTCGGGGGAATTCTTTTGAAAGTTAAGGACGGTTACCTGCGGCTTGTGACCATCAGTGGTGATAATACCAAAGTCAGAATAACACCCAATTCTCTAAACTTCTAACAAGTTCCTTTTCCACCTTATCATTACTATTAAATACTTATAAATTTAACCCACTCCGACCATTGAAATTTCCTGAATATTTTCCGAACGAGCATACGATGACTCGAGATCCGCCAATTTCGGGGGAATTCTTTTGAAAGTAAAGGACGGTTACCTGCGGCTTGTGACTATCAGTCTTGAAATTGGCGATCGGCTTGCCGACGTTGAGCCTCAAGGTCTCCTCTGCGGAGACATGCTCCTCTCTCGGCTTGAAGCAGTTCGAACAGAGCTCCTTCTTCCAGGCATTCTGCACGAAGCGATTGCATTGTGTGGACATCGTTGCTTCACTGCAGCGACAGCGAAAGTCCCGTTACATCATCGCCCTGAAAAGTAAGGAGGCGAGTTAGCGATCGTCGAATTTTTAATGTCGGCCTCTGCACTGTCGCGGTTGGATGAGTTCGACCGCCGCCGGATGTGACCGCCGAGAATATGAAGCAGGAATATTATTAGTAGTGAGCTAGGTCTTGAACTGATGCAAAATAGTTGGTGAATCAAATTTTAAAAGTTTTAGGATTTCAAGAATGCGGGGGAATGCTAGAGAACATTATAAATAATAAATTAATACTTTATGCTGATTCGCGAAATTTTACCAAATTTTAAAGGAATGTCAAGAAATTTTATTTTATCACTTCAACTTCAGAATGATAAAAGTAACAAAATATAGCTGCTTTTAATCAACGCAAATGTGAAATAAACTCGTTATTATATATTCACTTGTGAACTTGGAGTAACGGCAATTAGTGTACAACTGATACAACTCTCTAATTATTGAATCAGAGTTCAGCGTGCAAAGTTCCAAACGCTCAAAATTCTCCAAAGCACAGTTCCAAAACAGCAATCCGTCCGTTATTTTCCAACTATCAAAGTGCACTTCGGGCCACTTTGGCAAAGCTTATTTCCAACAATGTTCAGTAACTGAAGCTTAACGCTTCGCAAATTAACAGATCTCCGAATTACACTTCCAAAATAACAGATCCCCGAATTACACTTCGAAAATAGTCCTCCTAAACAGACTTCCAAAATAACAGTCCTCGTAAATAGAATTCCAAAATAACGATCATCCCAAATAGAATTCCAAAATAACAACCTTCCACCTACCTAACCTCAAAACCGATCAACAATTCAAAGCACCACGCCTAGAATCAAGTTTCGGAAACTCCAACCTTTCAATCACTCAGATCGCAACCTCATTTTTCCATTTCCATCATCCGCCCATCAGCCCGGACACCCAAAATCCTCCCCCAGCCATACTTGTCAAACAAACGATTACCCGGGCCTTCATTGGCAGAGCCGAAAGTGCATTTTGAGTCCGTTGACATTTGCACACGAAACTTTCGGGCGAACAATCCAGATCCTGTTTGCCGAAACAAACGTCTCAGTCTTCGACAGCCTGCAATTTGGAACACTCACTCACATACACACACACACACACACTCTCCTATGAGAGTTTCTGGGCATCATTTGCGTATCGTCGGTTAATGACGAGGGTCGAGTTTATAAAAGCCGAACCGGAAGCGGGGCAATCACACCAGTGGTTTCCAACCATTTCTGGCCACACCTAAGCACATCTAGCATCCTGATCCCACCCATCCAATGTCTGTTTAAAATGCACGCTATTTTCTCGAAAAGTGCTTAAAAGGCAATCTCAGCGCCGATCTTCCAAAGAACGTTCGTGAAAGGAGAATAAGAGTGAAAGGACGAGCTAAGGTGCTCGAGAAGAAATCGCTGATTGGCAAACGAGAAATAATGATATGAACTGACGTGAGAGTACACTTAGGGCGTATAATGGAAAGTTGGACTATATAAACGAGTATGTGTGAGTTTAATGGCTCCGTAATGCATCCGTAATGAATGCGACCGTAGAATCGTAAGAAGTGCAAGAAATACAGCTGTCGATGACCGGACCGTTTATTTTGAAAACTAATGTAAGGCCATATTTCAACAAGAAATTAAATATCACGTAAATAAAAGGTAATTAAAAAAAATTGAGATGTCAAATAATTTACGATTGATGTAGTGTAAACGTTTGATAATAAATTAAGTGTAAAAATCGTAAATTATATGGTATCTCAATAGTTTTTAAATATGGGCTTATACCACTTTCAAAATAAACGGTCCAAATGTCAGGCTGTTGGTTCCTTCTAAATTTTAGTCACCGTGTACAGTTCCCTCAATTTATAACCATTTATAGATCCGCACAACTATCAACTGCCAAACTTCAGATTAATTAGCAAAATAATTTAGCAAAACAAACGGTCCATTAAACGGCATTTAAAAGAAATGAGACATATAATTCATGATTAACGTGATGTATACCGTATATTTTAGTGATATCTAATTTTTTTCAAGTGGACTTATACGAATTTCAAAATGAACGGTCCAACTGAATCTTCCAATTGGCCGACGTTGGGAACCACGGAATTACACAGTCGAGTGGCCAGATGCAGCTCGATTGTTCCCGAAAGTCGTTGACGGGAAAAACGGTGGCAATTCCTTCGTCGCGTGCCATTTCTGAAGCTCGTCACGGATTCTTTTTCGAGGTTGAGCGAAGGTCGGGCGCCGAACTCGGATTAACTGTGATTGAATTCCGAAGATTTGTCTTGTTTCCCGCAGTTGCGGCACGGAAAAGTTTCGTTACCGAGGGCGATCGTGGAAACATTTGTGTTTCTCGTACTAACAGCGATTTAGCTGGTAATATTTTTCTACCTTCATCCGAATAGAGTGCGAGGAAATGGAATTTAATTCAATTCCTGTTAAACCACTTTTGCTTAATTTACTCCAATGGGAAAAGTGCTATAGCGATCTCTTCCGATTATTAAAAATAAATATCAGCATACTTTCTCCTGCATCTTCAAGTCACATTCAATTCTCAATCTTGTTACGTCAAAAGGTGTTCTCCAGAGAAATTCAGAGAATTGTTCAATAGTCCAGAAAGGTATAAACGCACGGTACTAAACTTTCCTAACTTCTCATTAAGAAAATCAAACATCGTAATATCATTAGCTACCAATCTCTATCTACACCAATCCCGATTCTCATTCCTATCATACCAGAAACTGCGCCTTGGGACAAAGCGTCCCAACACCTCATAATCTATCAGAATTAATGTGGCACGATAAGGCGTTCGAGTGTTCCGAAAATACGGGCGCCAGTTTCGGCCTTCCCAATTTCGAATGCAACGAGCGTTTCCGTGTAAGCCCGAGCTGACATACAATAAACCTCCGTATAACACGATTTTCGCGAAATACGATACTCGTAGGTTTGCCACAAATACAAATTCCAAATCGCAAATGTATGACAAATAGTATTTATAGATAAAAAAAAACAGTCATGTTGACTACCAGATTTCTTTGAAACAAACTTTTGTTAACGAAGTGCATTCGTATGCTACCGATTTAAAGAAGAAGAGTATCTAACTGATGCGTGCAAGCAATTACAACACATAAAACGCGATATGAGAACAACAATGCTACGCTCAATTGAAACCACTTCAATCCTAACATACATTCCTTCATTTTATTGCGGAGCAAACCGTATATCGTAGACACAATATATCTCACACTATTACTACGTACATGAAATCATTTGATATTTTTGCAACTTCCTCCATTTCCTGTACTCTGACGAGCAATAGTTTGTACGAAGATAGAGAAAATTCTTGGATGTTTTCGGAAGAAAGCAATGTCAAGATTAATTAATATAATTAATAATTAGATACTGTACATATGGACCGTTTAGTCTGAAAGTCGTGTAAGTCCATTTAAAAAAGAAAATTATACATCAACGTATATTTCAACGTATAATTATTTGTTATTATATATATATACATAGGAACCGTTTACACCACGTTAATCATAAATTATACATCTCACTTTTTTCTTTCAAAATGAACGGTCCATAACCGGAAATGTAAGATGAAGAGACTCGTGAATGTTTGAGTTTGTCAGGAACGAATTCTCACGGCAGGCTCGAGAATTTTCACGCGCAAAACGTCGATGTCGCCTGAGCAGGAAGCCTGACAATTAACGCTGATGCGTCCTCGACAGGCTGCGTTCTCGTTAATCGTGACGAATGCCTCGTCCGTGAGCAAGTCACCAAGGAATGTGCTTCGTGGCTGACGCATTTTTCACCGATTATTCGAATTTCTTAGCCGACCGGCGACGGTTCGTATTTTTCTGCGCAGTTCGTTGCTTCGGGCCACTTCGTGCAGCGATAGGAAAAAATTAGTTAGATACAATAAAATCATATTGACATTCTGCGATCGTTGAATTCGTTATCTGCTTTAGAGTCGTCATTTTTGTACGAGAACTGTTGCTTGATACACATTTAAGCTGTTAAGCTTAATATAAGAAAGTAATTTTGATCGAAGCAGCCTTGAATGATAATTTGATTTTTGTGATATTGGTTTGATATTATTTTGTATGAGAATTGTTACTTGGTGTAATTTTGTGCTGTCAAGATTCATACAAGGAAGAAACTTTGATCAACGCAGTCTAAAATGATTAGAGAATTCTTGCTTGCTGCAACTTTATGCTGTCAAGATTAACACAAGGAAGTAATTTCGATCGATTCAGTCTCGAATGGTTAGACGAATCTGTCAGTTGAAACTGTCGGACGAAAATATTGTGGGACAGATCTTACGTTCATCGTTGAAAAGTACCTTTCAAACTTCAAAGTCTACAACCCCCAAAAACCGTATACGTAAAGAAAATTGGAAGCATACTTCCAATATGAGAACAGGCCTCATTAATCGATCATTCCCATACGTACACAAGCTCACTTTCTTTCACTATCGACCTAACCGAACCCGAGCAGCGAACAAAAGATCTCGCGCCCGTTCACACGCCGCAGCCTCAAAAATTGATATCCCACCCCACCACTTTCCACCTCTAGGAATCCAACTGCGCACTTTTTTCACGGTCGCCCGGCCAAATTACTCTCGGACTGCACAACAAAGTTGCAAAACTCGGACTCACTTGTTGAATCCGAGAATTGGCGCGCGCGCGCGCACGTTTATCCTCTCCCTCTCTCTCTCTCTCTCTCTGTCTCTCTCACTCTCTTTCTCTGCTCTCGAAAAGGACGTCGGGATTTCGCGGTTGACAGACGACGACTGCAGGAGCGCAGTCTCGTTCAAGGCCGAAGATTCATTCGTGGCAGGTAACGCGGGACATTAGCATGCACGACCTGCAAGTGCGCGAGCCAAGAATAAAGTACCGTTTCCAATCTCGATGATCCGTTACGTACCCTCACTTCCCGTCCGCGAATCCTCGGGCCGAGCGAGGCCAAAAATGTACCCTCTCGACGGACGACGAACCTGAAAATGTCGACGTTGCTCGCGGTTTCTTGACATCGGCCCGCGGTCGACAGGTCTTGACAAGTTTCGAACGCTGGGAGTCGGTTTACTTCTATCTCTAATCACTCGACGTGCGGACCGTTTATCTTGAATGTAAATCAAGTTTATTTTCTTTTAAATTAGAGCTCACGTATATAAAGCTCACATTACATTAATCACAAATTATGTGATATCTAATTTCAAACATAATTTGTGATTAATTTAGTGTACGGTTTTTATCGACGTATCTAACTTAAAAAGAAATAAAGCTGCAGTAAAAAATTTCATATAACATAATTTGCTTGAAATTTATGTCTATATAATGTGTGTAAACACAATAATTTGTGATATCCGCATAATTCGCAAATTATGTGATATCTAATTTAAAACAAAAATAATTAATTTAGTGTAAGCTTTTTATATATATATCTAAACTTAAAAAGAAATAAACCTGCAACAAAAACGAAATATCACATAATTTGTGATTGATTTAGCGTAACCTTTTTATTTACGCGATATTTAATTTAAGACAAAAATGTGCTTACATCATTTTCAAAATAAACGGTCCTTTACATTCGCTTGAACCATTTGAACGTGCACACTATCATCATATATTTACTGGAATTTTCGTACAGAAGAAAACGAAAGCACAGGCTCCCTCACGTACTCAAACACCCTTATAACTTAATCAGTCGCTCAATACTATTTCTGAACGTCCAAATGAAAGCAACGATTTGAACAAAAGCCTCCAAGCTCCTAAACCTGCATAATATATACGCTTACAAAATTCGCTCTCAAACTGTACGAAAGATGTGCAGAGAGAAAAAGGCCTAGCACGATCCACCCGTATCCTTCGAGCGGCAAGCCGGAATTACGGCCGCGCCCAACACCAATTTCCAGCATAATCGCCGGTAATCTCCCGAACATCAATTATTCACTCCCCGCCGTTTAGCGTCTTCCGAACAATTCGCGAACAAAGTTCAATTCGCGCCCCAATACAGTTTTGCACCGAAGAGTGCGTGCCGGCCATAAATCTCGCTTCCTTCATCAGGGGTCGGGGGGGGGGGGGGGGGCACGTAGAGCGCGTCACGTCTCAATAAACATTCCGCGACATACCTGTTCGGCTCGATTCTTTGCCGATCGTCGATTGGCCGGCCGCTGTCTGTCAATTCGTAATTAATTGCGCCCGCGACGCTTCCACTTGGCCGGAACGAGAATAACCTCAAGTTCGAACCTACGGGTTTTGGTCGCGCGCGCGAACCGGTGCCATCCCGAGTGTGTATGTATGCCCGGACACATGCTCGGCAGGCTCCGGGTATACGGGGTGTCGCGAAAGTAGACGCCGTGCGTTCTTTAAACGATCAGCTGCGCTTCACGACTATACGGACCGTTAGTTTTGGAACCGGTGTAAGTCGATTTTTAAACAAAATTGAGATATCATGTAATTTATGCTTAATTTCGTGTAAACTTTTGTATTTGTAACGAAGTAATGTTTAGTATATTGAAAAGTACCGATGCTTTGTTGAATTTCAAATTGGCCGATATATTAGAAATTCCGTAGGTTTTGATTATGAAAATGTTGTGAGACCATTTGCAGCCCATAAATATTGCCCGATTATTGGCATAAGGGCAAAACATTATTGGGTGAAACGAACTTTGGAACACGTCACCTTTTTCCTTTCTTCCTATTCTCTTGTTCTCTTAAGAGCAATTTGATCGAACATCGCCAGAATACAATATGACTATTATATGATCCACCCATGATCAATAAATAAATTCCTTACGTTATACCCAAGAGTAAAATAATCGCTTCCTGAATGAAATTTCGAAGCTCCCTGGGCGGGGGCGCGTCTTTCGGCGCCACCCTGTAGGCGGATCGCACGTACGATCGCACATGTGCACATACGTAAGTGGGTACGTAAGAACGCACGCGCGAATGCTCTCTCAAGATCACGTTCAAGATCGCGAAGCGTCTAACAGTACGCCGCGGATGCTGCCACAATTATCTCAAGCCTGGATCTGGCCGAAGCAGATGAAGCAGATGACGCGGATGGCGTCCGGAACGAACTTGATCACGTGCGGCCTTTATGACGGCCGATTATTGCGAGTAATTGAGCGCCGTGCGGAACGGCCAATCAGCGACGCTCTTAAATCCACCGTTTACCAAAAATTCAGACCTCCCATTCTCGCAGCGAGCCAGCTGTTCAGGCACACTTAGGTGTAATGAGTTTCGTAGTCAGTGCGATTACGTTCGAGAAGCTGAATTGTACTGAGCTGTATGAAGTCAGATTTACAACATCGAATTATGCAGACCTTTTTTTCAAAGTCATACGGAGTTGGATAAAATTTGGGTGAGCCAATTGAAAGGTGGAAAGGATTATCGTTGTGAAGTAGGGTTGTTAGATGAATAATTTGGGTGGAAAGATCTGAGCCAGCTGTTCAGGCACACTTACATGGAACGCGTTTTGTAGTAAATACAGTCCAAGACAATGTAAAAATGATGTAGAATTTTAAATACAAAATCTATGGAGTTGGATAAAATTTAGTTGGGGTAATTGAGAGGTAGAAAGCATTATCGTTGCAAAGCAGGGTTATTAAATGAGGATTTTAAGTCGCATCATCTTCAGATTCTTGGCATTATGTGAGAAACTGGACTTTAATATTGTACCAAGCTCAATAACGTTAAATTCAACGTACAATGTATAGCAGTCTGGTATTATGTAGCATCGCGTAATACAGAATTATAGGATAACTTGTATTCCGATCCAGTACGTATCCTGTTAACGTCGGGCCGACTACCCAGCGTAATGTAAAACAAGTTTATCGAGGCTACATAGTTCGACAGCGTCAGATTTCCCTCTAAACAGGAATTGGCACTGGTGCAAAAACTGTAATTTGCGGTTCTTTCAAATTGCGGCCCAGCCTTGTTAATCGGTGCGCTTATCAAGTGCCGCGTAGTCCGATAATGTTATGCCTGGCAGAGAATGGAAGCTGAATTGGGTTCCCTGTGTCCACGCATATTTTCGTGCGTGTAACGGAACGTGATCGAACGTAAATAAGATACACGTTCAACAGCGTTCAGGCGGAACTGAACTGCGATCGAAATCCAACAGTCATAACGGAAAGTCATAGCAATTCGAAGGTTTGACAATGTTCGCTCAACACTCAAAATGCGAACATAGATCCGTAATCATGTAACGCACGTTGAGCGAAAAACGTATGGACCGTTTATCTTGGAAATATAAATACGTAACTCAGTCCTGTAAGGACATGTTCGTTACTCGGTCGAATTTAATGTTTTGATTTTCGAAATTGCTTTCTTTGTCGCTGTGAGCACACTTCGGTGTGCGAAGCGGAACGTGAGCAACGTAAATAAGGAAACGCACCGTAGGTGTAAATATGTAACGCGTCATGTCCCGCTGGCTCAGACATACGCTCTCCTGTCGGATTTACATATTGTACGAGTCGGAGTACCTTGTTCCCAACACTTTCTACCAATTTAGCTTTACACTAATAACCGGGACTGCGAAACCTTAGGATGGCCCTGCTGTCATTCGTTCCGACGTGTTTTACGTTACCCGGTTGCAATTTCAAGATACGAGCTCTGATTACGTCATCGCAAGATCTAATATCTCAATCGCACGTAATAAGAATAATATACGTTACAAGATACCGCTTTACATGACAGTGAGATTATTTATTCTAATATACGTTGCATTGTGCGAACTGTAAGGTACAAATCTTCCTTTGGTCAGTACTCAATGGTTTGGATAGTATTCAACATAGGTGGTCGCCATGTATTCTGTCATTCCCCCGTTTAACACGTTCGACAAAGTTCGTATTACGAATAATTATTCCGCCTTTGCCCCATAATAAAAGGATATAAGATTCAATCATTTTTAAACAGGTTGCCGCCCTAGCAACACTATTTTCAATTCATTAAGAAAATCATATGTTTCAGAAGATATATTTAATCTAAATTAATGCTACTTAAAGAATGAACCATGCGCTAAATAAAGACACTAAGATTATTAGGTTTCAGTGGAACAGATAGAAAATACATCGGTCTAAAGTAAACTTTACAATTTCTAGGTCGGTTTTAAGGTCGGTCGGTAGTCCTAATTATCACAACTGACTACCATAAACCCATTTAATTCTTAAGCCGTGTATCCGTACGTAACATTTTCTTCCGACGTAATAGAATTCTCGATATCCGTCCGTATCTCTGACCCAAACGGCGCAAACTTTCGCTTCTTTTAATTCAACGTGGAGCACAGAGCTTCACAAAGAAAAATAATTCGAAGCATCGACCGCCACTGGCTCACTTCTACCAACTCGAAGACAATGCACTTTCCACGCGGGTCCACCCCATTTTCCTCGGCAGCACGTCCACATTTCATTACGTCCCCGCTTGCCAGGGTGGTGAGCACCAGGTGAAAGTGGCCAGATCGTCGAAGTTCATGACAAAAGGAGGCACCCAACAACGTAGAACTCGTGGAACTTATAACGAGGTCTCTATCATGCTGCGAGAAGAAACAGGTTCGCTGATCTGACCCTCTTTCTCTCTCTCTCCCTCATTCTGTCTCTTTCTGTCTCATTCTGTCTCATTCTGTCTCTTTCCATCTCTCTCTCGTCTCTATTCCGAACATGATGCCAGGTCGTCGACCTTCTCTCTCGCGAGAGCCGAAATCACGCGTCGTTACTCGACCTTTTGTCCTCGCCTCCTTCGCTTTTTCTTCCTACCGTCCTCGAAACTGACTTCTCTGTACTTTTCCACTCGCGGATGGAAAGGGATTCCGTCGCTCGGCGAATTTTTCTTCACCGTTTTACCGAGCGGATGAATCGTGATTCTAATATACCGTATTCTATTCGAAGATTTCTCCTTCATCTTTATCTTTAACGGGCTCACTTTAATGCATTCGACTTAAATGTATGAAATTGTATGAGTTTTTATGGTAACGCGGTAATAATTTGCAATTTTTAATGCGATTGTCAGAGGTATGACTGGGTTCAGGTTGTCTCGCTATTATAGTATATACGACGTAATGGAATTTTGATTACATTGAATACGGTAATGATCGCAATCGGGTGGTTTCATTCCATTCGTTAGGCTGAATTTTTGTACATTAACCTATCGCATGATACATTGTACTGGTTCGTTATACGTTTCGTTGGAAGATTTAATGAAAATTACTGTCCACGATCGTCCTCTCCCGCCATTATCTAACGGGTCGCATAGATTCTTCCATTACGTCGGGGAACAGCTGCAAAGTGCGCACGATCACCGAGGAAGCTGGGCAAGATTAGAAAATTGCCCGATCGGCGGATTCTGACGAGTGTCACAGTGGCGTTACACTGCGAATTAGTGTACATGAATGATTCACGGTGGAAAGCAGAAGGCTGGAAGTAGGAAGGAATTACTCGCACGACTCCGTAACGACGGTGAATGTAACTAGAACAAACTGTACGGTCCCACCGGCAAATAGACCCAACCTAACGTATCCCTAATCTTCCTGTTTTCCCACACTTATCAGACTGCGAACAAAAATTCCGCACTTCATCGATCCTGAAAACTTTGTAAACACTTAATTCGTTTGAGATTTGGTTCGAGCTCAATGATGATCTCAAATCCACCGGATTTATTTTATTTTTATGAAAATTCTTGCTCGATGCAAATTTAATCTCTTAAAATTAATATAGGGAAGTAATTTTGGTTGATGCAGTCCTGAATGATTATTTAATTCATCGATCCTGAAAACTTTATAAACACTCGATTCGTTTGAGATTCGGTTCGACGATTGGTTTCGACTCGACGATGATCTGAAATCCACCGGGTGTACCACAAGTAAGCGCACATACGCGTTAAGCCGCAAAGGAGCACAGTTGCACTTTTAAGAGGACGAAACGGATTCAACGACTTTGACAGTTTTCGAAGATTACCAAAAGTCATGAGTATCGGGCCGGGAGCTAAAAATAGCACAGGCCGCACGAGAAAACTGCCAGAAGAATCGGCAGAGCAGCCGATCCTCCCCATGCTTCCCATCCCACTTCGTTCCACGTTTCTCACGGCAATGGACTGTTCAGTTAGAAGCAACGAACGAGTGACACCCTCGTGCACTGAACTTGGGCCCTGACGTGCGTGCGTGAGTGCGTGAGTGCGTGCGTGCGTGCGTGCGGGAAGAAAAGAGTGACGACAAAAGCTGGAAACTGGGCGAGGCCGACAGCTGGGAAGGAGTAAAGTTGGGAGAAGGATGGAAAGAGTGTGGGACGAAGGAGCGAGAAGGAAACGAAGTCGTGAAAGAAGTACGGAACGAATGACGACCGAGTGAAGAAATAAGTAAAGAGACAGTCATACCTCAAGGACTACGAGAACCTATTTCTATTCATATTTTCATCTCTTCCCGGAATTATGACTGTCTCAAAGCTCTCGAAGAAGAATGAATCATTTACCGAGCGCTAAATATTTCCAAAAATCTTTCATGACAAGCGTGTCATTAACAATATAAAAATCCAAAAACCATAAGGCACAGCAGAATAAAAAAAAACGTGGATGGTCGAATGCACGAAACGAAAGAGAGTGAAGTGAATGAATGCTGAAAAATATGTCATTTACCGCCATTGTGCAAAACACTGTCAAAGGCTGCAGAGTTGACAGGCTGAGAGAATACAGGAACGATGGCGGAAAATGCGAAAGGGGGGAATAAAGGCGAGAAAGAAGGAATGGAGCGCAGAAGTGAAGAAGTTCGCTGGAGTCGGAGGCGGGGGAGGGGGGGAGGAGGGGGTGAAGGGCGGACGTACGATGCAGAAAATTCATACGTGGATACCGCTATTGTGCGAATCGCTTCTCCTCGTTCTACGACTGTAATTACTGTTAGCCTTCCGCTCAATTGCGGGCATTAAAGCTACTCATGCCTAACAGTACGGCGTCTGGGAATTTCGAACGAGTGTGCGCGCGCGGTCAATGGTGGGGTGAATGGCGGTCTCGGGGTGGGGGAAGGTGAAGGGGAAAAAAGGACTGTGCGGTAGGGGGGGAAAAGTTTGCGGATGGAGGGGGGGGGGGGGGACGTCGGGAAACAGATGTACGATAGGGAAAGAATGCGACCGGAGTTGAAATATGATTTTGCTTTGATGCGCGATTAAATGTTCGAACGGACCACGGAGGCACGATTGGGAGGGGAGGCAAATGAAATGGAAAATTTTATTCCAAAACGTTAAAGCGATGTTTCAACGTTGTATCCCGATTTTGACCCGCTCGCGACACGGTCCGTTCATTTTGATCGCGGTGTAAGTCAATTATTTTTAATTAAATTTGTTTCAGACAAATGAACGGTCCATGCGGCATGCATGCAAAATTAGAGTTCAACGTGGAAATTTCATTTTAATAAATGCCAAAAAACAATCTAGATAAATGATATCTAGTTTTTTTAATAACAGCACACATAAAGTCAGCTACAGTTAACGTTCTCATCGAGACCGCATAATGAGACAATCTCACCTGTTAACCGTTAATGATACGGATGCCGTAGATCGCAGATCGCACCTCTCAATCTTTGACTCACTCCGAAAAGCATAATGCGCAGGTACGTCCATTAGACATTGAAAGAAAAGAAAAAAGCCGTACTCTCGCGACAAGCTCATATGAAGAAGCTCGAGGAAGGGAGGAGTGCACTTCCGACGGGACGTGACATAAGATTTAGCGGAGTCAAAAAGGGAAGATTGTCCGAGCGAGGAAAAACGGACGTAAGAACGAGCGACTGGGGAGCGGGGAAGAGGGGGAATGCTGGGAGGTTGGGAGGTCGGAAGGTTGGGTGCTAGGTAAAAGCCAGAGAGACAGACTCAGGTTCCTCGGGTTGAGATCGTGCCAGGATTATTTGAGAATATACCCCCCCCCCCCCTCCTCCTTCGCGCGAGGGACGGTCCGCGATTTAAGAAGTGAGATAATGAGCCACTCGCAAAACTGCCTTCTAGCTTTTCGCCATCGTCGCCGACAGTTTGCATCACCTCGAACCTCAGAAGGTAGGAGAGAAGCGCGGCAGGCACACGGTGTGTCACCGGACTCGTTTCTTTAATCTCAATCGGGAAGCGAAATCCTATTTTTCGAACCGAATCCCCGGATCTTCGATCGGCAATAAATTCTCGACCGTTTTCTACCTGCCTAGATCAAAAAAGGTTCCTCTAAGCTCCTCGTCGATGATGACGTCGGTATGCGGACCGTTCATTTTGAAAGCGGTGTAAGCACATCTTCGGTTGCTTCGGGAAAAAGGTAGGCGTATGAGTCAATTCGGAATATATATTCATTGCGTCAAGTCTGGCAATGTTTCCGATGATTTATCAATATGTAATTTGATTATATAAATTTCTTTTAAATTGAAAAAAATTTGAAAAAATTAAATATGACCTCAAATATATATTGTATTAATCCAATTTTGATTATGATTAATAACGAGAAATAAGATAGGAGGAGTATTCTTTATTTTGAACGTTAATTAGTTCACGTTATTTAAGTTTCGTGGCTACGGAATTTCTTTTACCGGCCATTCTTAAATTGTACAAAGCATTGATCTTTTTTACGATATTAAATACTAACTCATAAATAAAAAGTTTATACTAAGTAATGCATAAATTACGTGACATCTCATTGTTGTTTAAAAATGAACTTACATCACTTAACACTTTTTTCCAATTTATTTTCCACAGTTCGCTACCTTAAAGATTTATCACAAAATCGTAGAAGCGACCTCGACTTCCTTTCGCCAAGGTTAAGCCTTCTCAGGGCGTCAAATGATAGTCCAGCGGTCAGTCTTACGCGTCGATTATGACCGCTGTCATGACAGAGCGTCGTACGTCTCTCGTTATCGCCTTGACATCTTTCGAGTCGTAACGAGGAAATCGAGCCCGTTCGTCAGCTCCTTCCACCTCTTCCTCCTCCCATGCCGAAGGTTTACCGTTATCCGTTCAGTTTCACGGTTCTTCGGTATGGGAACTAATTTTCTTGCAACTGTCGCGCGGAACACGTTTATCTGCGGCTAACTGGCACGGATACGTTCAGGTGAGAACACTCCGGCCATCCTGTCGTCCGCGGATACTTACTCATTCCCGATGTGCAATTCAAATGTCATTATCTGAATATTCCGCGTCAACGTGTTCAACTGACGTCGCTTATAACGCGCCGAACGCGTTCACTGCGGAGAGTATGCACAAAGTGCATCGACCAATTAAAATGCTCGATCTGCACCATCCACGTTCCTCGAAGCTCATAGAATATACAGAATGTTCATGGCGACTGTGCAATAATCAGAGCATTTATTCCTGCCAAGCTCAAATTACAGTAGACCCTCCCTGTAACGCGAATTCCGTGCAGCACATTAAAAGTCTGCTAGTCGAAAAGTTTTAACCAAAATAATTAGCGTAACTTTTAGTATTAAGTCCATATTTGATTAAGGAATAAAGTGTTAAGTCCATATTTGAAAAGAAATTGAGATATCATATAATTCATGATTAATGCAGTGTAAACTTTTTATTTATGTGATATTGATATTTTCTTTTTACTTACCACGCTTTCAGAATAAACGGTCCAATTAAATTCATTTCATTCAACTTAAATTCGAGATGAAAAAAGTTTTAGGAAAATAAATCGTCGCGAAATTAAACTCAATTCGGTGGACTCAAACTCTGGTTGTATACATATTCGTATCGTCTGGAGTGTCTCGTATGACACAGAACCGTATCTACCGTGTTATTCATATACACACAGAGTTTCCACTCTATTTCTGTGCGTAGTTTCATCTTTAAGGACAGATACACAGTGAACCTGTGTACTCTTTCAGACGTCCGACGTTAAAGAATGAAAATTGGGCGTGTTCTTTACGGAGGAGCAGAACAAATCTTTGGCCAACTCTCGCGGAGGCGGGGGAGAAGGGTGGAGGAGAGGGGATGGAAAACTGAGGCTTTGAGGATGGCCATTTCATTTTCAGCCGATTTGACGGCTTAACGACTCCGGCCGCTTTGTAATCGTGCCACCGAACAAAGACTTCCCGTCAATGATTCCTTTCAACCGGTCTTCGATCGATCCGCCATTGTTCGCGCCCTCACAATAAGAATGGATGTCCTGACAAAGCTTATCTGTTGTTCGAAATTGTGTCGTTTCGCGGGAATTCCTTAATGCGAGACGTCGCGTCCAATTCCGAAAGCAAAACTGTCTTCCGTCGCTGACAAAACGTTCCTCGAGAGATATAATTAAGGAAGAAATGCCTAAAAATTAACTTGGCCAATTTAACGTTGTCAATCAATTTGCTTCTGCCATTGACAGTACAGTGACATAATATCCGTTTTTATAGGAGTACACAATTATAGGGTCCGTTTATTACGAAAGTGTTCAAGTCCAATTCTTAACAAATCAAATATGTTTTGCGATTAATTTAACCTCATTATTCTTACAATATTTAATTTGTTTTAAATATAGTAGTAAATAATATTATATGAATAATAGTATAACATACTATGCATTTATTGTAAACTTCTTGGTTAATGCAATGTTTCATTAAAAGAGAGATATTGACTTGCACCACTTTCAGAGTAAACAGTCGACCTTACTATGACCAAACTACAGCCATATTTTGACAATGCGATGCCAGTTACGGTTCGCAATGCTAACATCACTTCATTGACGTTAATTTCTGGCACAATCAGAGGTGAATAAGTGAATAGCCTGTGGAGGCCGACTGTGATCCGGCTTACATCCGCATTTCAATGTATCTCAACTGCGGCCGAGTGTATACACCGCGGGCTTCAGTGTATTTGGCCGTATTCGCGGCGTATTTCAACCTCGGTCACGGTTTCGGCCGCACGGGCGCGAACGTAGGTTCCGGTTTGTAATCGCGGAACCGGTTTAAATTCGAACAGGTTCGAAGTTCGTGACGCTTTTTCACCTTAACGACCACGCGTGCTCGACTTCATTCGTTATCCCGGGCACCGTTTGCGCCCGATGCCGACCGATCCCTCCTGCGTCGAAAGAAGTGTTCCGCTCGTTTGTTTTCGGAGGAAAGCGCTTTTTTTCGACGAGCCATTGTCCGCATTTGATACGGCGATTGTTTTTGGAACGTCGCGCGTTCCGCCGCAACGTTCGCGAGAGCCGTGAAATATGCGCACACTGTGTATCCGGTGGCCCGATGGTACGGGATTGTCACGAGGTAGTCGAGGTAGATCGAAACAGTGGCTGCAAAGATTCCGATACTATCGAACAAACCAATTATGACAGTCGAGCCTAGTAAATCTTTCGTACTACGCGAGAGAAGCTTGATAAAAGTTCTCCTGCATTTTCTACTCTATTTTTATGCGTATCTAATTCTCCTTTGTGTGCACTTTTCAGCCGTGCGTTGATATGTTATAAAAATTGAAAGCTCTTATTTCGATTGAAGATCTTGACGTACTTTAATTTTTCTTTACCTTCTGTATGTTTCGTCTTCGACCAAAAAATATAACGATGTTTCATCTTGAACCGAAATAAGCCCCATTTATATACCATAACATACCCCATCTTTATGCATCAGGTGTACGTTTGGAAAATTAATCTGTACATTATTAATTATATATAATACAAAATATAACAAATTATAACAAATGTCTAACACCGACGATCTCTACGTAACTACTGTCTACGTAAATCGTAAAAAATGTTTCATGGGGCAGTCATTATGATATTAGACCACTGTTCCTGATTGGCTTTTCTAGAGTTAGGCAACTGAATGCAACAAAATTGCCGCTTCCAGAAAGTTAAACAAACTAAAAAATGAAGAGGCCTTCGGAACATCCTCAAAGTTTCGAAGAAAATTGTCTGGTGGCCGGTCGCGGCGCAAATTGCGAGTAAAATCGAGTAAAATCGAGTTCGATAGCTATCGCGCAGCAGCTGCCGATAATTCGATATGCGCGCGGTTACTCTGCACTGTGCCGAAGGATGACAAGCGATCCGGTTTATAGCCTGATAATCGGCGCCATTTATGCAACGTCGCGGGCTGCCACCTCCTCGTCTTTTCTCATTAGCCCGTACTCTTTCATGCGAGAGATCGTCCCGGAATAATCGAGTTTCGGATAATGAATAGCGTTCGCTTACATTTTTCATAATCTCAGGGCCCCGAGAGTGGCGATCTTCTTTTGTTGCGTCCGTACGCGATCAATCACAGGCCGTGTTCCAGGACGTGGCTATCACGCGTGTAGCACAATGTTTTAATAACGGATTATTGCCCGAGGTAATCAAGGTAATCGACCTTAATAGCTGTTTTTACACGGCTTACGCAGTAGAGTTCGAAAATTACGAACTCTATTTTCCGAGGGTTCATTGTGGGATTTTGAGAATTTGCTAAGCAGTAAATTAATACCAGATCTATCCTTTCCCTTCATTTTTCTCACTTGTACTCGTAAAGTGGAAAATAATTAATCACTTGCCTATCTTGACGAGTGCTAGGGAATATTTCAAGAAATAAACTGTTTGATGAGAGAAAAGTCATTATTAAAATACTGTCGTTTTGACCGTTCGGTAGTCATAGTGTTACATGGACATGTGCAGAACGCATGAAGAAGAGAGAACTTAGAACGTACAGAGTACATTCTTACGAACGTTTGTTCATTAGATCGCATTCTCATCCTATCCGACGACAGCTTAAAACATTTTGAAACAGTACACGAAGCGTCAACAATAGTCTCACCTAACCTCGAAATTGCGTCCCAACATACCTACAGCCATGATCAGATTCCTGTCCCACCTCCCACACCATCAAACAGTTACACAATCGAACCGTCGTCAACTCTTACTTCACCGTCCAACGAAACAAGAATAATATCCTTCCCAACCTGAAATTTAAGGCCAATCAAGCTCATTAGTAAACTTTTCAGCGCGTAACAAACGCGCTGGTCGAATTACGTTCCGATACTAACCGAAAAGGTCGATCCTGTTTACGTTCCGTTCGGCCGCCGAATAATAAGCTCGGACTTATACAGGTAACCTTCCTATAACACTAGTAGATAGGTTCCTAGAAAACGCCGTGTTGTGTGAAACCGTGTTGTATGAGACCCAGAGTTTGTACAAAAAGGGGGGGTTACGTTCCGAAATCTTATAAAACACAGACATTTTGTCGTCTTTCCATATAAGTAACTTAATTTTGTAATAAAAATATAAATCTATGTATAATACAAAACTAAGAAAAGAACAGAAATATTAACCCTGACCGTTGCTTCATTTGAATTAACACTTTTACCAATACGAGATACTTTTGCTCTCTTCAAAAGACGATCCGAGACATGTCTTTACTGCTAAAGAAATAAATATCTATTTAACCGTTGTTTTTTTTTATCTTTAAGCCAATAACTTGGTGACAGAAACTTTCCGAACGTGAGTCTTAAAAACGAAATTAAGGCCTTGAACGTATCGCGCGGCTCGACGCAGACTCTTGAAGTACAATGCCGTACTAAGGTTTTCGAAATTTTCTTGTCGTATTAGAGGAAAACCGTGTTATATAATGCCGTGTTGTAGGAGGGTTTCCACAATTTATAATTCGTGTTATAGGATGCCGCGTTGCAGGAGGGTTTCCGCAATTTATAATTCGTGTTATAGAATAATATAGAATAAAATAGTATAATATATATATTATACATTATTCTATAACTAAAACTATATATAACTATATAACTAACTATAACTAAAATATATATATTATTCTATATATTATATATATATTATATATAAAATATATATATATTTCGTTATAACACAATTTATAATTGGTGTTATAAGGAAACCGTGTTATAGGAGGGCTACCTGTATTCGATTTACACTCAGAGCTGGCCGACGATCGTGGCGAGAAGGTGCGTTCTCTCGTACCAGTCCTAAACGAGGTCGACCAGCTTCGTGCACCACACCTCCTTTTACCTAGACTCCGTCCGCGCATTTTTATCCCGAGATCGCGCGGGAGAGAGACTCTGACTGTCGGATCGTCGACGCGACAAAGGACGCGGCTCGGAATTTCAACACTTCAACCCATTCGGGACCGATCGCACGCCGTGCAATCTATCTCCGAGGCTATAAGACCCGCTGCACACCCAGTGCGAGAATAATAATAATAATGAACAATTATCAATTATTTTGGGTAAAGCAGTCGTCCAGATAAGACTCTTCTTTGAATTAACGGTATCTGTATGGAAAAACAAGAGGCATCGGTCTTGTTGCGTATCAAAAAGTGACGAAATGTTTTGTTTCTCGAAATTTAAATTTTTAGAAAATATCAATGCGGGAAGCCATATATCTGATTCTATTTTTCAAATCTATGGCCAATTGCAATAGTGTCGCTTTCTATTCGTACCGACTAAATGAAACTTATCGTCAGCCTGCGTAAATGATCAGAAAATATCAACGAAATATCTGATAAATATCAGCTAAACATTCGGACAATATAAAACAGACATTTGAATAATATT
Source organism: Anoplius nigerrimus (assembly GCA_914767735.1). Classification (NCBI taxonomy): domain Eukaryota; kingdom Metazoa; phylum Arthropoda; class Insecta; order Hymenoptera; family Pompilidae; genus Anoplius; species Anoplius nigerrimus. Next base: position 6,624,573 of record OU612091.1, read on the forward strand.
GAATAATATTAAAATTTAAAAAAAGAACATAAGAAAAGCTAAATCAATTTCATATCTTCAAACATATATTTGACCGTACCGTGAAATAAATATTTGATACACATTTGAATATTAAAAAGCGATTCAATGACCTCTCACCGTTAAATGCATGGACTGTTTATTTTGAAACTGGTATAAGTTCATCTGAAAGAACATATATATCACGTAAATAAACCGTTTACATCACGTTAATCACAAATTATACGATGTATACATTTTGTTTAAGTATGGACTTACACCACTTTCAAAATAAACGGTCCACATACGAATTCAATATTTTGTGCTATTAGAAACGTCAGAACTGACACTCGGACGCGAGTCGGCCAAAAAGCAAACAATGCACGCTCGCTGCGTCAAAATCCGGAAGTCAAGGCACACGCGCCTCAAAGTGAACGTTCTCAGTCGCTCGTAAAATCACTTTATCCAGCCTGGATGAACAGAGAGAGAGCGAGAGAGTATACGCGACTAACGGAGTGGCCATTCGATGTTCGACACGTCCGGGCCAAAGTTGTAACATTGTAACGCTGTAAAGCCCGTAACAACGGCGATGGTTCGCGAGCGCGAGCGAGGTATCGCGCGGAAAGTAAAACTTGCCTTTCGGAGTGCGCGCCGCCGGCAATTAAATGCAAATCGCGAGGAGAGCTACGCCTACTGCTCCTGATCGGGTGAAATTAACGTTTCATTAGCGTCGTGGAAGCGGAGGAGGCTGCGCCAGTCGATAAACTCCGATAATAGTCGATCGGCGACGGGTGGGTCACAAATGACCCGGGCATCGTACTCGGGGCTCATTTACCAAAGATTCGTCAGAGGAAAAAAAAAAACACAAAACCGATATAAGTACGAGAGTTACACACAGGCTAATCGTGTAATCTTTGTAATAATTTCGTGTAATTTTTCGATTATTACAAATCGTGCGCGTTCTACCAGATTCTTGGCAAATATCAAACTTTCCAAATTCCGAGGCGGGAGTCGTCAATTACTCACCTTGATAACGCATTAACGTAATGCTTGTATACTCGTCGTGAGACTCGTAGATGAATGCCTACGAACCCTATACATATATATATGTATATGTATAGAAACAGTAGGAGTCTGTAGGCTTGGAGATTTACCGCACGACCGGTTGCGTCACGTGATAACCGCTGTTCCGCGTTAAAAGGATCGGGAACGGGAGGAGAGAGTGCCGGAGGATGGTGAGAAAAGATCGGAGGAGGTCGCTGCAAGCAAGAACTTAGCATAGACTTAGAAATAATCCTAATATACGTCAAATCCGACCGTGCAAATCTACCCGAACGATTTAATACTTCGTAGCCGGATAAATTGGGATTACTTGAGATAATTCAATTGTCATAAGACGTCATATGTATTAGGTGTGCAAATAAGTTCGGTCTAGCATATAATCAGATGTAATTAGGTCTTAAATAAGAATTGACTTCCTTACTTCGATGTCTTAAAATATTACCCTCACTAAGAATACAATGCAATCTCCCCACCTTTTTTTTAAACGGAGCAACTATTGGTCAAAGATTTTTATCGAACCTAATAACTATTGGAAAGTTAATAACATTTGTAAGTAACAATCTAAGTACATCTGTACAATTAAACATTAATTTCCACAAAAGTTTCTCTAACATCTTGTACATATATAATAGCTGAAGAAGACCCAAATAAAGGTGGCCGAAACGTATAGAGACATTTATTTACGCGATCCCACAATCGCCGAATTAAGATACGTTCGGTCTGAACTCCGAAGAATCCGATAGGAATGTAAAATCGGAAGATCGGCCGTTAGCATAGTGGTTACGTAATCGTAACTGGGACCGGCCGACGATCGGAGCGTAATCGCGAGTCGTTAAAAATGGCACCAGTTGCACAAGTTTCTCCTAGATACCACCCCCCCCCCACCCACCCGCCCCCAAGGTGCGCACAACGGGAAGCTGGGGGTCATGTAACGGGTGTACGTCTACTTATCGCGCTTGCGATCGGTGCCGTAACAGCCTCCCTCTCTCATTTGTGTTTTTTTTTATGTTCGTCTCTTCTTCTTTCGCTGGCGACTTTTGTCGCGAAACTTTCTCCGACTCTTCGATAGACACGGTGTCATTGTCGCGGTCGAGAATGGCAAAAGGGGGCGATGTGATTTCTCAACAGCGTCCGTTGTTTCACTTTCGTTCGCCCGGGGAAGTCGACAGAGGCCAGAAAACGTTTGACTTCGGATGTGTTTAGTTCGTTGCAAATTAGAATATTCATACACGTTTCGACCTCTTTGTCTTTTGTGTCCCCCTCAGCTGTTACCTGTTAACCCATTACCCGCCACTACTCAAAAAAGAAAAAAAAAGGTAAAATAAAATTAGCTGTTTATTTAGAGGTCGCAGTCATTGCTCTTTGTTTGATAAGTTCAAACGTGACGAACGAAATGAAAATACGAACGAAGATCCTTGATAATTCTCCCGTTAAGAGTCCCGTGCGTTAATCGGACCGCGTTGCCAGAAAGAGTATCACGCATTCCAGTCTTCCATCGGACATTTCACCGGTGAGGCCACGATGCGTGAAGAAAGAAACGATCGTCGATCGTCGTTCGTCACGCGTACGAGAATCCAGCTCGCCCATTTGCGCGCCTTTTATCCATATGCATGCAGGAGAGCGGGTCTCCTCTGACTCGGGCAGCGTGTCTTTCACTTTGAGAGCCGGAATGCGCGAAGCTCTACGCGTGGGTGATGCATGCCACTGACTTTCCCTTCTAACCTTACGATCCGAGAGTCGGACACAGACCTCGGAACAGCTGCGACTCGGATCCTGAAGCTGCAGGATTGCCTGCAAAGGACGCGAGCTTCTCGAATGATCGTGCATAGAGTCTCGTTGGCGATATTGATGAGGGAAGCTGCCATTTTTAGGTTAGGCGGCACTGATACTTGCAAGTTTGCCGTAATTTTTTCAGATTTAAAGCATCGGTATTCGTTGCAGTCAAAGTGTCGACCATTTTTTTTAGGTTTAAAAGATAACGCTTGCAGAACCCAAACGTCGGCGATATCGATAAGAGAAGGTGTCATTTTTAGGTTAGGCGGCACTGGTACTCGGAAGTTTACCGTAATTTTTTCAGATTTAAAGCATCGGTATTTATTGCAGTTAAAGTGTCGAACATTTTTTTCGGTTTAAAAGATAACGCTTGCAGAACCCAAACGTTGGCAATATTGATAAGAGAAGGTGTCATTTTTAGGTTGGTCGACCCCGGTGCTCGGAATTTTTGCGGAATTTTCACTGGCTCTTAGGTTAGAGCTTGTAATGTTCGAAAGTTTTAATTTGGGATATTGGCATTTGTTAAGATTTGAGTGTTCTCAATGTTTCTTGGTCCATATTCATAATTGCAATTTTTTATGACTGCGTCGGTATTTTCTGCAGCTAAAGTATGGAACACTGTTTCAGGTTTAATCGTTAACGCTTGCATCCGAACTTTATAATTTTGAACCTCGCCATTTGTAACGCCGTAACATCTAACCTTACAATTTCGAAATTTGCCCCCGTTCAACTCCCTAACTTCTAACCTCTCAACTTCGGAAACTCGCCGCGTCTAATCCTCGCTATCGTTCGACTTTGGAACCTGCTCGCCACCCTGAATATTTCCAACCGCATTTGCACGCTTTCGAATCATCTAATTCTTCCCCTGCCAACTTTTCAAGCTAATAGCACACCTCCGCGCAAGATTCACAGTTATTATCCACTCATGTCCCGCCGACCAATCTTCTGCCACATCGGAAGTTTCCATCGAGAGTCCAAGATCGTCCGGCATCCGCATAGGCCAGAAAATTATCCGGCAATTAATCAGAAAGTTGCGGAATTCGCACTTTTTCCTGACGAACACTTTTTCATCCTCGGCTAACTCTCAATTTTCTTCGAGACTTCCGCTTCCTCGAAGCTTCTCTCTGTCTCTTTTTCTAAATATATAGTTATAGTATATATTCATATATTCATATTCATATTCATATATATCAATATCAATTTTTTTGATATTCAATTAAATCTAAATCATTCGAATGTAGATGGATTAGAAATTGAAAATAAATTCATCACCATTCGGATTTAAAGTACTTAACAAGAAATCCTAAAGTATAATATTTTTACTTAAATATCCAAAAAGGCGTTTAAAGATATAGAAATTTAAGAACTCCTTTATAATATATACATACTACGTGGAGAGAGAGAGGGAGATGTGTAACGATACAGACAACTGTACGAGTCCAAGATACGATATATATTATATATATCTGTAATAGTTAACATATCTACTTGATGTAAAGCGATCGACGATTCGAATGCAGAAATTGTTCGCAATTAGAAACACATTCGTGCCATAATCGTGGCATGATATTCGCTAATAGCAGGTGTGCCTCCGACAGAAAAAGGCTTTCGCCTGCCATTCGGAGACGCAGAGTCGGCCGATCGGCGCAAATTAAAAACTGAAAGTCGCATGCGTTAAGAGGGAAAATGGAAAATGGGGGGGAAAAACGCTCGGCGCAAATTACTTTCGAGATCAGAACTATTAAACGTACTCTGCCCGGCAATAGAAGCGAACGCCTCGATCTTTTGTTCTGAATTTCACGTTTCGCCACTCGTCGAAACGTCTGCTCGGCCGTTCTACTTTTTCGAAATATTTGCATCCTATCGGATGGTTAATCGCAGATGTTACAAATTACGGCGGACTGCGTCTATGAGAAACTCTCGTTTGCCGACCTGTATCGGATTATTGCTTATTTATCTTTGACTATCATACGTTCTCCGTGATCATAATGAAATTTTTGTATAAAATGTAAGACTAAATCATGAACATAGAAATTATTAGGTTTGGAAAATGTAAAACTTTACGCCTTTATTGTATTATATAATATTGATCGATAACCGTAATAAATAATGCGTGTGAAGATGAAAAATGATATAGAAATCGGTACGGTAGAATATGATTTTGAAAATGAAGCAAAATTTTGAGCTGACGAAGTATTTTCATACACGATGCCAATACGATCGCTTAGAACGATACTTCTTTGCAACTTTCAATTTTCAACATTTCAATTGCATTGTATACTACCAATTCAGAAACTCAGAAAACAACAGGTACAAAATCTGAAGAAAATAATAGAAACCAACGTAGCAAAGTACGATTTCGAGTATGAAATTCAGTCCTGCGTATATTTTCCGATACAATGTCAATATGATCTCTTACAACTCTCCAAACTCTCCAAAATTTTTCACACAATCGTGCAGCCCGTAAACAGCATGGCGACAGGCAGACGATATCAGTGACCAAAAAATTCTTATTCAATTAAATCTAAACCATTCACACATAGATGGATAAAAAATTGAAACTGAATTCATTATCATTCCAATTTAAAGTTTTAAAAAAAAATCCTAAATTCTAATATATATTATGTAAATTGACAGAAATCAGTTGTGACGAGATCGTCCGCGGTTCCATTCGATTTATCGACGTGACGTCAGAGATCAAGGTCCCTTATCGAGCCGCCATCCGAAATGAAAGTTTCCCTCGGCAAATGAGAGGACAATCGAGACTCCTTTTTGCGAACTTGTCTCGCCGCCTCGGCCCGGCGAGCCACTTTCCAAATACGCCGAATTGGGGGAATGAGGTCTCGTAGAAAATAGAGCCCGGCAGATCGCTTGCGCAGATCGAGAGAGGAAAAAAGAAGAAGTCGAGCCGATCGAACGGCTACGGGAAAGACCGGACGATCCTCATACGGAAATCTTTCTGCGCACCGATGACGTCATCCTGACGCAAGAGAGAAAATTTCTGCCGAGACGATCCTTCGCCAATCTTTTTCGTCTGACCTACCGATATCGTTCTGACCTTACCTCGCGAGCCTTCTCAGTCCGTCAACATTGGAACGACCAGTCGACGTGACTGCTCCGGTATGTTAACAATGATTTTTCTCTCATGGAATATGTGATTTCGTGACGCTTTCTTTGGTACGCGAGTTAAATGAGGAATCGTTCGATTATTCCAAGTTTACACGTCGATCTGTATTTGGCTGAGTTAAACGAAAATGTTCAGAGATTATTGGTAGGTCTAATGCTGATAACGAGAGGTCTAGTCGAAAACGTATGGTTCATTTTGAAATTGGTGTAAGCCCATTCGCATTAAATTACATATCGCGTAAATAAGAAGTTTTTCAATGAATCACAGTTTATGTGATATTTCATTTAAAATGAAAATGGACTCACATCACCGTGAAAGTAAACGGTCCGTACATCAACAACGTAGACAAATTAAAGTGCACAAAATTAAATTGCATAAGCTTAACGAAGAACATAGTCAAACCGATACGCAAACACGTTAGAAAAAACGCACGAACTTGCAAAGAATCATAATTATAATGTCAAATGACAACAGGTTGAAATCCAATTAATACCTTAGCCTGAAAATACCTTAACGATCATAAGCATGTAGCATCTTTCTGGCCACAAACTTCGCGTCGTCAAGTTTTAGTGCGAATTACGAAACGGGTTATGAACGATCAGTTATTGACCGGACTCCGATTGAGAATGGACTGCCGTTAGTTCAATAACGAGAAAACTATGGCATTGAAGTGGAGGGGGTGGAAACGTCGAATTGAATATAAAAAATGGACGGCACTGTCGGCGCGCGACGAAGAATCCCGACGTGCGACGAGGTAGGAAGTCGGTAAAAGTCGCTCTTGAACCTGCCTTATATCCGGGAAAAGAACGCGAACTGCGAATAGAAGGTTAAATTAATTATTCATCGGCGGCCAATTATTCATCGCGCCGAGCTCTCCTCCGTTTCCCGCTGCTAACACAACACACACGCACACACTCACATACTTGTAAAAACTATTTGCATTCCTCTCTAAGCACGTCTTTCCCACATTATTATGTACGCATTATTACGTCCATTATAAGACAACCTGCTTGCTAATTCATTTTCTAATATTTAATTTGCTCGCCCATTACGCGCTGATCGCATATTTATTTATCGGCAACTCGCACACTCGCTCGCGTCTCATCTTTCCCGTTAGCAATTTAACGTAAATCACGTTTATCATTTTCGGTAAGTGAAGAAGTTCAGCGGTCTCTCATTTAAAAAAAAAAAATTTCAGCTGATTTCTTAACATTCGGATCATTCATCTACCAATGACACATTTCCGTCATTACTCGCAAACTATTCATCCGATACCGAACTCTAAACTGGACGTGAGAAAGCTTCCAACGAAAACCATAACTTTTTTCCAATTGGTCAAAGAACGTTAAAATACAAAAATCCCCGGACGGAACCTTGCAATTTTGTTTGCGGTTGCCAACCTAACAACGTCATCCTGATCTCGCCCAATCGACGCAGGCGATAAACGTTGATCACATCCAGCCCCAATCGTCATATCCTACAGGTGGGGCACATACACATATACATACGCGTATATATACTACATATACATATAAGTATATGCGCTGATTCAAAGACGGGAACATTTTCTACGACGTTTCTTACGACGTCGCCCGCCTTGGGAGAAAACGGAATCGAAGTTTCATGCAAATTGCTATGCCCCCCTCCCCCTCCCCCCTCCAGAACCCCACTCCTCCAACGTCATGTACCGCGTCCGAGTTCCCTCTGTTTCGGTGTAAAGCGAAACTTGCGTTTCGATTGAACGGCCGCGAACGATGACGGCCGCACTATTTTCGTTTCGCCGATTCCTTCCCTGACGATTACGGCAGTCTTTGAGAACGATGAATAATTAGCCGCGACACGTTCCAAGCACGTAGCGAACAAGAGCGAATTGGACTCGTTCGGACACGGATCACAGTTTCTGGCGCGAAATTTTTGCTGGGCGCGAACGTCGCTCACAGCTGGTTTATTCATGTTTAAGTATGGCAATTTGTAGGTGAGACAAGAGTTTCGCTAGGATGACCTTGTTCAGTGTTCGATATATGCTTAATGTCTATATTTTTTGATTTTATATTTAATATAGATCTCGTAAGTCGGTTTAAAACGATGGCTGTTACTTGAAACTTATTTTTCCTTCATTTCTCGTTAATGCATCCATTCATAATTCTGATGTTTTATGAATGACATGTTTTTTTTCTATTTTTTGCTTTGGAAGAGGCAAATTATTCGGTGAAATCTTCGCAGTTCATTTTTCGACATTTTTCGATCGATTTTGGGTGATGTCTCAGGAATTACTGGATTGACTACAATTTTTGTTACTATGATTGAACTTTCGCTCTAAAAAACAATTGACCTACGAAAATCTATTACTCGCATTACAGCCTTACTTTCCACCACATTCTCTACTGTAACGCAGTTCGCCGTCGTCACTCTTTCAACCGTACGTAATTCCGATACTGACACCGACGCGGACACCGAAGTTCCGCGAAACCGTCGCAAAGACAGAAGTCCGTTAAAGTTCGTGTTTTCCTGAAATGCCAGTTTGTCGATAGTCCTGGATTAGCACCCCCCCACCCCACCACCAAACATGTTCACTCGCGAACAATGAGAGGATGCGGTTAAAAATTCAGACATCGTGCCTGTTAGCCTTTCGCGCATCACGTGCGAAGGTCGAGAGACGCGTGAGAGTGTCGAAAGAAGAGGGGAGGTGAGGGAGGAGGGGAGAGGCTGGTACCGATTTCTAATTGGTCCCGGAACGCGAGCCGAGGCGATCGTGCCCTCGATATTTCACGAACGAGGAAGGAACATAAAGGGGGCCACGCATGCAGGAAGAGAAGACGAATCTTTCGGCGTTAAAATTCGCGCGAGTCGGCCGAGAGAAATTTGCATTAAATGGCCGGCAAAGGATTTTATGGGCGACAGCTAATTCTTAATTGCTGTCTCTCGGTTGTACACTGAGTCGAATGGATACAGGTTCGGCAGGGAGCTAAACTAATGCAAAAATGTTCAAAACACTTTCCACGCACAGAGGCCCAATCAATTTTTAACCTTGCCAGAACTAGGAACAAAAATCCGGAACAAACGACACTCGAGCGTCTTGCACATCCTGACCACGGTAGTTAACCCCTTAACGTACGATTTCTTTTAAATAAACCGGCAAAAAAAAATCCATTTTTTTTTTATGTAAAACACACGGTAGAACATTGTCTTGGCAAAGACAGAAAAAAATGCAGAATGAATAAAAATTTTTCTTTTAATTTTAGCAGCATCAAATACAACGCCGCCCGAATATACTCGGGTGTGCACGGTTTGGCCGGTTTAGCGCGCCCGAATATACTCGGGTGTGCACGTTAAGAGGTTAAGCCGGGGCAATAAGAATGTCAACGAGAGAGAGAGAGAGAGAGAGAGAGAGAGAGAGAACTGTCAAATCGGAAAAGCGGAGAACAAAGCGGAAGCGGAGGAAGAGTAACAGGGAGAGAAAAAGGCTCGTTCAGTCGCGAATGTCGATATCGGTCGGGAACGATTTATTGGGAAGATAGGAGAGATCCGACCGATCCTAGAAAACCCTGACACACCGGTCAAGCCCACTTTTTATCCATCGGAAGAAGGCCTTTTACCTCGTAGGGGACCTACCAGCCGAAGAGAGACAACGAATAATGAGAAAGGATAAGGAGAGAGAGTCGGGACTGAAGAGAGAAGCGAGGGAGAAAAAATAATGAGATGGTGGGAGAGGCCATTGGACAGAGAGAGAGAGGGGGGAGGGGGTCCGGTGAAAGATTTCAGGGTCAGTCACCGTGAACGGTCCGAGAGGAGGACGCAATACGGAAAATCTGAATCTGGGATACGGGAAGGAGTAGAAATCTGTATTTAACTTGCCGGTGGCGTTCCGGCGAAATTTGTCGAAGCGTGTTAATTACGAGAGTGAGCGAGTGGCGAGGGACACAATGTGAATAATTGATCGTTGGCAGTGGAGATGACACGATACGTACGACGATAATGCATTCCAGCAGCAGGGACGGGTTGTGTAATTACCATTGCTTACGTGAGTGGGGGCATGTGTCTTTTGAAAAAGCCCGTAGCGAATTTCGGCGGCGAGTCTGAGCTCTCGTCGTTTAGGCATTCCGTTTTGTCGGCGGGATCGTGTTCTCATTGGATTTTCCGTGCCGATGGCAACATTTTAGTTATTATCACGCTATACTATGTAAACAGATATAATATACGTTATAATGAATGAATTATATATATATATATATATATATATTTATAATAAATAACTTTTTCCTGCTGATCGTTAAAAAAATTTCTTATTTCATATTCCTCCTTGAAGGAGAGATATAATTATTATTTAACAATAATCACTTGTAATGATAATTACTGTTAAATAATAGAATTTATGTTATATAATATGTTAATTAATTATTAGTAGTTATGAAAAAGAATTGTAACAAATTTTTATAATTGAGTAATAATTAGCATAATAATTGTTTAATAAATTATATATAAATATATAAACAAATATAATAATATGTATAAACAATAAATTATATATATATATATATAAATAATAAATAAATAAATATAAATTATTTATATAATATATATACATACAAGCTCAGAAACCCAAAGACATTTTTCTACTATGTTACTTGTTACCCATATTTTTAAATTTAATACAACGCAAAACATTCAACATCTCGATTCGAACATAAATTGTCTTACGCCACATTCTACATAAACCGCTCATATGTACACGCTCAGACTGTGTATTAGAGCAACGTTCTCGCAGCAGTATCTTTCAGTAAAGACGAACGAGCATCCATCTGCAACTGAAATGAAGCTCTCGAGGCAGCCGGAGCGGCTCCTTCTACAGCGTTTCCACGATTCTCATGCACGAATGACCTAGCTGTCATTAGCCGGAAAAAAGGAGACCTCAGACGGACCTCGACTCGCCTATCAGGTACTCGTCGCGGAAATTGGAAACTCCCGGCAAGTACGTTTCCGCGATGGCCTTATAAGTTGCGGGACGAGTACGGCGTTGTACAGCGTTGTACAGCGTTGTTCAGCGTTGTTCAGCGTTGTATTCCGCTTGCGGCTAAGCGCTGCAAGCGGATTTGGCAGCTGAGCGAACTGTCAGCGAGTTCTGCCACTCGGTCGAATGCCTGACAAGTGAAGCAGGATGAGGCAAGAAGATTACACAAATTAAGCAAATTATTTTCCATCGGTCCCAGATCGGTATCCGCTATTAAACGGACGAGCGTAATCTGTTTCGAGGTTGGATCATTTTTCTAATGGTTGGCCGCGCGTGCGCAGCGTAACGTTGTGTACTCTTCAGCGTCCGACGGTGGGCGGCGGAATTTTTGCGGAATTAACGAGCGGACTCGAGACGAAGTCGATGGGATTACGCTTTCGGCGCCCGAGTGCGTAGGTTTGTTAGGTATGTAGGCACCTTCGGTATCTAGGTATGCAAAGTTGTGCGTGGCGACGCAGTTGGGTATGTAGGTAATTGGAATCTTAATCGTCGGCACGCGTTCATCTCGCGCCCATGAATATTCTTTGAACTGAAGTTCTTCGCCATTTTAATTTGCAGGCCGTTTATACGTTGCAGGAGAGTCGGTGGCATTCTTCGAGTGCAGCTTTTTGCAATATTTATATCTTGCTATAGAGATAATCTTCACTACGCTTGAAGTTCAGAACTTTTCGGGGTTCTGCCACAAAAACGAAAATGTGGCGCAGGTAATTCTACTTTGAAATGGTTCAATCCGCGAGGATCTGAGAGTTTTGGAAAAATGTTCATTACGGAGCAAAAAATTGTTCGGAAAATGTATTAAGGTGGCTACCCCGAGTATTGACCGTACCCGGTTATTGACACAAGGTTTAAGGGTTCACAGATCGAATCGGGCAGGTTAATCTGGAGCCAATCGGAGAATCCTCGTGACGATAGAATGCGCCTCCTTGCCTCATTTCGAGCCGAAGCTCTCTGTCTGATGTTCGCGTCTCACTCTTGCCGACCCTGAAAACGGGCCGACTCGTTCTGGAACGACCTAACGAGGCGCGATACAATTAATCGAGAGCTCCACTTCGCGACCGATGCACCCAGCTGCCGTTTTTCCTTTCCTTGGCGCTTAATTACCTCCTAGAAGAAACGAGTGTCTAATGAGGTCGTTCTCGATTTCCCATCTTGCCCCCACCCCACGCGCCCGAAACATCCAGCCAACGTTTCTGCCAGCTTCACTCCCATTCTTTCCTCCGCAGCTTTCCTTTCATCTCCTTCTCGGTTTCCACTCAGCTTTGGTAGGTTGGCATTGCCTACAATATTTGTTAGGTACATTATTTTTAATTTAAGTGTCTGTGTTACGTATTAGAATTTACCGCTTCTCTTATGTTTTTTTTGCTTTTGATTCATCTTGCTTATTTTCTTTTCTTTCATCTGTTTGTCGATTTTCACTCAGTTTTGGTGCATTTAATTACCCACAATATTCGTTAGGTTCATCATTTGTAATTTTTTTAGGCGTCTATGTTACATATTAGAATTCTTCTCTTATCCTTTTTTGGTTTGATTCATCTCGCCTACCCATTCTTTCCTTTACAGGTTTCCACTCAACCTTGGTCCGTTGGCTACCCACAACATTCATTACATTCATTTTTAATTTTGTTAGGCGCTTATGTTACACCTATTAGAATTTTCTGCTTCTCTCGCGTTTGCTTTGCTCCAGTTTTACGTCGCTTATCATATTTAGCATTTTAGACGATTGGTGAATTCTTTAGCTTGCCTTCTGTCAGTCTCCTCTCTTCGACCTTCACCGTAAGCCGCATTCGTGATACTCTGGGTTCGAAAAGACTTCTCTTCCACCTCTTTTCGACATTCTCGCCTTTTACTCTCTCTCCACATCCCTGTCCTTCGTCTCAACCTCTCCCCCTTCATTCCACCTCACCTTCAACCGACGACCTTCCTCGAGTTTGCAGCTCCGATTAAAAGATCAGGACGTCGCTTCGATCCAGATCTTCGGACGAAGCCTAATCGAGTCCGACGAATGTCAAATTTTGCGATCGGCCGGTTTCCGTTTTTGGGTAAGCTCTCATTGGCGGGTAGAGAAATCCGTATCCGGCTTCGTAGGCTTCCCGAACGTGACTTAATCGCGCGCACGGCCGTCGGCGAAGGTCAAAAGGCGACGAATGAGGCACGAAGGATTTTTGCCACGAAGCCCGTCCCGTTCTGGAAGGACAGGATCGGCCGGTCGTGACCAATGCCAGTCCTTCGATATTTAAACTCGCCGAGTGGCAATAATCTCGGGAATACGCTCTTAGAATTACTTGCTGACAGCTTCGTGACGCGAGGATATGGTAATTTTACAGGATCTTGCAATTTTTGCAGGTAACTGGGGTGTTAGTTTACGTTGAATTTTACGATAGCTAAAAACCGATTGCACCACGTCAATCACAAATGATATATGTATTTTTTTTTCTTATACATGGACTAATCAATTTTACCACTGAAAAATATTTGTTACCGTTATTAAAATGAACAAAAACTACTGTTAAAAAATCTTGGTGTAATAACATTACTGACGCCAACGATTTATATAATAACAATATTAATAACAATATTAATAACAATATAATAACGAAATAACCGGCTGCACGAACTTATAAAAGTACATTGCATCGCGCGCCTGATCGGGCCTGAAAGTGTGGGGACGTTTCGAGCTCGAGCACGCGCGCACTCGGCTTTACGGACAATTAAGTTTACAGATCGTAAAGACGCGAGTCTCGTAACGCCCTTTGAGAGCGCGAACATGAAGCGAGCAGAGATTCTACGCAGAGTCCGCAGCTGGGAAAGCCTCCTCTCGCGAGGGCCGTCGAAAGTTGTCGGGTATAGCAAGGGTAGATCCGTAGAAACTATCGGGTGCGGAGTATACAAATTACGCTGTTCGGCCAACGTACGTTCTACGCCGTTGTGGGACCCCACAGATCGAGCAATTTATACGCGACTTCCCGCTTGGCGGCCCTCCAGTGCAGTCCAGTAATCGCAATGCCGAATGGGCCCGATCCTCGTCCGGGCCGATACACGTGGTCACCGCATCGAGTAACACGGACCGCGCGGACTGCACGGACTCGCACTCGCTCTGGCGTGACGTAAAACTTCTCGATTTATGATTTAATTCGTCGCGATCCATTCCACGCTAACCTTTGCCACGCTTCCACGTTCTATCGTCGGTCAGTTCTATCTCGAGCCCTGAGGACCGTGTTCGGAAAAGTTGTGTGGACCGTTCACTTTGAAATGCGGTGCGAGTGTTCGCATTTAAACGAAAGTGAGGTATATAATTTGTTAGATTTATTTGCGCGATATTTAATACTCTTTTGAGAATGCACTTGCACCGCTCTCTAAATAAACGGTCCGTACGTTCGAGCATACGGGTCAGCCTGACATGAGTAATCTTTTCGTTACTACAGGTATAGTCTGTATGACCTGTATTAAAATTGTATACCAAATCAATGATAATTAAAATCGAGATAGTGCAATGTATATTCTAGCGATATATGTTATAAAACTAACTCCCCGATGTCTGAATTCGAGCATGATTACTCAGCAATGATTAAGACAACTTGGTTTAATTTTCCTTTCATCCAAAAGTAATATACAAGATGTGTTGTTTATATGCAATATGATTTATGATAATTATAATTGTTCTCGTCTGATATCCATGATCAAATTTGTGATTCCACGAAAGAATTTAAGAACAAATCTCTCTAGCCAATAGTCGGAGTTCAACCATCGACCTATTCGTCATTCTAAAAATGAATTAATTAGACACCTTCATAGACTCATGCAGACTAACACTTATTTGCAACGCGTATTATTCTACTAACATCCCACTATCGTACAAACATAAACGTATTCCTTTTTATCGTCAAAGGCGGTTATGCCCTCGATAAATTATTACTATCAACAATCATATAAACGAACTGAGATACGCAGCTCGGCCCAGGAAATTCCGCAACGACTCGGATAATGATCCGCTAATTAACTGATCGCAATCGCGGTTGTCACCTGCCGAAAACAAGGCGGCCAATCGGTTGACATCCGCTAATTAACCGATCGGAATCGGTCGGCGGAAAGTAAGACGGAAAATCGAGGACCGGCCGCGAACGAAAATGGATCACCCTGTATACGTTGTTCGCGAGTGTGTGTCGGTGGATACGAGCCGTCAAAGAGGTCAATGCCTCTCTCTTTCTCTGTCCTCTGATCATTTACGCAGGAGCGTGGCCGCGTATTGGCTCGCAAAGTTGCGCACCTTCTGGCCTCCGCATGAAATACCACGAGTGTTGAATTACGTTTGAGAGTCGAGAAGGCGTCGGGACGCGCCGCCAGCCACGGCCTTTACTTTGTTCGCCTCTAATGAGACGAGTACATCTTTGCCAGCGGTGATTCAGTGGGAATGCTTGGCCGCCGACTCGGCAAGAAGCTGCGGACGATCGTTTAATACGCTCGCGGACGGTAAAAGTTTCAGCGAGCTGCAAAAATTTACAGTCGTTTCATCATTAAATTGGTTGTGATATCCGAAATTTGATTAACACGTTCGCGGACGGTAAAAGTTTCAGCGAGCTGCAAAAATTTACAGTCGTTAAATTGATACATCTTTAAATTGATTTTAATGTCCGAAATTTGATTAAATACAGTGTATAAGGGTAGTGAGATTATCGTATTTCAATCGTTATGTACAATGAATGCTATAGCATCCACGACGATACAGATCAAATTTTTGCAACTGGGATGACACATGCCAAATCGGACACTTTTGTACGTCACACCTTCGATTTTTGTTTTCAAAATTTTACATGCTTCTGCGACCGATGAAAAACACGTTCGTGAATTTTTTCAGATTTTTCTGACCATCCGTTTCGGAGATATGAATTTTCTTAATATTTGAGCTCTCTTTTTTCAAATGCTCGTAACTTTGCGAAAAATGCACCAATTGGATCGTTCTTTTTTCACAATTTGTGTTTTTGAATGCTCTTTCAAGAAAAAAATATGATTTTAATCGAAATTATTGTTTTCATTATTTATTTTTAATTTAAAGCAAAAAGTTTGTAAATACGCAGAGAAATATATATAGAGAAGATGATAGTGGTAGACATATCATTATCTAGTAATGACTTGGTGTAACCGAATTTGTAATGGAAGCCTTAAAAGTACCTACGTTTTTATCAACCTAAAATTAAAGCGTGGCACAGATTCCACTTACAATTCTCTCGGAATTCTTGAAATCTGCCGTATAATACCGTTTACGTAGAAGTTTAAGACTTGCCGAGGCTAACGTCGGCAAACTAATTGATATTAACGTCATTTGCGAAGTCAACTTAATATTGGAACTGCGGAACGAAGAGTAGAACTTTCGAATTTACGGAATGGACGAGTGCTGCCCTTTCGTCTCGATCTTGCCGAGTGTTAATGAGACAAGTACACCTTGTAAAATGATGTAAGGTGGAGTGGGGCAAAACCGACCCAGAAACTGTACATTTTACTTTAAACTAATGTATTTTCTATCTATTCGACTAAAACCTAATAACTTTAGTGTTTTCATTTAGCGCGTGGTTCATTCTTTAAGTTGCATTAATTTGGATTAAAAATATCTTCTGAAACTTGTGATTTTCTTAATAGATTAAAAACAGTGCAATCTGTTTAAAAATGATTGAATCTTATATCCTTCTATTATGGGCCAAAAGCGGAATTATTATTAGACGAACGAGTTAAACGGGGCAATCACAGAATACATGGCGGCCACCTATGTTGAATACTATCCAGACCATTGAATACTAACCAAAGGAAGATTTCTACTTTACAGTTGGTACGATGCAACGTATATTCGAATGAATAAGGGCCTAGTGCGCATTTGCCCCCTACACGAATTTACCTGCTGCACACTAAGCAACCCTTGGCGCGCAATTAACTGCAACGATGTTTGCCATGATGTTTGCCATGATGTTTGCCATGATTTTTGCCATGATTTTTGCCATGATTTTTTCAATAGACCCCTCGCGCCCAGCAATGCAGAAAATAAATTGTCCGCTAACGAGACAAGCGTGTGCAATACGGTTTCTGCAGTAGTCTAAAAGGAATGTTTTTTTTTTTTTGTTCCCTGCTACGGCAAACGTCGGTATCGAGAAAATTAATCAGACGTGAGACACATGCTTTTTCACGGAATCGAATGGTTGGCAACGCTCTGCGCCTAGTTATGACTCACTGCTGCTTTGCAGTTAATTGGTATCCATGCTCATACTCGTTCCTGAATCAATTGGCGAGATGTCGTCACGTGCTATTTTTTGTACTTAAATTCCTGGCAATCATAACGTGATTCCGCGTTAAACGCTTCCTCGTCGATTATGCATATCTTTCCCTGCCTTTAACTTGTGTACGTATTACACTGAGTATACTACAGTTCAATATGCGGTTCAACAAATATTTACTGTTTCAACCCCAAGACACCTTATGACAAGTATGTGGATAGCAAACGTTAAATTGTTCATTCTGCAACAGAATCATTCAGACTGACCTACTTTCGACTTGCGTACTACCGTCTTTGAACTGAATCATTAACTACGCTACAGTCAATTTGCAAATCAAATATTCCTGATTTTAACACTACCAATATCGTTCCAAATTCCTTCAAACTAATATAACACAAAGCTTTATTTGAAAAATATGTACACGGTGAACGCTAAATTGTCTGTTCTGAAACAGAATCATCCGGACCAACCCGTTTTCATTTACGTACAAAACTCTTCGCATCGAATCATTGACCTACACCCCCCCCCCCCCCCCCCCCCGTACCCTTACCTACCATATCCCTCCCGAAACTCCCCAAACGAAGCCTTCGATTGAAAAACACACCTAACTGTACCACCCTCTTCAACGCCATCATCCTGCCCAACACACACGTTCACACCAATCTCCTACCTAAACCGACCCAACGAAATTGACCGCATCCGCCACCCCTCAAATGAAACGACCTCCCTCCCTTCTCCCCATCTCATAAACTCACATTCGCACCTCGAACCTGCCGTCAGACAGAAACGCATCCGACCTTCGACGTAACGTATTGCCCGGCACGCCGTACACCCTGTATCTCGGCGTACGTCGAAGGATTCCGTGCTCGCTGAGAGCGTGCAGGGGGAGGAGAAGGAGGGGGAGGGGGGGCAAAGTTCCGCTACGTGCCGGCAAGCTCGCCATCGGTTGCCAAAGAAACGCATAACTCCGGCAGCGCGCGGAGCTGGAAAGATGGCGAGCGCGAGAGAGAGAGAGAGAGAGAGAGAGAGAGAGAAAGAGAGTTTGGACGGCTGTCGGGGATGGCCTGCGGTGCTTGGGAGAGGAGAGAGGGTGGGGGAACAATGTCCGGGTAGGATGGTGTCAGTCTTATCGTGAACGATGGTCCCCGCTGTGCGGTCTGCGGAATACAGATAAGGCGGCGTGCAATTTGCGGAATCTACTCGATCGGCGCCAGATGCTGCCCGAGCTTTGGGATTGCCGCGGGACGGATTGAAACGGTGCTATGACCGATGTCGAAATTCGGAGCGGTGGGGAGGGGAGGCGGTGGTGAGGGGAGGAAGGGTGTCGAGGGCTGCGGGATTGAGGCAGGTTGAGTTACGGAAAGTTTCAAGGTCGCTGCTCCGTGAGGGTTGGCGATCTTGGAAGTCGGGTTTTATGGCGTGTTTTGGCGGGGGAGGTCGGGAAGGTTCGGGTTTTTCGAACGTCAACTCTGGAGAATATGTGACATATGTAATTTGTAGGATCTCGAACTTCCCGATCAAACTTACTTAATAATTATGTATGATGCACCCTTAATCGTGAGATCACTTCCAATCCTAAAGATCGTTCTACTCCTGTTCGACACTACCATGTTTGTCTTCTCCGAAAATATCGGTTTTGTATAATGTTACACATGTAACTTCTAGATTATTCCCAGTAATAAAAAGAAAATCTGAACTTTGCAGCTTCCACTTTTCCCAGGTAATTACGTATAAACACACCTTTAATCAAAGACCCCCCCAATCCTAAATTCGATCATTCCACCCTGCCCGACATTCCTCAGCCAGTCGCCTTATATCTCTCCATCGATATCCCGAATTCGCCGAGCATACGTTGCAGAGCTAAGAGTCCACCTTCTCGCAAACTCGCATCCAGTCACGTACGCCGCCAAGAACTGTTACTCGCCGAAGCTCGCATTCGTTAACATCTATTGGCGAATCTAACCGAGCGTCGACGTTCGCGACATTAATATTTATTCTACCGGAATGCAGTCTCTCTCTCTCTCTCTCTCACACTCCTTCTCTCTCTCTCTCTCTCTCTCTCTCTCTCTGACTCCTTCTCTCTCTCTCTCTCTCTCTCTCTCTCTCTCTCTCTCTCTCACTCTCTTAATACAGCACGAAGGGGCACTGCAAACTAGACAAAGTGCTAACGTCTATATAAGCAAGTGTAATATGTACTAGCAAAGAGCAGAAAATGTTATTCCACGATGGTTTCCAAATGTTTAACAATCTACCAAAGGAAATTAGAACCGTAAAAAAATTACTAGAAATTAAACGAATGCTAGTCCCACACATAAAGAGTAGAGAAGACAGGGGAGGGAGAGACAAAGCTATGAGGGCAATATTTATTTTTATTTCATTTCTTATTAGTACTATGGGGATTAGAGGCAGTGGTAAGCGAAATTAGTACAACATTTTCTGTATTACTACCGATGGTAATTATAATATAGCTACAGGAGCTATAGAAGAAGAGATATAGAGGATATATATGTACATATATATCTTTCTCAGCACACTTACTCTCAGCCGATTCCGCGAACAGTTAGACCAGATACCGATCGATCCCTCTTTCCAAGACGTTTGTTTCATTCCACAGCTGGTGGGGGGGCAAAGGTTTCTCAAAGCGTGCGCTCACTCCCCGCTCGACTTGAATGAACGGATTTGTTCAGGCAGTCGAGTGCCCAGATAAATGGCCGCTTTTGTTTCGCCCAGCGAGCCAAAGGAGGGAATTTCTTACGGCTACGGCCGGCATTATGGTTTATCTTCCGAGCGCTGCGCATGCGCATTGTACGGTAATTAACGCGCACGGTTCGCCATGGGAAATGATCGTTGATCGGAATGATCGGGAACCGCTCGGGACTGAAACGGTAAAAGGAGGCTGAAACGGTGCGCTATTAAGTTCGTCGTTTAGTTGTCGGAGGACGGAAGGGCGTAAGGTTGGGAAGGTAGCGGTTAGAAGGCGGTTAACGCCAAGTTTCGAAGATGCCGCAGTGAGTTGATTTCCGTTAGCGAGTTCGCTACGGGTTATGGTATTGCTTGGATTGGCTGCCTTCGCGAAGTGAGGTTGCAACGACCGGTTGTCGGCCGTCAGTGACAGATGCGTAATATTGGGTCTTTGGCGGATTCGATGTTTCGCATATATAGGATTCACTGGATTTTTAACTGAAATTCAATGATTTAATTCGATTGAAGCTATCAATGATTTAACATATTGTAATTTGAAAGAATAAGAAAAGATATTTATAAATGATTACGATAAGTTTGACTCACGTAGTCAGTAATCTCCCAACGTGGGCGCCAATATATATGGACCGTTTATTTTGAAAGTGGCGTAAGTCAATTTTTTCTCAAATGAGATACCACATAATTTGTGACTAGTTCGTCGTAAACTCTTTATTTATGTGATATCGCATTTCTCTTTAATTCACTTACAACACTTTCGAGA
The DNA here is from genome assembly GCA_914767735.1 of Anoplius nigerrimus. Taxonomy (NCBI): domain Eukaryota; kingdom Metazoa; phylum Arthropoda; class Insecta; order Hymenoptera; family Pompilidae; genus Anoplius; species Anoplius nigerrimus. The sequence continues at coordinate 6,645,260 of OU612091.1, forward strand.
TAAACGGTGTACAGGTGTAGTAGAATATTCGAATTTTAATTGTGCAATCTCTTTACGGATAGAAAACATCAGATACCAGGCCAGATCTTAACGATTTCCGATATCATTCTAATTAAATCGAAAATAACGAATCATTTGCCTATCTCACAGACTCTTAAAGAATATCAGAGAAAATGATTTCGATTACATTCTTAAAACAGGTTTGAACCAGCCACTTTAACCGCTCAGTAGAAAATGAAAAACTATTTAGCAGACCGTACCGAATGTTCGTCACACTCAAAATACAAAAAGATATTGATTCCCACTATCAATTACATCGCAGTCACCGGTTCCGTTATCCTCGTGGCAATTTTTCACTCGTACCTCCTAAAAATATCGCTCGCCAGCAACAAGTAGACGTTAAAGCGAAATAAATAGCCCGACTAAAAAAGTTAACCGATTAAATAAGGGACGATCGTGTCCGCGGATCGGAGTGGGGGAGGGGCGCGGCGAGGGGGGGGGGGGCAAGAAGCGAAACCGAAGGAATTTCGTTCCGGGAAAAAGAGTCGTGGTATTGGATTAAGAGGAATGGCCGACGTTAATTTTCCCACATTTGCCCGAGCGGCACGCGCGCTCCAATTAGAAAGAGATTAGCCAAGAGCTGCTGGCCGAGATCGATAGATTGCCCGGCGAAAATCTCGTGCTGCGATCGAGAAAGCGTTTCTTATCCGCCTCCACGTGTTCCCTTCCTTCCGCTGCGTTTAGGAACGAGGAACGATTCCGTTTCATTCCGTCTAATCCATATCGGACCGCCGGAGAGAGCGACTACTCTTTCCGGAAATCTGTTAATGCACCGAATCAGAATTAGTCGTTTCGTTCGGTTGGGTAAAGGCAAGGATATGTCAAGGTCAAAATCGTTTGTCGACAGTGGCTAAGTGAGAGGTCCTGATTATAAAGTTTCTTGAATCAAGATTTTAATTTTTGTAGATGGTCGGTGTTATAGACTTCGGTATTCTAGAATATAAACGTGTTTTCAGGTTGGCACCATGAAAAGAGACTTGATTTTGCTTCTGTTCTTACTTTATTTAATGGTATTTTTGTCATTGATTTAAGTAACTGATGAGAGGTCAGTCCTGATTATAAAGTGTTTTGATCAAGATTTCAATTTTTGTAGATGGTCAGTGTTATAGACTTCGGTATTCTAGAGTATAAACGTGTCTTCATGTTGATGCCACAAAAAGAGACTTGATTTTGCTTCTAATGTTCTTACTTTATTCAACGGTCTTTTTATCATTGATTTAAATGACTTTCTCTATATAGCCAGTGCCTTGAACTTTAGCGGTCTACTCTGGTGCCTTCCGCGTTAAAAACAGATTCCCACCTGCCAGCCATAAAAAGGAAGATTCATTAGCGCAACGTTCTCACAGTCAAAATCATTTCTATCAGTACCATCGCATCAGAACTCAGGAATTTGTACCTGAAGTCTTGAGTAAATAATCTTCCGGCAGTTTAAATTTTAACTTCTTTACGTTGTCAATCCTATATGCATCGACAATGCACCCTAACAATATTTCATGCCATAAACACACTCTCAAATTTCAGTCAAGAAAAAACAGATTTATTAAAGGAAACGTAATTACAATTAAGAAAATGTTTATCAGAATTATGTACTCAGACCTCAGGAACTTTAGAAATCCTGAATATATAAAGTCCATGAAGACTGATTTTGAACTCTATACTGTCAATAATGTACGCGTCAACGTTCTATCCTAACACTCATCTTTCAGTGGACAAAAGACAGATTGATCGACTGGAGCGTTCTTACAGTGAAAAGCATTTCCATCGGGGGTGTCAGAGGACTCAGGAATTTTGTTTCTGAAATCCTCGAATGCATAGAGCTCCCGGAAGCGTTATTAATTTTCGCCACGCGCCAATCGCGCAGTCTCGCTCGTTAATTGGCGAGGAAGCGCGGAATTAGCGGCGAGTATTAAGGCGGCACGAGGGAATAATAAGCGAAAGTCCATATCCGCGTTACCTTTTCCCCATTCCTGAAAGCTTACCACCCACTTTCCTCGACGCTTGACGTTCACCGAACGACTCGTGTCGAAATTGTCAGCTGAGAATATTCCTTCGGGTCCGTTTCAAACGTCAATTGGCGGAAGCAGATTTTAATTAGGTCTCAGAATTTTCCGAAAGTTGTCCTATTTTTTGGGACTGTATTTTTAAGTATTGTATTCCTTCAGGACTGTTTCAAACGTCGATTACAGGAAGCAGATTTTAATTAGGTTTGAGAATTTTCCGAAAATGGTACTAATTTTTGTGGTTGAAACCCGTACGGGAACCGTATAATAAACATACAATACGATACAATATAATACTAATTTTTGTGACTGCATATTCGAATATTTAAAGACTCGAATAACAATTTTAATTGAGCTAAATTATAATTTTTGTTCCTTAGTTGAGGAAAGTTTAAAGTTGCAAATTGTTCTCGTTACGTTTCAAGTTTACAGGTATCAATAACGAAACGTTACGTTCATCCAACTTTCCGCAAAGTTTTAAGTCTTCAGCTTGTATCCCCGACACTTCTCGCATTACAGTTTTTAATTCGCCAAAGTTCGCGTGCTTCAATTATGTAGCCGGCCGAGATCACAATTTCCAATTTGGATAAGTTTTCAACTCTGCCGCTTTCGACGCGGCGCGGTCCCAGGCTCTCGATTTTTCGTTCCGCAGAGTTTCAAGGTCGTCAGCGCCGATTGTGGCGGCCAATCAGCGAAAGTCCATATCCGCGTTACACACCTTCGCCCGATTCCTTTGCGCGGCTGATCCGCTTTCATCCGCGTTTGACGTCATTGACAGTCGGCCGACTTGCACGTTGTCTCGAGAGAATCGAGTCCGAGCGAGATATCGAACCGCTTAAACCAGTTTGCGCTATATCCTTCGCTTGCCGCCGAAACGAATTACCCAATAACCGTCAGAAAATTGTCCTTTACACTCAGACGCCTGACAAAAGCCTGACTGTCAAAACGGTCCAATTTGAAGTAGACAAAGAATTGCCTTAGATTCTCTACGTAACCAGACACTAAAAAATTTCATTCAGACGTTTCACACAAGACTGACTGTCAAAATGGTCCAATTTGAAGTAGACAAAGAATTGCCTTCGATTTTCTACGTAACGAGACACTAAAAAATTTCATTCAGAAACCTCACACAGGTCTGACTGTCAAAATGGTCCAATTCGAAGTAGACAAAGAATTGCCTTAGATTCTCTACGTAACCAGACACTAAAAAATTTCATTCAGACGTTTCACACAAGACTGACTGTCAAATGGTCCAATTTGAAGTAGACAAAGAATTGCCTTCGATTTTCTACGTAACCAGACACTAAAAAATTTCATTCAGACGTTTCACACAAGACTGACTGTCAAATGGTCCAATTTTAAGTAGACAAAGAATTGTCTTCGATTTTCAATGTAACCAGACACTAAAAAATTTTATTCAGAAACCTCACACAGGTCTGACTGTCAAAATGGTCCAATTTGAAGTAGACAAAGAATTGCCTTCGATTTTCTACGTAACCAGACACTAAAAAATTTCATCCAGACGTTTCACACAAGACTGACTGTCAAATGGTTCAATTTGAAGTAGACAAAGAATTGTCTGCGATCCTCGACGTAACCAGACACTAAAAAATTTCATTCAGACGCTTCACACAAGCCTAACTATCAAAATAGACCCACTTCGATCTTTCCAACATAATTCGAACTAGTCCTAACCAGTAACTTAAAACAAAATGTTCATAGAATCCTACTCGCATACGTCCTAGAATGAATACATCTGGCAGTGCTCACCAGAGTTTCACTAAACAGTACAAATCTTCAAATCTACCTTAGACTGAGTTGAAATTCTATCAAGCCATGAATTTGAAAACACTTTCAGGCCATGGCGTGCGTCGAGACGACTATCGTTCGCGCTTCTCCTCGCGTATATTAATTCGATCGGCGCCATAAATCGTGCCGAAGCGGCGAGGTCACACTAATTGTAAGAAGTCCATCGGGAAAGTGGGTGAAAGCGCTCTTTTTTTTTCCCGCGGCTTCAATGGAGAGCAGCTCGCGGCCCGATCTAAATGCGGATAACGAACGCGGGCACGCGAGTAAATCATTCTTTCGAGAGGAATTAGCGACGTCGGATGTCGGCCAATCCCGCTTCGTCCTCCCGCGAAATCGTTGCGAGTGTGTGCGAGAGCCACGTACGTGAGCGAGACTCAAATTCTGTCAAGATTCCTGATCGTGGACGATAAGGTTCCATTATGGCAATAATGTACGTGGATTTTGAACTTTCCAATTATTTGGACTGTTTTGTGCTTCGAGAGTGATAAGGGTCCGTTTTTTTACATTTAATTGTAAAAAAAAAAAAATATAATCAGTCCATTTAGTGTATTTGATGTATTTATGTAGCTGTCATGTAATTTGTAAATTTTTTTTACGAATTATTTTAAGTCACTGTAGTTAAATTACAAAAGTATATGCATATATTGACTGTTTGTAATCGGTTTCATTCCACGAACTGAACGTACAGTTAACGTATCTGAAGTTACAAAGCGAAAAACCATTAATTGTTCTATTAAATATTTCTTTTGACAGATAGTTGTAGAGTATACCAACTGGAAGTCATTCGAAACTGATATCTGGCACTCTTCTAATCCCAGTAACTTCAATTTTGCAGTTTTTAATCCTGCGGAAATCCGAGCTTTCAATTTCGAAGTACTCAACAATTCGCATTCATAATCAGCACAGCGTCCAAACGCAAACTCTCTACAAAATCCCACAATTCAAATATACCCCACACTTTAGGCACACGCTGGCGCGCTCGCAGAATTAGCATTACCTAAGCACTCGGAATTCCATGCGCGTCGCATCAGAATTCGCACTCTCTTCGGTTTCGGAAACGGAGTCACGCGCGCAGATGTCACGATTGGTAAAGGCCGTCTAACGTAACAGGTTAGGCAGAGTTTCGCCTGGCGAAAAAGTTTCGCGGCGCGTGACGGACTTTCGACAAATGGGAATTCCGGCGGCGAGCGTCAACGTTGGCCGGAATGGACAAGATCCGCGAGAAAGTGTCCTGCTCGCTGGCAAGAATCGATTACGATCGAAATAATTACCTGTACGCCATCCGCGTTCCGCTCGCGTCTCTTCCTTTCGATCGGCTCTTTCTTTCTTTTTCTTTCTTTTTCTTTCTTTTTCTTTCTTTTTCTTTCTTCTTCCCCGTCGACTTTCAGTTGGACTCCTTCGACGTTCGGCTCGGAAGTGGGTGTGTCGGCCAATCTGAAATGCGTATGATGGATAAGTGTAATGGGGAGGAATCGAAGTTGACCGGCTCGGGCAAGCGTGAATGTATGTGGGAAGAAACGTATGGGAAATGTAAGCGAAATGTATGGGAAATGTATGGATGTCGAAGATTTCCTCGTCAGAAAATCTTAAATTCCTCAACCTCCTTCCAATTTCGCAATCGTCGAGCCGTAAAGCGGGCAATATCACAGTTTCCACCTGAGTAAGCTCTCCAATATACCAAAATAATTAAATTTAATTTTCCATACTACTCCGATTTAAAATCTTACTATTCACAACTTTGTTATCTTTCATAGTTATCACCCCCCCTGAAAATCAGCTCTCACTTCAAGCAAGATTCTAATATATCAAAATTTGTCAAAAATCGAAAATTGTCAAATATCCTATTACCTTGAACCTCCCAATTACTACCCAAGCGATAACTTGAACGCCCGAAACCGTTCAAGCTCAATCAGCCCGCGTCGGAAAATCTTAAATTCCACCATCTTTCAATTCCGCGGCCGCCGAGCCGTAAAGCTGGCAATATCACCGTTTCCAGCTCGGCAGGCACGAGCGACAGATCGAAGAAGAAGAAGAAGAAGAAGAAGAAGAGGCAAACATTCGGCCGCAGTCATTCTTGCCGACAAAGGCATTCTTTCCGCGCTTATTCCCGAAAAGTACGCCGACGTCGGATGCCGCGCGCATTCCTTCCGCCGTGCGATCGGGCAAAATCGATGCCCGCCCTCCCGACCGGGACCCGAGCCCCGGAATACCTCGGGGAAGGAACCTTCCGAAACTTTGGCCGAAAATCGCGCGAATTTCAAGCCTTCCCCGCTCAGAAATTCATCGTCGATATTCGATCGATCGCTTACGGCGCACGAAAATTGCCTAACTTCCAAGAGTTGCCTCGGCTGCCTCGAGTGCTCGGCATTCTTTGATGTCCCTTCCGACGGAGTCGGCCATTCTCTCTTTTTGCCCCCCACCCCCACCCCCGACCCACCCACCTCTCTTTTTTCCCCTCTTTGTGAGACGCACGAGATTAGATGCGCGACGTAGTTTCGATACGAGTTCGGAGCCGTGACGCGAGTTGCACAACTTGTGGGAGAGTATTGTTCATCGGTGTTATTGATGGCATGGCAAGGTGGGTGTTGAAAGAGGAATCGTGTTTCAGTAGGTTCACTGCGAATTTTCGGGTATTTTCAGGAAGTGTGGTAATTGACATTTTTTAGTGTGTACGGATGAGAGACGAGTTGATTTGTCATTAATGGAAGAGATGCGTGTTTGTACTAATAATAGTATTTGTACATAACATATTGGGTAGTACGAAGATTTAAGTCGACAGGATTGGCAAGATTTGCACATGAGCCAAACGTATTACTGAACAATGTATTTTATACACCCTTTAGGGTTTCATGTCTATGTCATTTTTCATTGAATTATATGTCCATTAAAATTTGAGGCACGAAAACTTAAAATTGAATTTTTCATCACCCAACAAAAGGAATGTATTTCTAAGTAATTTAATTTATATATCAGATTTACTTCAGTACTATTAAACTGATCAGTAATACAAAATCTATCCAGAAAAACTAGAATTATGAAAATCTAAATTAAAACTCTTACTGCCGGAAGAAGAATATATTTCCAAACGTTTCCAAATAACGTCATTTTTATGTATTTACGCTCCCATATTACAAAGCTCATCAGTAATTCTCAAGATTGAATCTATCAACACTCGATAATGTAAAATTCATGCTGTCACTACTCAACGAAAGAAATTTCTAAACATTAGGAAAATATGTAATTTGTATATCACTCGTACCCTCGTATTACTCAACTCATCGATACGAAATTCATCGAAAGGTGAATCACGGCAACCTAAAACGAAACCTTTCACTACCCAACGAAAAAACCTGTTTCCAAAACAGAACGAATACAACGCATGGGAGTATCGACAGACGAATGGGCAGAACGGAGGCAAATGGAAGAGAAAGAAGCAGAAGTGGTTCGCGCGCGCGTGTTGGGCTCGCCGGGAAAGAGAGGCGGCAATGTAAATAAGGGTTACACAAGAAGCGGTTCGCGGATTACAATTGTTAGGAGCGTTCGTGCCGGAACGACGATAATTACGATCAATTTTCCTGTCCGGGGCTGTCGAAATTGCCGCGGACCGCGGCGTTATTGCAAACGGCGGATAGATAGGGATTGGTGAGGAACAAGTTGCATGCCGGGAGGGAGCAAGAGGGAAAGGGTCCATTTTCCACCTGTTGAAATTCGCGCCTAAAATATTTGCCGAGCATCGTCCAGCGAGCTTTGGCTTTCGATGAACTTTACGTACGAAAGTTTAGCGCTCAGTTTGTTACAAGTAGTTGAAGTAAGGTTGTTAATCAGTCAGCTGCGTTTACTTATGTAATACGTACTGCTCAATATATTTTAGTTTCCACTAAAATTACAGTTTAAATAGCAAATTTACGAATATATTTTAAAATTAATTAATTATTTTAATATATTTTACTTTCCGCTAAAATTACAGTTTAAATAGCAAATTTACGAATATATTTTATAATTAATTAATTATTTAGATATATTTTACTTTCCACTAAAATTACAGTTAAAATAGCGAGGATACCTGTATTTTACGCATGACGGATGCGGTTTTCATGACACAGAATTGATGACACAATGCAATTTCTCCATGACAGATATAGTCATTAAACACAGCCGACCGGTTAAGTTTGCACTTATTCGTCACGTAGCATCCTGACTCATTTTTCGTCTTGATATTGTGCTTTACTGTCGGATTTCGAGCGCATGTCAGAAGTTACGTTACTTCGCAGTAGTTTGAATAATGCCAGGATTTTGTTCCTTAACGAGAAAATGTGCTCTGCTTAAAGTAGTATCAGAACTGTACACTTTATTTTCATTTCATCACTCCGCAGTAATGTGTCCCAATTACATGATGTAATTCCGAGTTCTATGCCTCAACTTTGTGTGTGCTCAGCAAATTATTTTCACGGAAGAGTCGTTGAAGCCCGCTGAGGCAAGAAAGTAAACAACGAAATGTCTCATTAATTCTTCGTCTCCTCAGGTATTTCCTTCTGCCATTTCTTTTTTCCTTCTTCTTCGGCGTTTGTCGCGAGAGCTCCGCTGATTAGCGATGGAAGACAATGCTTCCCAAGTGAAATGTCGGCCGAACGGCGTCGACCTTTTGAGCCTGGCTGACATTTTAACCCGAGCATGCTGAGAAATTCGCCCAGAGGTCCGAACTCGACTGATTTATCGATCTCGGTATTTGGAGAAAACGCACGGTTAAACGTGATTCGACAACGCGTCAAGATTTGATCGTCACTATTTGGTTCTCCAATTTTCGAATTTGATATGGCTACCGAACTTGTGAAATGAAAGACGCAGGACAATTAGAATTTCTTTGTTGTGGAATTTTGAGTTTGGAATTTTTAATGGTTGCTGCTAGAGCTACTAACGATTTGCATTCATAATTTTAACTTCCGGCAATGATACAGGTTGCCGTACTGTTGAACTTACGAAATCGGAACAATTAGTAGTTTACCTATTAAACGTTTCGTGAAAGAAAAGTTGTTATTAACATAGAGTCAAACCAGTAATTTTGACAGGTCGGTACTTCTAATATTAAAGTACAGTGGTCGGAATGTAACATGTAATAATACCTCTCTTTCCATCAAAATTGTTACACATTGAATGTAGCACCTTTAATACTTTAAGTTTTATAATCTAAACTTCTAAACGTTCCCCTATACAATTCTACAACTTACAACACTTCAAACCTTCAAACCCAGGCACTCATGAAATCCACGTACTCTAACTACACACCCACATATAATAACACCTCTCCATTCATCAACATGATAAAATACTTTAATACTTTAAGTTTCATTATCCAAACTTTTAAACGTTCCCCCATACAATTCTATGATTTACAACACTTGTACCATAATCCCAGACACTCCTCCCACATTCTTCGTACCTCAAACGTTTCGAGCCTTCAAATTCAAGCACCCATGAACTCTTCATGCCCCAACTACACACCCACATAAAATAACACCTCTCCATTCATCAACATGATAAAATACTTAAATACTTTAAGTTTCATTATCCAAACTTTTAAACAATCCCCCATACAATTCTATGATTTACAGCACTTTAACGATAATACCACATACTCCATCCCCATTCTTCGTACCTCAAACGTTTCGAGCCTTCAAATTCAAGCACCCATGAACTCTTCATACCCCAACTACACACCCACATATAATAACACCTCTCCATTCATCAACATGATAAAATACTTTAATATTTTAAGTTTCATTATCCAAACTTTTAAACAATCCCCCATACAATTCTATGATTTACAACACTTGTACCATAATCCCACATACTCCCTCCACATTCTTCGTACCTCAAACGTTTCGAGCTTTCAACTTCAAGCACCCATGAACTCTTCATACCCCAACTACACACCCACATAAAATAACACCTCTCCATTCATCAACATGATAAAATACTTTAATACTTTAAGTTTCATTATCCAAACTTTTAAACGTTCCCCCATACAATTCTACGATTTACAACACTTGTACCATAATCCCAGACACTCCTCCCACATTCTTCGTACCCCAAACGTTTCGAGCCTTCAAATTCAAGCACCCATGAACTCTTCATGCCCCAACTACACACCCACACGAACCCAACGCACGCCTTTCCCCGGCTCGAGTTGCAAAATCGCAGGAAAGAAGCTGCCGAGAGTTCGGCATTAGGAAACAAGTCAATGGGAGGGGGGGGTGGATAATGAGCGCAGGTCGATCGACGCGAATGACAAGGGATCCGGCAAAGCGGCAGACTCTTTTCCTACCAGCTTCGAGAGCGTGCGAATGAACGGCTGACTCATCGCGAGAACGTGCAAAATCGGTCAAGGATAAAATTGCGTAAGGACCGACGCGACCCGTACGCTTTGAAAAGTGGCCGCGCCATTGTCGCTCGGCCCCGAAATTATCGCGTTCGACGTTTCTCGTACCCACGCCTGAGTCCTCTTTCTTTAATTCCATATTGACGCGCGCGCGAAGATCGAAGAGGCCTCTCTTCGGGCAAGCGTAGGGGTTTAGCGTACGTTCGAAAGCGGAAGTTAAAAATAAACGATGCAAGTTCACGTATCGGAGTGTGAAAGCGATCAGCTGACGACGGTTTTTGTGTTTGGCTTAGGACGGTTCCGTTAGGACTCTGGCCGCTGATGAATATGGTGAGCTACGTTCGTGAGTAGGTATGACAGGTTCTGACATCGAATTCCTGGACAAAGTAAAGGTTGCTACGTATTTTTACACGGTATACTTTCGTAAGTTTGACTGTTATAAATATAGGATTCTGGCTGCTGATCAGTATGGTGAGTTGTGTTTGTAAGTAGGTATCGTACATTCTGACATTAAATTGTTGGACAAAGTAGAGGTTGCTATGTATCAGTATATGATTATACTTTCGTAAGTTTGACTGTTAAAAATATAGGATTCTGGCTGCTGATGAATATGGTCAGCTGTGTTCATGGGTAAATATCGTAAGTTCTGACATTAAATTCTTGGATAGAGTAGAGGTTACTACGTATTTTTACATGCTTATACTATCATAAGTTCGATTATCAAAAATATAGGATCCTGGACACCGATGAATATGGTGAGATGTGTTCACGAGTGAATATCGTAGGTTCTGACATTGAATTCTCGGACAAAGTAGAAGTTACTATTTATTTTCATACGATTACACTTTTACAATTTTGTCTCTCAAAAGTGAAGTGAACATTTAATAAATCGCCCAGAGTAAACGGTAACAATTCGACTGTTACCTCATATATATTGTCCATACTATTCGTATCATAATGGCTAGTTCCCACGAAGAGCACCGAACCAAAGTCAAGCAACGCCGTGTAAGGTATCATCCTCACAATGTTGCAAGACGTGACGCCAGCGAATCACGCAGGTATGCAAACAGACACAATTTCTCGAGACGGCTCTCGTACAATCGACACAATCATCGTCGTCCGCGACTCGTCATTATCAAGTCCACGTAATTAGAGCCGTCACAATGTAAGTGGCGGGGGTGAGAGGGGACAGTTGCCTGACACGTGAGACAAAAGAGAATGGCGGCGCGTGCCATCCCCGGTATCACGTTTCCCGCCACTTTTTGCCCAGTTATTTTCAGGAAGTGCATTTTCCAGGCGAAGGAGCGGATGTCTTTCGGGACTCGACCTAAACCCTACGAGCTCGATGATCCTGCTGGGGAGGCTAAATTTAGGGTCACGAACCCCGACGAGCACTCTCACCGGCGCCGCGCGGTGTATTTTGAGATTTTTCGAGACGAAGGCCGAAGGGCGAAAGTTTTCGGTGCCGTCGAGAAAGCTGAATGGGAAATCGGGATGACGCGACATTGCTGGCGACGTGTTAATTGTTCGCCGGTGCAGTTAAGTTATATTATTTTGAGACGCGTCGCTTTCATAAGCTGCTATAAAGTCAAGTTTCGGAGGATCGCGGTGAAAGTTTAATTATTCGAAATCCCGTTGTGCGGCGAATAAACGTGAAACTGTCAATTTGTACATTTTGAGTTGTATGGACCGTTTATTTTGAAAGTGGTATAAGTCAGTATTTAAAAAAAATTAAATACCACATAAAAGAAAAGTTTACACTACATTAATCATAAATTATATATCCCAACTTTTTTTTATTCAATTATGTTATTTTAATTGTGCGGTATTTAATTTTTTTAAATATGGACCGACACTACTTTCAAAATAAACGTTTTTCAAATTGTCCCTTGGTAACTTTAATTTACATAAAAATAACATTCCGCTCTTTAAACTATTTCAAATACAAAAACAACCGACAAACTAACCATTTCCCGGCCAGTTTCAGTTTCGACAATACCATACTTTTCTCTCCTGCCAACACAGCGGTGATTATCGGAATCGCAACGGCTGACGCCGGACCGGCAATTCTCGCATATTAGCATTCGGTCCTACGACATACAGGTGGCGAAAAAGAAAGAACGTTTCCCCGAGAATGTCGAAAGCTGCGGGCGAATAGGATTACGTCGATAAACTGACGAATCTCGGTGCCGCGCACGAAAGATGCGTTTATTTCGCTTGCGAAAGATCGGATGCCTCCACGGTTCGGTAGACTCCGGCTGACTCACGTAGAACGAAACGGTACGAAACGATACGAAACGATCGGGCGGCAATTTCGAAACGTTCGATCCGATCTAAAATCCGTCTAGCGCGCGATCCAATAATCGAGCGGGGCGGGGGGAAAAGAAAAAGGAGGATTGTTCGACTTTGCGCAACATAAGCAATTATGCAATCGAGCCTGTAATATGCCGTGAACGGGTGCAAATAGCTGGCAAAGCTGTCGGGTAAGGTCGAATTAGCGGATGAAAACGATCGGAACGATCGTGGCAGATTTTTATTCGCGATGAAAACCGTGAGTTGGACAGATTCCGGCTGAACGTGACGTTTAAGTGTCGTACGCTGGCCATGTTTTTTTTCTTTTTTTTTGGTGAAAGTATTGCAATCGTTTCTTCGAAGAATGCGGAATACTGATCAAATAATTTTATGTAACCGTCTCGTGCCGCCGCTCTTAAATGCACACGATTTTCGGTAAGGATGTTTTGTGAATGGCGATAATCTAATGTGGGAAGAACGTTTTCCGGATATGGAAATATTTAAAGTTAATTAGAAACAATCATTTTTATCTAATAGCACTATTAATAGGATTGTTTTCTGGATTAGGTAACGTTTGAATTTAATTAAAAATAATCATTTTAATCTAATACCACTATCAATAGGAACATTGTTTTCTGAGCATGGTGAAATTTTAATTGAATTAAAAATAATAATTTCAATCCAATACCACTATTAGTAGGAAAGTTGTTTTCTGAATATGGTGAAATTTTAATTTAATAAAAAATACTTATTTTAATCTAACACCACTACTTACTAACATTAATTAATTTTCGTTCTGCATGGACAATATCTATTGTCAAAAATTTCTCCGGACACCAAAAAATTATTACGATCATACAGTACGCTCCCACACCGACGCCCATTACAATAAACCTATCACTTATGCACGGTATCGAAACGTACGTTACGCTCATTCCACCGTACTCTAAAAGCTCCGACTTTGGGTCTCCCGTTGGCCCTAATTACGCAACTTTCACTGCGATCCGAATCCCATATATCCCGAGCCGTGGGAATCCCGCTAATCATCTTCCTCGAGCGCGCAGTTTTTTTTTCGACTTTCTAACGTCGAGGCTCGCATACCAATTTGGCGCGGCGGCGTGCGTTCGTTTAGATGCCTTAACGATTCCGAGGATTCTTACGAGGCTAAGCTCCGCTGCCAACCCGACAGAAATGCCACTCCATCTAAATACGTACGCCCTGCCATTCATAAGGCAGCTCGCGGGAGTCAATTATACAAACTTTCGCGCTGTATCCTGCCCGGGACCCCATCTTGAACCGCGGCTGTAAGTTCGACGGTTTAGAAGGCTGCCTGTAGTAACGGCACCGGGAAACGTTCGTTATGCAATTTTCTTTTGTGAACACTGACAAGGAGGCTGCTGGATTTGGCTTCCGTTCGTTAACGGAGTCGTACAGGCAAGGTATGGACCGTTTATTTTGAAACTTGTATGAGTCCGTATTTACACAAAAATTGCAAAAAAAAAATGTGAAATTAATCTCAAAGTTGACAGTTGGACGAACCTATAAAGACTTAAGAATTGAAGGGACTATACGCAATGATTAAAATTTAGAAGGAACCGTTAGCCTAGCGTTTGGGGCGTTTAATTTGAAAGTAGTGTAAGTACGTCCATATTTGAAGAAAAATTAAACGTCACATAAATAAAAAGTTTACACTGCATCTGTCGTAAAGTAAAATAAGGTTGCAACAACCGATTATTGATACACTTACAAAATAAACGGTCGATTATAGTTGGTTAGGTACTAAGCTTATTTTTGCAGAAGATGTAAGGTTTAGTAGATGGAAGTAGGAGTGCATATTTCATTGTATTTTGGCATCTGCGGTTCAGTGAAAGGGTATGTCTTAAAATTGTCAACTTTTCATTATTAAGTCAAACGTAAGGAAATTACTAACTTTCCTTGGAACGGAGTTGAGGCCTTTATTATTCTTCTGTCCCGTGGGAAAAAGGACATCGTATTGTTTTAAGAGTACTCATTTCTCCAACCCTAATCGCGGTGTCTGCCTGACACGTTATTCTTGTTATGAAGCACTCCGTAATTTTTCAATATCACAGACTATCCTCTATACTTGACAAACTTGATGAGATAATGTAAAAATGTAATTGCAAATAATACTAATAAATGTACGTTGAAACGACTTTCGAATACTCTTATGTTGGCAAGAAAGTATTTTCCGTTTTCAAACCTAGATAGCGTCGTAATTTTTTTGAAAAACTCTCAATGCTCAGATATTTTCCTTTTGGCACTTGATACGTTAGCGACAGATGTATAATAATGTGTTTTTCTCGAATTCGACCGGTGTTTAACGAATATCTACTACAATTCCCCAACCAAAAAAAATCCGAACCCTCTCCACCCCCACAAAACCAACTCAGCCCAATGCCTCGCACCCCATCCCAGTTCTGCGATCATCGACCCATAATTTCATTCCGACACTCAGCCAGTGAGTCCGCGTCCGCATAAAGGGCCACAAAAGCATCGCGGAAGGAGGATCGGACAAAGTCGTACAATAAAAACAGCTTCGACGTCGTGAATGCAGGCCATGCACACATTCGATGCACTCGCTCTCTCGCGCGCTAATATGCAACAGCGCAGGACAAGAAGCGAGACAAGAGGCGGAAAGCGAACGAGGAGGAGTAGAAGGGGAGGGGTAGAAGAAGAGTAGACTAGGAGAGAGGAGGAGGGAGGAGGGGGGCAGGTGGAGTATTCGTACGAATGAATGGCCCGTACGACGCGACATCCGGCACGAAGAATGAACTGCAGCGAAGGAAATGTCCGTCTGTCGTTGTCCTATACATTTATTTTCCCTGCCCGAGCTATTCCTGGAGATGGAGAGAGGAGAAGAGGGAGGGAGGGGAGGGGTGTGGGTACGGAGAAGAGAGACGAGCAGCAGAAAAGCTTCAAACTGTCTGGCAAAGCTTTACCGTAGCTCGGGGTTCATTGTGAGAGACGATTTTCGAAATTGGTGTTTTGAGATGGCTCGAGAGTGAAGGCTGCTTTTAGGAGAGTGGCTTGAGAGTATTTCTGGAAGGGGGTATATGAGACTCTCTTGAGGGAGGAGGGTTTGTAAATGGAGGTGGGGGTGATAATTGTGGATTCGTTGAGGTGGGCTTCGTAAATTGATATTTATAAAAGTTTGCAGTAAATTGTTAATATCAGTAATGATTGTTGACCTTAGCGCTAGGGTTAATTTGATTAAAAATGGGTACATAAAGTAGATTGATAGCAATTTTAATGTTAGAGATACTTGCATATTCTGTTTATACATACATTTATATTATATGTGTATATTGATGGATTGTAAGTCTATTGTACTATTCTGCCAAAACTGAATTTACTGTCATTCGATAGAAAAGAGTTTACTACATTACTGAACATTAAATATAAAAATTGTATACTCTACATTGCTACATTATAACGCCCATACATAAAATATGAATTAAAATTCTATACCCGCGCGACAGCACGAAACTCTATCATAAAACGTCTATCATTTAATTCCCGTTTCCGAACAAGCTATCTTCAATACCAGACCTTATGACTCACATTTCCAATTGACATTGTATTTCATTGAACGTTAAACATAAAAATTCTATACCCCACATTAATGCTCATATTTAAAATATGACTTAAAATTCCGAATCAGCGCAACAGCGCGAAACGTTCTCATTTATCATTTAATTCCCGTTTTCGAACGAGCCATAGTCGCTGCACCAGCAACGAACGCTGCCATTGTCGGATCGGTTGACGCATAGTGTACACTAGCCGGGTGGGGAAAAAAACAAAAAAAGGAAGTCAGCGGCGACCCGATGTGGGACAAACCAGAGACGTCAAAGTGCGGTTTTGCCGAAGGAGATTAGCCGGTGGCACGATAAACTACGGCCGTAAAGTGGGCTAACGTGTAACGTGTAACGTGTAACGCGCGTGTAAACTGTAACGCGACGGCCGAGCGAGGTTGTAATGCGATACGACCTATGAAATCGACGCCCGGATTTATGCTTTGACGATCGATTCGAAACTTTCGCCGATTAGACCCGTCACGGGCAAATTGGAAATTCGCAAACCGATTACGGGCTCGCGTCTTAAACGGGAAGCTGGCTTGCCGGTAATTGCGCGCATTGAATTTTGGGGGGCCGGTGGGTGCCGACGTTAAAATTCGACGGCGTACAGGTTTAGGCATTAACGCTTGTTTTCGACTTAAGGGACTGTTTATCGAAGGCCTGTGGGGTGAGCTTAATCGATTTTGCATGACGTACGTCAACGCTATAGGACGATTTCCGCTCGTATTTTCATTTAATTCGATTGACGCTAAACGAGTACTGAGAAGTTAGGAATATCTTGAAAGATAAAATGTTTCATGAAAGTAAGTCAGGATTAAGGTAGGGTCGGGTCAGTTAATTTAACTCGTCGGTAGTTTCAGTGCTAAATATGTCCTGTATAAATCTTGAATTGAGAAATCACGTATTAATTATTTAGTAAAAATCTTACTCTAAATTAATTTACTAAGAGTCAGACTCTAATTTCTTTTCGCTCGAACACATATTGAACGCATAGATTGTACTTGACTATCGCATAAATAAAAAGTTTACACTAAATTAATCAGAAATTATACCACCTTTCCAGTTTTAAATTGACTTACACTATATTAAAAGTAAAGGGTCCAATATCCAACTATAATTTAACAATTACAATATCAGTATCTCTCCCATAACGTATTACTATTGAAAGAATCCAGCCAAACACCAGCCAACAATATATCTCCGAATCTTTCAGCGATGCCGCACATTCGATTCGACTATTTCCCACAATATAATTCTTCCAGGCCTCGACACTTAAAAACTAGATCACGTCCGCCTCCGATCCGAACGCAGAATAATTCAAGCGGTCGCGACTCCGGCCACAAATCGAATCCCGACCGGATAAAAATTGGCCGTTCCGCGGGCAAAAAAGCGCGGAAACGAGCTCGGCAAAGATAAAGGACGATCCGCGGATCCATGGATCGTGGATCTACGCGCGGCTTTCTCCATGGGCGATCCATCGATCCCGTCGATTTGCTCGGCGATTCTCGCCGAGACGGGGCCAGCTTCCGATTGAGAGCGTTCGCGTGTCAAAAACGTGACGTGTCGCCGGTTAAGGCGAGACGAACGAGGAAACTTTCTCCGGACTTTCCACGTTCCTCCGCCAATTTTTCCGACTTTTTCACTCGCGGGCTCGATCGCCGGAGGGCGGACGGCCGTAAGTTGGAAAGCAGCTAGGTCTTTTCCGTAACGTCTGTAGGACGATCGGAGTGGTAGTCTGCTCGCATTCTATTCTTATATTTATGGGCTGGTAATAAGTTCTGTCATTGTATGCGATAGACTTAAATTTGGAATTAAGCGATAGATCTGTGAATGATCTCGATATTTGCAGATATTGCATTTAAAGGATTTTTTCTTTTTTTTTCTTTACTGTCGTAGGAGTAGCGTGGGTGGGAATTTTGTAGACGTTCAGTAAGAAGTACGGTAAAATGTTAACAATATAGGGACTGATTTGTAAGGTACACAATAATCATAGGTACGATTATATCTACCATATAGTTAGCAGTATACGGCCTAATATCATTAATATACTGTCAATAAGAACGATCGCTAACGAAATATTACAATTTAATAACAGAACTGTAAACAGAATTCAATAGAAGCGAAAATCATAAGAAAATTCTGTGAACTACACATAATTGTGTTAGCTGAACAGATAAGCTCAATTAAAATTACGCTAATGATAGTTTCCCGACATATCAACGTTGTCAGGAATCGTTCGATAAGCGAAGTGCAGACAATTTACACGACATTTCTCGTTGCCACCGACTATAAGAGGCCGACAGAATATTTCTGCGGCCGGAAGGCACGCCTCTTCCTTCTTTCAACCGCGGCAGCGATTAACGGGCGCGCGTAATTCCTCAAAACGAATTACGACTCTCTCACGGTCGTTTAACAAAAATAAGAACGGCGCGCGCCGTAGGGGTGGACGACGCTGGCAAAAAAGCGACCGCGGCCGTTACATATTTACAACGCCGCGCCCGTCTCCCACCCCCATTTTGTGCCCTCTTCCGGGCGAAATAAAGTGCAATATTTCCCTCTCGGCAGATCAAATGGCCGCGCAAACGGTCGGAAGAAAAATGTGCCCGCCTTTTGTCAAATTGGTAAGGATGCGAGATGGCGACAAATTTGTCGGCTCTCATCTCTGTAACTTGGGCGGAAATTGCGAATTTAAGCGGAAACAATTGAGCGGAGCTGTTTAAGGTTAACGTTCGAACAGGGAAAATATGCGAAGTCGAATCAGCGTGCGGATCGTTTATTTTGAAAGTGGTGTAAGTCCATTTTCTGTTGTTTCTGAGAAAAGGGTTAGCATAATAATTAATTTAGAAATATACTTTAATTATATCAAGTTCTGGCAATGTTTCTATTAATTTATCAATATGAAATTTGATTATATAAATCTCTTTTAGGCGACTTTAACTAAAGTAATGTATATTTTCGGGTTGCAAATGGACTTACACCACTTTCATAATTAGTCAATTGTAAAAATTATTTAATTTCAATTCTAAACATTTAAATATGACTTCAAATATGTGTTATGTTAATCCAATTTTGTTTATACATAATAAGAAGAAATAAAAGAGGAGTATTAGAAATAGTTGGAAATAAAATAGGGGTGAATTGAAGAAAGGATTTAATTGTAGAATAATCGTGAGATAATGTGGAATTAATCGAATTAGGTGAATAAGTTACTTTGGGCAAGGAGTTCGGCTTGCGAAGGAAGACGAAACTTTTCTTCCGGCCAGTTTCGGAAACAATGCTCGATGTTCTCTCCCGCCATGCACTTTCCCTCGTTAATGTCTGCCTCCCACGACTTCCGCTTTTAGGCGTCGTTACTATGTGAATTCGGTAATTACGACTGTTTGGTATGTTTCGCGCATTCTGTATACTGAGTCGATCAGCGGATTTCTTAATCTTCACACAAATGCTCAATAATATTTTACAAGACAGTATCTTTAAATACAATTTATTATATTAATACTATTTTATCATGTACATATATGATTGTATATCTACGAGTATATATCTGTAAATTAAAGATATTTTAATATACAATTTTCCTACTAATAACGTCAGTACCAAAATTGTTCCCAATTTTCAATTTATCTACAATTTTGGGATAAATACTGTATACTAATCAAATACCGAACAGCCGTTTAGGTATTCACTAAGGTGTGAAGTCGATAAGTACTGTATAACTGTGGATCCAGGACGAAATGATATAATTTTTCGAATTTTTGATCTTGATTTTCCCCTTTTCAAGTCTCAATTGACCAAACTGGCCGAAAAGCTATTATTTATACATTTGTATGTACATCCTTTCAGATAATCAGAGGCCAACATCTCGACAAGCAAAAACTCAGCCACCCAAACAAAAATCCAGCATCCCCACCCAAATTGAATCCTTCTCGCCGGTAATCCATCTCGTTACATGCCATCGGGGCGAAAAAAAGGAGCAAGACGCCAAAAAAACGTTAATGGAAAATCCTTAGAAAGTCCCGACACGATCGTCCGCGCTTAATCCGTCTGGCGCGTGAAAGAAAACTGCGACCAATTCCTTTCAATCGGCTCATGTTTTTCACCCCCCCGAAGCCGCCAAAAAAAGCGCGGACTTTCGAATTCGAAACTGGGCGAGCATCGAACGCCCTCGCGCGCGCGCCGCTAATTAACTCAATTAATTAATTTCTTGCTCGTTTATCGCGGCCGCTGGACGCATCGTCGGTTAATTGAAAAGCGGAAATTTATCGCCACCCCCTTCCCACCCCTTCTTCGCCACCCCTGGCATTCCTATCCTCTCCTCGCGGCAAATCGTATTGCGCAAACGTGGCCGACTGTAATGAAAGCTGTGTAACAAATGTTGTGTTTAGCGGGTGGGGGAGGGTGGGAACGGTTAGAAGTGCAGGCGTGGAAAATAAACTGGCGGATTCCGTTATGATGGGCTGTTGTGGACGGTGCATTACGGTGCGTTATGGTTTGTCACGTTCGGCGATGATGTGCAATATTGCGTTTTGGGGGATAATCGGAGAATTTCAGAGGGTAGAAGTTATTTCGCGTTATGGATCAATCTTTTTATATACTTTGGATCGTAAGATGGTAGGTGTTCATGTTTGATAATTGATATCAGTGAAATTGTAATATTGCATCAATTAATTATAATATATTAATTATTAATTATAATATAATTTTATTAATTAAACTTCAAATGATAAGAGCTACTAACGCTTTAACATTTTCTGTTATCAATGTCTCCAATGTCAAGATTGTAGCTGTTAATGCTTGATTATCAATATCTATACAATTGAGATATTAACCCACTATACATTTGTTGTGAAGGACGATGATGAAATGTAACATCCATTGTGTAAGGGTATTAGATAATTTCGCCGGATAAAACTTGGTATTCCGTACCACGAAACATTCTTTATAGATATTCCCGATTCTAAGACTGTAGCTATCGATGCTTCCTAATTAATATCTATAAAATTGTAATAATAATCCAGCGCAAGCTTACAAAACAAGCTGGTCAGGTCAGTTATGCCAGGATGTTGTTGATAGTTCACGATGGTGTATTATGGTTTGCCCTGTTATGCCGTGATGATATGCACTACCCTAGTCGAATTGGAGAATTCAGTATGATAATAGAATATAGTACTCAACAATTATGTATTAATTTCAATGTTTATTTTCAATTACAATAATTACAGCTTTCGTTGCATAATATTTTTTCTATGTAAACTTTCAATACTCAATATTTATTGCGAACTGGTATTGGGCTCAAAGCACTCACAAGAATTACAAAAATTCCATCTCTCAATGTCATTACACTACCGCATACACCTTTGTCCACCGTACTTCATTGCATACCACCGAAAAGATCAATTCTCACATCGTATCACACCCGTAACGCAATTTCAATCTCCGCACACGAAATTCCACCGTGTTATCCTATCTTACATGCCCCACTCCGTAAACAACTCAATTTACTTACATCATATCATATCCCCCACTAATCCCTGCCACATTACGCCTAACACCATACTCGCTTCCCATACAGAATCGTTGCGCACTATCGCCGACAGCGAATGACGAAGGACAAAATGAAGCAAAGGCAAACTTGAGAAAACTATCTCGACGGGTATCGAGTTCGCCATTCCGCTCGTTGGTTGATTCCCAGGTCTCAAAAAGTTCCCGCTAACTGGCTCATCCGCACTTTCGAAGAGGCCTTATTAATCCTAAAATCGCCAGTCCGCAAATTCATTCCGTCGGGACGTCGGCGGGGGAAAAAAAAAAGAGAGAAGGAATGACGTTTGACCGACGTCGGTCGGCCGTCTCGTGTTTCGCGAGCAGAAATTCAAGATCCTATTTACGGGGTAACGGGAGACGTCACATCCTGCTCACGAGGACTCTCGCGACACGATATTCCGCGACAGCGAAAAAATCTGCGACGATCTCGCTCGTTCGCACATTGTCGGCCGACTGAGATTCTTACGGTCGGTCTCAGACGATTTTCGGACAGTCTTATCATACTGGACTCTTTATTTCGAGTGGCAAGTCCATTCTTCGCCCTCGAGGAAAGCAATGGTTAGCATATGTATTGGTCAATTGGACCGTTTATTTTGAAAGTGGTATAAATCCATATTTAAAAAATGGAGATATATGATTTATGAATGGTGTAGTGTAAACTTTTTATTTATATAATATTTAATTTTCTTTTTAAATGAACTTACACCACTTTCAAGATAAACGGTCTAATTAAGAAATATTGATTGATTATGTGAAGTCTAAGTAGATGTGATGTTTCTATGAATTAATTAGTAAGCTGATTATGTACATTTCTTCCAGAATTTTCAGATATAATTTGTCATTTCATTTATTTTGATTCAATTTGAACTATGAAAAATTAAATATCACGAGATGTATTTTTAATTAATCCAATTATGTCCGTAAATACTGAGAGGAAATAGAATAGGAGTAGTACTCTTTAATTTGAACGTTAATTATATTTTTATATTCCCCAAAATCCTACCAACAAAAACATCTCATTATCCAACCTCCAACCACTTTCAGACCCACGTGTAACCAGCGAGTAACAGTGTAATCCCCAAAATTCTCATGGCTCATGAATGAAATCCAAGGTACCGTAACGCGCACCACCAAATAGCCTAACCACCCAGGCAACTAAAAGGCAAAAAGGAAAGTAAAAGGACACGTGTGCAGAGGATCGTTCGAGACATCAAACACGCCGACTCCGCTTGCGAAACAATCGAATATCGTCGGCCAACACGGTTTCCTGGCCAGTTTCCTAAAGTGTGACCCGCATGCGACATGTCCGACGTGGACACGGAATATTCGACGAGTGTCAGGTACGTGTCTCAAATCGCGACTTAATGCACGCAAAGCATCGGCCAATGGTGGCCAAGTACTTTCACATTCCCGCCATTTCCCGTTTATCGCGCCCAAAGTATTCTTACACGATCGGTTTCCCGTTTGTTTGACTCTCTTTGTTGCTTCTCTTGCTTCTTTTGCTCCCCTAGCGGTTCCAGGCAGATTTGTTGATACAGAACTAGTTTTCACGACGATTTGTTTATTTGTTAGTCTTGCAGTTGTGTTTTGTCACGTTTCTGGGCGTTATTTGTGTGGCTGATTATAGTAGTGTTGATATCCGAGCCCTATTTCTGTTTGTAATGTCAGTGTGTGTGTTGGCTGTTTTTGAGTTCTGTAATCTTCAGTTCTGTAAGGTTTCTATTATCTGACATTTTTAGTGTTCTGCGAGAGTTGGGTAGAATGCAGTTGCGTTGCTGATTGCAGTAGTATCGATGTCAAAGCTCCATTTCTGTTTCCAACGCTAGTTTGTGTTGAATTAGGTTTTTCGCAATTTTTAGTCGCATGACTTCCCTATTATTTGACATATTTTAGTGTTTTGTCCATTTCTCATGAAACGTAGTTGTACGGCTGATTATGGTAGTACCGATATTAAAGCTCCATTCTTGCCTATAATAGTCAGTGTTGAATTACCTATTTTTGTAATCTTAGCTCTGTGTCTTCCCTACTATCCGATATTTTTAGTCTCGCCTCGCTACCCTTCCATTAGTAGACACTGTTTCCAAGATCGATGAATATATAATGTGTTCCTCAGATCGGTTTCTTCCTCATTTCTGGATTGCATTTCCTGTGTTGCGAATTGCATTACGCTCGGCTCGTTCTTTAATTCATCATTCGACGCTGTCCTCAGGTTTGCCACTTCGCTTTTTTCCCGTTCGACGCCTCTGTTCTCTGCTTTATTGCTCCTGTTCCAACCTGACTCCTGTTTCTCGCCTGACACACATTCGTCTCAACTCTCTCTTTCTTCTTTCCTTATCTTTTTACTTATTTACTTCTAACGCTCCGGGTATCTGCATTCGGTATCTTGCCGCACTCTAGTTTCCTGCAGTACGGCACCTGTTTCACTCTACGCTTTACACTAAGGTGACCAACTATTTTTTGTTCAAAAAGAGTACACTTTGCAAGTACTTCATAGGTGAAAAAGAAGAAGAAAAAACGATAAAAACTTTATTTTCTTTTAAAAACATATTTTTCTTCGGAGTGGATTTTTTTTGCTAAATGAGGATGTTCGTCTAATAATGTAGCCACATCCGAACAACTTTCATTTTGCATATTAAATTTGACTGTTAAGACGGCAGATAATGTTTTTACAGAAAGTTGCGACTTCTCACTGCTCCAATAATCATTCCCTAGTGAAAATATCCTTTCAACAGCATCATTAGTGCCTGGACAACATAAGGAAATTTCTATTAAAACTTTTAAATTTTCATGTGGGATATGATATTAGTAAAATTGAAATAAAATAATCTAAAAAAATGTTTTAGAAATACAAATGAGTATAAAATTATACAAATGAGTACTTTCAGAGTACAGGATTTGAAAAGAGTACGGTTTGCGAAAAAAGAGTACAAAACTCAGTAAATGAGTACAGTTGGTCACCTTATTTACGCGTACTTACACGAAACCCATATTGTTGTATGAAACGTAAATTCTGATCAACAATGTATTCTTGTTCGTTCCCTATTCTGTTTCGTAACTTAAACGTGACGGACATCAAGTGCCAATAGGGAATTATGGAACCATTTATTTTGAAAGTGATACAAGTCCATATGTAAAAAATTGTGATATATAATTTATGAGCAATGTAGTGTAAACTTCTTATTTACATGCTATTTAATTTTTTTTAAATATGGACTTGCACCTTTCGAAATATTGAGATGTGATATAACGTACGAATAATGTGGTGTAAACTTTTTATTTATGTGATATTTATTTCTTTTCCTTAAATATGGCCTTACAACACTTTCAAAAAAAAAACGGTTCAATTTAATCTACATCCAACCTTCTACCGCCAGAAATTTCTCAGTCCAACACGTTCTTATCTACCGATTACTCTTCGCATTATTAAAAGTGTAAACTTTTTATTTATATATCTAATTTTTTTCAAACATGAACTTACACCACTTTCAAAATAAACGGCCCAATTTAATCTACATCCAACCTTCTTCCGCCAGAAATTTCTTAGTCCAACACGTTCCTATCTACCGATCTTCACGTTATTCGCCTGTCTGTCAACCCTAAACTATTCCGGCGCCGCCTAAGCGTTCGAAACTGAAGAACCGCACAGCAATTCCGTCAGGTTCGGCTAGTTTTGTCCTTGCTGAGAGATCGACGGAGAAATGTCGCGAGTAAAGTATTGCGACGTTTCGCGGAACGCGAGACATTTCGACAGGAACGACGTCGATATTCGTCGCGAGCTTGGAGGGTGAGTCTCGCAAGGGGTAGGGGATGGGGCAGGGGGGGGGGCTGAGAATTCGAGGGATGCCTTTGCCGCGAGACGTTTTTGGAATGGAACGCTTCCCTCGGATGGAGGAAGTTGACGTTAATCGCTCGGCTTTCCGCGGAAAATATTCATTAACGTAGTCGTGAGAGAATTTGCTTAAACGGGACCGTTAACTCAGCTTTGCACTTCCGGTGTGGAATGGTGAGAGTCGATTGACTGCATTTTACAGAAAGATCGGAATTATGCGAAGTTGCATCGTTCGAGTTTCAATAAGTTATCATTAAACTTTCAACGATTATAGATCAATTGCAATACAGTGCCAAAGCGTAATTTACGACCGTCGCAACGTTGTTCGTTACTTTCAACGGCGGCATTGTAAATAATTACAACTTTAGCTCAAGAATTAAATCTAGCGGAATCTCATAAATTCAGGTCGAATCTTACCGCACCGGTTTCATCAGCGTAACAACCGCACGTTACGTCTCGGCTGTCAAACAAAACGGCATCCGTATCGCAAAACTACGGAAAATAATTTCCCGATGACGTAATCAGCTTGAGAAAGAAAAAGGTCCGGACAAGTGCCGTTGATCGAACGTATGAAGAATGATTCTCGCAAGAAAGACCGATTCGTTCGCGCGAAACGATCGTAAAATGAGGCGAGTCGTGTTAATTTCTTCGCGTATCTTCTTGCGACGCGAAGATAATCTAATTATAGGTGTCAAACGTTAACGCCACATTAGTCTGTCGGGCGATAAAGTCGTCCGGAGTCGGTGCGGAGGGTCCAGGCAGTTAAGACTTTTCAGCGATCGATTATTTATCGCTCGGTTTATCGTCCGTTTATCGGCCATTTATCGCCGGCTGTCATTATGCAGCCGATAATGAGGAAAACGGAAAATGATGGAAAAAGAAGTGGCCGGTGTCAAGGACCTGTCCGCCGTTCGAAGAGTGGCTTTCAGTTCTTAAGGTTTCGGAATGTTATTCGCGGACATTGATCGGTGGAGTTCTTGGAATTATTATTATTATTACTGCTTCGCGGTCTTCATGCAATAATTAATTGGATGATAAGCTAACAACGGAATGATAAGTTTGACTCGGTATATAAATATTGATTCGCTCTTAGAATCAGTATTTATAGTTTTCAGTAATAAGGAATGAACAATTACGATTTTTTTCTACTTTTTAATGTTTGACTGTAATTCGTAGACTGACTCAGTATATTAACATAATTCATTGCTGTGTAATAATAAGTTTTCGCCGAATTCGGACAGTGTCAAATATATCAATTGATTACCAAACATTTTTGCTGAAATTCATTTAGTATGATGAAACAATTTAATTGTAAGACATTGATAAAACTAATAATTTAAGAACGTCAGATTAAATTTCTGATATATCAGAATAAATATCTGAAAAATATGTATTTAATATTTTATAAATCTGATTCTTCGTAAAAAACTTATACATCAGTCACTGACGGTCAATAACCGGTTGACAACCTTATTATACATAACTCATTACATATTCAAAAACTTGTCTAACACCCTGTCACCTACATAGTTTTGCCACAGTTCGAATTCTCAATCCAGCTTTATCGATACCGCGTTCTTACATTCTGCCTACACTTTTGGTATGCGAGTATGAGACATTTGCGTGATTTTAGATTTAGCCGGAAGTTTCGTCTGTCATCCGGTGAGTGTCGTAGCCCGAAACGCCTAAGGCTGGAAATACCCGTTGAACTGTAAACAAACGCCCACTTTCCGTCGCGAATACGTATATATATATATATACATATATATGTGTGTTTATCATCGAATCCCTGACGGAATTCCGTGAGTCGCGATTGTTCTTATCGTTCGCTCGAGGCCTGCCCAAGCTCGACTATACGGTCGCATAATTAATGTTGCATTCCGTACTTCCGCTTCCCGAAACCGAAGGTGAATCGACAATCATCGTAATCGGGATCGTAAAGTCGCTATCTGTCGTCGCATTCAATCCCGATGGAAGGCTGGGGAAAGTTCGCGAAAGATTGCCTTAATCGTTTTATAACTTTGCCTCGAGGCACTTGTTAAATCAAGACAGTGAAGATACCGAATTCTTCGGCAATCGGTTCAAGCGTGTTACAATAGAACAGATTGAAATTCTGTTTAGTCGAACTGCAAATTTTGAAAGTACGAAATTTGAAGAACCATAAAATGCTAGTTGAAGCATACCATGGACACAATTTTTATTTCTAAAATATTATTGTACAATCTATCATAAGCAGCATCCTATCAAAAAAAAGACCTACAGTCAAATAAAATCAACAATTCATAAAATGCTGACTACAGAAAAACACCGTTCATTTACCTATATGGATCGTTTATTTTGAAAGTGGTATAAGTCTATACTTAAAAAAAAATATTAAATATCACATAAATAAAAAGTTTACACTACCTTAATCATAATTTAAATATCTCAATTCTTTTTAAATCGTGAATCATACAGTAAATCAACTATATGAAAATAAATAAAACGTTGACACTCCATTAATCATAAATTATATGTCTTTAAATGTGAACTTACACCACTTTCAAAATAAACCAGTCAACGATTACAGTCAACGAGAATCTACATTCTCCAAAGCATTGACTAAACAAATTTCAACACGGAATCGCGCAACGCACAAAAATCCACCTAACCAAATCTAATTGCCATTTCCAGAACGGTGACGTCCTATTACCGAATCCGCGGAGTGTCCGAAGTGACTGCACTCGCCGGCCCGCAAGAATCTCGGTTACAACACAGACTTTTCCTAAAAATGAAAACTGCACCGGCCGCCCGAAAAAGGAGAAAATTTCACCGGCTTTCCGCTCTCGAATTCTCCTAATTCCTCGCAGAACCGCAGCGAGCGAACGTTCGCGGGCAAAAAAAAAAAAAGGAAAAAAAACTCAAAAAAAGACGAACGGACGAGGCCGTCGAACTTCCTACAACCGCGGATAGGAAGGAATTCGCACGGTGACATCATCCAGCTTTATCGTCGGCGACCATAGATTCGGAATTCTAGCCGGAAAACGTTCGCCGGACAGAGACGAGTGGCGATGATCCAAGGACGCCGATCGCGAAACGTTTCGATCGTAAAATCGTCGATCGTCCGTCGGCCGACGCCTAACGGAAAAACAAACGTGCCGTTCGTCGTGCTAAATTTGCATCGGGCCGATCGCTTCGATCCTCGGGCTCGGCGCAGCAGCCGTGGATCAATGGATCCGTGTGGATCGATGGATCGATCGCGCAACACGTCTGACTGACGCAAGAACTGCTTTTCTTATGCGCTCGTACGGTATCGATACGTTTATAGGTAGGTTACGGTAAATTTTACTTTACACTGTGTTGCCTTGTTTAATTGTTGGATCGTGTCTACTGGTGTATTTAGAGTATTAGAGAGATGAAACTCGTATCTTTATACGACTAAAGTTTAATTAACCGTGAATTTTGTATTTTGTTACGTAACGTCGATGTGACTAATATTAAACGCCAAAACAAAAATAAGTTGACAATGAGGAAAGTTCTTAAAAAAAATTACATCGCTATGTATAATTGAAAACTGACAATACTTTCTTGCCAACCCAATAGTTTAGCTTTTGGCAAGAATCGAAGGCTTGCTTGTGAATCACCGGGTATATCACGAGGAATTCGGTCAATTAGCGTAATTTTCGAACGATACCAAAATTTCTCCTCGTCCATCGTACGGAATCGGACAAAAATGTGGCCGATCGTCGAAACACTAAACTTGAATCGAGTTTCTTCTGATGAATATGGATAACGAATCTGGGAGCGTAGGATTGTAAATTGGGTGTTTACAAGTCAATTGATCTGGTAACAAGGTAACAGCAGAAAGACCGCAGCTTAATCAGGACATAATTCAGGATCAGTTCAAAGAACTAAATCAAACGATAATGAATTCAGAAAGCTGAATCCTAATCCGTTAGAAAACCTCAATTTATGTGTAATGTAAATTCAAATACTTTCAGATTCTTCATTCCATATCAATTTTACACAATCGTCAAACTGTACATTTAAGGTATTACATCAACTAATATAACTGCCAAACAACAAAACTAATACATCTCAGAAATATGTAATGTAACAAAAGAAGCTAATTTAAATAACAATCCATTCAGAAAATGTCAAGAGCAAACAATTTCAAATGCTGTCAGACTTTACATTTCACAGTAACCAAAGTCAAACAAAAAGGTACAAATTTTATAGACAAATCGATTCACACATTTGGCAAAGAACAAGACTTGTGTTGAATGTTGAATAGTAATACAGAGACAGAGGTTGTCTGAAATGGAAATATATTCGGAAAGTGTCACTCCAAATCAATTTAAATAATTTACAGCCTCTTCACTTCACACCAACTTAACCCAAACCATAAAAATGTAAATTTCAGAAACAGAAATCAAGTCCCTATTGCAAAAGAAAAAAACCAAATTTCAATGGCAATAAAACACGTGATGGTAATATAAGTATTATAGAACTCTAGAAAGCATCAGTGCAAAATATACTCAAGTACTTCTGTATGCTATACATACTGCGCTCCAATTCCAACTAACTGATGGATAAAACGTATTCAATAACTACTCCAAAACAACAACGCAACAGAAAATTCGCCATAAATCCAGCATTCGTTCAGCAGAAACCTACCGACGAAGCGTCAAGGTCCCTCATACCGGAATGCGTCGCGCTAAATACTGGAAACGTAACAATATGCCTGGCAAACAATAGGCCGAAATCGCGGAACTCGAGCAGGACAATAAACCGGTCCACGTTGGCGAGTCTCGGGCCAAGCTCCGCATGCCGGCCGATTTAACCCACTAAAGTAACGCGAACGGTGCTTACCTCCGGCCATCCAAGAAATCCAAATATCCCGCGAGCGTGACTTCCTCGTGGAACTTCGCAAATCCTTCCTCGAACAAGCCCGGGCACCGTGGAAATCCAGGAATTCTCTCGCCGCGGCTCCGGGGAACGCGAAGACGAAAACGTCAACAGTCGAAAAACGCCAACGGTCCGCCCGCCGAAAGTCAAGCGCGCGCGTGGAGCCGAGCGGCCGGCCGAGTGTTTACGAAAACAATCGAAAATCGCCCGGGCGATCGTCGCCGCTCGTGCCCGATCGTCAATCCTCGCCGCTCCTCGCCGCACCCCGCCGCTCGTGCCCGATCGTCAATCCTCGCCGCTCCTCGCCGCTCCTCGCCGCCTAGCGCGCCGCTAGCCGGGCCACCCGAGATCCGTGTCAAACGAGTCCGCGCGCGGACGGGGGGGTAATGGCAGTCGAGGTTGAGCTAGGCACGAAAAAGCCGGGCGGATCAAAACGGCCAGCGCCTCCCGATCCCAAAACACGTGCACTCTCCGCTGCAAAGCACGTGTCCGCGCACTCAATCTGGGGAAAAAATGTCCCGCGGAGCAAAATCGACACCTGTCACGATCTTCAGCACTCTCGAATCCCGGAAACTTCGAAACTCGGACGAAACTGCCGTTCGGCGCGAGCTGACCTCCCTCGACACTCGATCGAGCTGGCTGTAAGGAGACTGTCGACCACGCGGTCGGTGCCTCGCCGACTGACTGACTGACTGACTGCGCTGGAAGGCAGTCAGCGTACAGTTCGGTCTCGGACACTTGCATCAACGCACGCTTCTTTCCCCACTTCTCGATTCCTCTCTCTCTCGGCGACCGCGTTCGCCGGTCCCGCACCGTTCTACGCCACTCTCCTGCTTTGCCATCGGCAACAGGCGCCTGCACGCACTGCACTCGCCTGCACTCGCCTGCACTCGCCTGCACTTGCCTGCATCGGGCGACCAGGTGCGTATGCAGCCGGCCGATCTGCGAACACGTCCTTCTCGGAATTCCGAACGTTCCTTCGCCCGCGGAATCGCGATGCCCATACGAATGCGACTATCGGCTCGCTTCTGCGCAGCTTGGCGGAAAGGAGCGCCGAGCGTGGCCAATTTTCTGACGGATAAGCTGTTCTCGGATTTTTTTGCCAAGATTTTAGGTGGCTAACTATGACGAGTTGTCGGCCGACTGACGGTTACCGTCGATTAGCGATTGTAATAACATAAGGATATGTGTCGGAATACGTCGAAGAATGTATGTATTGTATTATGTAGTCATGTGTATTATGTATGTATTGTATCAATCTTATATATATATATATATCTATTTTAATTTAAATAAACATTACGCCATACAGCCATAATCATTATTGTTATTAATAGTTTATTCAAATTTTGTTTGACTATAAATCTGTGTATATATTTCTTGGGAGCAAAGCAGAATTAAAGAAAAATCATTTTTTAAGAGAGGAACGTAATTCAGACGGGGCGGATTGGCTATTTAACTGATCCTGTAATTCTTATGTTAATACTGTAAGATGTTAAGATACTGTTAGGGTATTGGAAATAACATAGAACTTAAAAATTAATTCATCGTTAATGTAATACTTAGTAGATATTACTGTATCGTGAGATAATATACATGTTGCGTGGCACGGTAACTGAACTTTTTCAAAATTTTCGTCAGCAGTAGGTCACTGTTACGGTTTGCGGCTCGAAGTTACTGTTACGTTACAGTTAGAGCATACTGTTTTGAGCCGGCACCGAAGAATCAGTATCATTTCCCAATTCATTCGGCAATTAATTTCTCGCGGCTTTAAAACGTTTCACAATTCTAATCAGTATTAAATCGCTGTTGTGGGCGGCGACCGAAGATTTACTGTTACACCCCTACCAAAATACACACCTTTAAGCTTGATACGGTGTATGGACAGACCATTTCCGCCAGATTGGTCAATTGAGACTTGAAGATGGGAAAAATCAAAGATATAAAATTCAAGATGCGTCTGATCAATAAGACGATTTTTCAAACCCCATTATAAATTTGATACAGTCTAATGAGCAGTACCACGCTTTCGTTAATTAGACCGATTATTTTGAAAGTGGTATAAGTCAATTCAAAAAAAATTTAAATATCATAAATAAACCTCTTGCACCACGTTAATCATAAATCATGTGATATCTCATACTTTTTGTTTAAATATGGACTTACTCCGCTTTCAAAATGAGCAGCCCAATTAGCCCGCGACAGAAAAAATAATTAAGAGCTATCATGACAGAAGACGCTCCAACAGCTGACGACGTCTGCGCAGCTCTCGTCGGAAATTGATCAACTCCGAGCCAATTTCCTGCTCCCGCACAAATCCGCATCGGCCGAAACTATTGCCCGATAACGGCTATTTCCGCGTCGGCATTTCCCGCAGCAACTCTTCCCACGGGCATTGAAACTCGCCAATTGCGAAACTCCGAAAAACATTGGACCTCAAAAAAAGTGATGCCGAACGTCGAGCAGACACATTATTTCGAGTCCCTCCGATTCGCAGCTAAACATTTACACGGACAGATATGTGAATTAGCGGCGTTCAACATTAATGGCAACCGGTATTTTTTTTTTGGTCCCCGGTCAGAAACCCTTCCTTCCCTTTTTGCATTTAACGATACGTTATTAGGAACGTACGCTTATAATAATTATTTGTATATAAGTTATATATAATTGCAATACAAGTTATTGTCAATATTAAAGCTTTCAGTACTAACGCCTGCACTAATGAAGTAATTTATCAATTTTCCGGTTGTCGTAATCAACGTAAGCGTTAACACAGGTTTTACGGTGCTTAGAATTAAATAATTATCGCCGTCCAGTACCAACGCTTGCGACATCGAAATAATTCTTCATTTACCAGTTATTATAATCAACTAAGCATCAACACGGATTAACCTATGCTTAAAATTCATTTGTTATGACTATCCATTACTGAGACTTGCCCTGATCCTATTTCTTCATTTCCCAGCTATCGCAATCGACGCGAAACGATCAATACAAAATAACATATTGCCAACTGGCTTATCGTCAATATCAGAAAGCATAGCCCGAACATTTGAATTCGGAATCGAAGCGATTCATTCAATTCCGGCTCAGGACAGACGTCAAACTTCTCTGTGGACCATTTTGGCCATCCGAAGCGGGTGATAATGCACTTGCATCGACATTTTTTGCCCTGCCTCGGCTGCATTCGCCTCCTCGGCGCATTTCGCGTCCGTTCGATGATTTTTTTCGACCGACATACCATCGAGCGTGCCGGCTGGTCGAATTGAACATTCCCGTTTTCATAGTTGAGTTGAATTGGAGCGTGGCCCAGATGCTCATCGCCCCAAGGTTGCGCGCGCGCTCAGCGGGGTCCCTACCTTACCGACCGTCGCGCAGGCAACCGGAAATGCATGGCTGCGGGAGTCGGAGGAAGTTCGAAGTGCATTGACCCCTTCATGAGTACCGGTCCATATATGAGCCAAATGAACCGCAAAAACAGTTTCTATTTCTTCCTTTGAAAGCTTACAATCTTTTCGCGGATGTCAGGACCGAAATAAGCGATTCCTGACATGCTAGCGATCTGTGCTGACGTCTGTTAGCTGCAGGGCGACGTTTCTTGAACAGTAATCTTATCATATACTGTAAAACCATTGACTAAGTATATATATGACTTGGCCGAATAAAACTGCAAGGCCCTCACCATTTTCTCGATTTTAGAAAATCGGCTGTAACTCGGAAACTAATGCGAATTTTGACCAATGGCAAACGGCTCCCTGACTTATTTTTGACCCCCTACAAGATTGTTTTGATTGACCCCCTAACCCCTTGCCGTTTTTTTCAGCCAAAAAATGAAAGTCGGCGGATCGGATTCTCCTTTTGCTATCTTGTAGAGGGTCAATAGTAAGTCAGCGAGCCG
Organism: Anoplius nigerrimus; assembly: GCA_914767735.1. Taxonomy (NCBI): domain Eukaryota; kingdom Metazoa; phylum Arthropoda; class Insecta; order Hymenoptera; family Pompilidae; genus Anoplius; species Anoplius nigerrimus. The sequence goes on from OU612091.1 coordinate 6,679,548, forward strand.
TTTGTCGTTGGTCAAAATTCGCATTAGTTTCGGAGTTACAGCCGATTTTCTAAAATCGAGAAAATGGTAAGGCTAACCCCTTGCCGTTTTTTTCAGCCAAAAAATGAAAGTCGGCGGATCAGATTCTCCTTTTGCTATCTTGTAGAAGGTCAATAGTAAGTCAGCGAGCCGTTTGTCGTTGGTCAAAATTCGCATTAGTTTCGGAGTTACAGCCGATTTTCTAAAATCGAGAAAATGGTAAGGCTAACCCCTTGCCGTTTTTTTCAGCCAAAAAATGAAAGTCGGCGGATCAGATTCTCCTTTTGCTATCTTGTAGAGGGTCAATAGTAAGTCAGCGAGCCGTTTGTCGTTGGTCAAAATTCGCATTAGTTTCGGAGTTACAGCCGATTTTCTAAAATCGAGAAAATGGTAAGGCTAACCCCTTGCCGTTTTTTTGAGCCAAAAAATGAAAGTCGGCGGATCAGATTCTCCTTTTGCTATCTTGTAGAGGGTCAATAGTAAGTCAGCGAGCCGTTTGTCGTTGGTCAAAATTCGCACTAGTTTCGGAGTTACAGCCGATTTTCTAAAATCGAGAAAATGGTAAGGCTAACCCCTTGCCGTTTTTTTCAGCCAAAAAATGAAAGTCGGCGGATCGGATTCTCCTTTTGCTATCTTGTAGAGGGTCAATAGTAAGTCAGCGAGCCGTTTGTCGTTGGTCAAAATTCGCATTAGTTTCGGAGTTACAGCCGATTTTCTAAAATCGAGAAAATGGTAAGGCTAACGCCTTGCCGTTTTTTTCAGCCAAAAAATGAAAGTCGGCGGATCGGATTCTCCTTTTGCTATCTTGTAGAGGATCAATAGTAAGTCACCGAACCGTTTGCCGTTCCTTGATATTTGCCTTATTTTCGGAGTTACAGCTACCAGAAGATTGACTAAAAACTCGATAAATGATGCAGCACGTAATATTGGTCTTACTTAGCCGCATCGATAGGAAAAGTGTTAATCGTTTCAAGACAGTTTTAAGTGTGTTGCTTATATACCTTTGCGACTATATTAATATTAAATTATTAAAGATAATTATTATGTAAGAAATTGTACGTATGGATGTATGTGGTCTGAGTAGTATGTATGTAGCGTGTATGCGAAAAGTACAACAATTGTATGGGAATTAGATTATAACTATGTAAGAAACATTTTTTACTGTATACTATTTTTCCTTACAATATATGTATTAAACGAAACTCTGCGTTCTCTAATTACTTAGTTATAAGATCCCATATATCCAATATCCCTCGCCGAAACCATGCCTTTTTCTCTCGCAATAAAATTCACAAACTTCGATGAAATCTCATGGGACCACCATATAAATGCCATGGGAGAAGAAGGCCAGCGACTCTTCTATTCATTTCGTATCGTAAATAATTCCATTCTTATGGAAAACACCATGGGAATAGTGAGAAATCATAAAATATACGATGGGACGAAATCTCGGTTAGGATTGGATTCAGTCAAGCGTGAAAATGTCGAAAATCTGACCAAGTAACAGGAACATAGAAGTACCGAAGAGTTGGCACAGCGAAACTCTGCGTGTTCAGTCAAGCGTGACGAACGAACTTTACAAATTTTTCCCAAAATCTGACGAGTTAATAGGAACATAGGAGTACCGAAGAGGTGGCACTATAAAACTCGCCGTGTTCACTCAAGCGTGACGAGCGAACTTTTCGAAATTTTACCCAAAATCGGACGATTTAACAGGAACATAGGAGTACCGAAGAGGTGGCACTGCGAAACTCGGCGTGTTCAGTCAAGCGTGACGATTAACATTTTCAGAATCTTGCCCAATTCTCTCTACTTCTCTATGTTCCAACTTTCCTTTCTCGTTCGTTTTACATATTCTACATACTTCCCATAGGCTATTTGTAATTCTGATTGCTTTTACTGATACTGAACGTGTAGCTTATGGTTTCCTTATGGTTTTCTTATGGTTTTTGCTGATATTCTTATCTATTTAACTTAGAATTAATTCCTATCATTGTCAATGGGTTTCCTATGGCGTTTCTGCTCTTGTAGTATTCTTTAAAAATACTTACCGTACACTTTATGGATTTTATGGCTTCCCTTTGGTTCGGATGGTGTTTGATTATCTTGCCATTCTCGAAGTATTGTTGTATGGATTTTTAAACTTCCCGAAGTGAACAACGATGGACTTATAACTATTGTAAACGACGATGGGGAATGGGTGGGTAAGGAAAGTAATCACTGAACGCTTATTTTGGTTTAACTTCTAGTATATTGTAAAACCAGTAAATAATTACATTTTATTTTCCTTAATAAATTGTCTACGACGGAGTCGGAACACTCACTCGGCTCGCGACACAGTTCACGGCTTCGCCACCGGTGGCAGCATCTCCCGGGCAGTACACGCTGCGCCATCTCTGCGACAGAGTCGGAACTCACTGGACTCTCGACGCAGTTCGCGGCTTCGCCACCGGTGGCAGCACCTCCCGGGCAGTACACGTTGCGCCATCTCTGCGACAGAGTCGGAACTCACTCGACTCTCGACACAGTTCGCGACTTCGCCACCGGTGGCAGCACCTCCCGGGCAGTACACGTGGCGCCATCTGTACGTGGAAGTTAGAACTCAGTTCTCAACAGCGTTCCGAGTTTGCATTGAATGCAATTACGAACATATTTAAATCGTTACAAAATTATATGAATCGTACTTGTGTCGCGACTCAGGGACAATAGTCGCTAACGCAAATGGAATTCTCTGACTTATTTAGAATGATTTTACAGTGAGGGTTATAGGTTGGCACCGAGAAATTGAGCGTGGGACAATTCGTATGAAAATTACCAATTAATTCCATCCTGTGTATTTGTTCTTTTCATAAACCATACAAGTTTTATCTGAGGCATTCTATTTTAGATTTAAAGATGTGAGAAATGAGAAGCGTATCATTGATGTACCTGTTTTGCGCCGCTCAGAATTTTACATCTTTTAAGGGAACATGTCAAAGAAAATGTTCGCCGATCACATAGATTTCTGCAATTTTTCCAGAAGATTCACTTAATGAACATAAATTTGCAATAATTTTCAACACCGTAATTGCTTAACTTTATTCATCCATTGACAGAAAATGTAGTTAATCAAGTTAAAAGAATGCATTTAATATGAAGTCCCACGTCGAATGTTTTCCTTCCAACGATTTTCCATTTATCTCGCCTTTAAGAATTAAAAAATATTTGGACACAAGATATTTGTACTGTAATTGCTACAATTTCACCCGTATACCATGAAACAGAATGACACATTGCGTACTTTCCATTGATAAAAACGACTAAAATTTCTGCGCAGTCGGGACACGTAAAGTTTAAAAAGAAGTATTACTCTCTCTAACGACAAGTTTGACACAAACGTTTAATAAGAGGGATCTTTGATATCAAATCCATTCTCGGATTCTTCGATCAGTTTGCCTGTACACAGGCTGAGGAAATTCGTAAGATGCACACAAATGTGTTCACTTTGTGCGAATACTGGTTGACACACATAGATGAGAACATGTAAATTGCACTCACGTGCGAATATACGACTCGTTTGAAAGTCCCATTCTCTAATGTTTGAGAGCGCACACAAATTGCACTAATTTCAAACTGTCCCCTACGTCCATTACGCAGATTGGACAGAGCTATAACGATAAACGCAGATTCTGTGGTCAGTCAAATGGGCAGATTACGTGCGACGCACAAACGACCAACGGATATTGCGTAACGGACGATTCGTTCGTGAAAACCATGAAGTTTCGGATTTCGGTGCGTATGGTAAAAGGAGTTCAACAAAGAAAACGTCGATGAAGGAAGAACATAGATTTGATAAAAGTTTCAGTTTTATGGGGGGTTTTAAAAGGAGGAGGTAACAGATTGTTTGCTCGCTTCTTCATCTCCTTTCCTTTCACAAATTCTCAATCTCGTTCTGCACATTATCGGATCGATATATGGACGCAACTTTCCTTATGAAATCTTACGAATTGGCGAATTCGAAAAAGTGATTATGGCTATTGTGCAGGAGCAATTCTTGAGGTCTCTCTCCGTAATTCGAGGAAACTATGTACGCCTCTCATTGACAAACGCAGGAAAGAACATATTACCGGTGTCGGAAAAAGTGAGGGAAAGGGTAAAGATAAGGATGACGATTAATAATGGACGAGACGGATGATAAACGCAATAGTAAATGCACGCCAACAGCTAAATAAAAAATGCAGTCGTTTACGCAGTTCTAGTCAAGATAATCTACAGCTCGCCACAGTCCTGAATGACAATCTTCTTGCTGGTCTTCCCATTGGCACCTCCCAAAGATTCCATCTGAAATAACAATTAGCCATTTTGAGTTTATACGATCTTTGCTGAAGAACAATATAGCTAAACAACGTAAATCAAACAAAATTGTCTTATAGTTTCTTATGTCTTGAGAAGCATTCATACTAATTCACTGTACCTTTCTAACAACATCCATTCCTTCCACAACCTTGCCAAACACGACGTGTTTGCCGTCCAACCAACTAGTCTTGTTGGTGGTAATGAAGAACTGGCTACCGTTGGTGTCGGGTCCAGCATTTGCCATGGACAGTATGCCGGGTTCCGTGTGCTGGAGGGTGAAGTTCTCATCACGGAAGCGTTGTCCATAAATGGACTTTCCACCGGAGCCGTTGTGGTGGGTGAAGTCACCACCTTGGCACATGAAGTCAGGGATCACCCTGTGGAAACAGCTTGATTTGTAACCGAATCCCTTCTCTCCGGTGCAGAGAGCTCGGAAATTCTCAGCCGTTTTTGGAACCACATCGCTGCGGAGCTAAAATGAGAAGCAACAGAGAGGCATTAGACCTATATCACATTGATGAAAAAATGTGAGAAAATTCTATCACAAAACGTGGTACGCAGAAAGCATGCCGAACCAAACAAGAACAAGTTGCTCTCTTAGAGACAATAAAATAACCTTAAAGATTGAAAAATATGGAACGAATTCCGAACAATTATAGAATAAAATAATACAAATCAATTACAACGTACAATAGGCAAAGTGTCGAATAAGTTTATCAAGTAAAGCTGTAGAGAGCGCGAAAAAGGTGGCTTAAAGCTGAATGGAAAAATACTAGGAGCACGCTCGCCATGCTTCCGCTACATGACCTTGCACCCTTCCCAACCCACGACGACATAGCCTCCAAACCGCAACGTGCTTATCAAAACCCATAATTCCACCTAGCAAAACGAATTTTCCCACAAAACTGCATAGAACAATTACGGATCTAACGTGAAGTTCATCGAAAAGGCGTGATCAAGCCGGAATGTTATGTTCGGCAAAAATTCAAGATGGCCGGTTTGCCTCGGCCAACTCGAGTCGCCGACTAAAATTCGCGCAAACGGGAGCTTGGCGCGTGCAATTTTTTAGCTACCTCCATCACGATGCGGCCCATCTTCTTATTGTCGGCGACGATGTCGAAGTAAACAAGTGGCAGACCCATGTCTTTGGCGGAATCGGCGTAGCTTCGTAGATTGAATGCAAAGGACGGTCGACCCGAGCGGGCGGTTGCTCCGAAATGACTCAAACGGCTGAAGGTCGAATCAATTGACAGACGACAAATCGATCTCAACGCCATTTCCTTCCCTCGGTATACCCTGGTGCTGCGATCTAGTCGATTCGCCCGAGATGGTATGGCAGTCTCTCTCTCGATCTCTCGACCGGCCTCTCTTTTCTACATGCGATTGCACGCTACTTCCGTGCACGGAATTTTCATTGACTTTGGAACAAATACGCGACGGTAGGTTCGATTATTATGTAATACGGGACGAAGAGATCTTTTCCTTCGGCGAGGAGAGCTAATGGTATTGATCGAATTGACCAATCCGAATCTTACGTGATGCGTAGAAGAAGCGAGTAATCGCGACCAATCAGGAATGTCGACTGGCTTCAAACGGGAAGTGACGAAATTTGGTGTCGGTAGCCACGGTCGAAGATTGATTTGTATTTCGATTAGGAGGATGCGATGGTTTGAAAATTTGACAAATAATATGTATTATGTAAGGATTAGAAATGAAGTGGAATAAAAAACTGAGCAATACATTATATGCGCCATCTGGAGACGTGGGCCAACACTACAACGACCATTTTTTGAATTTGTTTCCTGTCGATAAGGTAGAAAACTACCTTGCGGCTATGGTTTTGTTTGGTTCGGTTAGTCTATTTACGTTTTGTTTTGAATGTGCAGCAAATGAATAAACAGTCAATTGTATTAACTAGGTTTTTACTATCACTCTTGAATACTTTATTATTACAGCCTATGGCAAGTGTCATTAATCATTAATTAGTCTTAATCGCTCAGAGATATTCTAAGAGATAGGTAAGTGTCAATCCATTCATGCTTTGTTTAACAGCATGCATCAGGTTGGAATAATATACAAATCAGAATGGAAATTCTGGATGAGCTCTTATACCTTTCAAGAAACTAAAGTCACAGACTCTACCAGATTCGCCTAAATCCAAGGTTTCCAATGCAGTCATATCGTCAGATTTCAGTTCCCAGTCATGTACTTGTAAATTCTCCTTGATTCTTTGTGGATTTGTACTTTTTGGAATTGCAGCTATTCCACGTTGAAGCGTATATCTAAGCAGTATTTGGGCGGGAGTTTTCTCATATTTCTTGGCAAGGTCGATTACCACTGGATTTGTCAACAAGTCAGGTAATACATTTTCTTTCCCTAGCATCTTTACTAAACCTCGAGAACCCAAAGGAGAGTATGCTGTTATTGTAATGTTGTTGTTTTCACAAAACTGTACCTATAATATACAATATATTGTGTTTATGTTACAACACATCAACATGTATGTATAGTAGTGAAATCAAATATAAACATACAAGTTCCCTCTGCTGGAAGTACACATGCAATTCTATCTGCAGATTAGCAATAGGCATCTTTGCATTTTCTATGAGTTTTTTTAGTTGTTCAATATTAAAGTTTGAAACACCTATTGCCTTGGTACGTCCTTCCTTGACTTGTTCCTCCATTTCTTTCCAGATCTTTGCGTGGTCAGTTGTGGCATCAAACATAATCTCTCCATCCTCATTAAATGGATGTAAATCTTCGCCAACTTCTTGGAAAGAGAATGGTGTATGAATCAGGTACAAGTCTAAATAGTCCAGCTGAAGTTTCTCCAACGATCTCTTAATCCATTTCTCTATCCCTCCTGGCCTGTTACCGGAAGGTGGCACCTTCGTTACTATAAACAATTCTGATCTAGAAACTCTTCCGGAATCAATCCACCTTTTTAAAACTTTCCCAATGACAGCTTCATTCTCATATACTGGAGCTGTGTCTATGTGCCTATATCCAGCTTCCAAAGCATTTTCTAATGCTGCCTCCAAAATCTCTTCTTTTGCCTATCATAATTAGTGTTGTAACATCTTGTATAAATAGAATACACAGTATCGGTGTCATTAAAAAGATTATGTTAAATTGAATTCATATTTAATTTATTACAATTATCTTTGTAACTTACTTGCCAGGTTCCAAAACCCAAAGAGGGCATTTTGACACCATAGCTTGGCAATTCAATGTACCTTTTGGTTGCCATCTCTGATCGTTACTTCGGAAGAACTGATCGCGTACTGCGGATAGAAGCAGGAATGTCATCAAAGTTCCGCGACGCTTCCACCACCCAACACCATAAGCCGGCAGTTATCTTCACTTGACTTTCACCACTTTGTTGCTTACCCTTCTCTTGTCCTTGCGTGCTCATTCGACCGACACACCGGGACATGTACTTATTGCATGTCTTATTGCAGTAATTTACCGTTTTATTTGATCCCGTGTTCGCGCGCGTAACACTTCCGACATAGGACAAAAAACAATCCGTATCATTATCCTGTGTATCCATTCTCTGACATTAACGAGTAATAACATTGCACACGGTTTTTTTTTAACGAAAAAGGAATGGAAGCCACGGCAATAAAGTATTTTCAGTAGATTCCGCTCTATCGCGGATTCCATAACTGGAAAGTACTTGTCCCGATGCCCTTGTATTCTAATTAAAAGTAGGTCAAAAGAGAAATTCGGCTCTTCCTCCTTTTCCTCAGACTCTCTCTGCTTTTGAAGCGCTGTAAATGAAGTGCAGCGCGTCGTCTGTCACGAGTCTATCGAATGTCTAACAGAGCATATTTTACTTTACAGATTGAGATTAACCAACGCATTTCCGAATTGTTTCCTCTAAATGCTACAAGCGCAATTAATACCCAATGTATATTTGCATTCATTGCGGTGCCGAGCTGGAAGAACTTTACAGGCGATATTGCCCGAGCGTTCTCAAGGTTCTAAAATGTGTGAGTAACGCGCTTATACCTCATACTATCCGCAATCTTAACGAGAAAAAAGGATCGTATAAGCACATTGTTGCAATGGGACAGTCTTGCGCAACACTGCGCTATACAGATTTGCTCAAGTATGCGCATTAATTTCAGGAGAAGTGTGCGCAAATCGCGGATAAGTACATCGAGTACGATCCCGTAATAGTTTTCCTCGACCTGGTTCTGATCGAGAAGCAGGCGTATCGTCACCTGCTGTACAACAGCGAATTCAAGTCCTACTGGAAGCTGATGATAATACTATGGCTAGGCGAGTCGTTCGCAGCCTGGTTCTCCTGCAACCTGAACGGAAAGGATTCCAGCATGTTCGTCGGCGAGGATGCCGGTGACATGATCTTTCAAGGAACCTGCGACTTCTACCTCGTACTGTTCCAAACGGCCATGTCGTTAGGCGCCTTCGTGTGCGCGGTCGTCGTAATAACGGAACTTTATTGGCTACTAATTGCTGGCAAGCGGCCACACAAGTATAAAGTATCGGATCTGTGCAAGGCACTCGTCATCGGCGGCTGTGCGAAATTGCTCGGTCTGCTGAGCATAGTCTGGAGGCAAATTGCCACCACTGGCGCACATTACGTTCTCATACAAGGCTACACCCTACTATGCCTTCTAACTGCCTACTCAGGTAAGGTCACGTTCAAAGCGGTTGAAAGAATGATCAGTAAGAAGGTTTGCTCTAAAACAGTTACAGCCTGCGTTTCGTTCTTTTATTTTTTATAGTTATAATCTTTTTCTTAGACGACGGTCATCGAGTCGTACATATATCGTAGGATAATTGGGATTCTCGTGCTCGCTGAATCTTTTAATTCCCGCTCTCTTTTTTTGTCCAGTTGTGTGCAAGAATGGGAAGGTCGGATCCTTCGTCAGCCTGACCGGCGGATTTTTGGCTCACAATTATGTCTCTAGCGCTCTCTCTACGCTGCCTGCATCCAACAACGATTATACCGCGGCGTTAGTCTAATGGGAGAGTAAGCTTGGGGTAATACCGCTGTTGGGACTTTGTCGATCAGGCATCCTTCACCGGTTGTATGCTCCAGCCGAGTACCAGCCTGTCGAAGCCGCACGAGAATAAGTTACAGGTACCACCGTCTTCCGCCCAGGCGACAGAGCAGACCATGCGTCGATGTCCCTGCAAAAGCATTTCAGTTTGCAAGCAATCGTAATGCGTCGTGTTCTCGAACCATAATAAATATTGTCCGAGATATTGTACATGTGATTATGTCATCTATGTTTCTCACTCCTGCCAAGTATAGGATCAATGAAACATATTGTGGTCTTTAACCCATTAGTCGCCAGTGTCCCATTTTTGGGACACATTTTCAAATTGTTTTCTTTTAATAACTTGAACTTCCAAGTACATATACAGTTAATTTAATTTTTTTTTTTAATTTTGTACTGCGGCGGTAATGGGTTAAAGAATTAAATACACATTTTAGTAAGAGTGATGAAGATAAATGGTGTTGCAATTTGTATGTATGAATGTTGCATTAAATGATTTATAAAGGTTTTAAAGTTGAAGCGGTCATTTTACCTGTCTACTCGTTCGAGGTAGCCTGGCCAATCTTTGTCCGCTCAGGTCGAACAGACGAATTTGCCTATTGTCATGAGGTATTGCCACTATCCCGTTGCTCGACACTGCCAACCTGTTGGCAGCGCTATCACCGCGAATTGTCGCTAAAGGACTCCGGATATTGCGTAATTCCCAAACTTTGACGCTTCTATCGTCGGATCCTGATACTATCTTATCTTCCCTTGTAAACACAGCCGAAGTTACCGTCCTAAAAATTGATAAACGAGCGTTTAACCGAACGGTATTAATCGGTTTAAACCGGTCTGTCTAAAAGTCTTACTCCGTATGCCCTTGGAATACTGAAACTGAGTGAATGGGTTCCCTGATATCCCACAAACGAAAAGTACTATCTCTGCTGGAAGTGACACAGAGACGTTGCGTATGATGAGTCGAAACATGGGACAATTCCTGATCATGTCCGCACAGCGTATGAATCACTTCTCCAGTCTCTGCGTCATACAAATTTGCTGTCCTATCCCAGGAAGCTGTAACCAACTGTTCCGCTCCTGGTAGCCAGTCAGCTGCCATTACAACTCCTGTATGTCCAACCAGCTCTCTGATTGGTGTCCTTAAAGTCGGTGGTTCTTCCTGTTCCTCATTCCCACCACCAATTATTGCACCGCCAGTATTGTTTCCAGTAATCCTGTCTGTTGGACAACCGAGAGACGACTGCTGCACTTCTTCTAGTGATGGCACTCTTTTTGGTAAATCCCAGTCAACGGCAGCTTGCCAAACATGTGCACATCCATCACCGCTGGCTGTCAAAGCCAGGTCTCGTGTCGGATGGAATCGCACAGAATTTACGGATCCATTGTGACCTATGTATTGTAGCAAGCAGCGGCCAGAGTCCATTGCCCAGACCCGGGCTGTATGGTCGGCTGAAGCGGTTGCGATTATTGGTTGTCCGGTTCGTCCGACTGATACTTCCCAAACCCCATCTCGATGGCCAGTGTACTCTCGCTGCATGCTACAAGACATACTGGGATTTTTGAAGCTTGAGACTATTTTGCTTGTTTGAGCTTTCAGTTTATGTGAGGCTTTGACCTTTTGTGCCAATGTATTGCCAGCTGTTGTGTTTATTGCTGGAATGAAAGAAGTGCAAAACTGATTACTCTGTGCATCTTTTTTTTCTTCAAGCACTTACATTTTTGTTTGGCAAGGTTTTTGGTATCTGGGTAATCCATGAGGTCACCTGGTGGTAGACTCCTCTCTCCGGATCCATAACAGTCTCGCTCGTACCTGTCATTCAGTATGTCTATCTTTTCTTGTACTGTGGGAAAAAATTTCAGGTGAGTGTAAATAGACCTGTTGCATCCTTTATAAAAAAAAAAAAGACTGTATGGATTCTTACATCCAAGATTTTCTGCACAGACAATTTCAAACTCCTTCTCGATTTGCTGGAAGAGATCCAGTAAGCGGCAGCGTAGTGCCGGTGGGATAGAACTGTCCTCTGCATCAGAACGAAAGCTTACATAGTGCAAAGCTGTCGATTGTAGTGGTGTCGATCCACTTTGACTTTGTTGCGACTGTAACTCTGTATCTGTACTACTCTGTACTCTCGGTATGGAAATCCTTTTCACTTTCCCACCGGACTTACTTCCAGTATTGACAGGAGGTTCTCCAGGCATGGCTCACGGTTGACACTCCTCACACACACTCACAGGCCAGGAATTCTTCGACAATCTCTTCTCAAGTATACACCTGTCACGAATCTCACCTCACCGTATCATTTCTCTGTTTCCCTCTCTCTCTCCCCTAAATTGTGACTAGTGAAACACGCTTCGAATTACGTGCAGTGCGCAATTAACGTTAATGACGCACACGAATAATGGGACCTATTCGATGACTTCTACGTGCTTGATGTCCTCTTACTTCGAATGACGTATGGGAACGAATAATTCGAATACTTGTTTTTTTTTTCCTTCCCTTAGCGCAATGACAATTTTGATCGAAGACACCACCACTAAATACTGTGCATCCTATATATTCCGATCCGGGCAGCTACATTTATACGAACGTATATCCGCTATCTACAGACTAAACGTTACATGTTCGATTCATTCTACGACGTGAACGCATGACAGGAGTGTCGTTTACAATTTGATAGACAACTAGTCGATAATACCAACTGAAACATTATTACAGCGGAATAGGTGTTGGGAGCAGTTGGGAGGAAAGAAAAGGAATGAGATTCTCTTCTCGCAGAGAGGTCGACTGTGATCGATCGGGAATTATAGTTCCATAATTTTCCGTACAGGTGGCAGCACTTCCCAGGCCGACTTTTCAAATTATCCGAATTACTTCAATTAAATTCTAGCGTCAATTGTGTGTAATTGCTAATAAATCTTTTAATATAAATAAAAAAAAATTTGTCATTTGTTTCCTTGTAGAGAACAAACTGTGATCTTACAGGATATTCATATGTCGAGGAAAGTGGGAAGTTTATAATTTGTGAAGACCGTGATGTTGTGAAATGAACAGTTTCTCAGAGTATATTTACAATAAAATGTTCCTAAATATCCGATACAATTTCAGATAGATCGTTTTAACATAGGCGAACAATTTGAACAACAAGATTACTTAAAACGCTGCTTGCGCAGCACCTTGCACTTATCCTGCTTGAATCTATTAAAATACGCACATGATGCTTTGCATCCGCTTTATTTTCTTCTCGATTTCCGTTCGCGAATTCTTCAGAAACGGTAAAACAACAGGATTCTAACTTTGACAGTTTAACGAGCCACGCTGTTAATAAATTACGGCAACTCTTTTATCCATCGCGAACGACGATATCGATTTACAAATCGTTTCGAATTACAGAGAACACCGGCTGTCTGCTATTTTAAATCATAAACTATTTACTCTATATATCGGTCGGTGTTGTATGTGCGTGTGCGCGTTATTATCTGTTCGATATCGCATGCGCATTCGTAATGTTCGATAATGATTCAGCGATTCGTAATTTCCTGCTGGCGCGTGTATGACGAAGAAAAGAAAACCCCCCGGGAGGAAAGAAATGCTGAAAAATACTGTTTCCGTGTCTCTTCTTTTTTTTCCGTCCGCAACCGTTCCCACGGACAAAGCCCAGAAAACTCTCACACATGCGCATTCAGATGTAATTGCCAAAAATCGCAAGCCCCACAGGCTCCGCTCGCTACTTCATTCTTTTCTTCATTCCTGTCTTTAGTTTCTCGCGAAAGAGCGGAGAGCGCAACCGCGACAATATTAAGAAAATATCCTACTTTTTTTCCGTACAGCCGGAAAGGTTGCGACGTGTACGCGTGTTAAATGTTTTGTACAATAACGGATGATGGCGTGTGCCCGAATCGAAGCGCACGAAACCGAGAGAGAAGGTGCGTGCCTGAGGAACGGGTTCATCTTGATATTAACCTTCCCACCTGATCGTAATCGAGACTCCGGATATTGTACAACAACGCTGACTGATAAGTACGATCGCGGACGAGACTTAACAATTACAACGGTACCATACATTTACAGCGTTTACGAAGAATGTTAATATACCAATAGCAAGTTTTCGTCTACGTGTCTGTGTACGATGTGTGTATACTGTGTGTACACCGTGTATATACTGCGTGTGTGCCTGTCTTCCGTGGACGTGTATCGTTTCACCTACATTCCTCGCTTTTTAAAACCCCGAGAATTAATACTACCTTCCTTTTATTTTGAAAGCTGCTTATCTGTTAAAAAGAGTTATAAGGTTTCCTTTTTCTCATACGCATATCAGCTCTGAGTCGCAAGTGTTATCGAGGCGATTAAAATTACTAATAGGCTAGACACGGTGCGCTTAAGTAGCAGTGGTACGGAAACTGGGTACCGTCAAAGGGTGATCACGCTTTCCCGACCTGCGCCCACGCCGATCCATTTGACTGTAACAGCAGAAAGCAAAGAGTCCATTAAGTCTTACGTGTACGTATGGCATGCCTCGTGGAATATTTCACATTAAAGAAGCGATCACGAACGTCTGCCGGTCGTTTGCGACATTTTCGCAAGGAAGGCACGCAAGATGCTTCATGACAATTATTTCAAGCATTTCGACGGTCGCTTTAATTATGCTGTAACTGCACGAAAACGGCTGACATGCTATTTATTGGCTCGGTTTTGCCGATGCCAGTTAAATCCGCCGCAATCGAACCGGTGCAATCCAACCAGTTTCGTGAGTTCGTTTTTTTTGCGTCACAGGGTCGTGCTCGTACCTGGTACACCCAAATTATCCTCTATGACTTGTATGTATTTTCGTGCATTTGGCGGAAGCTTGTCCAAGGAACGCACGCCCTCCGTAGTCGACTGCCAGCCTTCCAGTCTTTCGTATATGACTTCTACCTTGGCCAGGTCCGAGACACTGCTTGGGTAATAGTCGATCTCCTTGCCATTCAATCGGTAGCCGACGCACACTTTAATCTCAGGCAGGGTATCGAGAATGTCCAGTTTCGTTAAACATATAGCAGTGTATCTATTAAATAAAAGATAATAGAAAAATAAAGAGATGATCTGTAGATATATAATATAAAGAATTTATAGGTTTCTTATGTCTACGATATAGGAAAAGAAGAGATAACAATTTAATTTAACCTACCCATTGACCAAGCTCGTGAACTTAAGAAGCGTTAAATCCAGCCATCCACAGCGCCTTTTCCTCTTCGTGGTGACGCCGACTTCATGACCCCTCTTCTGCAGTAGCTCACCAGTAGCATCTAGGAGTTCTGTTGGGAATGGACCATCGCCGACTCTGGTCGTGTACGCCTTCACGACGCCCACTACTTCTCCAATCGTATTCGGTGGCAAGCCAAGCCCTGTGCAAACTCCTCCGATACTGCAGTTTGAACTGGTCACGTAAGGATAAGTACCGAAGTCGATGTCCAGCATGGCAGCGTTGGCACCCTCGACCAGCACCTTTTTACCCTCTCTCAGAGCCTGGTGTAAATACTGAACAGTTTCCTTGACAAACGGTCTGATGCGTTCTGCATATCTGAGGAAAAGTGATTCTCACATTTTAGCATCGACCGACATTATGATTTTAATAAATTTATTAATATTGCGTATATATTGAATACTGTATTAACATATTTCTGTAACTGAAACAGATGTAAGATAATGAATACGGAGCTTCTTAATAGACCTGTGTTATCGTTTAGTCAAGGTTCTCCCAGCTTAATTGTTACTGTACGTCATTTCGGTACTTACCCCTTGTAGCGTTCCAATTCATCCTTAACATCGACTTGCAACGCCGGGAACATTTTCTGGTAAGAGGTGACCAGCGTAATGAATTTCTCGGAGAACTTATCATAGTCTCCGAGAAGGTCGCCGATTCTCAAACCATTTCTGGCAGCTTTGCTAGAGTAAGTTGGGCCTATGCCCTTCTTTGTGGTTCCCAACGATTGGGTACCTTTCTCTAACTCTTGCAAGCCATCCACCTGTTGATGAAAATCAAACACCATATGCGCCCGATCGGATATTATAAGCCTATCTTTCCAATTCTTGAGACCCTTTGACTCGTTCTTCTCGAGTTCGTCAAACAGACCCGGCAGGTGAATGACGACTCCATTGCCTGTGAACAGAGTACAGCTGTTTTACATTCTGGTGAATGGAAATGTTTCGCTTAATAAAGCGACATGATAAGCCATGGCACTTTGATTTTGCTACCTTTCACTAATCACTGAGCACAGTAATATGCATTAATTGAGACTTAAAGGAAGTTACAAAACAAATAAAAAGATTTGTGATAAGAAAAGAATATAAAGGATAGCAAGAGGGAGGAGAGTGAAAAAGGGGAAGTGGAAAATAGGAATTGTCAAATTGCTTCTATATGATAATGGTAAATAACAAGTTTGTTATTATTTTCTTCTAGGACTCTATAGCAATTCTGATGCTCTTGTTACTAACAAAACATTTTCCTCAATTATTAGGTTGTACTAGGCGAGAATTGAGGAAAATGCAGCTCAATGAATTTTATTTTGTTGTGATTTTATAGGATGTCATTACCTATAACGGATTTGCATCTGGGATTGATTATTCCACTAGGCAGAAGGTGAAAGTCGAATTCGGCACCTTCTACAACTACAGTATGCCCTGCATTATTTCCACCCTGCGAAATTATAGCAATATTTGAAGAGTCGGGGCCATCCAACAATTTCTGATGGATTATGTTTTGTTAACAGAGAAAATAGAAGAACGACAAGAACGACTTCACAGGTACAAGGGAAAGACTGTGGACGTATCTGCTTATATACATAATCTTTTTCAATAATCTGCTCTATCAGAATTTTTGGCACAGTAATTTAAAATTGATGGCCATTTATATTGGCCAGGGTATAGAGTAGAATTCTTAGAAGGCTCAAATGTTAAACAAAATTGACATCTGTGCCAAATGTTCTCTATTATATTATCAACATGGCAATTGAGTAGTGACATTTGAGACATAGCTATCTTCAAGGTATGCAAATATATAGATAATGATATGCCGCTAATGATATACGCATGGAAATGTTTTTCTCAGTGGCCACCAAGCAAACAGGTATTCTGTAATATATTGAAGATGATTCATGTCCTAGAAAGTCATAGAGAACAAATCAATTTCATCGCTTTACACCGCCAACCGCATATTTACATATGCAGTTCGCTTCACAGAAATCAACAAGCTTCAAATTAAGAATGACGATCGTATATCATGACCCTCATACCAAAGTACATTGATCGACTAAATGAATTTTCATTCAACCAAATACTCAGCGATAATTAAGCTATCCTCTACAAAATAAACAAGGTACGTGCCCATACGATTAGGTTCACAATATTTCAACGTAACAAGCTGCTCGTACAAGTAGCATTTGTCAAAATAGCATAATCCTGACACGACCTGAGCGAAAGTAGATCCCCCACCCCTCACGACCACCTATTTATATGTACAAACTATAACCTTGCTCCGAATTTTTCTGTCTGCCGATGATCGGAAATCTTAGCGGAAAGCGCCGAGCCCATCGACCGATACCCCCTTTGCCTCCCGCCGATTCATCATCGTCACGTCTCAAAATACGTCCGACAAACGCCAGACATTCGTCCAAGAACTTTGACAAAAATTTTCGCGGGCAGCACCGTCAGCAACGTGGTACCGTCACGAGGTCTGTCGATCGTTATAAAACACCCGCAGCCGAAAAATACGTTTTTCTACGCCGACCCACAGCACGTCCATTCCATCCCACATATCTGCGCGCCTATCTTGGCGCGCGCGTGGTCTCCTCGAGCATGAGACAGAAAGAGAGAGAGAGAAAGAAAGCAGGGGCGGAAAAAAATTCTCGCGCAAAACGTACTTGACACCTGCAGACGATGTCGGCATCGGTCGCCAGCATGTCGACGACTTTTCCCTTGCCCTCGTCGCCCCACTGGGCTCCCAGAACCACGGTGACCTTCGAGATCGAGCTGACCGACGTCCTCTGCTTCTTCCTCGGCGAGGCGAGTCCGCCGCCGTCGCCGTTCGCCTGCTGAACGGAATTCTGCATCCTCGGACAGACGGACATCCTTAGACTTCTAGCTGGACGCCGATGAGACTCCCTACGAGCGACAGTCCTCCACAGTCTTCCTACCCGGCCGCTTGAGACGTGCGAAATCGACCAGGTTCGACGAACGTGGACCCCCTAACGGCACGCCGGAACGTTCTATTCCGTAGCAGACGACTCGCGCGCAAGACGGCCTCCGCTCTTCCTGACCCTGGCTCTACCTGCCTGGGCTGAGTGCCGTGTGCTACCCGTTCCCACACTCTCGAGACACTGGCGAGGATGGCGGCGACGTCCACCAACGTCCACCGATTCCGCTCTCCGCAACCCGCGCCCAGGATCCCTACTCCGAGGAAGACGAGCTTCTTTGTAGGAACGCTCACGGACCTCCAACACAGTCACATCCACTCCCACCACGATCCTGACTTCTCCTACCCTGGCACCGCTAACGTCAGCTTCTCTATGAGCGGAGGTATGGCGCCTTTTTTCGTCACGATGGGACCTGCAACGAGAAACCTGAATTATTGTTTTAACAGAGATTAGAACGTGGACGATGAACGATGGGTGCGTTACGTTCTTGCATTTGCTGGGAGCGAATGGGTAGTGGAAATTGGAGATGTTGATAAGGTTGGTTATTGGAGCAAAGATTAAGCGAGAATGATTGTTCGATAGGATATTTCAGAATTTTAAATATAAAATAAACTTAATAACGAAAAATAGTACTTAATAACGTTGGAGTATGAGACCCTTGACGGTAATGAGAATATTTCAGCGAGGTTGCAACAGGCTGTCAATGGCTCGGTAATCTAACTATTCCACTCGGCTGTCGCTAGGTACCGTAACTGGAAAATTTCATTTGCGAACAAGTGAAGCAATTACCCTGGACTAGGCTCGCCGTTCCTATCGTTCGTATATGAAGGTAGTTTTAACCGCCAAACGCAATGTGGCGCTGAGTTCCTGCGGAAAACTGAGCGCGATAGAGAGAGAAAGAGAGAGAGAGAGGGAAAGAGTGAAAGAGAGAGAGAGAAGGAGCAGCGTTTGTTAACTCAAAAATATGACAAGGCGGTCTCGCCAACAGTTGTCAAGGTCGGCTGCGAATTTCGCGGCCGAATATATGCTGCGCTGACCATAAAGCGCTCCCGAGATGCTTAGCTTTTCCGGGCCTTATTTAACGGCCCATTAAGATAAAAGCCAGAGCACGCGGCCTGCCAGAGAAGCTGGGCGGGAAATTTCGTCAAGAGGCGAACAGAGACA
This sequence comes from Anoplius nigerrimus, assembly GCA_914767735.1. Lineage (NCBI taxonomy): Eukaryota > Metazoa > Arthropoda > Insecta > Hymenoptera > Pompilidae > Anoplius > Anoplius nigerrimus. The sequence continues at coordinate 6,698,267 of OU612091.1, forward strand.
GACAGAGAAAGCCAGAAACAGACAGAAACTGTCATAGAACTTTGTAATGGGTGACACTGAATGAATGATCGTCATTGAGGAATTTTTTGCCGGGAAACAAAAAGAAATATCGTTCAGCCGTGCGAACCGCGGCGCGTGTTAGGCCATTCGCAAGAGAGCGCAAAAATTACGTAAGAAAAATTGAACGTAATAGCGGGCAAGCTCGCATGTGTGTGCGTGCGTGCGCACACGTTTGTCCTTGCCTAACGACACGTGGACGTGTCAGTGTGTACCTTTCCGTGTGCTGTGCGCCCATGTGTGCCTTGAACAGAGTAAGTGTATGTAAGAGAGAGAGAGAGAGAGGAACCGAGTTGGAGAGCAGGATTGAGAGAGACGAACGAAAAGTTAAAGGAGGACGAAGAGAGTTTCGATTTAACAAGAAGTACGTTTTTAGACATGAAACCACTAATGGAAGTTAAACGTCGGTTGTTTAAATAGATTATTCCTGTATAGGTGACATGTTTCACGATAAAATAGAACCATGTGACTCTGCCTGACGTATATACAGAGACCTAAACGTGTATATGCCATTAAAACCGTCCGGTCATTGATACATTTGCCTCAATTCAAACCTCGCTCAAAATGTAGAATAAAAATCCCCCGCAAAAATACACACCTTCCTCCATCAAAGCCCATCTTCAACCTAATACTCTCGTGGCATCTCAGGTTCCATTTTCATCTCCAAAGCCACCAGACTCAAGATCTAAGAAAGAATTACGTATCAACATTATGCTAACATGGATCAGGCCTTTATTTTCGATCAACTCTCGAACGTGGTTAATGGAAGTATTACCGGATTAGCGCCCCGTCGCGCTCAAATTAAGCAAGCATCGGCGAGCAGTACATCTGCCCCCTTGGGATCCGCAGACGGTGGTCCTCGAGGCCGCAACAGTATCAATTACATTGTTGTTACTGGCAAAGAGAAGGAGGGGTGCGGCGAGATGCGGTCAGATAATGCACTGGTATAAGAGCATGCACAAAGGGCAGGTAGGGCGTTAGGGTACCTCGTACTCACGGCTCGCGAGGCAAGCACTATGACCCTGGCCCTCCAACCTGGCCCTCCACCCTGGCTCCCGTGAAAGCGATCCGCAACGCGATACCCCGAACGATCAGGGCACCGATGTGCAACAATCCGTTTAATTCGCAACCACGTCCAAGGACCGAATCCGCGAGGCTCATGGGGGTCCGCGAACTTCTGTTTGCCAACACACGACAGAACCCTGCACGAGCCCTCCTATAAAGAGAGCGAAGGGCGCACCTAAAACATTCTAGTCAGACTACCCGCGATGAGCAGAGCGAAGCCTCCCAGGTCAGGTCATCAGGCTAGCGACTTCAGCATAGCTCGCATCCTATCCGACCGTTCCGTCGGCCACAAGTCCAGGCTCCTTCCTGTCGAGGAGGTGAAGAGAGAGGTCGAGAGGGATTCTGGGCTCGATCGGTCGGAGGTTTGTCCTACCGACGACCTTCAGGCGACGGACGCGGACCGCAGCGTCCAGTTATCGGGAAGGTTTCGCGAGGATGGCGTCGCATTGCGCGAGAAGTGCCGTGATAAGGATCCGGCGGTCATCGGGGTCGGTGAGTGTGTCGATGACTGTGCGGGAGACTCTTCCGCGCCAACCGGAACTGCCGATAGCCGCGACCTTGCCTGGCTGCAGTACACGCGCTACAGGCCGCCGAGGTTGCCCAGGAGGTCGGCGATGAACGGCAAGCAGCCGAAGAGGAGGCCGGGTCTTCATCCAAGGATACCGTTCTCGCATGGACAGTTACAGACGCTGGAGGACAGATACAGAAGGAGCGCTTATCTCTCCCGGCGAGACGTTATGGAAATATCCGCAAGCTTGCATCTTCCGCAGAGCAGAGTACGTTCGTATGTTCCTTATCGCCAGGGAGTTTGTATACGTGTGATGAATGAGTCTGAGATGGTCTGAGACGTCGTTTTTTCTCTTGGCTCGCTTGGAGGCTGTCGATAGCTGGCGTGGGAGCGGCGGATTGTATAATTGTGTGACGGCTGTGGAATGAAGGTATTGCGGTCAGATGGTCCGAGGTTTTCAGGAATTGGATGCAGTAAAATCGAAGACTTTAGATCTGCATTTTTCTAACTGTAGACAAGCTTGAGTGATGATTCTATAATTGTATAAGGACTGTAAAATGAAGATGTTACGGTCAGACGGTAGCAGGCTTTCGAATAAGGTTCAGGAACTGGATGCAGTAAAATCGAAGACTTTAGATCCGCATCTCTCTAACTATGGACAAGCACTATATAGTCCACTCGACAAGTGCGTCACGATGAAAAACGTGCGACGATGCACGTAAACGCACCGACCTTATTCGAAATCCGGACGTATCGCTTTGCTTTCGGGAAAAGGACAGGAAAAATATTAAAAATACCGTTTCATCCCCGGTCGCCTTGGTGTAATGCCAATACTATTTTTTATCCCCGGCCGGAGCCAACTGTGCGCGTAAAGAATGCCTCGTGTGCGTCTGTGTGGGTGCGTGCAACGTAACCAATCTGCATTGTCTTTTGCAGGTGAAGATCTGGTTTCAGAATCGTCGGGCGCGGGACAGACGGGAATCGCATCGATGCTCCTGACATTCTTCAGAACATTCCCCCTGACATTCCTCGTCGGCCGAATTCCGCCAATTCGTCGAAGAACTGTACATATCGGGACGTCAGCTAAATTAATCGTAAGCGTGCACTAACGTTCGAACATAATCGGACGTACTCTGCTGCATTATCTTTTGTACTGGGTTCAGTTAATAAAATACGAATATCAGTTAATAAAATGTCTGACGCAATACCGCTTTCATCGAATACGAGCCCAGTCATTAATTTATTGCGAAACATGAAGAATTGTTACCTAAATATTCTTCGCTCGCCACCGGGAAAGGACTGTAATAACGGATATAATTCAAACTGGCAAGTGGAAATCGAGGAACCGGAAGTCGCGCTTCGACAATCGGTCAGTGGCGCCGTCGATGGAATTCACGGAATTTCCTTCAAACCTCTGACCAGGAAATTTTCTCCGTCAAATCTGTAGATACCTGCAATTCGAGTTGAGGGAGACAAAAAAGAATTGCCACAATTGAACTGCGATCGTAAATAAAATTCGTTTAATCGTGACATTCCCCTTTATGGCAGAGCAAAAATCGAAACGGGGGAATTTTATTCCTCTATCTGCATTGCACTTAACGAGGCGTAAAATTTCGTACGTTTTTATCTGTCGCGACGCACTCCTCGAGATACGCGGGAATAAATTTTGATAAATTCCCGCCGATGTTGGCCGCACGCTCGGCTCGCAGGTGGAACGATGGAATTTTTCATATCGCCGCGTGCAATAATACCTGACGAGAACGCAATCTGTAAGCGACGGTACGCGCTTATATCTTATCCTTCTCGCGATAAGGAGTGATATTCGAAACAATTCAATGCCGATACTTCCATCCGAACAGTATCTTTGCCCCGTGCGCGCACACTTCCGTTCGAATGGAATGAGAGACACACGTTAAAATTCGACACGTAATTCATTTACGTTCAGGCGTGCATACAAAGGATTGCAAATTGGCTTGTATTTTCGTCGGTCACGCGCTCTGTAAAATTCCTGCTGCCTCGGTTGAAGACGAACGAGTTACGTTTCATCTTGCTCTGACGTACAGGGTGTTCCAAGTCTGGACTGGGTCGGTTGTTGTACTGTAACATTTAATTAAACTTGTCGTGCGACACAGGACATTGGCGATAAAGGTTCTTTGATTACATAACATTGGACGCACAGAAAGTGTGTGTTTTCGCTACAATGGACGTGGCGCTATTAACGTGTACTTATCTACTTAAACAGTGCACAATGCATTTATTTAATCCTAGTCTAATAATGCCATACATACACGCGTTTCGTCACACATACACACAGTCTCTCTCGCTCTTTTTCTCTCTCTCTCTCTCTCTCCCTCTCTTTCCATTGCATTTGACTTAAATCTATCACCGCACGCATCTAAGTCGGGTTTCATACTTCATACTAAAAACAAAAGTAATCATTTATTTTAAATAAGTATCTAACTTACATACGTTCCCTTACTTTTTTTTTCAATACATAATACATGTATATCTCTTACTTAGTGATAAGACGAGTGTTATATCAAAATAAAGTTTCAGGTTGGAAATTAAATTATTCGCCCCGTGGTCGTCGCGCTCAACGCCGGTCGTCATTATTTGTCAATGGTGAAGACTCGCGACTTTTAGCTTTTTCGGCTGACGGATCGCTCTGCCGGTCTCGCTATCCGAGGATTCCGATTCTGTGTCGTGATAACTGCCCATCCCGACCGAATCGGACTTCGACACCTCGCACGTTTCTGCGGCGAAGTTACCAGTAATCTTCGCCTTTTCTAATGTGCGAACTTCCAGGACAAAATTGAGCGTTACCGACTGGTTAAAAAAGTAGTTTAGATTGATCCACTCGAAACCGACAAGTAATTACAAAGCTGATTCCACATGACAATAATAATAATAATCAAATCATTGATTACGCCAATGGTAAAACTGTACAGATTATGACACGCGTGATGTGTCATCGGTTTCAAATGAATAAAGTACGTGGGACGTAGTTGCAGTTATTGTGAAATGATGGAATGCAATTACTTCACGATTGGTTGATAAGGAGAGAAGAGATACTTACTTTGAGATTCCAACAGACTGTTCTGTCTTTTCAAATCGTCAATGTCCTGTTGGTGCGAGGAGTTCTTGCGTCGCATGAACTGAATGTATTCGGCGGCTTTCTTAAGAATTTGTGCCCTGCTGGCAACCTTTTCGCCTTGCAAGGCTGGAACGGAGTCTCTGAGGCTTGAGAAGCTATCTTTTATGTGGTCCCTGCGCTTTCTTTCCAGTGCATTGTGATGTGCTCGTTTCTCTGCCTGTGTTAATGAAACAATTAACTGATTTAAAAATCAATTTTTCCCTTAAGAAGAATTAATTTTGCTGCATTATCGTGGATAATTGTAAAGAATAAATACAAGAACATTGATCATGGAATTATCATTTCTTCAACCTTACTTCCTATCCTAATGCATTGCTTCAATAAAATTGACTTCACAACTTTGGTATGTTACCTCAAAGTCATAATATAAACCTTGGATAAGAAAAAACATACAGCCTCAAATTAATAAGAAAACCACAGCCTACATACTGTATGTAAACAGAAATTTCAATGTTTAGAACATTATCAACATTCAAAAATTCATAAAAAAAGTGCAGCCAACCTTACAAAGAAAATTGTCCCTGTGCAATATTCACTATTAATCGCCTTACCTTAAAGCACTCTGCGAGACACAATATTTATCAAACAAAAGATCAATGGACCCCCCATCAAATTTTGCACATGCACTCGGCTTGATCACACCCGAAGGAAGTAAGATTGCAGTAAATTACTGTTCAGTGAATCCTGCTGTACGTAACAGCCACGGGCAACGACCGATGCAAGTGCACACACTGTATAAACAGTTGCAACACAATCCTAACCTCCGCCACTCGCTCGACTCTCTCTCATTCTCCATGTTTATCCCGAACTCGCACGCGTGATATTTCTCAGTTAAAACCAAGCATGTCAGGGTGGGAATTTCGTTAGCTTAGGGACGTCCAGTTCTGACGTACCTGCGAATAATATTGCGTATTGTTCGAATGCCTCTGTCTGGAGTCAGAGTCGTCACCCTCCTGCAAACGTGATTGATTATACCTACGGACGCTCGTTCCACTTTAATCAATTGTCCATATGCGAAAGACTTACGTCGCTCTCGATATCGATATCCCGGTCATCGTCGCTCATTCTCATTCACTGCCCGCGGCGAATATTTCCTTTCGTTAAACAGCTTTCAACATCCAGGCTCCGTTTCAGTCTTCCTCGCGGATCAGGTACCCAGTAGTGTACATAAATACGCGAGACGGACTTTTTGACAGGACAAAAATATCAACATCCAAAATCCCTAGCATCCGATTGATCCTTTTCCACTTTTTACGCACTCCTATCGGATGTCATGATTTCTCTGTCGAGGTATCGGTGTAACACATTTTTTTACAAACGATATGACTCCATTTCGAAGGGTTTTCATCGTAAGGAGTACGAAACGAGACGGAACAGTACGGATGCTAATTGGGTTCAAGATGGCCGACTCGGAGAATAGATATAACTTGCGACTAGGGAATTCCGCACTTGAAGATAATTGGTTGGCAGTACTGATGCAACGTTTAGGTGTCTCGACCAGTCTCGACCTTATCAGTGATAAATGAGTGCATTCAGATCTTGTTTGATCTTTCGCGAGAAATAACGTACGTGTTTTTATTAGAAAACTGTATTCCCGTTATGTTTAACATTCGTGCGCAGAGTGTTGAGAGTGGAATGTTGAGTTTGGCCCGAACAATGGACGTTCGAGGAGTGAATTTCAAATTTCGGTGGCAATCGGTCAGACCCAAAATACGTATGGTCATGCGACGTTTTTTGCACGTAATTAGCATGTACCCGGCCGACACTAAACAACCTGCTAATTACGAGCCTAACAAATCCGTCCTCAACGCTCTAATAACGAAGCTAGTCCCTTTTTTTCTCATTTCATGCCGTAAGAACTTATCTTTTCTCGACGTTTCGATTAACGTCAGTCGAGATTACGTTCGAGTTCCACTTTGAAAAACAGACCGAAGTCCCGATTTTCTTCACATCTGTTCGCATGTATATCGCTCCTACGCGAGGAAAATTTGACAGTCGATGCGCCCAAAATCGAAAACTCCCTTGACAATACGACGCATTTATTTCGAATATTGCGCACCAATTTTAAATCTGGCCCGTACAGTCTGCGAGCCAACATCTTCAATATTCAATTTCTCATCCGCACAAGATATCACCGTTGCACACAGTTTAATCGTTCGATTTATTCTTGGTCCCGCAGAGTAGTTGCACCCGCAAACAGCTGATTCAACATACCTACACTAAACGTCGATGTGTATCGTGAAGTCTTGCCCGAAGGGAAGCGGATTACCACAAGTTAGCGCTTTAACGAAAATCTCAATTCGACTCGCACATTCGACGGCGAGAGATTGGAAAGAATTTCGTTTGACCGAAGAAGCGGACGGAGAAGAAAATTTTTCGGTAAAACGGAGGTACATAAGGATTTGTTAATCTGCGTTGTTGCGCCGGTGAAAAGAACACGAGAAACATGTGTATTGACGTGTCCTAATGACGTAATAAGTAGCGAGCGAACGGAACAGGTCTCCCATCGGTGATGTCCACGTACACGCCTGAGTCCGATCGAACGTGAAACGGCAATGCGTAAGTGATCGCCGGGACTATGACGATACCGGAATTTCAACTGAGACTTCTGTGATGCGGCTGTGACAGGAAGGCGAACGGGTTCATCCTAGCCAAAAAAAAAAGATGAAGTCTAACCTGGGTTTCGTTGCTGCACTAACGATTTTTGCGGTGGTCGCATTTACCAATGCCGAGCTGGATGGCGAGCTTAGAAAGGATGACGAGGCGCAAAAGTCTAAGTCCAAGGATGAGGCGGAGCAAGGAGTTGCTATCGAGGACTTGGAGAATGTTATCGAGGAGCTAAGAGAGCTGAGGGCGTTGCATGACACGCTACTGAAATTGGTACCATCGTCTCATTTCTCATTTCTGAATGATAAGATTGCGAAGCAGAAGGAAAGCGATGAGGTCGCTGAGGAAGGGGAGACGAAGGCAGATGCAGTTACTGACAAAAGTAAAGAGACGGGGGGCGGTGTGGCTGTGAAGAATGTTTGGATGAAGACTATGATAGCGCAGACCAAAGAAGCCGATTCGTCGGAGACGAATGTGCAGATTATGGAGGAAGAGGCTTTGAAAAATTGGTGGGAAGACGAACAAGAAGAGACTGCACAGGAAGAGGTACAGGAGCCACTCACGCCGGAACAACAAGAAGGTAGATCAAAAAAATGAACACAATATGTTTCTAGCAGACTAACTAATTTTCTTTGAATTCATTTTTACAGCTGAGCAGTTGTTTAAGAATGCTCAAAATCTATTAAATGCCACACGCATTAATAAACTGGAAGCTTACAAATTATTAGCAGAAGCTGCGTTACTAGGACATATGGAGGCTAGATCGATGCTAGCTTGGATTGAACTACTTGGAATGCACATTACAACAGGAACTTCCAACCTGTACACTCAGAATATTCCAATAGTTTATCAGTTGTTTAAGGAGTTGGCAGAAACTGGTTTACCTTCAGCCCATATGGTAAGCAACTATCATAACATAACATTGGATAATTTTTTTTCAAACCGGATGTTTGTATGTGATACCTTGGTGTAATTTCCAAACAATAAAATTCAGTGTAACTGGTAGAAATGAATTCCATGCAGGGTCTGGGATTCTTATATGCGACTGGACTAGGTGGCGTGAATGCATCACAACCGAAAGCCTTGCTTCATTACACAGCTGCTGCTCTCGGTGGTGATATACGTGCCCAGATGGCATTAGGCTACAGACATTGGGCAGGCATAACAACACCGGCATCTTGTGAAAGAGCACTCGACTTCTATCGCAGGGTAGCTGATAAGGTTGCAGAGAAGGTGTCCCTCAGCGGTGGACCCGTAGTTCAGAGAATAAGGCTTCTTGATGAACATGAGAATCCTGGATACAGTTCTGGAATCTTCGATCGCGATTTGATAGAGTACTATCAACTGTTAGCGGAAGACGGCGATGTGCAAGCGCAGGTTGGTCTCGGACAGCTTCATTACCAAGGTGGTAGAGGCGTTCCGTTAGATCATCAGAAAGCTTTGAGATACTTCCAACACGCCGCCGACGCTGGAAACCCCATTGCTATGGCGTTTCTGGGAAAAGTATGAAATATTTTCAATACTCCATGAAAATTCTTTGCGTATTACCAAGCTGTTCAGTATAATTTGCACGCTTTATTCGATACAGATTTATTTGGAAGGAAGCGATATCGTGAAGCAGGATAACGAGACCGCGTACAAGTATTTTAAGAAAGCAGCCGATCTTGGGAATCCAGTGGGACAAAGTGGCTTGGGTTTAATGTATCTTCACGGCAGAGGCGTTGAAAGAGACACGACCAAAGCTTTGCAATACTTTAGCCAAGCAGCTGAACAAGGATGGGTGGACGGACAACTTCAGTTGGGCAATATGTATTACAGTAGGTATATTTACATCTCTTCTCTCAATATACATTTCTCAATTTGTATAACCTCTAATGTGATCCACGTTTAGGTGGAACTGGAGTTAGGCGAGATTTTAAATTGGCGAACAAATACTTCAACCTGGCCAGTCAGTCGGGTCACGTTCTAGCATTCTACAATCTGGCTCAAATGCATGCCACTGGCACTGGGATGATGAGAAGCTGTCCAACGGCTGTGGAACTCCTGAAAAACGTTGCCGAACGAGGAAAATGGAGCGACCAACTTATGACAGCGCACTCCTACTACAGAGACGGAAGAGTGGACGAGGCCTTCGTCAACTACGCACTGCTCGCGGAGATGGGGTACGAGGTCGCTCAGAGTAACGCTGCCTTCATCCTGGACAAGGGTGAAACTACAGTGTTGTCGGAGGAAGAAGGCTTGGTCAGGGCCCTGTCTCTGTGGGCGAGAGCCGCTGCCCAAGGATATTCAGTTGCCCAAGTAATATCATCATTCCCCATGCAATTCCATCCTGAAATGAGAACCATAATCGAACCATAATCGAACCTTGAATTGACAGGTGAAACTAGGCGACGCCCATTACTACGGCAGAGGGACGAAAGTGGACTACGAGGCGGCAGCGAGTCACTATCGTTTCGCCTCGGAACAGCAACACAACGCCCAGGCAATGTTCAACCTGGGCTACATGCACGAACGGGGTCTGGGCTTGGCGCGGGATCGTCATCTGGCCAAGAGATGCTACGACTTTGCAGCCGAAGCCAGTCCGGACGCGAAGGTTCCGGTCGCCCTGGCGCTGATAAAGCTCTACTTCGTGTTCGGCCTGGACTATCTGCAGTTTATGCTTGTCGACCAGCTCGACAAGTGGGACCAGCTGCTGGGTCAGAACTGGGACCTGTACCTGATCGGGCTTCTCACCGGAATGCTGAGTCTGATCATCTACTTCCGGAGACCGCAGCCTCCGGCGCCTCAGAGACAGCAGGCTCCACCTGCAAACGCTGCTCCAGTTAACTAAATCCAAGAGTCTGATTCAATCCGCGACTAACCCGCCGTTCTTTTCAAACGATTCTCTAAATACCGGACTACGCTCGGAATCTGTGTTTCATTTCTCTCCACTGTCGGAATTTGACGTTTTCTCCTGCGCATTGTCTGTCTGTGTGTCTGTCTTTTAACTGTTCACTGAGTACACTTGCAGTTGATGTTAGTATTATTTCGATTGAGTTCAAAGCTGATATGTTCGATGTGTCTGCTTCAGGAAAACGTGATCTTTTCGAAGCTTCAGTTAAGATATTTCGGCATGCGGAAATTTATTCTTTTTGAAATTCTAAATGTTTGTACTTTGAGTTGTTGGAAACATCCGTTTGTCGTTAAAGGCGAATATTTCTAAATTTACTTTAGGAAAATGTATGATGTAAGATATGTGCAAATGCTGAACGTTTCGAAAATACAAAAGGATTCAACCTTATCCTTTTCGAAATTTGTTTGCGTGAGACGATTTGTGTAATAGCGTATCTGTAAGTCAGAGATTTGAGAATGCAAAGGATTAAACTTTCTCGTGATAGGAAGGTGAGCATCGCCGACTACTTCGATTCTGAGCTTAGTTTTTCCGTCTTTCTATAGCAGTTTTCAACTGTTCTACGCTCAAAAAAAGCAGGTAGAAGCGTTTGAACGGATCGCGAGGAAGATGAGTGAACTCAACAGTGATATCGGTTACTGGACAATGGTCTAATTTACAAATTTATATACTTTGAGTTTAGTGACAGCCCCCCTCCCTCCCCCGATTGATGATGTTAATTCCATAGTGCGTGGACAGAAATTGCATGTCACTTGGATGCAACGTAGGGGAACGATTAAGGAAGATCGTGTGGCTTCTAACGTGAACGCTATTATAAAACAACAACAAAAAAAAAAGTCATTTTGTACAACAGAAAATAAATTAAAGAGTGACAGTTTTGAGTGATAAGTCATACTTGTTGTTACTTTAGTTCGTATGATCGCTATAATATATGAACTATAAAAATGTTGTCAGTTATTTCTCGAATAAAATTGTTCCATCTCGAATATATTTGCTACGTATACTGAAATTATATTGTGAGTATGATCAATTTTACTATGGCAACCGTTCTGGTCGAGTCTCGCCAGGGTTCACATCTCGAACGGCGTCGTATATATCGAAGAATGGCAGAGTGAACGATGACAGAGTGACGAGAGATCGGGCGTAGCAAAGATGCCGAAGAAGAAACGTGGCCGCAGCAAGGAGAAGAAGGCGAAGAAGAAGCCATGGATAAGCGAGAAGGAAAGTTTGTCGTTCGAGCAGCAGATAGTGGATCTGAACCGACAATTGGCACGGTAGTTCAATTTGAAAATATCTCTCAGTACCGATAACAACTGCACAGTGTTACGCTTCAACTTCTAATTCTAGATTGCGTAGTCGCAACGATGAGCTTGAAACTCAGTTGGAAGATATGACTGCGAAAATGCAACAGCTGGAAGAGGATAGATCCGACGTCGTGGCACATTTGAAAAGAAGCTTACAGGAAAGAATCGAGGAAGCTCGCGAGTTGACCGAAAAACTTACAGCGCTAGAAGAATTTAGAAAGGAAGAACTGGCCGCTTTTCATAAAAAGGAAGAAGCGATGGAATTAGAGTATAGAGCAATGGAGAGCAACTTGACTGCAGAAGTGAAGCTTGCAGGTAGAAATTGCATTGTTATCTGATAATCGAGTCGAGATATAAGAGTGTATATACATCATAGAATTTTTATATAGCCGGTAAACTGAATGCTCTCGAAGACTGGAGATTAGCACGATTGGATCTGATGCAGAAATTTGAAATGCAGGAGGAGCAAATGCATCAGCAGGAAGAACGACACAGGGAAGCGTTGTACGAAGCTGAGAAGGCTTCGATTATAGGGAAAGCAAAGTAAGGATATGTAATTTAAAGTTTGTATTCTGTAATGACAAATATTACAATTACTGACGATAATATGACAAATAATACAGAATGCAGAAAGAGATGGAAGAACGACTGGCCGATCTCGCTCAAAGTTTTCGGGAGGCCATAAACATTCGCATTGCAGACGCTACACACAGAGCGATTCGAGAAAATATCGCCCTAAACGAAGAACTCGAAGCTATGTTCGACATCTGTCGGGATCTCGAGATCAAGAACAAAGAGTTAAAGGACACCGACAGAATGCTGAAGCTGGAATCCGAATTGTTCGAGACCGAAGCCAAGGTGGTATTGAAGAAAACTTTGAAGCAGCGGGATGTAATAAAGAAACTTGCTGAAGAAAACGTGGACATGATAGTGGAATATAGCAAACAGCAGCAAGAAAACAGTTATTTGGCCAGACAGCAAGAAGTTTTAAGAGAGTATGAGAAAAAGTGCGAAGATAGCGAGGCAAAGATTCGTATCTTGCAGCAACATTTGGAAGCGACGGAACATGAAAAGGAAAGCATTTTGGAAGATGTCAGAGCCAATTGCAAAATCTTTAAGAGCTTAAATGCCATATTGCAGGAAGCGAGAAATGCGGTGATGGAATCCTTGCAGGTAATTCTTTAAGCTCTTATCTCCATTGGGTAGCAACATCTTTTACAACGGAAACATTGGTTTCAGTTACAGGAACAAAATAAAGAAGAGATATGCACTTGCTGTTGCGTCGATATCAAAGACCGACTTCTTCGTTCTCTATTAAATATTCTTGACGATTCTCAGATTCCAACAGAGACGCTGATATATTATAAATCACCGAAGGTATGGAAGGAAATTTTGTAATTATTACAGCTTCATATAAAATTGTATATCTTATTTCATTGTGTGATTAGGTCCGAGGAATTGAATGTAAATATCGGCAAGGAGATTTGGGCTTCCTGCAAAGCGTCCCATCATACTTGGAGAAGAAGGAGGAAAAGCCTAGGATAAAATGTCCAGGATGCTTGATGAAGGAATGTAAAAAACATAGTATCCAGATGAATAAATTCGCGGATGATGTATTATATCAAGCGGAGAGTTCTACAAAGTCTCCAGAGGACGATATATCCCAAGTGGGAAGTTCTGAAGGTTCCGGCGAGGAACAAATATTTGAAGAAGAAAGCACTGAAAGCTCTGTCCTTCCGTCTCCTAAAGAAACTTCGAGTGAATCCACGGATTTGCGTAAAAATTAATCGTAGACGCAATACGCATTATTAGCCTATATTCGTGGCATCGACAAACAAATGACTAAATTATTTGATCATTTCATATCTGTTCGATGTATGCTTCCTTGACAGCTTAATTATAATCATTGTAAATTGTACGGATTGAAGACATTAAAAATGGAAGAAGATTACGGAGACTTGAAGCCATATTCTTCTTTACCGCCGCGACTAAATCCAACTCTTAAAGGAAAAGATGCTGTGCCTGCAAAAAATGGGAAAGAACCGACTATGATTAATATGCAGCTGACTCTCTACGATATTCAAATTACCGAGATAGAGAACAGAATTGAGCGGTAACTTCGGTACAAGTATTACTGATCGACAGATATTGGAAATAATGTTAACGAGTCGTTGCATTAGTTTAGAGAACAGGAACGAGGAAGTTGAAGAACGATGCGTAGTAATAGAAGTAGCGACCAACGCCACAGACACGGAAACTGCAGATGACATAGCGAGAATAACGAAGCTGGTACGTACGGAACAGACTAAAGTAGATGACTTAAAGCAAAAAGTTCAGTCAGTAGAAAACACGTTAAAAGAGGAAACTGAGAAGCACAATAAGAAGACTGAAGAAATGAATGAAAAATATAATCGAAAACGAGTGTCATTACTCTCAAAAGTGAAAGTATTAAGTAAACCATCTTACATTTATTCAATTTATACACGATCTGTAACTTAGGGAAAATATCGTGAAACAAAAGTTCCATCGGATATTTCGATTAAATAGACGCAAAAATTAATGCACTCGAAGATTTCAAGCGGACGCAGCCTATTCTTCAAGAGAAATTGGAGAAAATGGCGAAGTATATTGGAGACGAACAAGAAAGGGTGAAACAAACGTTAGAAAAGATTGAACGTAAATTCAGATTGGATAGAGAAAAGTATGCGAATTGCGAAGTATCTTTTTATTAGGCAACTATGTACACATGGCGTTAGTATGTATTGAAACTATTAGCACGTTGCTTAAATCCCAGACTCAAGAAGGACATGTACAATCGACTTCTCGGTTTAGCTGGCACGTATCAGATCGATGTCAGCAAATGCATGTCACCTCCGGTACATAGGCTGTTGCGGGAAAACCTTATGTTAAGAAGTGACCTTGACAAAATTGGCAAAATGTATCCCAGCGAGAGGGAATTAGAGAGAATGAAAAAGTGAGAACTATAAATCCAAATATTTATAATTTATTCTCCTTGTACATTCATATTTGACTCCTTTTTTACAAAATTACAGAGCCACTGAGAACAAATACCAAGATATTATTACAGCGAGCATAAATGAAGCGAGGAAGAATATGATAGCTATAAAGATACAGAGACTTCTCATAAATTTGTTAAAGGAGAAGAACGAAAAGACAAAGGAACAGTTATTCGTAAAGTCCGATAAACCTAAAACTGAGACCGAAACAAGTGTTGCACTAAAAGTAGATAACGCCATGAAGAATGCGCTTGAATGTGAAGTGAATGTCCGGCGATTGGAGGTATCTCTGATTCAGAAAAAGGGACAGTTGAGTAATTACAAGTATACGTGGAAGAAGATACATTGCAACGTGAAACGATTACTGGAGAACCTCTTTGATCTCAAATTTATAGTTGCTGACGCGCTTCAGGTTTGTGCAATCACGTACAAAATTGTGAATAATTAATTTTAAGTACTTGTACAACACTTAGATGAATGATATATACGCGGAGCTTACGAGAGTTAAGAGTAAAGAATTGATTCCACGATTACTAAACGTATTCGAGAAGACAATGCCACTGCAGATGGAATCGTAAGTAACAGAGCGTTTAACGTGTAAACCAAATAATTACATCGCTGCGAATTTACAAAGGACCCACACTATGCGCGGTGCAAGTACTGCGTATATCATCGGAGACCTAGGATTTGATCCAAAGGGCATCGATGCAAAACCAGAAGAAACTGGAATGTTAGAATTTCATATACCGAAGATTTGCAGATCTATCGAATCGGTAAGATTTTAAGTTTACGCGTTGCATAACATGTATAAGAGAAATTGCATTCCAAAAAAGGATCTGCCTGAAAAGGAAGAGGAAAGCTCAGATACTGTTACTCGAGTGCTGGAAGATTTGTTACAAGAGGAGGAAGAATGGGAAGGATATGAGGACTTTGAAGAATACGCTGGGGAAGAGTATATTGCAACACATGAAAAAAGTCATTTTGAAGATGAGGATCGGGAAATGGACGAATAGACAACAACTTAAGAAAGTAACAGAGGATGATTATTGAACGAAAATTGCTCTTTAACAGGCTACAGAAATTATCACCTTTATTTTCGACCATGGATTTTTGGTATCTTGTGGTCAGCCTTAATGTATTTCTTGACTTTAGTTGTAGTACGCTTCCTGCAAAAAAAGCAAAAAATAATGTATAATTTATCATTATATGATTTCAAGTATCGGTAGAGCCAAATAAAATTAAAGCAGCTAAATATACACTTACAGTATTAAGGTGCTTGGTGCAACAATGTTTCTCTGTTGTAAAGATTTGAAACGATCTTTTAGCAAACCCGCATTTATTTTCGTGTTTCGTAAATTTCCACTTATTTCTGATGGCATATTAAATACTTCGTCAGCAGGTTCAAATTTAACCTTGCTCAAAGTTTTTGCTTCTGTTAGTTTTTTTTCCTTGAGTTTTAATCTCTTTTCTCTCAATATTGCCTCTTTTTTCTGTTTCTTTTCCAAGTGTTTCTCCAATTGTTTCAGCTTGTACAGATCAGCAGTTTTTTTTCTTTCAACTTTCTTCATCTCAATTATTCTAGCTAATTCCTTCTGTTCTCGTTGCTTTCTTTTTTGTTGCAAAGTTTTCTTCACATTTTTCGCTGGACCATTTGTAACTTTATCTAAACTATCCTCTTGTTCATTCTCTGCATTTTCAATTTTTTCTTTTGACACAGGTTTTTGATTGTCCAGTGGTAATCCTTGGGACATTTCTTCTATATAATTTTTTTCCTTTTGTGCGGGTGATAGCTAACAATAAAAATAGATAACATTATTATATTTGTAATCATTATATAGATTAAAATAACATCTACAATTTTACCTTTGCAAACATTCGTGTGGTCACTCTATTCAAATGTTCTTCCTCCTTCATCAGTTTCTTTTCTTTTTCTGCTATTTCCCTGAGCAGATCTTGATGGTCCTCGTAAGACGGATTATAGGACGTTCCAGGATGTGGAGCTTCTACAGCTGGTAACACAGATGTTTTCTTATGCAAAGAAGCTGGCAGTTTCTTCTTCGTAACACCCAGTATTGCCATCGTATGCCTCTTAGAATCCGATGACATCCACTCGGTATCAATTCCCGTGATTTTGTTGAAGTTACTGTCCCATACATCCTGCTCATATTCTCCTCGCTTAGACTTTTGTGTCCTTTTTTCGTCTGCCAATGCCTTGTTCCTCAGCGCAACCTTCTCTTTTAATTTGAGCTCTCCTTTTAACTTCCTCTCTGCTTCTTTTTTCCTTCTTATCGGATGCATCCTTTCCTCCGGTGTTCTAACTCTGTTTCTCTTAGTAATCGGGTCAGGAACTTTTGTGTGAGGTTTCAAAAGTTCAAAACATTTTGGTTCTTGATTAAGTAAACGAAGCCTGCGTTCGCTTTTACTAATAATGGGAGGAGGGGCAGGTTTCGTAGACGTATCAATCGTAAAAAGTTCTGAATCTGGAACATCTGAGATTGGTGGTCCCAGCCTTTCTTCAAACCTGGCATTCTCCAGAAATTTGTCGACGTCTGAGATGTCAACATTCTTTCGCCAGGATCGTTTCGTCTTTTTCGAAACTTTCTTCTTTTTTACTGGACCCTTTGTAGCCGTCATTTTGCGTAAATGTGGAATCGAAATCCCACGACAAATACTGTTTTTAAATAAACTATATTTACATGTTATTAAAAGATAGGTTGGTTTTTTGAAGTACACGTTAGTGACAAGAACACGTGCTTACTACACTAATATTCAAATTTAACGAAGATAGGAAGTGAGAGTACAAAACAGTACACGCAAGCGCCATCTTCGGGCATCAAGCAGGCACTACTAAAAAATCAGATTGCACTTAGGATAAGAAAGGTTGAATCAGGGGAGTTTTGAATTTAAAATTGATCGTCATTACTTTAAACGTTTATTTCCATTAATTCATGTCGCCCACAAAACAATGCGTACCTTTTTGACAAATTACAAGAAAGAAAACAAACTAAAATTCAAAAATCCCAAATTGAAAACCCGACCCTCCCCTCTCATAAAAACTCGCCCACCCTCCGAGAATCCATCGGACCTTCCACATCTCCCAGCCACACGCACACGTTAGCCGCGGTGCCACAAGGTGGCCACAACATGAGGGAAAAATAGCGGTGTCGAATGGCTGTCATCGGTTTTTGTCTGACAGATGTTTTGCGCGATTAGCTCGCACCGTTAATTTGCTTCGAACGAGCCTCGTCCGCCCGACAACGAATCCTCACCAAAGTCAGACTATCCTCGTACCTAAGTCGGACATCCATACCAACCGGAGTACTTCGAAAAGCGGGCTCGCGGAGTGTTAATCGCAAAGTGGCCGAAGCGAGAACCTGCACGACCCACCTAGAAGGCCAGCTTACGAATTTTCGACCAGCTGTAGCCGTCACTCGGCCCGAACAAAACTTTACGGAGTGAAACGACGGACCTTACCGCCGACGGTAGCCAGCCTGTGTACTCCTGTGCGCGTGTGTGTGTCTGTGTGCGTCAAGGGCCGCGCGCGCGCGCGCTCGCGGGTGCCGGAGTCCGGGCCAGAGTGTGTGCGTGTGTGTCTGTGCGTGTCGCGAGTCACCACCTCGACGGTCGTCACTAGCGCACCACTACCACAGCCAACCACTACCCACGGACCGCGAATACGAAACGACACGAAACATCCGGGCTCGCGACACGACGTCGACGACGACGAGGACGGGGACGAGGACGAATCGGCGGCCTCTAGACTTGCCTTGAGAGCGGCCCGAACGGAGAGTCGAATATTCGCGTCCTAAGAGGCCCATTTATCACGTTCGCGCGATGGCAAAGACCTATGACTATTTATTTAAGTTACTGCTCATCGGGGACTCGGGCGTCGGTAAAACCTGTGTTTTGTTCAGATTCTCCGAGGATGCATTCAATACGACCTTCATCTCGACCATCGGTGAGTATCGATGGCATTCGGTTATGATAATGATGGTGACGATGGTGGTGATGATGATAATGATGATGATGATGGTGGTGGTGATGATAATGATGATGATGATGATGGTGATGATGATGATGATGATGATGATGATGGTGATGGTGGTGATGATGATGCCGATTCGTGAGTGCGTTAATTGGGATGTTGGATTTCTTGATTTTCGATGAGTCGGTAAGACGCGACAATTTCAACCCGTTTGTGGGAAACGTCAGTTTGAGTAGACAAAGGTTACTGGCGGAGTTTATGATTTTTCTCAGTCTTTTTTTAGTGTTAGACGGAGTCGTACTATTTTTGTACCAGTTTGTTTTTGAACTATTTTTGTGCCGTAGAGACATTGTCAATGTGTGATGCTATGATTGAGGTTGTTAGTGCTGGTTATGTGTGGTTGTTGTTTTGTCAATGATTGTTATTGTGGTATTGAGTGGGCAGGGTTTTGGGAGTCTATAACAGTTTTAATCGGGCTCTCATCTGTCAAAGTAATTCTATATAAGTGATACATTGTTTCCCATTGTGGCACACCTAGATAAATGTATAATTTTTACATTATTCTTCCACTTATTTTAATCTGCATTTTAGGGATTGATTTCAAAATCCGGACAATTGAGCTGGATGGGAAGAAGATCAAGCTGCAAATATGGTAAATATTCAGGGTGTTGTCAAATTAAAAAAAAAACAATACATGTACCTTCTGCTTAAGCAGAATCAGTTCATATCTCCATGTGTTATTGTTTAAAGGGATACTGCTGGACAGGAAAGGTTTCGGACGATAACAACGGCTTATTATCGTGGCGCAATGGGCATTATGTTGGTCTATGATGTCACAAATGAAAAGAGTTTTGAGAATATAAAAAATTGGATTCGAAATATCGAGGAGAATGCTTCATCCGATGTGGAGAAAATGTTATTAGGCAACAAGTGTGAACTCACAGACAAGAGACATGTCTCCAAGGAAAGGGGAGAGCAATTAGCGGTTGAGTATGGCATCAAATTTATGGAAACATCTGCCAAATCTAGTATCAATGTTGAAGAGGCTTTTTATACATTGGCGCGCGATATTAAGGCAAAGATGGAAAAGAAATTGGTAAGTGCCATCCAAATTTTTGTAATAACTACCCTGTATGTATGTAGTCAACAAGTTTACTTGCCCTCATTAATATGTGAATATTCTTCAAATAATCAAGCTCACGTACCCAATTTTATGCAATGACTCAGGTGGCATATAATGCTTTGAATTTTAAAGAGGGAGAGTGAGAGAGAGAGAAATAGAGCAAAGCATTGTCTGTATTTAACTACAAGAATAAAAACTAGCTCATTTGCAACCTAAAGTTAGCGGTGTGTAGGATAAGCACTTTCCTCTCTGCTCTTGATTATCTTCCGTTGTTGAAAATTTTCCTAGAATCACGAGTTTACTCTCTTGTCATATTACCACTTAATAACCAATTGTTTCTCTGTTTCCTGTGTCTGTTTCTCTGTGTTTGGTGCGGGTCTATCTTGGCAGAAGGTAAACTTCCTCTTGACATCTGTATTCATGTACTTTTTAATTGCTAAGTCCATTTTCCAACATCCTCGCGTATGCGCACAGTAGTAAAAAAACTGTAATTGCACTCCACGGCTTCGTTGTTCGACACTTTGTCACCCGCTAACTGTTCGTTTTCCTTTGCCGCATTTAACGCGTTCATGCTCAGCATACATCCATCTTAACAGCTTCAAATATGTAGAAACACACGCTGCACGTTCGACAGTTCACGTTTATGCTTCATCATTCCTAATTGCCTAACAAAAACCCGTTACAGCCTTTTTTTCACATTAATAACAGACACGCTGCGCTACTTATCCTCCCTACTATTAACAAGCTAACAGCTAATCGCGTTACTTCGTTTCATTCTACAGCATTTACTTTGTATTTACGTTTTGGAATGTTATTTGAAATACATTGAGACTACATGTTCTTTCTTTACTTGTAGCTTTGCTCATTTTAATCCTCTGCAGTTGATGACTCGAATAAAGTACACGTAACATTTTCCTTATTTAATTGAGCTTAGGAATTTTCTTGGGCATTGAACTTTGACGTATAACTGAATACACATAAAGTTTTACATTTTGTTTTCCTAAACTAGGCAATCGGTCATAAAAAATTGAAGTTACTCTAATCCTGTATTAACTGATTCGCCTTGTTTATTGCTTGTAAAGCTGCAGCAGTCAGTCGCAAGGGATTAAAATATATGATTAAGTGTATCCAACGTTAACAATCTATAGCTAGTACTGTTTGTTCAATTTAGGAAGCGTCGAATCCACCGAAGGGAGGTGGACACCAACTGAAAGCGTCAGAGCCGCAGAGGAAGCCACCGAGTTGGCTCGCACGCTGTTCTTTGCTCTGACCCCCCAAATCGTTTCGACCTATCGGCAAGACCTGTTCGTGTACTATTATTAATTACTTATGTTTATGTCTCCGAACAAAATTTTCGTACCGCGAACAGACCTCGTACACCCCGCCAAGCGAACGTCTCTGTGATCGGGAACTCGACAGCGAACTCTTCTCATTGCATTGACAGTGCTTGCCTTTTTTTTATACATAAGAAGGAAGGAGGTAAAAGGAAGAGGAACCATCCGTAATCGAAACAGTTTTTCTTGGCAGGAGAGAATGGGGAAAGTGGAATAAGATAGGACGGACGAGGGGGGAGAGGTAATCGATTCGAGCCCTCCAAAATTTTGGCAGTCTGTCAACATTTTTATGAATACGGTAAACACGTAGAATGAGCCACGGGATAGGGGTGTGTTGCCCAGGGCGGAAGAATTGAATTTATAATAGGCGTTATAGATTTCTTCTTCTGTCCGACGTACAAAGTTTTTAGCGAAATGACGCGGTCAGTATTTTAATTAACGTAACGACGACTTCGAATGGACAGAATGTTTGAAACTGCAATTGCGAACATGCGACTCCAGGATGAATCGTTGAGATTGAACGACGAGATGATCTTTTTCTACCGTTTTTTCTAGGGAATCTCTTTTGGTCTCGCGATTCATTCAAGAATCCTGTTGCGCTTGTCAAGATTTGTCTTACTCCCGCATCGGTTGAAGGTCTCTACCTTCAGAGACACTCGCTAGGTACTGTGTACGCTGCACGCCTCGAAACTGAAACATATCCTCGAAGAACGAAAACTATAAGAGCCATTTAACGAGCCTGAACAGCGAAGGAAAGGGTGTGTAAGATACGGGTAAAAAATGAGCATCGATGGCTTCTCCCTCCCCCCAATCGGCGTCCGCAAGATAAAAGCGTGAAACAACAATTAACGACAACCGAACGCGACCGTGATTCGGGGTGTATCGAGTTGGGCGGTGATCTATTTCATTTTTTGAACTCGCGAGAATGAGCCGTGGGAAAATGGCGGAAGTGGCAGTCGGGGGTAGCGTAATATCGTAATAATAATAATTAATATTAATAACTGATAATATTAATAATAATAATACGCACGAAACTGTTCTTACATAAACATCAGGTGTTTTTGTGTTCCTGTTAAACAAAAAAAAAAGAAGAAACATATGTTCATAAATATGTGTATAAACGAAAAGCAACAAAAATCATGAAAAACAGAGAAAAACCGGGGGGCGTAACGAGTGGACGTAACGGAAGCAAAACAAGACAAAAAAAAATACGGACGAATGAGAGTTGAGGCCGCGTTAGGTTGAATGCGATTTGAAACTGGTGTGGGACAAAAAAAAAGGGTGATTCGGACCGACATACATAGAGGATCACAATCATTTTTTATATTGTTACTAAGCGAGAGCATAGCTTTTTCACAGATGAAAATAATGGGGGAAAAAAAGACAAATGAGTGGAAAGAAATAATAACAGAGCGGAAATCGTGACAGCGTATTCCCTTAGCCGCGTTTAGCTATTAAAAGTGATTGAATAAATAACGAAAAAAACACACACACACGACGGGACGTGTCGTGATTGAGAAAATGTTGTGAACTGAATGAAAATACGAAACTTAATACGGTGAAAGGAGTATAGCGAGGAATTACGAAGAGGGTTTAAACTTTTGCGGGTGACGTTCTTATGTCGGATAAAGAAAAAATTGCGTTTGTATTAGGCATACAATCACACACACACACACACATACATACAGACGGACACATTTCCGTACATACATGCATGCAGATACACATGGCCAGAGACACACACGTAAACATGTAACACAGCGAAGAAGAGGCGTAGATTTATAAATGCGAAGATCTTATTTTCGTCTCGGAGATGCTTTTTATATTGATTGCGTTTAATTAACCGGATTTGAAAGAAATGGAAAAATGAGGAAAAACGGATGACTTTACTTTCTATTCCTTTTTTTCATTCTTTTAATCGCTTATCCGTTCTCCTAATCCGTGCATCTCCTACCTACGAATGTTGCATTTTAATCTCTCGACTTATTTCGACTTATACTTAAAAAACATACAGACAATTATTATATAATACATTTTATATATTAATCTTATGTGCCTGTATAAGTGTACTTACTCATCTTGAAAACAACCCATTCCCATCCTGTACCGCATTGATATTTATATTCAAGTTTCTCGAATGATTATGGATGATATGACTAATTGTACAGTCGCAATTTAAGAAAGGAAATTTGGTGTTTTCTCAAGCTCGCGTATTAGAGTTTCTACCAATTCAGTGGGATCGTCTTGCGATTGTTCAGCTTGTAATTCCTTCGAAAAAGGCGCCTAATCGGTTAAATTCATTACGCAGATATGTGAATAAGAATATGTATAGATCTTTGAATTCTACCTCTTCATCAATTTGTTCCTCTGGATGAAAGGTTGTTTGCTGTTTGATGTTTGGAATAGCTTGATTTTTTACTGACAGTGAAACAATTTCGGACTGCAGAGCCTTTATTCTAGCATCCGCCTTTTGGTGGACCGCGTACGAGCACAAACCGACAGTTTGCAAACGTTTGTTAAGGTCAATCGTTTCTTCGCAACTTTTCTCTAAGGATAGTTGTTCTCTTCTAAGTTTCGTCACGTTACTATAATTATGAATGATGTTTTTGTTACGATGGTCACTGAAGAATTGCATATATGGCCGGTATAGCGTACAATATATCAAACTACTAAATTTAACTTGAAATAATGTAAATTAATGAGATGATCGGAAAAATGTTTTTGCAATATATAACATCTATATTTGATGCACATTACTTAGAGATATTAATTAAAATATATATAATATGTATTGCAAAAACAGATGTATTATTTGGTGTAGTTAGCTTACTCATGAATAGACTTCACAATGTTCAGAGTATTGTTTTGAATAAGTGACAAAGATTCTGTTAAATTTCTGTTCAGAACTTCTTTGTCTTTAAGTTGACTTTCCAGTTCTTCAAGTTTTATTTTATAATGCACACACTTTTCCCTTTCTGTTCTGGCTTCATTCATTAAAAAATTCTTTTCTGTTAATATATTATTGTAATTCATCTGTAGCTGAACTTCAGCAAGATGATCTTTTACTTTTTCATTTTCTAGTTTAGCTATTACATCTAGAGCCCCTTTCAACTGAGTTCTTAGTTCTGAAGTCATTTGCCGTTCAGTTTCTAAGAGAGAGTCTGTATTATATAGACTATGACGTAGATGTAATAACTCTTTTCGCATTGAATCAACTGTCTCCTGCTTGTGGAATATAGACAAATACATAAATTATTGTTCATGTACTTTGAAATGCATAAGTTTGGTGTGAATCACTTTAAATTTACAGGGAATCAAAGTATAAGGATAAACTGACCGTACATAGTTGAAGTTCATATAATTTCTCCCATAATTTCACTTCCAAGGGAAATGCGCCTTCCGCGCTTTGATCATTTATTCCGTCCATTATACAATATATCCAAAGAACAAAGGTATTTATGGTGCTCTGCACTTAAAACTAATTAATCTTAAGGATGACTTCACACTTATTTTGTTTCAAGGTTAAGCAGTTTACAGAAAACATAGGAAACTATAATAAGAAATCGATAATAACTCCTTATACAACTGTAATTATCATATAATATTATTTATTTTAATTTATTAAGAATTCGTACACGTGGATATACACATCGGACATATACATATTTTGTTCAAAATTCACAACAGAATGCAATTTCTGTTTACTAGGAAGTGGCGCCATATAACGGAAGATGGCTGAAACTTCAGAACTTTCAACGTTACCGACCGCCGTTTCTCTTTACCGACAAAATCGAATCATAAATTTTTACAATTTTTTCGTTTTCATTTTATTAGTAAAATGTTAGACACGTGTGAGGAAAAATACTGAATCTCAGTGACTATCCATAAATTGTATATCCGAGAGTAATAAAACAGTGTTCGGCAATGGTCTTGGCTGTGGACTAAGAACTGTGAAGGTTTGTCTCTCGACGTCAACATTTGTCCTGCATAAAAACACGTAAATGTAATCTCGACATCAAACATTTTATCATTCTTATTTTCTTAAAAGTGGTACTTACACACAAACAAACCCTGCCACGTTTGTTTGCACAACATCGTCTTCCGGCGAATCAGCAAAGGACACAGATAGAAGATGATGTAACAGGTTTGGTCCTGGTGTAACAGCCACTAGTTTTGTTAAATTATCCTCCGCTTTCATTCCTAAGGGCATGCAAGAAGCCGGCAATACCGGTGCCCCAATTTTATACAACCTTGCTTCACTCCACTTGACTTCAAAACTATGTGGATACAGTGGAGTTCGAAATCCATAAAAATATTCTCTTACTCCTTGATCTCTGACCTCTGTTCTTTGAGCTTGACTCCTCTCCACAACTCCTCCACTTTTTGGGAGAAATACAACTTTGACAAAATCTGGCATGTCACGTACCAATTCATTGTACAGCCTTTCTTGATCTAGAACCAATATGGCATCTACTTCAAATGCTTGAGCGGCATGTGTTAGCAGTTTGTAGCCCTCTCCTTTCACCCATCCACAGGTATTAATGACTATGCCCGAAACTCTGGCTTTTTTATTAGCCTGAAGTCTGTCAGAGCACACTTCTGCTAGTCTCGTAACTAAAAGATTATATAATGCAACATTGGCATTAGGGCTTTTATGACCAAAGTGAAAAACTAATGGTGCTTGTTGACTAAATCCTTCAACTACACTTGACGGTCTTTCAACCAACAGTGCTCCAACCATTCCAGGAATAGCAATGTGTCCTTGACCTACATCCAAATCCACAAAAATTGGTCTACGACCCATTCTCACTGCATAATTTAACAGGATTCTACAGAGGGTAGATTTTCCTACATCACAGGGTCCAACAACCATTGTTATTGGACCTCTGGTATCATCCTTCTCTGCAGCCTCCCTCATTCTTTCCATAGCAGCGTGACAGTTTAAATATAGACCCATAGGAGTTTCCTTGGCAACATAACTTACATCTGTTTTACCAACCAGCTCTACTGTACAGCCCTGCCATGTAAACACTGCTACCTTGGCACCTGCTGTAAACTCATATTTCTTCCCTTTTACCAGCTCTGTACCAAATACTTCAGCTAATCCACTTTTAAGCTAGAATAATATAATGAAATAACAATACACAAAAACACGTTAGTAACATATATAATGCAATATTTACCTCTAACGTAACCTTCTCATTTTTACTTTCAACCTCAAACCTCAATTCACAGTCAGGATCTAATTTGAATTCCTGTGTCGGCGACTTTTCATCTGTCATTTTGAAGTTGTTAAGAATGTTGCCTGTTATGTCTAAACCCCGGGCTTCTCAATGTTACGATAATCCGTCGTATACAATCAACATTGTTTTGATACGCGGTTAAGAACCGCAAATTTGTAAGTTTATTGATAATAAACAACCCTGAAGCTATCTACGTATGATAGTGTTGCCAACCTACCACACTATATTGTAACGTGGCGCGATCTTCTTGGGGCAATGTTCAAATTTATTTTGACCACAGTGAAATCGTAGAATTAATTAAAGCTATCGTAATTTGATTGACCAAGACGCGATGGAATGTACATCATTTTAAACTCTCTAATGATCATTAATGCTTCGCACGCACTGAATCCTGAATAAGAATAGCAGACCACTTTCTCCTTGTTTTTTAAAGACGTAGTCCGAAGTAAAATTATTTTGAAGGAATTAAAGGGTATTTGAAGGTAGAACGTCAATTTGTGTAAACAAAAACAATTTTTTATTATGACCAAAAGTAATGGTTGCATCTAATAGATATGTTAATCTATGTGCATAAATAAACATATAGACAATACAATTCGGTTATAAACTTATTAGTCTCTGAGGTAACGCAAAATAAATAAAAAAAGAAATCTTTATTTATATATCAATATGTCCTTACAGTAGTCCTAGCACCCATTATTGCGACCATAATGTGTATATAAACTTCAAAATGTATACATATGATGGTAAGAAAGTTTACAAGATAATAAAATATATCCCATAGAGGATGTAAATATTTGACAGAAGATATCACCTCCAGATGAATATTTGACTGTATTATTCTTTACATTTTATAAAAACCGTTCTATTGTTGTCTGATCCTGTACTTTTTCCAGTGAATCAAGATTGTCCCACCAGTTGAGAAGTTTATGCTTTATAATCAGTTGAAACCATGGTGTAATGGGTACATTAAGTTTTTGTATAAATTCATTAAAATTTGTACGAGACACCCATTGAACTTCACTAACTTCATCTGGATTTGGATCAAGACTGATGTTATTCTTTTGTAAGAAAAGAATATAATCAATTTCATGCTCCCCCCATGGGCCACCCGACAAAGCTCGGTAGTGTATTCTGCTCAGGTACACAAAATCTGATACATCAACTTCAGATATAGGAATACCCAGTTCATAATTAAGTCTACGTTGCGCTGCCCTTTTTACACCCAAAGCATTTTCTTCAACTGTTTCTCCTTCAATTTCTGCCAGTGGATGACTACAACATGTGTTTGTATACAGTTCTGGGAAAGTTACCTGAAAGTATAATGTTTTTAGTTGATTCAATTGCGGCATGTCAAACATCATTTACAATATTGGTCTTTGATAAAATATATACTCAGTACAAAATTGAATGCAATATACAGAAAAATATTTTGTTATTATATTAGGTTATGTTTTTTTTTTCAAGTTATAAACTTGAAAACTAATGTTATCATTTTTAAATTACCTTAGTTGAAGATCGCTTTTGGAGCAATAGTTCACCTTTACCATTAAATAGAAACACACTAAAAGCACGATGCAGCAATAAGTTTCCATCGCGACCAATTACATGACAATCCTTCTTTGTTGCTTCACCCAACTGTCTATCAAAATCATCTACCAGTATACAACGTTCCTGCAGTGACGTTTGCTGTACAGGTGCAATCTGCGCTTGCATGTAATCTCTCTTCCCTGGCAAAGCAGCGTTCCTTAACATTGAGCAGACCTTCCTTGCAACTCTGGCCATCATCCTCCAAACAGTCTGCTTCCTGGTGAACGATGCAGTCCTTATATATTTTTGAGGTAAGCACTTACACTTAAGCGGTTGAATGACACTCGTTATCACAACTTTAGTCGCTGTGTCCGTGACAATATACTGTGCTAAGTCCACTGGGTATGATAAACGTTTCCGATAACCCTAAACGCCGCATGCTTCCATACAAAAATGAATAATTGTATGACGCAGCTAAGAAAATTTAACATAACAAGAGCCTTTGCTCGACTCAAGGCTGACGTTGCTAAACATGAAATGTGAGAGTATATGTCCTCTTTAGCCACACACGCAGATGAAAGTTCAGTAAAGTACTAATTTCAACTCTCCCTCGCAGCCACTCGCACCGCGCACTGTCACACAATGACCTTCATTCAGTAGTTGAGCAACTCTCCGTCTTACGTCTCTACTAACATAAGCCATCTCATTGATATTTGCATGATTTTTGTTGGTATTACTGGTTTTTGTCTGCCAGCTCCTTAAATTCAGATCGTTCGAGTACGGAGGTTAAGAAGCTGCAATGTTGACGACTTAAATAGGCCAAATAAGCATATGATTAGTTACAATTTTATTACTTGTTAGTTAGATTGTTATCTTTTTATAACTAACACATTTAATACCAGACCAAGTAGAGACGGTTCATTTAAAAATCCTGCGTTGTGTTGTTGTATAATAGGGGAAATTTAGAAAATAGTATGTCTCATCCGGCGAATTCATGAGAGAACGTGCTGTTAATATCTAATGAAATAACGGAAAAAGTCTCAAAATGTTCTCCCTAAAACCACCCGGAGAAACAGCGAGTACAGTGGATAGCTCGTCCAAAGGTGACAAGCACGTGTTCATCAATGATGCAGAATGGGATAAACTTGCACTCCACTTTGTGTCTACTCAACAGAGGTACAGGGAGAATATTATCATACCAAGATTTCTCGGTCCCGTTCACATTAAAACGAATGAGGAAAAAATGGTTGAACGTGCAATGGAAAGTTGTGTTTTCAAAAGTTTTATGAGCTGTGTCATAGGTACATCGTTTTTGCATACAGGATAACATTTTTGCAGGCTTCAATATTTCTTTTTCTGGAATAACTAATGTCTAATCATAGGTTTTGGACTCGGAGCTGCTATTGGATTGTTTTCTTCCAGTGTCAATCCTAATATGGCAAGTGTTGAAAAGCAACAAACTGCTAGAGAAATTTTCAGAGAAATGAAGACAACCACCCTAGGATACGCAAAGAATTTTGCTGTCGTTGGTTGTATATTCTCTGCAATTGAATGCGCAATAGAATCGGTATTTATAATTACGCAGCTTTATAACTTACCTGATTTTCTTATGCTTGACATCTTCATACAATTACTGTTCTGTTACATTTTTAGTATAGGGGTAAAACTGACTGGAGGAATGGTACATATTCCGGTGGAGTGACTGGAGCATTGATTGGTTTGAGAGGTACACAATTTTTAATAGGAATTTATGCATAAGTATGGATGTGTAAATGTGCCTGACAAGAATTGACCAGAAAAATGGTTTAAATTGTCAGAAACATCTGCACCCAGTGGATATTATCTATATGCGCACAACTAACTTTGTCTACTGACTACGAATTTTAGCCGGCGTAAAAGCAAGTATGTTCGGTGCAGCAAGTTTCGCGGCATTCAGTACGGCAATAGAATATTACATGGGCAGATGAGTGACAGTGGCAATTGGTATATTTGTATAAAAAGATATAAAAAAACTCCGAACGCCACGTAGAGCGCGAGCGACATCTTACTCGTTAATAATATAAAATATTCTTAAAAGTAAGTACAATGCTTTAGACAATTAAAAAATAAAATTCTGATAACGAACTGACGTTACCAATACCTATGATGTGTCGTTCTTACTGTGCACTGTTTTGAATAAGAAAATGTTACTTGGCGCGTGTCGCTATTTACAGTACTAATAGCGATATAGAAAAAAAGAATGAAAAGAAAAACGAAACATCAGACATGGAATTTTATCATTTGGCATGGACGCTTATTTGACAATATTTTGTTTCCTTTACAACTCTAGCACTGCTTATCACAGTATAACGAAAATGCATCGGTCATATATTTAAGAGTGAATGTCCATACGTTATATAAAACACAGTCTTGCATACTTTTTCCCTATTTTTATAAATCACTCCCTATCGGAAAATAATACAATAGTATACATACGTATGTGTGTGTACTTTTTCATGTGTTATCGGGATATGTAAAGTATGTTCATTGTTAAGCCAGTGAATAATGTACATTTTCGTTGTACATTTCTTAATCGACTCATTTGGCAGGATATCAATTCGTTACATTCAGAATTTGATATCGGTCTCGCATATAAAAGGGAAAGTTGAGATTCCGGTCAAACTTTGCACGCAAAACTTTGATATAATACTCAGCTGTTCGTACGGGTTGATAGTTTCGAAACACCAACGTAGTTTTAGTGAGGAAAGACTGCAAGGCACTTATGATTCTTCCTTTTTGATTACCTTCGACATTAGAGAATAAAAATTCTTATTCTAATGCTATATATATCCTGCTACCCGCCGTTAAAGTGGCGGTAGTTTTATGCCTTTCGACGGAAGAGACGATAATATTGTGTCGAGAGGATTCTGTTGCACAAGAAGAAGGAAAAGTAGAGGTAGACAGAGAATGAGGGTAGAGACAGGATTTCCGGCCATGGATAGAGCGAGGGTAGGTAGATAAAGGAATTGCTTCCTTATTTGGCAGTACAACTTGGAATTACAAATAAACCTACACATCGGTTATACGTTACCTTCGCAAACAATGTCCGTCGACGTTCGATTACTTAATACAAAGAGATTTCGCAAATTTTTTTGGCACCTGGGACGACGTCGCTCCTTCGTCGAATTTGATTAGGGCTGTTGCTGTTGCATTTGGGCCTGCATTACGGCCAGTAGCTCTTGCATTCGTCGAAGTTCCGCTTCCTTTTCTTGAAGTATACGATCTTTCTCAGATGAGGAGTTAACTTTTTCGGATTCAACGATTCTGCAAAGAAAAAATCGTAAATGTTTTTGTCGTGTTCAGCCTTACTCGTAAAGCTTAATTCTGCGGTTTATCTGGTCAAATTTTATTACGTTTGTCGTCGCGGTGGAAC
The DNA here is from genome assembly GCA_914767735.1 of Anoplius nigerrimus. Classification (NCBI taxonomy): domain Eukaryota; kingdom Metazoa; phylum Arthropoda; class Insecta; order Hymenoptera; family Pompilidae; genus Anoplius; species Anoplius nigerrimus. Next base: position 6,729,496 of record OU612091.1, read on the forward strand.
AGGTGCGCCTTTTGCCAACCTTTCACTTCGATAATTCTCGTAATGGACTTCCTGTGTGACTTCTTGTAAATCCTGCATATGTGTTCTAAAAAATATACAAGACAAAGAAATAAAATTACCTCTTTAAATCAATAACGATAAAAAATAAATAGTTTGTTGTTGAAAATTGCTTACATTAACATGGTTCGTAGTTTAATAAAATCACAGTGATCTGGATTCTCAACTTCAACCACACCCCAAGGATAGAGTCGACCCCGTACTTTTCTTCCTTTAACTTCCAGCAAAGTATTTGCTCCACAAACTGCAAATGGCACAGCTTCCTTGAGTTGTCTTACTTGTTCCTTATAGTCTTCGTCCTCGTCGCTGTCGCAGTCTGGCAGTGGATAAATTTTAATCCCACTTCCTTCTATTTCCTCCATCACTCTTTTCTTCAAACGTAGTACCTCTTTTTTAGTAAGAACATCTGCTTTTGCTATTACTGGGACAATGTTCACTTTGTTGTGCAGCTGTTTCATGAACTCAATATCTAAAGGCTTGAGTCTGTAAGTTTTTAATTTGCAGATTACGGTATAGAATACAATTTTGATATTCTGAAAGAGTATTAATAAGCTTTTTAACAAGAATATAGCCGTACCCATGACCAAAAGGTGAGATAAAATAGAAACAGCAATGTATTCTATTGTCCACAATGTTTCTTCTATTCAGTCCACTTTCATCCCTGAGGAATCTTTCAAATTGGTCATCTATATATTGAATTATAGCTCTGAAACTATCTGTATTATCAATTGCATCTCCATATCCCGGCGTATCAACAACCGTCAATCTAAGTTTAACTCCTCTTTCTTCAATTTCCACAGTTGAGGCATCTAGTTTTACTGTTTGATTTGTTTTCTCTAAAACACATGAAAATTCATGTAGAGACGACACAACTACAATGTATACTAACAAGTCTTATAGAAAAAAGACGATGTAATTACCAACTGCATCAGGTATTATTCGTTCAGGATACAAATCCGTAAGGAACAAACTATTTACCAAAGTGCTCTTTCCTAAACCAGACTCCCCTACTACCATAAGCGTAAATTCAAATCCTTTCTTCACAGATTTCCTGTGCACTTGATTCGGCAAATTTGCGAAGCCCACATATCCTGGTGTCTCCATATTGGAAAACTGCAATGAATATACAAACAGCGGTGACAACAAGCCATATAACCAACATACCTCACACCTTAACATAAATGCATTGCGAAGAGATAAGCGCTTGACTGAATGACTGTATTTAGAAAAAATTCACCAAACGTCACTGGACAGAACCAAAATTCACAATAGCTTACCGTCTGCAGCGTCTTGACCGACACCGTCGTAACCAACGCGACAACAACGAAATTCAACCAAACGTCAATCGACAATGTGTCAGGCCGTAAAATTCGCCCACAGAACTTACCGTTTTCACGCTCTCGCTCGACATTTCTCTTCCCGTGTAATTCTGACGGAATTAAGGGAACGAGGACGCGAAGCGTTGCAGAGTGGAATTGCCTGCGTGGCCAATTTCCTTCTTGTCAAGGGGGGCAGGAACGTGAAGAGAATTCCCGGTGACAGAGAGAACGCTCATTCGATCATGCCGAACAGCCTGCCTCTCCGGACATGTCCAGGACGCTATCGTGCGTCAGCCTAAAACTCTTAACTCTCAGCCCCCCGAAAAAACCCTTCCCAATGGCAAATTCCCGTTATTAGCTTCACACTTCTCCGTTAGGCACACGACGCGCGCATTTCCGCTGGCAGTGTATTACTTTAATTGGCGGAACGGGCATCCATGGTTTCTCTGCTGTCCTCTGACTCGATACAAGTTGGTATACGTTTTGTTTGCGGCCGTGTACGTGCGTGTACGCTTCCACTGGTGTGCGTGAGCGCGCGCGGTGCGAAAAAGAAGGAAACGGTTCGGTTTCAAGCGGTCGACGGATGGAAACTGCGATATGGCACACAGTGTGTATGCGTCACACAAAGGGGGTTGGTGGGGGGGCAGGAATGGGGGGAATTATTCGGAATTGGGGGAAGTTGAGGCGTGGCGCCTGCGGGACTGCCATCTGAAATCATATCCTAGCCCTTGGAACTTTGTTTCCCGGGCTCGGTGTGCAGCGTCTGCCGGAGGGGGGCCTCGTTTCAAAATTGGCGCACTTCAAGGCTCGCCGGACTTTTAAAAGCTTCACGGTCGCGCGTTCTCAACCTTCGATTCGCCCTTTCCCTCCCCCTACTCTCGGTAAATATTAATCTTGACGCTTCGAAACTTGCAAATAGCTTTATATTTAGCGTCGAAGCTTCGTGAGCGTACAGTGGTCGGTATTATGTATTTCAAGTGTGACAAGCATTTATCGCGACGAGAGTCTTATCGTAAATGAGTCTCATTATTTCTACCGGTGATTCGATTAAATTTCGTTCTATAAGTCACATCGCAATATAGCAGTTTCAAATGTTAATTTGAGCCGGGTGACACATAATCAAATTCGTTCCGGATACATTTAGACCGTTAACGAGGCAAAACAACTACTTTATTTCCAAGAAAAAATCGTATCATATACAAGCAAGAGTTTCCTTCATCACTGCACTTTTAAATATCCCATATATTGTCTCGCGCGTGCTTCACTTTAATAAACATTAATGGCTATATCTCGATCGTACGTGGATCAATGATCGAACCTCTCTCCTCATCTCTCGCATATTATTGTTAAGCATTGATAATCGCTTCCTCGTGCATAGAAAAACACAAAAATTATCGCAATTCATTTGATCCGAACCGACGCGCGTTTATCCTCTTCGAAACTTTGACTGTCTTCCTCAAATTCAATATGCATTTTCCTACTGTTATCGTCGTTTTTCAAAAGGTTGCGCTCCGCGAAATGTAAAATCCGAATTTCAACAATAACATGTACTTCGGACTTTCGGCGACTTCTCGAGAGTCTTCGTGATCTATCTGAAGAACTGCTCCTTCGTTTCCGCTTCCGGCGAACGATTAGATGGCGTAAAAAGTTGTATAGAAATTGGGCGTTGTTGCTGAGTGGAGGAGGGGGGGAAAAAAAAGGAAGAAGAAAGACTAACGTGTGTTTTTTCCTTTGTACTCTGATAAAAGCCCGCGGTCATTTTGAGTACCAAATTGAGAGATTAATTAGTAAGACGATATACAACCTGCATTGAGTCCTCTCGCGCAAAAACATTTTCTACGAAAGAGTTGGAGTCTCGTTTCCATCGATATTTCGGCCAGGTGTTTTTTTCTCTGTGTTGTTGCGTTATCTGTATTGCTTGTTTCATTTTCCATCTAATGCTCTTTGTTTTTGTTTCTTAATGATTTGTACACATACCCCACATATCGTTATTATTATAATAATTATTATTATTATCATTATCGTTATTATTATCATTATTAATATTATTATTATTATAATTATTATTATTATTATTATTATTATTACAAACTGACACGAAACCCAACATCAATCAACATGAATATTAAAATGTACACTCGGTGACATTCGTCTTAACGATCATGATTTTTTTTCTTCATCTTCGTCTTCTTTCTTTTTATGTATATATAAATATTATCACTATTGGAGTATACATCGTGCATACATATATTTTTCCTATTTATCGATCTGTGTTTTTTTCCTATTTTGGTATAATTCTTCATTTCTTCAACAAAGAGAGAAAGAAAGAGAAAGAGAGTGAGAGAGAGAAAGAGAGAAGGAACGAGATAGAGAGTAGTTAATTTAAATACATGTAGAACTTTGAGGAGCATTAGGCTAGGCAAAGTGTAATTTTCCAATTAAATATGAGAAGGATTGTTCGGAAGAAAACTTAAACAGAATCTCGCTCGAATTGTGTTTCATTTTCTTTTCCTTTTTTTAGTTTTCATGGTCTCTGTATTCGGTCGCAGAACAGTGTTCGACTTTTTTTCGCGGGGAGGGAGGGAAGACTCTCCCCCATCAGGGGTTTCGTAAAACGCACGTATTTACTGTGAATCATGATTTCTTTCTGTCTCCGAAGAGGATATTCATCCCGCACCGCATTCAATTTCGGTGAGGAAAACTAAGGGAGTCGCGTTGCTTAATTGGGTCTCTTTACTTTTTTTTTTGTTTGCTTTAATTCATATCCTTATCTCCGATACTTTATCTCATCATTGGGGAAAGTTCCGAGCGTCCCGACACATTTTGCGATTTTTTTTCTTTCTTTCAAGGGGAGAAACTATCACTAATGACGAGTGTTGTAGGTTGTGTTGTTGATTTTTTTGTATAGAGCTCGCTTTACTTGTCTTCCTCGGTCTTCAGCTTCTCCTCTCTAGGCTTCGCACCGCCGTAAATTGAACTCGATTTACTGGACTCGGCTATTGCGTTCAGCGGGTCTCGAATTGTCCTTGGCGCCAGCACCAAACGTTTTCTTCCGGTTGTGTCTGAGTGCATACATGCGCAATGTTATTGGCGTGATCACGGTTTGGAAGGAATATATGTTCTATGCGTATGACCGCAATGCTAATAGAGTTAAACGTGCAAAAAGTTGTAGAGTAAACGTGTGTACGCTACAAGGGACACACAAACAAGTCCTATATCAAAACAGGGATAGTATGAATAAGCTTTGAATGTTATTGGAATAAGATTGAAGCAGTAGTAAATCAATATCCAGTGCTACCTGTACATGTAATTACGCTTACTTGCAATCAACGTAACAGTAGAGTTTACTATATTATCGTTGTGCTATTACGGTCACACGCGAGGTGTATGCACGAATCAAATTAAATTCAATACTAACCGGCTGCTTCTTTAAATTCTTCTTGCGGTTTGCGATCAGTTCCACCGCGTGGCGGAAGTTTACTCCCTCCGTAAGATGATGATGATCTGTTGGGGCCAGGGCCAGGACCGGGACCGACGCTGCCACCGCGCGACCATTCCCGGCCACCGCCGCTCTCCTCAGTAAATTGTCCATAAATGCCTCGGTTACCTCTCGAATCAAAACCGCCACCGCCGCCGCCACCGCCGCCACCACCGCCAGCACCACCACCTGGACCTTGCCTTCCGCCATAAAATCTGTCATTATATCCTGAAAATGACATAAACGTGTCATTCAAAGCGAAAGAGTTCTTCTGGAAGACGCACATTTTTAAACGGATACTAACTGTCGTAGTCATCTCTATCCCCAAAGCCACGACCACCATCTCTTCCTCTAAAGCCACCGCCATCTCTTCCGCCTCCTCGACCACCTTTGTCAAATCCACCTCTCCGATCGTTTCTCTTCCCCTCGGCTACATCAATTTTGATAAGACTCCCATCTACTTCTACTAATCCATCCATTTCTAATGCTGACTCCAAGTCAGCCAAATCTTCGAATTCCACATAGCAAAAGCCCTTAAACCTGTCATTGGAAACAGAGTACAGGTGTAACATTTAATGAAATATGATATTCTAAAGTAAACAGTTCTAAGGGGAAGGTATTTTGTTGATTCTGTGTACAAACCTGTCTGTTTCTCTGTCTTTCACCAATCTAATTCCTTTGACATTCAGCTTTTGAAAGATTCTGTCCACATCGCCTTGGACGACTCCCATGGGCATATTACCAACATAGGCTGTGTAAGGGGGCTCTGTGGGTAAGGGTTTTCTGCTACGGCCGCCAGAATATTCTCTGTAGAATAAAACAATAGTCAATTATTAGCCTGAAATACATTCCTGTGAAAATAAGTATTTCTCTAGTCGTGCAATATTGGGTAATAGAGGTAATTTATATATAGAGTTCAATTGGACGTGCCTCATATAGCGTATAATAAAGATTAGCAACAGCGAAATCCATTCAATAACAACATTGCCTACAATATCAACCGTATCCCTCAGTCAGCCATCCCACCCCACCATCATTTCGCCAATCCCTTTGCGTCCACATCCGTCACCCAAAGCCCCAATGTGACACGCCACAAAAATCCTCCCCATCCGTCTCACAACCCCCCCGCTTCAGCCCAAAAATACCATCAAAACCCTTCAACACCACCCTACAAGATCTAATTAGCTTGACCGTGAAATTGGTTAACGCGATTATACATAACAATGCACATCCCATCACTGCCCCCAAAGCTTCACCCCCGCATAAAGGCCGAGCCCGATAAGACGTAAAAACGGAAAATTCTGCGGCCAACCTCCCCGAAATACCGTGGGTCGCCAGTAAAACTAGTTGACGCTCCCGTCCCATAATAGACCCCGAACATCGGAGGACGAGCCTTTAACTGCTCGTCCGCCGTCATAGCTGTAATTCACGCGCCCCGAAGGCCACAATTTTCGGTCGCGGCTCCTGCTCTCCGCACGTCTCTCTCTTTCGTGCAAGGTGCTGCTGCGCCGCACACTCTCTCGCGAGAACTCACTTCCCGACGATCCGGGAAACTCATCGTGCCCGTCGCCGGGGCCAAGTTCTCAACACCCACGTGCGACGCCAGGTCGTCCTACGTCCCCCGCCAAGGCCGAAGCCCGGAATCGTCGGTTATGCGGTCAGCGCGAACGATATTGATGCCGATACTTGCCTTGAATCATCGTAACCACCTCGACCAGCCATATTGGATGCACGAAACTAACCGGGACCGCGCGGGTCGAGCGAGTCACTGTGCTTGTGCACTCGTGTGTTCGCCTGCGCTCTTAAGATGGCACTCAAGACCGGCCGCGCGAACAATCTTTCGCCGGGGATCGTCCGCGAGAATTGAAGTGGAAATTCAAGGAACACTGTTTCGCAATTTTGGCTGATTCGACGTTGAGGCGTGAAATTTTTCCACCGAGATGACCGGCGAGGAACTGATTAGGATTGTTAGGGATGCAGAGGCATTTGAGGAGTCTGAGAGGGTCGATTTTGAATCGTGAACTTAGGGAATTGCGTTCGGATGAGTTGGTGAGGATGTCTTGACGGTAGGTTGCAGGGTGAAATTGTTTGGTTGGGATAAGCGAATAATTATTGGGACGGAACTTGGTTCCTTTATGGGCGAGGTAATGGGAATTAAGGATTCTTTGTGGGAAGATGCTGATTGAGAGGTTGATGAAAGGTAAACTTTGGATTTGGGTTGGGTATGGATTTTTAATTGTTAAATGAAGGTGATAGGAATTTAAGTATTGAAGGCTTTGATTTTTTAGTATGAGGCGAAATTTAAATTGAACGGACACGGTTTCCGAGAATGATGTTTATATACTCGTTGATTTTGGTTAAGAACGGATGCAGGGAGTATTTTCTGATTTACAACAAATTTGACATGGGAAAGATTTAATTGTCTTATTACTTCTTTCTTTTGTCGACATGTTCTCGCGTAATGCGTCTTTAGCCTAGCGTAGTACTTTGTCGTGAGCGTGAACAAGATGGTGGGAGAAGCCGCGCACATGGTTGTGAGTAAATTTAAAAAAATTTCCTCGGCGCTGAAAAATTTATACGCGTTGTCAAGTACCTAAAGTGACAAATTTGTAAAGAGACTGTCTTTTTTGTTCAATAATCGTTATTTATCGTGTAACGCGATGTGTCAATGTCGGGCGGGTACTTGTATCAATCTTAACCTTAGTTTTATAAGCGTCACTGTGTCAATTGTACTGTTAGTGATATTTAGTATATTTTTATTAACGTGTGTGCCATTCCAATAATTTTCAGAAGATGGATATACATTCTGTTTTACGGAGTATCATGGGCCTGTTGTTGTATGACAAAATTTGTCAAAAGGATCCAACAGTAGAAGCTTTTTATATGACAGGTTGAATTGACAAGACAACAAGGACAGGTATAACAATTACGTGTTTATTATTTAATAATTTTGCGGTTATCGTACTTTTATGTTGTGTGTATATAAGTAACAAAAATTACTATATATGTAAGTTTTCAAAAAAGATGTCATATATTTTGTGAAAAATACATGTGACATAAAAAACTTTATCTGTGTTCATAAGAGTTTAAGAACAATTGGAGTAAAGGTAATGAAATTTAAACTCTAACTTGTGCTGATCCTATGCTTTATTGCAAATTATGGCACACAAAATTACATTAATTACATTAATAAGTTAATGTATATTTCTTACAGAATTAAATTCCTATATCAGTACATAGAATTACAAGAAAAATATATCTTTACGTGTTACAATGTACAATGATATTAATTCATCATTGACATAAATTTCTACCATAAATATGAGACTGTTTGATCAAACGTCATTTGGCGCCATAAAAAATAAGCATCTTAATTCAACATTTTTCCTTGCCCATCATCGGCCAGATATTTCCAATGACCGTTCGCCTCGCAGCGGCCATCATGGATTCTCGTCCAACCGGCTCGTCGTACTGGCCCCCCATTCGACCAATTAGCAACCGGTCAGCGGCGGCCATCATGGATCTGCCCCTGACGCCGACACGCCGTTGGTCAAGTGGCTAACCAATAACTGCCACCATTCGCCAGGTTAGTGTGTTCCTTATTCGCTAGAGACCGCTTTGGACGCCGTGCGAATTCAAACTTCCCAACTCTTCGCCTTTGTCACCGTTGACCACGGCCGTCAGTCCGACAGTTTCCTCAGTGTGAAATGTACACGGTCGCGAGTTCATAACCGGCGGTGACGGCAGTGGGAATATGTGCCCCGCCAACTTTTAATCTTCGATCTCGACCCGCTCGCCAAATTCCGCCTCCTTCGACCGACTCTCGAAACAATTTTTACATCGACGCCGGCCTCAGCTTTCCGTGAGTAAACGATCGTCATTCGCCAATTCAGTTTGCGCTTCGAACCACTTGTGCCTGTCAATAGAATGGGACGTACTTTTCTTACTCTCACCTTGGGAGAATATATTGATGAGCTACGGTTCAATGCCGCAGTCGACTACGACTCTTCACCTTTTTGCACCGTAAATCTTCCTGTCTAACCTCGAAGATGCACTTCGAAGTGCATGTACAGAATGTACATAGTGCATCGAGTATATGAGGGGTGGGAGGATTTTCGAATAATTTTCGACTGTGGTTAAAAATTGCTGATTGCGGAATTGAGTACCACGAAACGTCAAGGGTTTATTTAACATATACTATAACCGTTACACTCCAAATATTACACTTTAAATATTACAATATCGCATATCTATTACTCCCAGTTGCAAGTGCGGGAAATGACATGCATTACACTTGTACATTATACTGTATCTGAACGCTAACAATGCAAGGGAAAGCACGTGGTACCCAATCAATACCAGCGAGCCCAGTGCAAAAGTACGGGGAGAAAGAATTTTTTCTTTATTCTCATCGTTAGTCGCCTGACGCCTCCCAAAATTTTGAACCTACTTTATTTGCAACGGTATCTCGCGCTGCGTTCGAGATTCAATTCGCGGCCGTTCCGGCGCTCGTATATTCGTTCGGCAAGGATTTCGTCCACCTTACACATGACATTCGAATGGCACTTGGCAGCTGGTACCCCGCCTCGCTATTTCGATTGCCAAGCTTGCGAAAGCGCATCGCGTGCAGCCGGCTTTTGTGTCGTATATACGTATGACCCGCGCTTATATCAGGGGCACATGAGCCTCTCGGCGAGCCCGTTCGCTTTTTCGTTCGACTTTCGTGCGCCGCCCAAATAAAGCGTGTCACGAAGCCCTTCTACGTTTAATAATAACGGCCGCGACAACATAGTCGTGCGCCGACCGCACCGAGTGCATCTATTGCGCCTACTGTACCTACTGCACCGAAGACTCCAAACGACGCTAATTTAATGTCCCTATCACGATCTCTGATAAACTGAATCCTAGCTTTCTCACACCATCCACAGACCAGGCGGATCCTGAGTCTGCGTTATGCGAAAAGCCTGTCAAAAGGAGAAGAAATAGTTGAAAGATGTAGAAGAAGGCTACTTCTGCTCGACTCCGGATTGAAACGTTTGAACTCCCGGGTTCATCTATGATCGAAGTTCAATAAGATACATATCTTCTAGAAGTAGAAGAGATACTTAAAAGATGTAGAAGAAGGCTACTTCTGCTCGACTCCGGATTGAAAGGTTTGAACCTTCGGGTTCATCTGTGATTGAAGTTCAATGAGAATATTTCTTCCAGAAGAAGAACGAATATTTGAAAGATATAGAAGAAGGCTACTTCTGCTCGACTCCGGATTGAAACGTTTGAACTCCCGGGTTCATCTATGATCGAAGCTCAATAAGAATATTTCTTCTACTTGTGACAGGCTTTTCGTATGACGGGGACCCAGGATCCCAGTGAAGAGTCTAGGATCGGATTCAGTTTGTCAGAGATCGCGATAGGGACGACAATGGGATGGAATAGGAAGTCGATCGGGACCTGTTAGCGAATCGCTAAACTGCGCGAGTTACGCACGCTCTGCGTCGCGACGCGTCAATTTACGTAATCCCACGTGCTCGCCAGGGGTCTGCCAAGGTCACGGGATACGTAGGAACGAACGCGCACGTTTCGGCGGCGTACGGGGAGAAGGATAGGTACTTTTTTTCCTCGCACGCTTCGCGTGTACTACGAGTGTTAGCTGGCAGCTAGCGTGCGTGCACTCGGAGTGGAGGATTTTTGTTGACTGTTTTGTCGAGAATGACTGATAGGCTGAGTAAACTGAATCTTGTACGGAGCTCTTCCTGAATCTGGCATCTTCCGGGTGGTGCTGGGTCTTAGATTGAATTCTATCACGAGTTCTATTGTATTTCCGCGTTATAGCTAAGGTTGGAGGTATAGGAATTAGACTGTCAGCCAACGAGTTTGCCAGGAGTTTTATTATTATTTTATGTGGCTCGCTCTATAGTGGCATACCTTTTTTAAGTAGACTTCTTGACCCAAGGTGAAGGTCCCTGTCGAGACCGGATCAGGCTGGATGTTGATCGATTGGATATTGACCGACGATAAAGAGTTTCACTTTCTGTACTGTCCCGAATTTCTAATCGTCTGCTCATCTGACTATTCTTACTTTAATTTGTTATGCGCCCCAAAGGTGACGCATCACTTCTTTACGTTATCGGAAAAGAATGGCGATGATCATTAATATCGATTGCTTGGCAGATACCAACGTAATCAGTGCTAAAAATGGCAAAAGTACAACTGTCACCAGATAATCGAACACTGTGGACAAATTATAATTCTCGTAATTACGGAAATTACCGCAGTTAAGTTGTCAAGAACTCTGAAAGCTTCAAAGTCAAAATTTAAAAGCTCTCTAACATTGAAAGCTTCCAAAGGACAGGTTCCCTATTGAGAAAAGATGACTATGATTTTAACCCATTAGCCGCGAATGTCCCATTTCTAGGTCACAGTTTCAAATTGTTTTCTTTCAATGACTCAAACTTCTAAAAGTACAGTTATTCATATTTTATTTTTGTATTCTTGCATTACGAATGGGTAATGGATTAAAGTGTGCCTAAACTTAATGCCCGCTGCCCTTAGATGACTATGATTTTAACCCATTATCCGCCAATGTCCCATTTCTGGGACACAGTTTCAAATCGTTTTCTTTCAATGACTCCACCTTCTAAATCTACAGTTATTCATATCTTATTTTTGTATTCTTGTATTACGGCGGTTAATGGATTAAAGTGTGCCTAAACTTAATGCCCGCCTGCCCTTAGATGAGTCACGGCCTGTTGATCGGCATCAATGTTGGCAGATCCACCAGATCGTTCGTCGCGTACCGCTTCTTCAAACCGTCTTCAGATATCCTAGCTTGGCAAGAGGGACATTCCCACCTGTGCGAGACATATTTTGGCAAGCGATCGAAGCGATGCATTCGAGTCGCGGATCCGATCGCAGACGTGCCCGATTAGATTGGCTAGCAGAGCCTGTACGCTGACTAACACTTTTCCCGAGTGCTGATGAAATCTCCTGCGAACGGCGAACGATGACGCGAGTCTGCCAATCGGCCTAACGTAAGAGGTGTGGATCGGAAGTGTGCGGCAATCAGTGCCGATAAGAAGGCGGACTCTGATTACGGCCGCTCTCGCCCGAGAAAAGTAACATTCCCGCGTCACTTCCTATTCCTCGGCGTACGTTGGCTGGCTTCCGTCATCGGTATTTCGAATTAATATTAAAAGTCGACTACGTCAAAACAACTAACTACGACTCAACAACGTAACGCTACGACGTTCTAACTGTTCTTACCTTTTACGTCGACGCTGGTCGTGTTAGGCTATTGTTCTGGGGTTGTAGGTTGATCTATGCTCTGGGAATGTAATGGAATGTATGCTGTGCAACATGGCGTGATAACTTTTTGGAATCTCGTGTCGCACGTGTCTGGCTGAGGATTTGGATTTGGTTCAGTTAGGTTTTTGGGTACATCTGTGGAACTGTGGGACTTGGGATCGTCTGGTTATGATTTATAAGTATAGTTTTTGCTCCTTCTCGTATGGGATGGAGAGTGGTTGGATGGGAAGGAAGGTTTGTTCTTAGCGTGCTCGAATGGTGGTGGATTGGCAATTTTTTCGTTGTTTTTAGACATACTTTTAACCATATCTCTGGAACTATTGCACTTAGAAGGCTCCGGTTCCGATTTTTGGGTCTATTTTTTTATTCTCTTTGTGTTGTGTAAACCACAGAATGCTCCATAGAACCTTGTCCCTCCACGGCGGGAAAAAGTCCATTTTTTAGCGTTTTTGGGCAGTTTTTTGGCTGTTTCTCCGAAACTAATGCGAATTTTGACCAACGGCAAACAGCTCTCCGAATTATTTTTGACCCCCTACCACGTAGCAAACGGGCGATCCGATCCGCCGACCTTCAATTTTTCGCAAAAATGAGAAGGGGTACCCCTTAAGAATTTCGCGATTTTTTAAATCGCCTGTAACTTTTGAACCGGCGATAAAAACCTATAATAATTATACATATTCTTGAAGCTTTCGACGCGTACTTTAAGATAGGACTATCGGCGAAAGTCGATCTTTCAAAAAAAAATTTTTCGACCTCGAAAAATGGCTGTATCTTCGAAACTATTGAGAATTCGGAACTTTGCTTGCGATTAACTTTCAGGGCGAGTTAAAATCTATGGGATAGGGTTCTTATAAATCCATTTCAAGACCAAACATTTTTTCGCGTTTTTCGACGGTTTTGAAGGTTCTATCACCTTTCAATAAGTCCAAATAGCGCCAAAGTACCCTCCATTGATCGCTCATTGCGATACAAGAGCCAATGCGATACAATGGTGGTCAAATATGGTCCTATACAGGTCTAAAAGCCGCCTATCTCCACCAGATTCCACAGAAAGTCGAGAAAACTACGTAAAACTACGTAAAATGGGCTAGTAATCATAATCCTATGTCTGCATAGTCGAGAAAGTGTCATACAGTAAGCATATGTCATCTAAATATCCTTCAAATCCATCAGGCAGGTCGTTAAGTCACCCCGTGAAGCGCCAAATTCATATTTCTGACCATAACTTTGGTATTATTCAACTTATTTAGGTACCAGGTGCTTCATATTGAAGTGCTTAGATGCCTCGTTGCCATATTCAAAGGATAGGTTCATCAGCTAACTCTCATACTTTGCCTAAACTTAACCTTAGTTCAATAAACGACTAAGAAATAAGGCCACACGAAGCAAATGTGGATAAAATAATGTCTTTCGGAGCAAAATAGTCGAGCAAATATGATACAGTAAGAATACCGTATAGTAAGCAACCCTTAAACACGTAACTTTTATCTCTGGAAAGTATTAGAAGTTCAGGCATCAGCTTGCTCAACTTTTAGAGCGAGTTCAAGTCTTGAAAATACGATATTCAAAAGCCTAACGTACCGATAGTGCATCCCAAATGGTCGAAAAGCTATTACTATAGACGGTAGTAAACCTGTTATGTAGCATTTTTCACACCTTGCAAGAATTGTTTAACCTTCCTCAGCACCATTATGTCCACGTAAGCTACTCAATTGTCCCCATTCGAGTAACATATACTCAGAAACAGGAAAAACTGTTTTGAGTTCTTCCTTACTCTTGACACAATCTGACTTTCCTTCTGCCTTCCAGTACTGTTAGCAAATACATTTTCCCTTTATTTTTCCATGAATAACTACTGAAAGTTGACTCAGGCTGATGAACTTGAGTAAAATAATCAAATGCATTCCTCGGCCATGAATGATGAAGGACAATTGTCCTTATTCGAGTAACATATGCCCAGAAGAAGGAAAAACTGTTTTGAGTTCTTCCTTACTCTTGACACAATCTGATTTTCCTTCTGCCTTCGAATAACGACTGGTCAAAGTTGACTCAGTCTGATGAACTTGAGTAAAATAATCAAACGCATTCCTCGGCCATGAATGCTGAAGGACAGTGATGCTAGAGGATACCTTTGCAATAAAGGAAAGTCGGATGAGAGTCACGCGGTTGGCCCGTATAGTAGAACAGTAGAATGCCACATGACAAGGTTCAAAATTGGCACACGTAGCACGTGAGGTCGCCTCGCAGGGGTAAACGATTGCCGTAAGACTGACCATGCGTTCTGGTACCTTGCCAGCTGCATCGCACAATAACACGGATCATTCGATTCTGCATAAGTAGAATGAGCCACACACCGTCGTCTATATCCTTTCGGTAATTGGACGGTGGGTAGCCTGTTTAATCGATTCCGGTGCAATCAGCTTCAGCCAGACCTTCTCTACACATATTCAACATATGGGTTGTTTATTTTAAAAGTGGTGTAAGTCCACATTTAAAAAGAATGAGATATATCATTTATGATTAACGCGATATTTAATTTTTTGTTGAAAATGGACTTAACCGCTTTCAACATCGGCCCATATCTTTATAGCGCCAGACATCAGCTTCTCATTTATAATTCCTCGTCATCAACAACGCCCCCACACATTCCATTCTCAAGTTCCAACCTTTACAGTCTTCGACCTTGAAAATCTAGAGGCTTACCAGTACCAGTTCAAATGTCAACAGTTTCCCAAGCTGGCTTCGAAATTCTTGAATCCACTAACCATGATCCCAATTCTGATTGCAGACCCCTGACACCCGTTGAACATTGGACCGGCGTCGAAGGAGGCGGCGCGACGCGGGCGGCGGCGTCGTCGGCTGTGAAGAACAGAAGAGATGGCGTCGACTTCGATGAGACTGCTGGTGGCAGGAGCCAGTGCCGTTGGCGCGGGTGTCTTCTACTACATGGGCCCGGACAGATCAGTAAGTCCGCCTTTACCTGCGGATGTCTCGCCTAGGACTCTCGCACTCGCCTTACGTAACAGCCTCCTCCTCCAACGGAGTCAGCTTGGTCGTAGGCTGACGAGAGAATGATGTCAGACGCCGCAGGTCCCCGCACTTGCCTCACAGCCTCCGAGAAAGACTCATTAGTATCCGACAGAACGTTCCGAGATACCTTTACTCGCATACTAGTATGATAGAATGGGCAGAATTGCGAAAATGTCAACTTAGGACAGAATTACTTCCGCTAGATGGAATTTTTGCTACCTGGCGAGCTGCTTAGCACTCGGTCCGGATGCGAAGCTTGAAGAGAGGGCCGCGTGCTAGGTGTGCGATCTGCGACCGGGCAGAACGCCGATTATGAGAATTGCCGATTAACCCCGAATCAGCCTGAAATCGAGGAACGCGGCCTGTCACTTAGACGTAAGCCCTCCAGCGAGCTGGGTCAACGAATTACGTGAATCATGTTACGTTTCTTCGCGTCTCATCCGCTTTCAGTTTTCGTTAGCCTTGCAGTAGGCTGGATAGGTGTCGATGTGCTTCCGTGGGCAGATTCCTTCCTTCCTGAACAGATTACTGAAAACGGACAGAGTCGGGTTTTTGCCAAAGGGAGAGTTGATGGAAATTAAGCTTGCGATAAGAGAAGCATGTTCGTTTTCCCCGCACGTGCTTAGATAGAGCTGTCGGGGCGAATAATAGCTGGGCGACTGTTGCGCCGGACACCCTGTACATGTTTATGTAATTCAATGCAGCGGCGTCCCACAATAGCGCCAGTGTGCACTACTAAAATTTCACGAGACTAGGAGGAGATCATCGTTACCGTGCTCTTGGCCAACTCTGACCAGCTCGGGACGAGCCCAGGCATCTGCAAAGTTCACTATTTCTAATTCTCGGCTGCCTCGGTTGAGCACCTCTCAAAATTCTAGGACCTGGGTGCAGGGTCAGTCGTTTAAAAATACGGATCATGTTAGGAAATCTGACCAATGTCACGTTCGACGAACGATTCTGCTATCCAAACTCATTTATTGCACGGTTGTAGAACAGGATCTGGATACAGAACACGGTTAAAAATACAGTTAAAAAATCTGAGCAACTGCATTCAAAATTATTTATTGCACGGTTGTAGAATAGGATCTGGATACAGAACTCGATTAAAAATACTGTTAAAAAATCTGAGCAACTGCATTCAAAATTATTTATTGCAGGATCGCAGAACGTGATCTGGATACAGAACTCGATTAAAAATACCCTCACAAAATCATATTAAAAAATCTGAGCAAGTGCATTAGAAATGATTTATTACACCATTGCGCGCAGAACAATTCTTAAAATATTCAGAACCGGATTGATCCGGCGTAATTCGAATCGATCGATCTATTGATCGCAGCATAACTGTTCATTCTCAATCTGGGAAGAGCGGTCTGTCAAACGGTTTAGAGTTACACCCGTTACGGAAATAAGTCACGAGACGGCACCTCTGCCGGCCTTGCCGATCTGTCGCGCTTTAAATCTAAGGATTGACAGCCATAGAGCTCTCCTTGAACGAAATCGCGTTGCAGAATGCGCGTGGGTGATTAGTGTTGCGAATGAGGGACACGATTTCGCAGAGCGCGAACCGTTTCTAACTATAGATGCCTATAGATACGAGGTGTTCGCCTGAATGAACGAGAATTGGGGAGTGGCACGCTGCACTTTACGGCCGATTTCATTGACCGTTACTTTATTTGCTGCACACGCCACGCGATCTGTTCACTTATTTTCCCCAAACTCCGCTTAGTTGCCTAAATCAAGTACAAATCAATGTTTCCATTTCAACCGTTTTGGCAATTATTTGCTTATTATCGTGAATTACGCAGGTATCCCATTTTACCCAATTAGATTTATGTTACTCTTTATTTGATTTATTAAGAATGATTTGCTTATTTACTCTCAGCTTCGCTTGTTAGGTTCATACAGGGTGAGATGAATGTGCTTTATAGGCTGTTGTACCAACTTTATTCTCATTTTCCAAGGTTCACGCGGAACAAATTAAGCCGAGACCGCCGAAGAGGCCTTTGCCAACGAGAGAGGACCAGGTGAAGACCTTGAAGACGCAGGAGTATGATATCCTGATCATCGGCGGTGGAGCAACAGGTGCAGGATGTGCACTCGACGCCTGTACGAGAGGTAAACATTTCAAGTTCACTCCAACTCATTTAACCCATTACCTGCCGTAATACAAAAACACAAAAATAAAAAATGAAATTAACTGTACATTTAGAAGCTGCAGTCATTAAAAGAAAACAATTTGAAACTGTGTCCCAAGAGTGGGACGTTAGCGGATAATGGGTTAAACGTACATTTCCTACATTGCAAAGCAGTACATGTAGGGCCCAATTAATGTTTAATATGGCGTATGAAAAGTAAAATGTCAATCGCAGGATTAAAAACGGCGTTGGTTGAGGGTGACGATTTTGCGTCGGGCACCTCCTCCAGGAGTACCAAACTCATTCATGGCGGCGTCCGTTATCTGCAAAAGGCCATAATGCAGTTGGATGTGGAACAGTACAAAATGGTAAAGGAGGCCCTTCACGAACGTGCGTCGATGCTGGCCAGCGCACCACATCTAGCACATCCTCTGCCTATCATGTTACCTGTCTACACGTATGTTCATATTTAACATTACCGTACCAAGGTGTCTTACTCAAAGTTCTCGTCACAGTCAGCACCGTCGATCCTGAATTTCTTTTGCAGATGGTGGCAGATACCTTACTACTGGTTCGGCATCAAGATGTACGACTTGGTAGCTGGCAGCAAGACTGTGAAATCCTCGTATTATTTAAGTAAAGCGAACGCCCTGGAGCTCTTCCCGATGTTGAAGGGCGACAAGCTGACAGGTGCCATTGTTTATTACGACGGTCAGCAGGACGACGCCAGGATGAACTTGGCGGTGGCCTTGACTGCATCCAGGCACGGTGCAACGGTTGTCAATCATGTACAGGTTATGAACTTACTGAAGGGAATAGACAGAGTAAGCATAAACGATTCTTGAACCTCTTTACACTGCAGTCTTTGGCATGTACGTGTTAAATGTTTGTCTGGCGAAAATTAGGATGGCAAACGGGTGCTTGTCGGCGCACATCTTAAAGATGAATTGACGGGTGAAGAATGGGACGTGAAGGCAAAGGCGATAATCAATGCCACAGGACCGTTCACCGATCATATACGAAAGATGGACGATCAGTCAGTGAAGGAAATATGTTGTCCCTCGTCTGGCGTGCATATCGTTCTTCCAGGCTACTACAGGTATAAATCCGGCAGTAAACCTACAAACTAAAATATTTACTTCATTCAGATGGTACAATTAACGCCCAGACTTTGATGTCTTCATCTCTAACTTTCATATTTGTATGTAGTCCTGACCAAATGGGTCTCCTGGATCCAGCGACCAGCGACGGTCGTGTCATCTTCTTCCTGCCATGGCAGAAGCAGACGATCGCCGGCACGACCGACATGCCCTGCAAAGTTACGCACAATCCCAAGCCGACGGAGGACGAGATCATGTTCATCCTGCAAGAGGTCAAGAACTATCTGAATCCGGACGTTGAAGTACGTCGTGGCGACGTGCTGTCTGCGTGGAGCGGCATCAGGCCGCTGGTGTCCGACCCTAACAAGCCCAACACGCAGTCCTTGGCTAGGAATCATATCGTTCACGTCAGTCCAACGAATCTCGTTACCATCGCCGGCGGCAAATGGACGACGTACAGGGCGATGGCACAGGAAGCTGTCGACGCGGCTATCAACGGTATGCAGTTACTCATAGATATAGATATTCATAGATTATCAACTTAGACCATTATTCATGTTCACTCGCTACTTGACCCGCATACAATTAGTTGCAGTTATTTCCGTTAAGTTATTCGAGTTATGTAACAACGTTATGCTCTAACTGGTTTGTATTATGTAAGATTGCATCGGGTGTCGAGTTCTGTTCGAAGTTCGACGGTGGCAAAGAATATTCTGTTTCTGAATGAGGAACTTCTTTCAGCCTGCGACTTAAAGCCTGAACGACCCTGCCAGACCGACGGATTCTTGCTGGAAGGAGCGCACGGTTGGAGTCCGACGATGTACATCAGATTGGTGCAAGATTTCGGGTTGGAATGCGAGGTGGCACAACACTTGGCCAAAAGCTATGGCGATCGTGCCTTCGCCGTGGCCAAGATGGCGTCACTCACTGGCAAGCGTTGGCCGATTATTGGCAAGAAAATTCATCCTGAATTCCCGTACATCGACGCTGAGGTAGGATGACGCTGCCTGAGGACGATTCTGTCTTTCCAATGGGTACAGTGGAGTAATTACATGACGTACTTGATCACTTACATATCTTCTTTCCGTAGATTCGTTATGGCTGCCGGGAATACGCAAGAACGGCCATTGACATGATCGCGCGCAGACTGAGACTTGCCTTCTTGAACGTCCAGGCTGCCCAGGAAGCCCTTCCTGGCATCATCGACATCATGGCGGAGGAATTGAAGTGGTCGGCGGACGAAAAGAAGAAGCAGCATCGCGCTGCCAGCGACTTCTTGGCGAACGAGATGGGACAGGTCGTGAATCGTGCCTCCCGTGACAAGATACCGATTAACTTGACCAAGGAGGAGATTCAGTTGTACATCAAACGGTTTGGAATCATCGACAAGGACAACAAGGGATACGTGTCCATTAACGATATCAGACGGGGTCTCAAGGTTTGGATGAGAGCGGATGCGTTACGTCTGCTTTTTATTTCTTTTATGATGGTTCTGAAGTGGGTTGTTGAATCAATGATGAGATACAATATTAATTCCGCATATATTGTGGTTAACTTAAGTCTTACGATACTGAATTAATGCATTTACTGCCATGTTAGTCGCATATGCCATGATTGGTGTTACATTTCTGAAACTTTAATGAAGGACAGTGAGGCTACGGTCATTAAGTATGTTTGTTTATCTCTCTTTATGTCTATGCAGGATTATTCGATAGAGAGAATGTCGTGTTCGTATCATAAAAGTCACTTTTTTTTACATTTTGTTGTCTGTTGGTCTATTTGTGGTCGTATTTTGTGAACTAATGCACTGCAAACAGTGCAGTTCTCATTTTCTGGTTGATTTTTAATATATCTTCCTCTCTTTTCAAGTTTTTCGACGATTTTGAAGGTTCTATCACCTTTGAATAGGTCCAAATAGTGCCAAAGTACCCTCCGTTGGTCCCTCATTGCGATACATGACCCGTACGGTAATCAAATATGGTCCAAAATAGGTCTAAAAGCCACCTATCACCATCAGATTACACAGAAAGTAGAAAAAACTACATAAAACTACGTAAAATAGGAATAGGAATCATAATTCCATGTCCATATGATCAGGAAAGTGGCATACAGTAACCGTATGTGGCCTAAACATCCGTTATATTCAGTGCACAGGTCACTAATTTAGTCCATGCTGGGTTAAATTGTCATTTCTGACCATTACTTTGGTAGTAGTCAACTTGTAAAGGTACCAGGTGCTTCACACTGAAGTACTACAACACCTCATTGCCATATGAAAGGGATAGGGTCATCAGAGAACTCTCATACTTTGGCTAAACTTTACCGTAATTCAATAAACAACCAGGTTATAGGACTTCATATCGTAAATGTAGGTAAAATAATGCTAACTCGTAAGCTGAGTGTCGGAAAAGATTGGAATTTCAGGAATTTGGTTGCGCAGAACTCATAGAGTGAGTCAGAATTTATAAAATACGATAGTCAAAAGCTCAAAATTACATTCAACATTCTTCGTGGTTTTTCGGAATATGTTCGTCGTTTTTATGTTTATTCAAGTTCTGGTAATACCCAAATACCATATTTCAGTTCCACGATAAGATATAACGAGGGTAAGCCAGTCGAAGATCTTTAAATATATTGGCAGTCAATGCATTTAATTCTAATTCCTAATCTTTATTCTATAATTTATAATCTAGCAAAAATACAAAATGATCAATCCACTTTAGAACCATCGCACATAGAAGAACAATTCGATTCCTCTGATAAGATAGAAAAATATTTTTGTCAAAATTATTTGCTCACGAATGCTTGCCCACGACGTTGCCACATAGGTACTTGGTATAAAACTGAGCGAGGACGAGATGCACTTGTTACTGAATGAGATTGATCTCTCGTACAATGGGCAGATGGAACTACAGGACTATCTACAGGTAATTGGCTGTGTTCAGCACATTTAACGTTATGTTTGTTTTTCTGCCATTCGCAGCTGTTCGGTGACAAGGAGGTACCGGGCGAAGAGCTTCACGAAATCCTTCGCGAAATTGACACTAATATGAACGGTCAAGTCGAGTTGGACGAATACCTTCAGGTCTGTGAATATGCACGGGTTGTTGCCAGACACACTTTTTCTTCTCTTTTAAGTAACTCTACCCCCCCCTCCGCTTCTTATCTCAATTATCTCTGACACTGTTACGTTTGTTGTGCGTGTAATCTTTTATTTTGCCGCTTTCGATGTGCTCCGAGGTGTACGAAAGTTCACCTCGCCTACGAGCTTGCAGACTGATTAACAGTTTGATGGCTGACCAAAAATGCCTCGACACCATCCACACCAATCTAATTTCTTCACACTAATATCTTCCGTCTATCCGAATAATACAAGATACAGTAAAAAGAAACATTACCCCCTGTGACGTTTGTGTATGATTTGATATACGCCATTGTAACGCCACCCTAATCTCTAATAGTCGACTGAAAGCTAGTTACTGCGACCTCTGATTCGAAGAAACACTAGATCGATGGGTAATTCTCTGCTCGACAAATCTTCGCTTCTTCACAAAAACTTGACTTTTACTCGCTATATACTGTACTATAAGATTTGCACTGCTGTGCATGACTTACAATCAGTTATTACAATTAATACGTCCACGAGGAATGTGCATCTATCGCATTGTTCTGGACCCGTTACATCTGTAACATTTTGCGACGTTGAATTTTAACCACACAATAACATCTATCCTTTATGGGCTTCGTTCGTCAATTTTGTTTTGATTCTGTTCATTTAGATGATGTCGGCCATCAAGTCCGGGCACGTGGCGTACTCGCGTTTCGCAAGAATGGCTGAGATGGAGGAAGCCGAGCACGAGAAGGACATCCTGAAGAAGCCCATCAGCCTGGAGAGATCGGGCGGCGGCCTGTGAAGAGTCTGCGTCATCACGTTAAGCGTCGAGAAAGAGGAAACGCGAGCGAGCTTCAACTTTTACTCTTTTATCCCTCGTATTAGCACACTATCAATCCGTTCCTGGAGAACGTCGTCGGCCGCAGATTGTAAATTCAGGACTTCTTAAGAGTCGGGACGATCGGTTGACGTGGGATCTAGAGATCTAGAGATTCTTCAGTGCCATCCTCGAAGACTCTGTGCCCGAAAATCGTCGTCCAGGTCTGAGAACTGATTCGCAACCTGTCAGGACACGGTACGCTTACCATTGAATGGAATGGGAACGCGGAAATGATTTTGATCACCCTGCGAATCGGGTTCACCTACGAACAAGTATACGTGTAACAGTGATCGCGTGTCAGATCACTTTCGACGGGACAGAGCAATATTCGGTGATAAGTACGTTTATCGCACACTGCCCTGAAATGTTTCCGCCAACTTGCGCGGGAACCGGACGTTCATTCGACGCGGATCGTACAATTAATTTTAACCCCACCTGTCCGACGAGAACGAGATATTTATTACAGACTAAAGAGAGAAACGGAACGGGAGTCGCACAAGTAAAAAAGCGAAGCGAGGAGAGAACCTTAACTGTTGTTTATACGTCTACCGTCCGGGGGAGAATCCTTCCTTTGACAGAGCGTGGAATCGGATATGGCAACAGGTAAACGAAGTATTACGGATTAATTACGTACGCTCGTACGCAAATCGTACCCGCACACGAGCCGTAGGTATTCTGTGTTGCGAGCAGGATTCGTTGTCCGGATCGAAGGATTCAATCAAATCGGCGACTTATTTATAAAGAGCAAAATAAAGATATTGTAATTACATATTTTACATATAGATTATCGGTTGCCGTAGGCAATTACGTGTTATTTAATTTATTGTCACTAATACCATATTGTGGTCGCAACGAGGCCCGTCGTTGTTAATAATTTATTTCACTGTCATTGTCATTGAATTTAATAAAGACTAAAATTGCGAACGAGCGAGCAACTGGCTTTCTCCGTACTCCGTCGCTCTACCCTCTGACAAATTTTACTACAGGCTTTCAATTTTCTTTTACAGTTGTAAGGACGTTAATCCTGGTATTCCCTTAACAATCCAAACGGACTTCCCTCGGATTTGAGGACAATCCCGAATTCCTAGTTCCTGTTCCAGTACCGTTGAATCACGTAATACCGCAGGCAAGTTCCTACACGGTGTTCCGTTCCACGAAAATATTGTAATGCAACGTATTGTATGGAACGTGCGTGTGCGGAGAGCACGCACAAGGGTGTCGATAGGATGCGGAGAACGGAAAAGTGGGCGGAGCGTTGAGGCCAGGTGTCCGGGTCGGTTGATGCCGGAAGATAGGGTTGGGGTTGGCACCATTATACGCCATATTAACCGACCACGCGTACGCCATATGGGCCCGCATTCGGCGTATCACGCAGAGTTCCACGCATTCTCGACCAAGCAGATGAGCAACGCGAGCAGAGGGAAAGTAGCCCCACTCGACAGTGGACAAAGGTGGCGTGGTAGGCATAGGAAACGGGGTAGAAGTGGGAAGCCGAGTCGAGTCCAACGAACACCGGAAGTACCAACGATACACCTCTGTATCTATCCATCAATCCTACATCAACTTTCTAAACCCGCTCTTCGTATCTCAATGCGTCCTTTCACAGGTCCACTATATCCAACCATTCCAAAGCATGGCATTTCCCAGAAGAACGGTCCTTTGAATTTATCCAGGCACCAGTCCCGCTCCGAAACGGTAAAAAATCGATCTTCAACCAACACACCCAACGAAGCCCACCGACGACATGGATAAAGAAAGGGACGACTGTCGTGCAAAAAAAAAAGTCAGCAGACGCAGATCCCATTGTTTTCACTTTCCAACGATGAATAATTCCAGTGTACCGAGATCATTCCTTTCCGCAGTACAGCCGCATGGTATATTCAAAGGGACAGGTCTCAGACTTTGGCCCTGAGCCGCCGAAGGAGGAAGAGGCTTCGGACTGCTTCAGACTCGACTGACGCAGATCGAGCTCCAGAAATCTCTGCGAAGCCACGTAGCGCGTGCTCTTCTGGGCGTTGGGCAGAAAAAGAGAAGCGTTCAGAATTCGTGCCCCTTGCGCCGAGGGCCGTGTGATCCCCGCTCGAGGCACGCCGGCGGTCCTCCCTGCGAAAATAGAGGGGAAGGAAGGCCAGAGAAAGCACGGGAGGTGTGCGAGGTTTAGCCCCCTTTCGTACGGGGTGGGCGTCTGACAGTCGGCGCGTACGCCCCTGCGTAACGAGGCTGGCAGCATCCACCGCCTTCCCTTGACCAATCGTGTGCCTGCGCCGATTACCTCCGGCACCGCGACGTTGCCACCTCGCGCACCGCCCCACGGCGCAAAACTAGTCCCACTCGCGCTCTGTATTCGTAGCCTTGTTTTCGCGAGGGACGGTCGAAACGCAACGAAGAAACGGTTCGGCGCCTGTGTGCGCGCGCGCGCGGCTCCTACGTATACAGACGTACACGTACACGAGGAAGACGACGACGGACGACGGAGCAGCGTCCCGTGGTGGGCGTGTGTCCCTTCACGGAGTCACACACGTGTCCCGAAAGGAAGTCCTCGCGCGCGTCGGCCCGTGTGCTGTACGGGATAGTAGGTGGGTTGTGGCCGGGATTGGTGAGAGTCGAGATAATGAAGCTCCGCGCAAGGTCGGCCGGCAGTGCGGTGTAGAAGTCGAGAGGGACGGAAGGCAGCGCATACCGCGAGCGAAACGCGCACGGGAGGCCTGGCGCCCAGCAGCAGGTTGGATGGGCGATTTTCGGCGGTAAACTTCGAAACATCGCGCACGTTCAGCGTCCCCGTGCCGATTGGGACGCGCGTCCTATGACGTTGGCCGCACGCAGGCACCTAGGTACGTGTCCTACGGCGTTCGAGGGCCGGATCCTAACCTCGCGCCGAGGGAACAGAGTTACCGTGAGATCTCGCGGGGAAGGCCTAGAGGTATCCGGAGCATCCCCGGGGAAAAGGGCCTCGCACGTCAGTCCGCATCCACAGCTACGGGCAGCTACGAGCAGCTACACGCACGTAATAGCTTGTAAATAGGACTGTACTGCGTGGCCGCGCGTTCTCTCTCTCTGCCTCGTGCCTCTCCGTCCTTCTCCCACCGCTGCCTCCGGCTTCCTCGCTCTCTCTCTCTCTCTCTCTCTCTCTCCATCGCGGCCCGTTCCGTCCAGCTTCGCGAAGCTCCTCGACGGGTTGGAGCCAGGCGTCAGGTTGGCCAGGACGGTTTCCCAAACGAAAAAGTCGAACACCGCGAACACCGTTTCACATCCTAGCGTCTCGCTGGCCTCCGACGAGCAGACTGCCGCCGACTCGGAGGCGTTCTACCCGACAGTCTTCCCTCGCGGGGGTGGACCTCGGCGGAGAGTTTTCGGATGCGAAATCTGCGCCCGCGAGCAAAAGGGGAAGAGCACGTGTCCGGGCCTCCTCGCCGGAGTTAGGTGGAGTCTCCCATGTGCAAAGTGGGTGGAGGCTGAATCCCGCGGAGGCTGCCTTCCGCGCGTTATCGTAGGTACGCGGGGTTTGAGGTGCGAGAGAGAGAGAGAGAACGAGCGAGAGGGTGGAGGGAGGGGGAG
The DNA here is from genome assembly GCA_914767735.1 of Anoplius nigerrimus. Classification (NCBI taxonomy): domain Eukaryota; kingdom Metazoa; phylum Arthropoda; class Insecta; order Hymenoptera; family Pompilidae; genus Anoplius; species Anoplius nigerrimus. Next base: position 6,755,467 of record OU612091.1, read on the forward strand.
AGAGAGGGAGAGAGGCACGCCGCGAGTGGGCGGGTGTGACGGCCGCGCGCGCGGGGTTGGCGCGAGGTTGTCGGTTGGCAGTAGTAGTAGCCGAGTATCGCCGTCCTTGCCGCCCGCTCTCTGGCATTCGGTAGGGCGGGTGGGGCACCCGCGTCGACAGGGGCGTAGAGAGGCGGTACCCCGACCTACTGCAGAGGGGTCCCTGGCGAGCCAGATCTTTGTCTCCGAGGCGTGTGTTGCCCGCTCTCGCCTGGCCAAACGCTTTTATCCACGTGCTTTTAACCGAGGAATTCCGGATAGGGGCTGGCCATTGTTCCGTGGGCCAAACCGCGGACAGGGGACGAGGTGGGCTGTGGGTTGATCTCGATGTGGATGGACAAGCTTGCCAGCGCGCCAGGAGTGGCCTTACGCTGTTGTTTGCCGCGAACGGTCTTGGCGTGAACGGACCACGGGCTTGGAAGATTCGGGATCGGTGGAGTTAAAGAGTACACGTGCGGAGTGACGTGTGTTTTGGGATAGTTGGGATTCGGAGCTGGGAAGAAGGTTTGGCGGGTTGGAGGGCGAGGAGAGGCTGAGGTGGACGGAGCGCGGAGCTGTGCTCAGAAATGTTTTGACGGCTGGCATCGTTGTGCTGCGGGTTCTCAGCTTGTGCGAAGGATGAAAGGTGCCGATGGGTACGGCGGAGACGGTGGTCCAGATGGATTATTTACTCGTCGAGTGCGTAACTCTGTTCCGTGCGCATCCTTGGACTTTGAACCGCGGTTACCTTGTGATTGCGCGAGATGTGCCTTTTTTCCTGGAGCAGATTGATGGAGTGGTAATGTTCTGTTTTGTTACGTGCTGTTGCAGACTGGAGAAAGAGGGACCTTGCTAGAGGGACAGAGAATTTTTATATAAGCCTCAGTGAGCTTGCGCCTGCTATTCAGGTTGATCACTTTCTAAATGGCTGACGATGGACTCCTAGCATCGGGATATATCACGTGGATCTCAGAGTGTGATACTTCATAACGCTTCGGATAAACGGATAAGATATTCATCATGAAGAGAACGGTGGATGGAAGGAATTTGACACAGGTATTGTATTATTGTATGCGTCGGAATGTATTATGTTAAGAATGTGACGACACATGCCAACATAATAAAATATGAAGGAGGAAATTGAGGAGCATGATCCGCTGCAAACTCAGCCTCAGCAGCAACAGCAGGAGGAAGCTGATCACCAGCAGCAGCAGCTAGAACAGCAACAGCAAACTGCCCAGCCGCAAATTCGTTTCCTGAGCGCCAATGTGCTACAGCAGTTGCAGCAGCAGCAGCAAGATGCCCAACAGCAAGCGCAGCAACAGCAGCAGCCACAGGTCATTACCCTGCAACAGCTGCAGAATTTTGTGCCTTTACAGACGCAGCAGCCCCAGCATGACCAGCAGCGGGCTCAGACCATATCTGTACAATCATTACCGCAACAGTTTTTGCAGGTAAGATCTCAGGGTATTCCGAGCATTTCTTTTAAACAAAAATACGGGAACATCGAAGGGTACATATAGACAATGTATTCAGGGTGCTCAACTTATTGGCACGCAGGCAGCGTTGCAGCAGCAACAGCAGCAGCAAACGCAGCAGCAGGCTCAGCAACAGGCGCAGCAGCAACAGCAACCGCAGCAGCAGCAGCTCAGTTATAGTGTGATACCTCAAATGCAGACCGTCAATATCGATGGACAAGAAGCTCTGTTTATTCCATCTTCTGCAATGTCCGCAGCAGGTGGACATCATCAGACACAGCCAACAATGCAGTTTGCAACTGCTAATGGGCAGCAGGTCCAATTAGCCGGTCAGCAGGTTCAACTGGCTAATGGACAAACCATAATTACACCGCAACCGGTTAGCCTAATTCGGGCGCCGAATGTGTTCCCTGCATCAATTATACAGAATATTACCGGTCAAACGGTCCAACTGCCCTCTGGTATGTTTACTGTACTTAAAACGTAAAAAAGTCCATAAATTCCTGGAGAATCTTAATATCGTTAATTATCGCTTCAGGGCAAAGTGTGCAAGTGAGGCCGCTTCAGTTTCCTATGCAGCATGTTCAGCAAACCGTGCCTGTACAAGTACCAGTCACTGCCAGCAACGGTCAAACGGTTTATCAGACTGTGCATTTCCCCGTTCAGGCATTATCCAGCGTCTTCAATATGCCAGCGACGCAGATGATACCGCAAATTACGCAAGTAAATTCAGAACCAAAAGCCGATCGACGACTATAACCAAACAAACTTGTAACGAGCTCCTCCCATTCTTTTGCTTGCAGCAAATTCCACAAGTTGCGCAAATTATAACGCCGAACGGTCAAATTCAGCAGGTCCAAATCGCCAATTTGCCGCAGCTTCAAAGCTTGCAGGTACGGTAGATTAATAAAATGGTCGTGAAGCGTCGTAACAATCGTTATCGGAGCATGTCACTTAAGAAAGTAACTTAATTGCAGAGTCAACAAGTGACGCAGCAAGTTGCCCAGCAAGTTGCACAACAGCAAGCCGCTGCGCAGCAGCAAGTCGTACAGCAACAAGCTCAGCAACAGGTAGTGCAATCGGTCCAACAGCAGCAAGCCGCAGCGCAGGCACAGGCACAGGCACAGGCCCAAGTTCAGCAGCAACAACAGCAGCAAGTTCAGCAAGTAGTGCAACAAGTTATCCAACAACAACAGCAGCAGCAACAGCAGCAACAGCAGCAGCAGCAGCAGCAGCAGCAGCAACAACAACAACAACAACAACAGCAGCAGCAACAACAACAGCAGCAGCAGCAGCAACAGCAGCAAGTTCAACAAGTTCAACAAGTTCAACAAGTCCAACAAGTACAGCAAGCGCAATCTTCAGCACCTTCTTCAACGGTAGCTACTTGGAGTACGACTGTTTCGACGCCCAGTAATGTACAGGTACTACAATTCAACCATTTTTCCTAGCGTCACTCTAGGAATGTCATTAACCAGTTAACTGTGACCTTTTCTCAGAGCAGCTCTCTGTTTGGTTTATTTTGGTTTTATCTTCAAAGATTGCAAACGTATGGAATCTTTCAAATATATTTTAGTTTCCATTAATATTACAGTTTAAGTAGCAAGGGTGACTGTATTTTACGCATGACGCATACGGTTGTCATGGCACAAAATTGATAACACAATGCAATTTCTGCATGACGGATGTAGTTAAACACACTTAACTGGTTAAGTACAACGAGGAAGAATGAAAAATAATATTTTGGCATAGGTGTTGGGTATCAGTTCTCTCGGAAGGCCGGTGACAGGGTCGAACAACGTGATCACGACGAAGGACGGTCAGAAGATCGATGTCCAGGCTCTGTCCTCGCTGACGAGGCCATCGGACGCTGAAGGTGATATCAAGGTGACGAGCATCGACGCCAGTCAACTGGCCAGTGGGCAAGTGATACACATTCCCGCTGCACAGTCGGCACAGCAGTCCGTTCAGCCTATCACGATAACAGGTTAGTTCATTCTTCTGTTACACTGTTACACATCTTTTAACACTCGAGTTTATTCGAGCACGCTAAACAGGCAAAACTGTGCTCTGAATATAATCGATAGTTGAAAATAACAATGTGAAAGCTAAGAAAAAGAATTGTTTTATTGATACTTATAATTTACACAAGATTGTAAGCTACAACACGTTATTATTTCAAAGAAACCGTGCTGTTAAGGGGTTGATTCCTTGCTTGCCAATTGCAGTGCAAGCGAGTACCTTCAATGTGAAGCTAACGGTCGACTTTCAGGTGCTCAAGGTCAACAGCTGACCCTGATACCAGCGTCGGCGCTGGCCAACCTGACCGCCCAGCAAGGGAACATGATGCGCACGGTGGGCACCGGAAGCATAATGCAGCTTCAGCCAGCGACGGCGGCCGGCATGAACGCGGCCAATGGCTTCCTCCAGTCCATTCCGGTGCAAAATATACCCGGCCTCGGAAATGTCCAGGTGATACCGGCCAGCGCCCTCCAGCCAGCCACCGTTCAGACCCTGCCGACGGCAGCGGCGGCGCCGATCGTCGCGACGCCCACCGTCCAGCTAGAGTCGGCCGACCCCACCAAGTGGCAAATACTGCAAACCCTGCAGTCGAACGGGACGATCGCGACGGCGCCGACGCCGGCGACGCATCAGCACCAAGTAAATACTTCCGCGAACTCCGGTGCCGATACGGATTCAAACAAGCAGCATCGGAGAAGAGTTGCTTGTACATGTCCGAATTGTGGTGACGGTGATCGGTAAACACAGCATTATAAACGATTCTTACCCTAATCGATCTTTGATAACCCATTCTTTGAAAGAAATTTTCCGACAAATTCGCTATGGCTACTTGTAGACACGCACGTTGTCGACCGCTTGATATTCATATACGCTTGCGAGAGTTCTTCAATTAACGGGATAATTGTTATGTCCAGGATGTGTAGTTACGATATTGTTAAGATGTGTTGAGAATTAAATGGTTTATTATCAAACGATCGGCAACTCTAGCATTTCGACGTATGCGGAATTTTTGGGATCTTCCGGGCGTTAAAGATGAACTTCTTCTGTAGGAACAGAGATATGACTCGCAAACGGCAGCACGTGTGTCATATAGCTGGATGTAATAAAGTGTACGGGAAAACGAGTCATCTACGGGCGCATCTCAGATGGCACACCGGCGAGAGACCGTTCGTATGTAGCTGGATATTTTGCGGGAAGAAGTTCACCAGGTCCGACGAGCTTCAGCGGCATCGCCGCACGCACACCGGCGAGAAACGGTTTCAGTGCCCGGAGTGCACCAAGAAATTCATGCGCTCCGATCACTTGACCAAGCACATCAAGACGCACACGAAGATACGAAGCACGGTGAGGAAGGGATCGGATACAGTGGAAGTCGAATGCAACGGTTAAAAATGCAGGATAACTCGCTGCCGTGTGAGCAGATATGACAAATTCCTCACGAAGCATTGTGTCCCATTTTCACTGTACAATGGTTGGGAATTTCACCCCTCCAAAGATCATTCACACGTTTACATTTATTTATTCGGATATTCATATATTGGTATATAATTAAACCTTTTAGTGCCGGCCGAAACAGGGCTACTTACGCGAAGATAACCTGATGAATTTCACGCATTTACGAGGGTTTGGTATAAGCTCGTAAAAATCAAACTAAACATATTTACGCGATTCCAAAAGCAGCGTAGTAATCATCTATGATTTATGATATTATATAACGTATTATATAATACTAATTTCAATGCGAGATGCTTTTGGAATCATGCAAATATTTTTAGTTTGGTTTTTATGAGCCTTATCTCAATCCCTTGTAAATGCGTGAAAGTATTATACAACGTATTATATAATACTAATTATATTATAACGTATTATAAACTTATTTTGAGATAGAGTTCTGCAATGCGAATAGTATAGCGCTATTGGGTGCGTCCGGCAACTAAAAGGGTTAATTTTCACTAACTGGGAGACCCTTAGAATTAATTTCCCATCGCGAGCTCTCCGAATGAATGACTAGACGCGTGCTTGGGACATGTTAGAATGAGCTTTTCACTTTTAGGAAGCTGCAACCTCGACGCAGGAAGGCTCATCGGATAGTCAGTCTTCCACGGAAGAGAAGATCATCATCTCGCTGCATAAAGAGACAGATCAATCCGAGATCGTTATTGCCGACCAAATGGACGAGATGAAGACTCAGTCTGCGAATCACGTTGCGAACGAGTAAGCTCGTCTAACGTTTGTTCTTCGAAGGCGAGAGAGCCAACGAGGGATAGGAAATTGTTCCAGTTTTGTGTCGAAACACGAGAGTTGCTTGCACATTGTGAACGTGCGCATCGATAAGGCATTCTAGGTATATTAGCCATGAGAACAGAGCTACATTGTTGTAAGCTTCAGACCGCGTGAGGATCATTCGCTGGTTCGTATTTTCTCTAAAGAACGATGAAAAGAAAAGGGAGGATGCGGAGGAAGAGGATAGAGAAATCATGAAGATTCGCGATGAACTTTTACAGGGTTTGTCGATCATTTACAGTCTATTTTTTTAACGAAGAGAGATATTGTACATATGTATATAGTGTATATGGATGTAAAAAATTTTTGCACAAAAAAGTTTTACACTTATAAACGTTCTTTTTTGATGTTACGATTTGAGAATAGAAACTTTCTCAGTCTTTCACTGATACTTACTCACACGTACACAGACATGCGTATACATGGGACACAGGACACATCTTGAATCATGCCGCGAGAGTTTCGGGAAAAAAAGCGGGGGGCGAGTTGTAAGTAATGGGTTTTTCTAATAGCGTCGTTACGTTGGTATCGTATTTTCAGTAACGCCGATGGAACGTGTTTTATACTGTTAAACGATTGTATTGTTAATAATTACGCATATATTATAAAATGATTTATTTTGCCAAGAGATGTTATGGATCCTTGTTAACATTGCACGGTGATCGCTCATTGTGATTCTGACTTTTGATTACGCAGATATTTGCTGACTTTTACGCAGGACTCAAATCGTGCCCGAGAATCTTCCGGCAGCGTACAGCTTCGAAAACGGACAGCTGTGTACGCAAATTAGCTTTCTTTCCCCTTCTGTAAGATTTATTCATAAGCGCGGCAAAGAGGTGTATTCGCGAATGGCGTAAGGCAGGACTTCTTCGCAGACTCCGGACGAGAATGTTTACAATTTACGTTCGGCATTTCGACGAGACACAAGTAGGGTAATGGAATAGGCTGTCCATGTTTTTTGGAAGGAGTTCGTACGTTTCCGTTGTACGTCGTAACACCTTCGCGCGACGCTCTATGATCATTTTCCTTCTCCAGCACTCTGTCGAAATTGATATGTATTGTTACACATTTACAATATATGCAAAATCCTGAGCAACATCTTTTATTCATGGCGCTTTCAATTCACTCGAATAATAATTCCATCTTTGTGTGGCGTACGTATTCAATGTTTCTTTTATTGTTTATACATGTACATAATTTTATTTGTTATTTGTTATTTTTAGACATTTCATTGAGTTTTGTTTAAAATGGAATAGTTTCATATTTTAATGGGGACTTTATGGTTTTTTCGTACGTATGGCTTGAATAATTTTAAAGTTGGCGCCATTTTGCGTACACTCAAGTGACTGTCATATTTATATTTTATATTCGTTCTTGCGTTTAAAACGTGCTTTATTTTCTGGAGTTTTCCAAGCTTTACTTAACATGTGATTTATCTCGTGTGTTATCAACGATAAATATTTTCATTGGAAGAGGAAAACTACAGTAGTACTGGGCAGATTTCCAAGTTTGCAATGCCGGATATAGATGGCTGACTGTCGAGAACGCCTTAAGCATCGTTCCATTGGTACTACGCCACAGTTTGAACTGCCAAACGAGACCCCTTCGGAAACTACCGATTTTCCACCAAAAGCATTCAAGATCCACATTCAAAACCATTCGAAAACCGAATCCTCCCCATTCGGAGTAATCCATGTAAGTTTCAACAATTCAATATTCGTATTCTCCACCCATCGTTCGTCACACGATGTTGAAACGTTTCAAAGGACCAGCACATCAATCTGCGCACAAAGTATTTCCTTCAAAGCACGAAACTATCCCGACCCATCAATAAAGATACGTATACACATGGCATATAACAGGCAGAAAAGATTCTATTCGTGACATTTACTATTCATAAAGAACAGAAGAACGTGAAACTGAGATACAGAAGATAGTACAGAAAGTTGAACGAACGCTTCTATAGGACAGATTATAGGACAGATCCGTATATTCAGGGAAGAAAATTTTATTTCGGAGAAAATGACGAGTGCAGTAGACGAGAATAGTAAAATTGGAACGGATAAATACCACCTGAGGATGTGCGAGCGCGAAACGTCGGCAGTAGCGCGCATGAGCAGAGCGTTTAAAAATCCCGACCCCTCGAACAATATCGAAATAGTTTCCCCGTCCCGTTCTCCAGCGGTCTCGCATCCGCGAGAATGGCATTTTCACGGACTCTCCCACCATCGCCGTCAGCCAGAGGTCCGCGCGTCCTGACTCTCTCGTCCCGCATCGCGTGCGCCAACCCGACGCAGCCCGTGCCTTTTTTCCCCTCGCCGTCCCTTGAGCCGCCGTCGCCGCACGGGTATATAAATATATAAATACAATATGGCCGAACGAAGCGGAACGTTGCCCGTACGTGCGAGTGGCACTCTGCCAACGGTATAGCGATATTCCCATTCGGGTTCGTCCTCGGAGGCCGACTCGCGATCCTGTGCTGGTGGACGACGGACACTGGGTAGAGTCAGGATCAATCGACCTTGAGAATTTTGAGGATAATCGGTCGTGTTCGGGAACGGACAGGCAAAAACAATGTCACCGTGCGCCGAACGTCGGTGGTGAGGGATGGTATGTTTGTTATGCCGACGAGTCTAGCAGCGGGGTCTTCCCACATGAGGAATGGAGTGAGGTACGTTGGTGTCCAGGGTATCGCTGCCTCTGTCGCTGATGCTGCCGCTGACCGTCGCTGCCGCTGCCGCTGTCGGACGTGTGCGCCAGGACCAGACGCGGGGACTTTTGTTTCGACCGCGGTTCCGTTTCGCGAGAGTTCGACGAGCTCGGCGATGCCCGATCGCCAGGGTTTGAACTAACGACGGAGGAGATAGTGTTGAGGCATGGACACAGATGTAGAGCTTGCCAAAGGTGAAGGGTGTGACACTGGAGCGGGCTGCTCTGGCTACTCTAGCATGGTGCACAGTAAGAAAGTTATCAAGCATGCACTACGACAGCAGGCTAAGAGGCGCAGGAAGAACACTACTATAGCGGCTGGCAACTCTCGCACCCTGCCCAGGATCGTTGTCAAGCCCCTGCCACCGCCTCCGCCCAACGACCCACCTTCGCCAGTCAATAATGTACAGCACGCCAATACTGGTATTTATCCTGCGTATGAATTTGTTCAGTTGGGACGATCTCATTATTAAGTAATGTGGAAACGGTGCTTTCGTACTGCTAGTATAGGTTTTGATAAGGAAACTTTTGGAACGAGGCACATTGTCTTGTATATTTTGAGTCCTAGCGATTACATGTTTCGCTTGTTCTTCTATTATATTTCTTAACTGTCGCAGTAATACTGTTTTCATGTTTTTTATATATTGAGGAAGTGGTATCCGTCATGTTCAAAGTTCCCTTCAATATTCAATTATCTATAATAGTGGAAGAACCTGCAGCCACAATGAGAGAGGTCTTGGCAAGTCTGCCAGGATTTAGTTTGAAGTCCGGGCGCAGAAGGTCAACCAAGAGGTTGTCAGCGACTGCTCAACTGGAGGCAGGTTTGGTTGACTTAGAAACGCCGGCGAGCATCTTAGCCAGCACCAGCTTGAGGGCACTCCTGAATAGGCATACCTTCCAAGGTCTGCCGCCTCTGTACCAGAGAAAACTGGCCCAACTCTTACCCGCAGTCGATCGACAGGTACACATTCTCCCAATTACTGAACCTTCTACCGATAAAAGACTTCCTCAAAGATTACAATTCTCGTGACATGAGCATTGCAACGTTCTCAGTGCCAATTTCGCACTGAATATAAGTCTTTAATTGCAAGTGCATGCCGACAAGGGATCACGGATCCTCCCCAATTTTCAGGACGCCGCGACCTCCGGACTGAACAATGAGTTTTTCGCGCGCGCCTGCTTAGAGTGGCGCAAACGATTGGCGGAGGGCGAGTTCACGCCGGAGAATCAGCAGCGGCTGAAGATGGAGGCCGAGCGCGACAAGAACAAGCTCGACCCGTGGAAGGTGAAGCACTTCGAGCCGATCTGGGGCGAGAAGCGCGAGCCAAAGCTCCGTTCCGGCTTCCATTGCATTACGGAATCCCGATCTAGCGGCGCAGTGACGCGTTCCAGTCAAAGACTACGCTTGGAATCCAACGTCGAGGCCGCAGCAGCGATGCTGGAGCACGCTCACTGTCCTATCATCATGACCGAAGCGGAGAAGATCGAGGAGGAAGCCTGCAAGGCTGAAATGACAGCTAACAATTCCGACGACCTGGCCGACGCGAGAATGATGCAGAGAGAACGATCGCCGGAGTTCAACGACTTGTCCGACAACCTGGTCGACGAGGAGACGCTGGAGCATCGACTGAACATGAACAACGTGGAGATGGCAGCCGACAACCGAATCTGTCAAGAAAGATCAGAGTCTGACAATCGAACGACCGACGACGTAAAGGAGGAAATAGAGCAGCAGGAAGTGGAGACTGAGACTGGCGAGATAGCGACGGAGGATTGTCAGAAGAGAATGGTGGAGGTGTACGAGGAGGAGGATGTTAATCTGCAGGAAGCCGAGAAGGATCTTCAGTCGACGGAGGAGCGCGTCCTGTCGGAGGAGGATACGATTCTCCTGACGGAGGATAACAATTCCTCGCCAAGGTCGAGCGAACAGCTGGACAGAGCCGCTTCTCATGCCTCGGCGGAGTCCATCTCGCAGTTGCCGGAAGAATGCGTGTCCCAGGCGTCGGTGGATCAGATGTCGCAGATGTCGAAGGAGCACATATCTCAGATGACGGACGATCAGATTTATCAGATCTCCGATTGCGAGGCGCCCAACGTCCTCGTTGGCGGCGCGTCGCCCGAGGACCAGGTGAGGACGATGGAGCAGGCGGACATCAGCATGGAGGAGGCGGGGCTGATCGGGAGTAATCAGACGGATGCGGGTCAGGTCGCGCATGAGAACCCTGCCGATGGCGAGGCGCAGATCCCGGAGGGGATGGAGATTGACAGCGAGACCTTGCAACGTATACACGAATTGGAGGTTCGTTGCACGTGGATACCTTATTTTTAATTCCTACAGCAATTTTATATTGCGCAGATACATATTTCTTACAATATTAAATAAGTATAGTATGAAATATTGATAATTCTTAATTTACATTTTTATATGTCTTGTTTCAACCCTGTGTTTATTTGCCTTTGTCGAGACAAATAGAGAAAATTGAAAAATACAGGAAATTTCAACCATAACAAGGGGTTCGTAAATTTAAACTAAAGACAAATTGAAGATTATTTATTTGCTTCCGGTGTATTCGATATTTATTTACTTACATGTAAGATCTTCATGTATTTATAAATTTACTTAGGTGAGAGGGGAGATGCGAGAAGTTTACGAAGAAATATCCGGCTGCTCCGAAGAAATAATGTATCCCATTCTTGAAATGGAAATTGGGACAGCTAGTACGGAAGAGACTGAAGCCCAAGTCATGCCGGTACCGCCAGAAACGGTCAGAGAAGCTGCGGACGTCACCAGCGGAAATGAAGACGAAGCCTTGAGAGACGCTAATAATTACGTTTGTTCTGAGATGCTAGAGTGCAGCTGGTCTGTTGACCCTACCATTAACAACATCAACAACGCCACCGCCAACAGGGTAAGTAAATTTATTTCCTTTCCATTTTGTATCGCGACAGAATTTCTACGCACTTGACAATGGACTATGTTTGCCTTGATTTGCATACGACTATGCTACTGCGCAGTACAACTTCCGCTCGTTTACATTCTAGTCCACGATTCTTCATGAATAAAAGCTACTTTTGAATTGTTTACCACGCTACCTCCAATCGCAATTTTGCAAGTAAAATCGATTCTCTTTCAAACACCAAAGACGCAGCAAGAAGAACTTCAGGTTCCCTGGCCCCTCGTAGCCGCTGCTCTGGACGGTTCCGTCGCTGCGAACATCACTGTAACGACTCAAGATGAATGCAACGAAGCTCCAACGACGACCGACTCGACGGCCGCCTCGCAGCAGCAGTTCATCAGCACGGCTGACACCAGCATGGACTCCGTCAACTGCATCCAGCTGCCAGTGGTCCAGAGCACCCCCTTTCAGTCCGAAGGACTCTCAATCGGGACGTCTGGCGCCATCATGAAGAATCTTCAGTCTCAGAGTCCGCCCATAATCGCGTTTCCCCAGCTGCAATCTATAAGATTCGTCCAGACCAGCTTTCACTCCGACCAGAACTCGGCCGGTACCTTGAACAACACCACCGCCATCACGGCCCAGCTTCAGACTCCCAACACGGGTACTGTCAACATCATGAGGGCGCAGGAAGAAGTCCTCCAGATCAATCCTGCGAACAATATACAGCGTGTCCAGCCGATGAGGAACAATGGCGTCGCGACGAGTCAGGTTCAGAGTCAGCCAGGGACTGGGATCACTGTTCAGACCCAGAATCGTCCGCAAGGTGCGATCGTTGTGCAACAGCAGCAGCAGCAGCAGCCTGCTGTCACGAGTCAGCCCAGGCAGATCGCCACCATTCATCCTCAGCAGCAGCAGCAGCAGCAGCAGCAACAGCCGCAGACTCAGCCGGCGCAGCAACAGTTTCAGGGAAACGCGGTTGCCGTTTCCTCGAGGTCGTCGCGTTCTAGCAATCAGGGGAGTCAGAGGGGCTCCAGGAGCGGCAACAAGGAGCAGGGAGGTGGGGGAAGGTCGAGGAGCACTACCAAGGAACCGCCTGGCGCCGTCAACTTGGAACGGAGCTATCAAATTTGCCAAGCGGTATGACTATGCCTTTTATATGATGACTGTTTCAAGGATATGTTGCAAATAAAGTGTTACGCATTGGTCTTTATTACTAATGATTTTAATTTATATAAATTTTAATAAATATTAATATAATAATAATAAAAATATAAATTTATATAAAATTAAAATCATTAATATATTAAATATTATAATATCAAATTTTGGTTGAATCCTCTTCAGTGAGGTATAAAGCTTGGCCTGCGAATATAAGAAGGCTAACATATAGAATACGAAGGAGTAAATTTTTCAATTCATTTTTTAATTTTTATTAATTATTTAGTTCCATTTTTAAGATTTCAATTTATTACTGATGACGACGTTATAGAAATGTTTGTAATTCTTTTATTAATTATATTTGCACCATGAGAATTGTTATGGGTCCATACTAAGATACAGATTTTAGTTGTAGGAGCTGAAGAAATGAATTTAAGTAGAATTTGCGATGATCCCAATTCTTACTGATACCTTGCACCTCTCCATTCGCAGGTGATACAGAGCTCACCGAACAGAGACCAGCTGAAGGCCCACCTGAAACCTCCGCCGAGTCTTTTGGCCAGGGGGGACGGGGCGTTCACGACGAGCAAGTCCGGCGGACGCACTATCACAACGGTAAAAGCTCAAAAGCCACAGCAGTCTTTGCAGCACGCGAAACAAGCTCAGACTAAGACCCAAGCGGTTATGCTTCGACACGTTTTTGCCACAGCTCGTCAAACGACGTCCGCCGAGGTACGAGATAACACTCTCCATACATATTCTCATACGTATGCCTTTCTATAAGTCATAATGCTTATCCCGTTGAATGGCGAGCAATGTGATCGTGTCCTTAAGTCCTGTGTACACTTGCCGAAGTTTTTTATTGTTCACTCAGGCTTGATTTACAGTCATTCAACCGAAGTTGACTGACTTGAAGCCGTTGGTTATTTCGAATACTTTCCTTTGCCTTTTGTTCGGCCTTTATGTCGGGTGTTCGTAATTGTTGGATACTGGATACCGATAATTGGAGTCGAGGTTTGGTAGAATTGTGTCTGTATCGTTCCCCAACAGAATCTTGCACACGCTGAATGTTCTTTGCGCATTTTATTTCCTTTCGGTAGGTTCGTTTTGCCTTTAGCGACGAGTTCCGTATCCTACGTTTATGATTTCTGTGACGTTCGGGATGAAAGCGTTCGTCGTATGAGTTAGATTCGATGGCTTGCTGTAAAAAAGTATAATTATGTATATTTTGTACGAATGCGATGCGGCGTTGAGAGATTGTTCGCTTTTGCAAGAAAAAAAAAACACGTTCACGACGGAATCGCAGGCCTATGTGATATACTATTTTATATTTTTCTGTGTGTACAGTGCTAAACTTGCGTGTGGCTTTTGATGATCTCTGTATCATGCAGGTATATAACTAGGTAAATCTTATACTCTATCTTTGAGTTCTCTTCGAACGACATCAGCGAACTTTAAAAGCGCTCTCAAGGTGTTACAGAATTCTGGGGAGAAAATTCTGTGCCACGAGCGTCCTGAGTTCTTCGCCATCGCTACCAAAAAGAAAGACCAAAGCACAGAAAGCATCTTTCCAATAAACGATCAATCGAGTCACATTGATCATTTGCACCGATATCGGCCAAAAATTCGTTCGCAATCCAATCGGATCAAACATTCTTTAGCCCCCTCGCTACGCTGAAGAATGTTTGCCATCCGATTGAACCACTCATTCTCAATTACCAGAAAACCTTTACCTCGGTCACCAGCGTCACTCGACCGAATCTCAGCTGAACATCCACTCCCATCCGCGACGATTAATTTCCGTTCCATCATCGGCCGTCCACCGCGGTCAAGCAGACCCGTCTAATCCGCCTGGCTATCTTCTAGGTTACAGAGAGCAATACGGTAGCACAGTTAGGGTCTACCGCTGGCACCGGACTCGGCCAGTACATCCTGGTGCAGCGAACGGGAGTAGGCGACGGTGCGCCAAGAGCATCTTCAGCACCTCCACTTCCGCCTCAGATCGCAGGCATGGGAGTGGGCGTCCACCTGGTGCGCGGCAGGCCGGCTAGCGCCGGCGAGGGGTCCCACCAAGCGGTGACCTTGAAGGCGAGAGGGAACGACGGCCGAGGCGCCGGCGGGGCTGAACCCAGCGCACCAGGCCTCATCATGGGTGGTGATCCACCGCCACCCTGCGAGTGCAACATGAGAGGCGCCATGGTCATCTGCCGACAGTGCGGAGCCTTCTGTCATGACGACTGCATCGGCCCACAGAGGATCTGTGCCACGTGTCTCATACGCTGACTGAACTCGGCCGATCCGTGTGTACACCGGATGATGATACCCTCGTCACAGTACTGTGCGCGCTCGCGCGCGAAGCTTCCAGGCTGTGACCGGAAGTGGCGTCGACCTTGCGAGCGAAGGATGCCCAGGTGCTAACCCGAGAGAACGTGACCGTGAGAGCCGTACTTCCGGACGATTCTCATTCGCCCGAGGAGTCCAGGGTTCTTCTCGCGTTGTGTGCCGTTGCGAGACTCGTGTAATTCCTGTCTAAGGACTCGCGGGGTGCGGTAAGATTCGCGTCAAGGGCTCGAGTTGCGGTTACCTTGAGCGTCGGTGAGAACGGATTGAAGCTTGAAGAACAGAGCTGAAGAGCGGGACGATGGCGTCTAAGCAGCTCTTGCGGATGAGGAAGAAGTCATACAGAGCTTTTCGAAGTAATACGGTATATATGTACAGAGACATATATACATATACGTATAAATACTATACATATATATATATGCATATATATATATGTATATACGCAGACGAGAGATAGTCACGTTGTTATTTCATCGAGTTTTCCGCACGGTCGGTTCGATACAGGAACGACCTTGGCGGTGGGGGTGTTATATGATAATATAGATGATGACAGTTTACGCTGATGAATGACCGAGCCGCGAATGGATTCGTTGGATCTGACACAACTTGACGCGAGGGATAATTTACGGTGCGGAGAGTGGGCGAGGATACAGTCATCAATTTTTAAAAGCATTTCACGTCAATCGATCATTCGCTACGTTTATCTGCTATCAGGCGCGGCCTCAGCTGCTATGAAGCTGATACTTCTTTTCAAGGTCAAACTGTGACCTCGATTCCGGCTCGCTTCCAACGCGAGAGAGCAGATAAACCGTGCGAAGGTGAACGCGCGAGCGCAGAATTAATCTTACTCAGACTGCAATCGTTCTTATTCCTCAAGGAGTTTCGTTCGACATATTGGTAGACATTCGATTTTATAGTACAGTGCTACAGTAACCGATATCAACTATATTGTACATATTATATATGGCGAGCAGGAGGGAGAAAAAAAGGATGATGTCAGCAAAAGCGGTAGAACTCGTACTTCTCAGCGCACATTTTTAGGGATTATTTGGCTTCCGATAGTCGAGAGCCATGATTTTTATAGCATTTTTACGCGTACAGCGTTGATGGGAGACTGATGTCGCAGTAGTTGTGGAACTTTTATCTTCGATTATTGAGACATTCTGTAGAAAAATTGTGACATACTATCCGGTTTAGGATGTTAGTCGACTTTAATTATTTTAATTGATATACTGTACATAACGCGACGTTGTAAGTTGACCTCGAACACGTTCCATCGACCATTGCAACATCATTCTCTCGTCGTCTGTAGCTCGCTGAAACTCGAAACTCCAAAACTACGCTGCCTCATACTATACATTATACACTCATACCACGCATATATACGTGTCCTGTTGATCTCTAACGTTTCGAGGGGAAAAAAGCGTTCGTTCCAGTTTCTATAATAATATATCCCTTTGTGTGGGTAGACACTATTTTTTGTCTCAGCATCTCAAAGGAAGAGAGAGAGAGAGAGATGGAGTAAGAAAACAGTCATCGGGTGAAATAAAAAGTCATGATATAGTGCATTATCGAGTAGAGTAAAGTCTGTTCTGTACATACGTTTAAAAACGAAGTAAGAACGTCCCGTCGTTCGGGACGTTCTCTAACATAAGCCGTAGCGATTTAGCGGGGATCTATTTAAATGAAGATTTCGACTATTATCGAATTGAGAATTATCGATCCGCCTGTATCCTTGCCACTCTCTCCCCGGTGGTGAAACGAGAAGATAAAAAAGGGAAAAGAAAAACCGAAAAAATATCTAACAATTTGACTCTGATACCGTCTTCCACTTATACATCACACATTCTTCAATGTGCATACGCGTTATTTATTTATTGACACGAGAACTTAAATTTAGTCTTAATTACGTAGTAGGTCGCCCCACGTGCATCCCGATTCGATCGGCGGAATTCTCTCTTGCCTCTCGCTCGGTACACGAATGGTTCGGTCAACAAAATTATCAATCTCACGGCTATGAACGGGCGACAGAAATATCGTTTACCAATTAACAATGACGCTTGCCTAATGACTACACAGTCGCCGAGAATCGAATCCGAACGAGAGACAGGGAAGAGAGCAAGTAAACTATCGAGTCAGGATGCACGGGAATCGACGATTCGGCATGAATGGATCGTTATCTCAGCGTAAGAAGAGTAATTAAAGAAACCGAACGACGAGAACCGATTACACGTGTAATGAACCTTCGATCCGACATCAAATTCGGCTTCAATCGTCAGGTACGCCCGCACGTTGAGCGTGCCTGTTCGAAACTGAAAACGAGAGGGAAAGAGAGAGTCGAAAGAGTGGAAAAGGGGAGGAAGACAGTGCGGAGGGAATCATGGCATAACGACGCTACATAAGCAATATAGTTACGTAAACGAAAATGGGCATCCGAAAGACGATGTGTCGACTGACAAAGAAGAGAAGGAGGGAGGGGGGGGGGGGGGAGAGACAGATAGAGATCCGAACGGTAGGCGGAAAATTAATCTGGCATCCGTCGCTGGGAGCTACGCGAAGCCTAGACAAATGCATAGACAGTACCTGA
The DNA here is from genome assembly GCA_914767735.1 of Anoplius nigerrimus. Classification (NCBI taxonomy): domain Eukaryota; kingdom Metazoa; phylum Arthropoda; class Insecta; order Hymenoptera; family Pompilidae; genus Anoplius; species Anoplius nigerrimus. The sequence goes on from OU612091.1 coordinate 6,772,965, forward strand.
ACACGTTTTACAATTAGTACGCAAGGCATTCAAGTTTTTCGCATTATTACGCGACTCGCGAACGTGTCCTCATCCCCTCGTTTGATCTTGATTTTTTTGCCCGTCGCTCGTCGATTACCTTCGGTCCGGCTAACGTTTCTTCTCGATACCTTGCCATATACATATATATATATATATATTTATTGTGCGCGCGTTGATTTTATACGGGATAGCTTTAACGGGAAGCCGGGAATCATCATGAGTACCGTGGCGGTATTCGAATAAGGTGTACTCGATGCTCTTGGTTTTTTTTTTCCACTCACATTTTGTCACAGGTGTGGGCGAGTACCGGTAGAATTGGACCGTTTGTTTTGAAAGTCCATTTAAAAAAATGAATATCACATAAACAGTTTGCACCACGTTCATCGTAAATTATATATCTCTTTTTTCTTTTAAATATGGACTTACACCACTTTAAAAATAATTAAATATTAAATAAACCGTTTACGCCACTTTCAAAGTAAACGGTCCAGATGGGGGTGAGAGGGGGAGGGAGAGAGAGGAAGATGACCGAAAGGGTGCGCTTGACCGTTTTGCCGATTGAGGCCGGATTTTAGGATCCACGCACTACCTACGACCAGTTTTTTGTAGAGTGGCATATGCGAGCGCTCATTTTCCGTATTCTTAACTCCACGCCTTGCCGACTACGTAAGATTTCAGACTTGCGACAACGGTTACTCCATAATACCAAACCGAGCAACTTAAAGATTTCCATTCGGAACGACATTGCACGGAAATGACATTTTCCTCGTTTGCAGTGTCCACCATTTCCACCGGGTGAATTCCAACAGACGGCGAGGATGCCAGATGGTCTAATGGCGTGGAGTTAAGGAAGCGCTTACTCTGAATGGGAGAATGGGGGAGAGGATGATTGTTGCCAGTTGCGAATCAACCACCGACAAAACACAACGCAGCACCTTGTACATATTATGCGATATATCGAGCCGCTCAGTCTTACGGTATAATTCCTCCTTAATTGTCGGCACGAGAATATTTTCCTTCCCTTCTCTTGTTTCTTCGTCATAGAGAAAGTGAGAGAGAGCAACAGAGAGCGAGAGAGAGAGAGAGAGAGAGAGACAGAGAAAGAGGGATAGGAAGAAAGAGTATGCGCGATGGTTGTGTAACTAACGTATTAAATAGAGCGTAAGACTCTCGACATTGTTCGCTCACGCGGTAATAATCAACAATATGCCTTATATACAGTGAGTTATGACCGCGTAAGTTGGCCAATGGCTTATGGTTTTACTCTATATCAGGGAAATGCATTAAGTGTCGTCGTGCCGTAAGCAATGATAAAATGTCAGGCGTGTGCGAAGTAAGAGATCGTCGCGTTCCGATAGGCGATCAAACAATTTTTCGTACTTCGACGTGAAATCATTCTGGATCTATTGTTTAGAATCGGAGGAGGCTGAGAATTGGGAGAGAGATAAATAAAGAGCACATCTAGCGAGTACGTACCGAATGCTTCGTTTTTTATCATGAACAAAATAGGGACTATACTTATAGTATTATTCCGCAATTTTTCGAGCGCTAGGGAGATAATTGTGTATTTGTCGCTCAAATTGTAAATAAAATCGTATTCGTTTAATGTGTAAATTCCGTTTGAATCAGGAGGTGGCGTGATATCGTTTTCATTAATTAATTATGTATTAGGGGAGAGAGAGAGAGACAGACAAGAAAGAGAGAGAGAGAGAGAGTGTGTGTGTGTGTGTGTGAGAGTGTGCATGTGGGTATGCGTGAGAATGAATAGCATTGTATCACGTGCATGAAAGTGTTAAGATAGAGAGGCATTGGATATCGACGTAAATGTAAAATTTCATTATCGGTAAGGATTTCGCTTGTCCGCCGGAGATGATTTTTCGACTGCATACGGCCAGTTCTTTTTCTCGCTTTCGTTTCGCGAGTCATATCCTCAACGGAATTCCTCACTTATCCTTCCAGCATAGTTCTCTCAGCAAAAAAAAATTCACCCCAACGCGCTGTTCGTTTCTCCCTTATTTTCTTCTTTATTAACTTTGTCGTTGACGACTTGCAAAAATGGATTAAGCTGATCATTCGGATTTTCCGTTTCCGTCATTAAGAATTCTAGAACCGTTTAGCATACCTTCGACGGGAAATGGGAGACCTTTGACAATTGCTCGTGATGATTTATGAGTTGACGGAAGCGGAAGCGGCTTCCTACCGGTTCGATCTTTGTCGCTCGTTTTATTCGAACCGAATACTGTGAGAATGAATTCGGATCGGCTGAAAGGTGCTGTCTTTCCGCGGATGAGAGAAACTTTATGCTAACGTAAGGTGGAAGGAAGAGTGTAGACGTAGACGGAAAGGACTAAGCGCCCAATGCTCCGAAAACGTAATAATGTTAGCGGCAAGAAGATGGATTGAGAAGATGAAGAGAAGAGGACAAGTTGCAAGACTTACAAATAGCTCTCTCACTTACGGATTAAGTATATTAAATACAATTGTTACGACGGAGAGTTTGTGAGGCGATAATTATATGGCATTGAAAGGGAGAAAAATAAATCGGGGAAATAGGTATGCATCCTTGTTCAGAATTATTTCGTGACGATTAATGGTTTTTGTCGAGCAATTTTTATTTGACGTTTGAGAATGAAACTAAGAGAGTGCATAGCAATTTTTGGGAGAATACTAAAGTGGTAGTTTTAGTACCCTTTTTTTTTTATTATTAGGATTATCTTGCCAGAGTATATTGACTCATGTAAAATATTGGTCTTTAAACTTTGATTATCGTACTTTCAGATGTATGTCTATTAACACTATTTGTCGTCTAGTTCGCTCAAGCGTGCTTTGCCCTTTTGCTGCTATTTGCAGAAAATTAAACTTTGGACCGTTTCGTCGTAAATCTTTTACCTTAGTCACTTACCTATCCACTCATTTTCTTTATTTAAAATTTGTTTAGCACACATGCTTTGATTGAACCTTTTTATCCGAGGCTATAGTTATTATATTTTATTCGAATTTGCATCATATGGTCGTATTTCTTTCTTGTTTATTGAAGAAAGGGAAAGTTTAGAAACATCATAAACGTTCTCTGATGAACTTATCCTTTTAATAAGGTAATGAGGCACTTTAGTACTTTACTATGAAGCACCTGGTCCATGAACAAGGTGTATAATACCACAGTTATGGTGAGAAATGTCAATTTAGCGCATCATGGACTGAACAAGCGACCTGTTTTCGGAGACACAACGAAAAATATCAAGAAAAACTACGAAAAACGACCTTTTTCGTAAATGCTGGCGTTATTAGTTCTTTATTTTGTATTCTGATCGATTACAATAGCTAAATGGTAACTAAGATTTATTACATAACAGTAAAAAAATATCCTCCACAAGATGCTAAAAGGTAAGTATGCATTCGTGCAAGCAGGTAGTTTAAACAGATCAAGAATGGCGCGTAAATGGCTTCGTTCTGATTGGCTGAAGTGAGACTGGCGCGCGCAGAGCTCGTTGATTGGTCCAGCTACTTTCGTCAACGAGGAGCCACAAGTGTCATCGTCAAAGTGGAGCTCCACGATTTTTGGCAATTTATTAATTAGTATTTGTTTCCCCATTACTGAATCTTCAAAAATATATACCTTGAGCAATGAGTAACGTAGTTTATAATAAGTGTAGAAAGGATATGGAATTTTAATCGAAATATTCGACTTTACTTTTAGCACCTTTCATAGCATAAGAACGGAAGAATTTTTGCAACGTATACGCACGCAAGAATAATTCCCAGCCAGAAGCACATTGCAAAGTCGTAAAAACACGACATCCGAAGCGAAATTCTCGTTTGATATGCAGTTAAAGCTGAGTATTAGAAAAGGCATCAAACTTATTTTGACCTAATATTACTGATTAAAAAGTAGGCAGAGAGCGAACAAAGCAACGTTGATGCAAGATAATTTATAAGCCACATGCATGTTTCTGACATATATGCTTTCTTCAGTTATACTCAATAAAGTTTAAAGTATTAGGAGTAAGGCTTTATTTCATATAAACCTATTGATGAAGATGTAATTAACAATAAAAATAATAGTTGTGCCAATCTAATGCGTCTGGGTTACCGGCTAAAAATGGAGCCTTCTGATTGGCGCACGGTAGGAGTATACTCCTCATATAAATACTAAAAAAAAAATTCCGGGAGCAATCAGTCGCACATGAACCACCATAGGAGAAACATCATGATAATTAACGATTCCCAGCTGAAAGTAAGCAGTTTTAAGCATTTACGTGCTTTAGTTACACATAATGAAGTATTTGGTATCAAAATTAAATGGTATTTGCCCCTAATTCCATTAAAAATTGCCTAAAAAATATCTCCCGTTTATGGACCAATTTTATTGGCGGGGGAGGTGGAGGAGGGGGAACCTAGTATAAATGTTATATGAAATTCAGACAGCCAATGGGAATCGAGGATTTGCCTTAATATAAATAGATGCACATCAAACATCATCTCAGTTTGTGCCAAAAAGTGAACGACATCGGACGTTTCCAGGTGAGCTCTGCATTCATTACTCTTTTAATTCCACACTTGTGTATTGTAATTGTGATATTTGTGAATATTCATATGTGTTGAGTATAGAGTAGAGTTATTACTGTGTATTGTGTTGTATTTTATTTGTCTTATTACTCAAATTATATTACGTTATTTTCAGGTACTTTCCAAACGAAGGAAACGAAGCCGTACGAGATGACAATTATGGTTTTTGACACCGTCTTCGTGATTTTCGGTGAGTTTTACATTTGTTCACTATTTTATTTAACGCCCGGTGTGCATGAATAATTATTTCGTAACAATTGTCGTGTTTATTCAACTTTTGTCGCGGGAAATTTGCAAAGATTAAATGCTCGCTAAAGTGCATTTGTGTGAGCCAATCAAATGTGATCCCACCGTTAACGGATTCTGCGCTTTGCCGGCCAATCACAGGCCAGCTTAGTTCAAATTTGTCAGTGGCACGGTGCGGACCGGAGGAGGTGAGCCCCCACATTTGCACTATTTCATTGTTAAATATAATTCGTATGCTTACTAATTCGTTGAAATCTTGTAATTTTAGTACTTCCCAATACATGTTTCTATGTGGCTCCGAAAAATACACTGTACTAACCGTAGTGGTTTGATTTTGATTTCAGGCACTGGTGACGATGCAACAAAAGGACGCCGGCAACATTTGCACAATTTGACGAATTTCACAATGGCTTCAGAACAGCGAATATAACGAATTCTTTTCGTTTCGGTGAGTCCAATCATATTTAACATTTAATTAATTGCGTGTGTAGCTTGTTCGCAAATAGTATTGAACTAATTCACGATCCGTATCTCAATCAATTTAACATTGAAATTCTTAACCTCACTAATTGTTGGAACAATGCCTCAATCGATCATTACATTTAGTCATATTGCTAAATTTAATATTGTGTAAGTTCGCGATTGCTAAATCTTGCGTATTATGTCTTTGATTTTCATCTGCAAATGTTAGAGTACGTAAGTTGGAGTCAGTGCGTTTTAAAATTCTATTCTGTACCTCATACATCTGTAAAACGGACGAACAGTATAACCATGCAATGAAATATTAGATAAAGTGAGTGAATTTCGTCGCCTATTCGAAAAGTTCGGAGTCGCGTAAGGGTAAACAAAGTAACCGCGCCGGCATCGCACATGCTCGGCTCGACAACAGTCACGCGCAGAAGTTAGTATAGATTCTGCGCGAGAAGGGCAAAGTGTCGTACGATTGGCTTTACCTGTTCAGACACGTTTACGCCGGCTACCAAGTAACATTACCGGTTAAATATCATTCGATTTCCAAATGACCACATTTTAAACTGAATTTATTCCTCAAGTGACTATTCATAGTAGACAGTAGGAATACTCAACAACTAATCCTGATATTCAATATCGACTGTGGCTTTAGATACGGATATTAAGAGTATTACAAATTCTGCATTTTTACATTTTATAATCGCTTTATATTGTAATATTATGACATGACTGCTATATTATGATAGTTGCTTATAGCAATTAGTGTTTGTTTTATATTTTAAAGCCTTTATTTAATCAAAATATTGATGGTACACAGTGATTTTATGCGTTGGCAGTTGTTATATTCTATTAATTTTCATCTTGTACTTTCACAGTTGCATCAGTATTGGATTGTGAGAACGCATTATACAAGTTCAACAACTGTGCTTCAACCATTGTAAGCAGATGTACCTGCTTGTACTGAGCCATACTATTGTCACACTTGTCGTGCATCCTTGGATTACTTTGGTGAGTTATATTTCTTTTATTTGCTCATTTACACTTTCATTTTATCATCCCATTTTTAATAAATCATTACATTATTGCATGCATTCTTCTTAATACTAGTAGATCATATTTATCATATATTTCACTCTCAGTTGCCAACTCATATAGTTTCCTTTCTATAAAATCTCTCTCACTGACATTTATACGAGAATTGAACAATTAATTACATATTTTCCGTTTATAAATACGAATGAATAAAAAGGGCACCGCTCGCAGTTACCTCCACGTGGTGTGTACCGGACACTGTTATCCTTCAATCGGATATTTTTATCTGAATGAAGGATCACAGCGACGAAAGGCTGCGACTCGCGTTTTTTTTTCTCTTTCACATTTTGCATTACCCAATTTTATACGTTCTCACAGTAATTTTCATTTCAACTTAGTCAAACGTAGAGTCATTTTTACATTAAATTCCATAAACACGTCAGCATTTGCAGTAACGACAAGAACATATTCGTGTGCACTCATCCCCTTTTCTTTCAGCAACTTTGCGACCTCTCGTCGGTCTTTAGAGTCACGCGTTTGTTCGTTTAAATCCGAAAGTTTCCACCCGCGACTGTTGAGACAGACGCGCGCGGACTAGTGTTGCGATTTAACTAATTGTTCGCCGCGAAGTAGAATCTGGGTTGCAAATAAATTATTCGATTTCGAACGTAAGCCTCCATCCGCGAATGTCGGGGCACGCGCGCGGTTCGGAGATCTTCATCCGCGAATGTTGAGATCCGCGAAAATCGTTTGACTTCCACCGCACCTGTTGAAGTCTCGCGCGTTCGCGTCGACAGTTTCCACCCGCGTGTGTTGAGACTCGCGAATTCGAGTCAGTGCCAAAGAACATTCAACGACATACTCCATTTGTCTATTCTTCTTTCATTCAATTTCTTTTCAATTTTGTTAAAGTCGATTTGCTTTAAATTCAATATATTATAGAATTAACTTCTCTATGAAAGTTTGCATTTATATTCGATATCACGTTGCATTTAAAGCTTGGCGTATTTGATATTAAAGTCTGTTATTTGAATTCAATTCAATGTTTCAAATTTATTTCAATTCAATTCTTTCATTTAATTTATTTTCAATTTTGTTACAGTTGATTTGCTTTAAATTCATTATATTATAAAACTAACTTCTCTATGAAATTTGTTTGTATTTATATTCGATATCACGTTTGCACTTAAAACTTGGCGTATTTGATATTAAAGTCTGTTATTTGAATTGCTATTTAAAGTATGGAGTATGTCTTAGAATGTTCTTTTTTGAGACTGCGAGCAATGCAGTCTTAGAGTCAATTTGATCTCGAGTCAGTACTTTACCCCAAGCCGCACAGGCTTTGTTAGCTTCATTCCCTTGCAATGAAAAGTAGAATCACGTGAAGTAGAGTCAGTGTTTGCTCGCCGAGAGAAAGCCCCCACGGTCGTATTAATATAATCGCGTCGCGTTAGAGTCAGTGTTTGCTCGCCGCAATACTTGTCTTTTCTTTACAATTTTTATAAAATTTAATTCGGCCGCGAAATCGGGTACCGAAACGTATACACCGCGATCGCGAAATATTATAGTAGAGTCAGTGTTGTTGCGCCGGTATCAAACAATTCGGTCGCGAATTTAATTTTATTATTTTCCGTCCGCGAGTAGAGTCTTGTACGCCGCTAATATTACATTCGGTCGCGATATTCGAACCATAGGTCGGGCGTATCGCGTAGTAGAGTCACTACTTCAAGAAGATGCTGGTCCTGCCTGTCGGATGCTGCTCCTCTCTGTCTGATGTCGTTTGGGCTTCTATGGTCTACCCTCTCATGGTCGAAGATGTGGATTTGATGGTCAAAGATGTCTTCCGATTTGATGCCCTGGAGAGTCAACTACCCACAACCTCCAATTGAGAAGCCACTGACGATACGCTACAACCTACAACAAGGGAATGAAGAGCTAGCTGCCAACCTCCCACTGTTTATTGAGAAGCCACTGACGACACGCTACCACCTACGACAAGAGAATGAAGAGCTCGCTGCCAACATCCCACTGTTCATTGAGCAGCCACTGACGCTACGCTACAACTTACAACAGGGGGAAGAAGAACTCGCTACCAACATCCCACAGTTCAGAACTCCAGAATCAACTTGAGGGTCTATGGAACTGAGGGTCAAGGATCCGTCGATGCAGCGTGTTCCTGTGGTATGCTTGACATGGGGTGAGTCAAATTTTAAGTCCCTCGAGCCACCCATCATGTCGTAGGATGATTGGTCCGAAGCGACACGAGTGGCTCGTTGTATAATAATTCTTCTTCTTGAATATAGGTATGACGAGCATAGTGACCGCGAGTAGATTTTTCGCTAAGCCTAGCGAAAAGTCTACTCGTTCATTTTTGTTAGGGGACATTTTCATGTATGTGTATTAGTTCAGGATAGGCCTCCCTTGCTCAATTTGTGCAGAAAATATTTGCTCGCGGTCGTGTTCGCGTTTTAAATATTTGACTTAATAAAGTTTCGCGCTGTTAGAATACTTACATGGATTAGAGTCAAATGTTGCTTTAATAATCGTTTAACTGCGATTATTAAATCAACGTTACCGTTGAAGTAGATTCAATACGTTCGTATTTAAGAACGTTCCGTTTGCGATCGTATATTAGATTTCAATGAGCAAGATGGCATTTCGCGACGAGTAGATCCTATCATACAGTGAGATTATATGTCATCATTTTGTGATGTAGAGTACTCGCTCGTTTGATAGAATCACTCGAGGTTTTCTTGCATGCCTAATATATTACAAGTAGAATCATTTTGCTTTTACAAAGTTGAGTCGTTTTTGCTATTACAAAGTCGAGTCATTTTGCTATTACAATGTCGAGTCATTTTGCTATTACAAAGTCGAGTTATTTTTGCTATTACAATGTCAAGTCATTTTGCTATTACAATGTCGAGTCATTTTGCTATTACAAAGTCGAGTAATTTTGCTATTACAATGTCGAGTCATTTTGCTATTACAATGTCCAGTCATTTTGCTATTACAAAGTCGAGTCATTTTGCTATTACAATGTCGAGTCATTTTGCTATTACAAAGTCGAGTTATTCTTGCTATTACAATGTCGAGTCATTTTGCTATTACAAAGTCGAGTCATTTTGCAATTCTTATGATATAAGACAGAAAAGTCATTAGCCCGCTTAACTATTTGATACGTTAAATGTTACTAATCTTAGGTCAGGATGTTTTCAGCTTCACACAGTTCGTATACTTTTTTTGGCCGTACTCATGTCACTAAGGCCTGCATCATGCATGCGCCCAGGTGCGGCATGCATGGTTCAGGCCGGTGAGTACGGTTTAGTTAAGGCGTAGTTTCGGCGATTACAACGCATTAATGACTGCCGACGTACATGCCATGGTATGAATGCGTAGTGTTTTGTGTCATGTACGTCGGGTAGAGCACTTAATAATGACCATTGCTTTTTTTCGAATTCCGTCTTCGCTTTCTTAATTATCAAATATTCTTTTACTGTGTAATATAATACTCTGATATGATGCCTACCAAGGTGTCATATCGTTTTCTTACATTTTGATTATTTAAATATAAATATCTGTACGACACTTGGTCGTACAGATTGATGAAATAAATAGAATCACGCGTTCGCGATAGTATGCTCGGTCATTATGCGTTATAATCGATTTCAGCATTGGTACGTACCTAGTTTGTAAGTGTATGATGTGATTTTGAGCTCGGGTGTCGGAGACGTCCCGGGACGTACTCCCTAGGGTTAGGCTTATTGTGCACCCGGGCGGTTGATTGAGAACCGTGGAGTGATTGTGTTGGTGTGCTTGCTTTGCTCTTTTTAAATATAGGTTGTTAGGTAGGCAGGTAGCATACATTCTCTTGAATGGTGTGATGTGTTAATTATAAGTAGGTAGGGCCAGCAGAAGGCTATTACTTCTCTCTCTCTTTCCCTCCTCGTGAATTCGCGTCGAGTAATAGTCTTTACCTGGGTTTCATTTGGCAGTTGCAACCGAAAATTTGCTCGCGTTATCTCACTTCCGTATAAATATCAAATAGTAATAAAATATTTATTATTCTTTGATCCTTATATTCTCATATTACACCGCGATTACTTTTAACTTCTGCAAATGCTGTTACAAGCATAGTCAGTAGAGAATGGGTGCAACTGCCATTTGCTAATGTTAAGAGTACCTTTAGTATTAAGTAGAAATACGTATACATTGCACGCCGAAGTAACACCTCATTGCACTCACGAGCGAGTATGATTTCTTACGAAAGCATATAGTATCATGCTATACGTATGAAATGATGCTCCTCATAGCACTACCGAGGTGTACTTCATTGCACACGTGAAATACGTATTTCGATCTGTTCGAGAGATTCGGTTAAATGTGCATGTGTATGAGCCGTTGAAAACTAATTCTTAAATTCCACAGTATAAAGTAATATCTTCTCGATAATACTTTATATGCCGGAATTAAAGAATTAATTTCAGCAGTGCCTGCGTGCTAGCCTTTGCTCGCGAAATTTACTCTTCATGCTAATTGATCGTAGAAACGTAGTGTCGATAGGCAAATATCAGCGTTTACATTGACGCGAGCAGAGTCGAATGCAAAAGCGGATTGTTTTTGTATTTTATATAATTACAATTTCTCGCTACCTTGCGGTCGTACGACTGCTCGAATCGATGTAAAACTTATATTTGCTCAAATCTCCCGAACAGAGGGGACTTGCTTCTACTTGTCCGAAGAAAGAAGTGGCTATTTCAATAGCTGAAGTGGCCCGGAGAAAAGGGCTTTCGTCGCGGGATTAGATAGGTCACTATGCTCGTCATTTCACATTCGCGCCGCTCAATCAGTTATTTTGGCTGTCATATTATTCCTTAAATCAATTTGAGATTTAAGAATTAATATGTTACGAAATAATTGATTTATGCTGGCTGCTTCCTTCCATTTTTTAACAAAATACATGCGCCGCTAAATTGGTTCATGCAATGACAAAGTTGCGACTCGTATTCATTAAGAACCGTGAAGTAACGAATTGTCATTCTTGAATTAATTTCTGCTGGCTGCTATAGTTTTCATATTTATATTTTTAACATTGCAAATAATAAATATTTTTATGACTGTAATTGTTACTCGCGTTGTTACTTGCAAATGCTGACGTGACAAATTTTTACTAACCCGTTTCTTTCAGCAATAGTAATCTAGTCTGCTTTCTGTTTCAGGATTTTTACATCACTTTTACAACATCATTCATTATTTTAGATATTCGAATTATAATCTTTCATTTACCTATCGTTGTATAGGTACTTGTAAGACGTATAATCGAATATTTAAATTCGCCTTTGTAATTTATATGTCTAATTTGATATTTATTCCTTTCAGGTGTATTAATCCGTTCTGCTTTATGTTTTAGACCGATAGTTTCTATTCAATCATTTCAAGAGATGACTTATGCGAGGGTTATAAGTATTGTTAAAATTATACAATACATCATTCGTTTAATACAGTCTCTTGCGTTTACGATGTATCTAATATTGTATTTTTTCCTTTCAGCGATACTAATTTAGTCTGCTTTCTGTTTTAGGATTTTTACATCACTTTTCCAATATCATTCATTATTTTAGATATTCGAATTATAATCTTTCATTTACCTATCGTTGTATAGGTACTTGTAAGACGTATAATCGAATATTTAAATTCGCCTTTGTAATTTATATGTCTAATTTGATATTTATTCCTTTCAGGTGTATTAATCCGTTCTGCTTTATGTTTTAGACCGATAGTTTCTATTCAATCATTTCAAGAGATGACTTATGCGTGGGTTATAAGTATTGTTAAAATTATACAATACATCATTCGTTTAATACAGTCTCTTGCGTTTACGATGTATCTAATATTGTATTTTTTCCTTTCAGCGATACTAATTTAGTCTGCTTTCTGTTTTAGGATTTTTACATCACTTTTCCAATATCATTCATTATTTTAGATATTCGAATTATAATCTTTCATTTACCTATCGTTGTATAGGTACTTGTAAGACGTATAGTCGAATATTTAAATTCACTTTCGTAATTTATGTGTCTAATTTGATATTTATTCCTTTCAGGTGTATTAATCCGTTCTGCTTTATGTTTTAGACCGATAGTTTCAATTCAATCATTTCAAGAGATGACTTCTGCAAGGGTTATAAGTATTGTTAAAATTATACAATACATCATTCGTTTAATACAGTCTCTTGCGTTTACAATGTATCTAATATTGTATTTTTTCCTTTCAGCGATACTAATTTAGTCTGCTTTCTGTTTCAGGATTTTTACATCACTTTTCCAATATCATTCATTATTTTAGATATTCGAATTATAATCTTTCATTTACCTATCGTTGTATAGGTACTTGTAAGACGTATAGTCGAATATATAAATTCACTTTAGGAATTTATGTGTCTAATTTGATATTTATTCCTTTCAGGTTTATTAATCCGTTCTGATTTCTGTTGCAGGATCCATAGATCTCTGTGGCAACATCAACTGGACGACAACACTTTAAATATTCGATCTATAATCTTTCATTTACCTATCATTGCATTGGTACTTGTAAGACGCATAATCGAACATTTATCGTCGTCGAATCGTGCCTACTGCAGTCTTTTCCCTTTTCAGCGATATTAATCTGATCTGCTGAAACAGAATAATTCGACCTGATTTATGTTTCAGGAGCAACATCATGAACGCACAGGCATAACATTGTTACGGACTGTCCTGAGAATATTAAATAATCCTGTTATTTGTTACAGATTTAACGAGTGCATTGTGTATTTCAGAGAAGGTGCCAAATTTTTGTTCCAGATAATTTCTGTGCTGCTGCATTTCCTTAGAGATATATAATAGTATATTAATAATTTATTTTTTTTGTGTGTTTCATTTCAGAGCTTCTTATTCGCTGTTAAATAATGATTCACAGTATTTCTTTATTAAATTAAATTGTTTTAGGTAACCATGGAAATTGTGTTCAATGATATATTTTTATTTGAATCTGAGATTGTATAAGGGACATTATTTGACTGATAATTCTGTTTGAACTGTTAACCATAAAGTATGCATATGTTCTCTTGTTTATTCCATGGTAATTCACATGTGTTCTATACGTGTAATGCTCATTGTTTTATAGATATCTAGGAATCTTCAACGCATCGTTCAAGATTAATTCGCAGTTTGTATCAAGCTCATAGTATTAAGGCTTTAATAATAAGAATCCTAGAGTAATTAATATAGATTATGTTTAAGTACAATGTAAGTTTTATCGTTATTATCATTATCATTATCATTTCCATTACCATCATGATCATCATTATCTCTTCATCATTCTCAGATTTGTACAGGACAATAGACAGGCTTCTCCTGTCCATTGTTCTTCTCGGGTAGGTAGATTATGATTCCAAATTACGCATTTATCGAAGACATTTTTCTGGCCAAAAAGTGGACTCGATAAATGATAGTTTGGAATCTGTTTTTGAAATGGTTGGGTGGCTGGGATCGTTTTGGCGTTCGGGTGGGTCACTAGTTGCAGCCACCTCCACGTGGTGTGACCTGGACACTGTTATCCTTGAATCGGATACTATTATCTGAATTAAGGATCACAGTGACTAAGCGCTGCTAAACGGGTTGATTTTTAGTTCTTCGGTTGGTCTTTTAGTCAGAAATGAAACTCAAACTAATATGTTGACAAACAGCGAAAAATGGACATTTGCTCAGCTGCGCAATACAATACCAACTAATTAAACCATACAGGCAACATAAAATGAAGCATCGAATAATGTACTACGGATTACAAAAATCGCAATGCCAAGCCATAAAAAGATGATATTGAATGTACGATGCAACGTTGTAAAAAGGTGAAAATAAATTTGGTCTGTCTCGTATTAACAGATTTATACTTTTTATTGACATTACCCGGTACAATCTTCTTCCTTAATCCTAAAAACTCTCCGCAGTGTTTGTTCGCAGCGCAATTCGTATTCACTCAATTCACGACACACTCCAATTTCCTCTCTCCATCATCATCATCATCATCATCATAATCATGTCGTCACTTTTGTACTCTGCACCAGTTAAAAATCACACGCCCCAAAGCACATCGACGTCTTTGTACTTCTCAACCCGGTAAATAATTATATTCTACCTATTCATCGTTTCTTACGCCATTCACTTTCTCGCCTCTCATTCGTAATCATCATTCTTAATCATTCCCGCATATCAATTCCCATTTCTTATCTCAAAAAACGCCGTTCTTCAATCGCCAACTTTACGTACACTATACACACGGAAAAATAAATAGCTCTTCCTAGAAGTCATCTTCCGATATTTGACTCGAATTCCATTTCCTTTCCTTCTTCCATTTTCGTTTGCTGTCGATCAGATCCGATCGATATTTCCGTTTACCGACGCGACGTGCACAAGAGCGTTTTAATTAGTTAGATGTCCTTAATTTAATTACGATACGCTTGACCGCGAAAAAGGAATGTAGGCGCGAGTAATGTGTGTTTTTCTTCATACTTTCTATTCTTCTTTTTTTTTTTTTTTGTCCACTCCGATATATCAAGGGTAAGAGAAAATGCCCAGAATTCTCTTGCCGCTGCGCGCGTTCTATTCGTCGTTTATTTGCAACGTAACTGCGAGCGTCGCGAGAGAAATTACGACTGTCTCATTCTTTGTTTCCTTTTGACTTGTCCCAAAAAGAAAGCGGAACAACGAGTATGCGAATTCGAATAAAATTATTCCGCTCGTCCTCGGGCAGAACTGAACACGGTAATTAAATAACAATCAATACAAAAACAAATCGTACAACTTAGCGATAGAATCGTACTATATAAATAATAATAACAGTAATAGTAACATTAATACGTAACAGAATGATCGTGGTATACGACGACATTAACGAAAAACGAAATAATTTGTTTTATAAATTAGGGAACGGTACTTTAACGGCCACAAAAACGAAATCATTTCTTGGTTCACTTTCACAAAACTATAAATAATTGACAGCGATTAACGTGACCATCGTAAAGAACGTGACAAATTAAATAAACTTCGACGCTGAGAGAAAGTAGTACAAAATACTTCAGACACTAGACGCTATGTGAATAATTGTAACGAGAAACATATATATATCTATATATAACCTATCAAACAAATTGTGCAAATTGGAATTGTTTCAGCGGTAACGGAACCGAGAACGAACATCGTTATCTTTGTTGCATTCTTAACTTTTGATAGAATTGCGTACGGGGAGCCTCGGTGTAGAATTTTATTTTTATTTCTGCGCGTGGTCGATTGCACGATCAATCGATTCGAATAATTCGAAAGAAATCTCTGGCCTCTGTACGTAGTAGCGAAAGTAAAACTTGCCACGAGCTTTTGCATGTGCTGAATACACACCTGAAGATCTCGAAATTTCCATCGCGCTTCAATCGAAAGACTAAAGCAGACGAAACGTTCATTACCGCATATTGATTTTTTTCTTAATATAATTTACCATTAAGTACAATTAACAGCTGTTGAAACACTTAAGTTTAAGTTCGTCCGCCGTCGTATTTTCGTACTTTTAATTGAAACGTACGTAAATTCCGAGACCTTCGATCCGTAGTATAAGCCGCGCGACGATCAATTAATTAATCTCTTAATCAGCAAAGGACGATTGAACAATCGCTCGACCATTACCGAGCGAATAAACAGCAAATTCCGAACATTTACGTATTCGTCTCGCGAGTAAGGAATATTTAGGCATCCTCATCCGGCTCTTCCCCTCTCAACACACACACGCACACATTATCGACGACCATGTAGTCCTTCGCTCCCGAACTTTGATTATTCCTCCCGCTTAATATATCACTTATATTTCGCATTACTTTTTTTCTTTCTCTAACATGCTGAGGGCAAAGGGAACACATTGAGTCGCATGATTGGGCCCATGAACAATGTTTCGACCCCTTAAGCGAAACTATTTATCACCGACGAGCTACGATCGTTCCTCCCTCAAATAATCTCTGCGACATTAAGCATTTCGAAATGAGAATGTCTCGCTTAACGAGTCGAACCTGTGAGATCGATTGAGTCAATGACGATAATCGTTTAAACAGCTTCAACAACGGATTAATATCGTTAGTCGTGCGCGAAGCGAAAAATCATCCACTTCTAAACATCGAGGATGGGGGGAGGGTGGAAAGGAAAGTCGAATACGCCGATTACTAAGCATTATCCATCGTTTTCTGCGGAAGATAAGATTCGGCCTACGGAAACTTAGCTTATTCGTCTCGCACTCGAGATTTTCAATCTCCGCTTTCTGCTATTTCATCGCCGTTTCTCCTTCTGTGGCCGTTTGAAAAATCGCATGCAGTATCGCGCTTTAACGAGCTACTTATCCTTTAAGCGTCGATATTAATATATACGTGAATAGCATAATGAGAAGAGGTCGCCGCTTTTTACGCCTTCTTCCTGCTTTTTTCCAAGAAAATTCTCGCCCAATCCCGATTGAATTTGTTGCTAGATCGTTTTCGTCCTTGGTTCTCGAATTGAAGCTAATTAGCCGTCGCAGCGAACGTTCGTTTACAAAGGCAAATCTTCTTCAACTTTGTTCTAAAACTGTGCTCCCTCCGTGTATGTAAGTTATGGCTGTGTGTGTGTGTCTGAGTATAAGTGTATTTACTCTTTTTTTTTTTGTCGTTTATACGGAACGTTTCGAAAACGCAAATCCCTCGCCAGTCTGTTTTAGAGTTCAATTCAGGTTGAAGCGAAAGTTCCTCGATGCGAACTCTAGTATTTACTGACAGAATCCCTACCTTGTTTTCCTGTATTCTCCATTATCTCGACGCAACAAAAAAATCGCGCAATTCGTTCCCATAGACTTTAATGTCAACTCGTAATGTGTTGGAGCGATTCTTGCGCTTACCGGTAATTCGTCGTAGCAGACTAGAAAATAAAAATATTCCGTGTGCATCGTAAGCTCAACGAATAGTCTGAAGAGGTTCGAGCGATCGTATTTCTTTTTTTTTTTCATCGTTTTTGTTCTATACTGGTATAACTGATTTAATGTCGCTTCTTTGCCACCCGAAACGTCTGAATCAACGAAAATTTGACACTACACTCTCCAAGATTCGATGTCAAAGGAAAAATCATTCTACGGTCGTTGTTTTACAAAAATTGAGACTACAAGGAAGGTTGATATGCTAAGAACATTTCTGTGTTTCAAACAAGGAACACTGTATCCCTTTACTCGCACCGATTCGATACCCGAAATTAAGTTTGAAACTCGAAATAAAAACATACAATGTCCCACCGTCGGAACACAGTCGGCGTACTTTGGAATATGGCAAATTCGCTTTTGGTCAGACCGAATAAAAAGTCGACAAGTTAAGTCTCGTTGATTCGTACGTCGGGATGATAACTGTAACATGACCAACAATTTCTACCTCGACCTATCTCACGTCTTCCAAGTAAACCTACCCGTTCGGGACGATCGACCGTCGATCGTCCCCGCAATTGAATCGTGAAAATCACAGATTTCGCTGTGCTTAGTCGTCCCTCGGAAACTACGCCATCGACATCTCTGAAACACAGACGACGCGCCTTCGGTTTTTCGCGAGGAGAAGAAAAATATCTAGACTCTAATATACCCGATAGATTAGTCCCGCACCTTTCGTCCATCGAATCCTCTTCCAATTTGCAGACACGTCGGGGCAAGGCCCTACATTTCAAATGTGGCACTTACGAGGAACCTCGCAAAACAATTAACCGGACTAACAAGTCATATTCATCAACTTCAACCGAAACGATCACACCCTTACACACTCGACGATTCATAATCGGATTAAATTAAACAAACTAGCTTACTACACAATTTTTAAATTAAACGAACACTCACACTCATTCTGCGAAGTTCAAATGACGCCGAGCTTACGGACTCGATTTTTCTCTTTATTCTAGGCCGCCACTATTCTGCCCGAGTGATCCAGTCAGTCGGCAGAAGTGTATATCATAGCATTAATACCCGTTCGAATTAATCGTAGTCTTGATATATATCTTATTGAGTCCGTCCGCTCGGCGTTATAACAAAAATCTTACTTTAGGCTCTCTTAACGGTCTCGTCTATCTCGCCACTGACGCCATAGTCTTATCATAACTTTGCCTCGACGTTCTGCATCTCTTCAGGAAGAGCGATCAGCGCTTGTGTGTATTTACATGTTTTGGTGGGCAGGTGCTGGTCGACTGGTCTAACTAGCTCCTGGAAGGGTTTCCCTCGTCGGAAGGAGTCCCATTTTACACGTATGCCGGCGAGAGGTTCAATGTCAGTCGGGAGATGACGTTGTTGCGTATCGTGGCCCGAGTTGTCCTCGAACTTTTGATTATCTGTATGACCATGATGCGGCAATCGTGGCAGACGACCATGGCGACGCCTCGCAATCTTTCCGCGACCAATCGCTGCTCCGGACCGTGACTGCTCAGGGTCGAGAACGCTTTGGTTGTCGAGAGAGCGGCCGGACTTCCGGTTCCCTTGTAAGTTCTGCGCGAGAAACGAGAATTGTGGCTTTCAGTCAGCGCGAAAAGGCACGTAGTATAGTTCTATGTAATTTGCTAAATGGCAAAGATATAAATGACAGTCTCGTAGGATCTACTTTCGACTACATACTGGAAAGCGATTCTTGTATTATTATCTATGTATAATATTAACTTTTCGGCGTGTTTCAGTCTTGTACTTTCGAATACCAAATTTCAATGAATTTTAACAGAGAAACAAAGAAAGAAAAAAGGATAGAATTGTAACATATTAAATTTTAATAAAAAAAAAGAAAACAATATTCGATAGTAAATTTTATAAAAAGTTATAAAAGTTATTAGTATACATCATACACTAACGGTTCAATAACCAATTAATTTTCGATTGTTATCTATATGTATTTCTGAAATTTTATGATATGCAGATACTATTGTTCTGACAAACACACACGATTTGTACATTAATTTGAGGATTCCTTGAGCGTTATGGAACTTACCTCTTATCACCCACGTCATCCCTCTTGCCGTACGGAGGAATAGACGAGGTGGTTGTGGATGTGGGAGTCGGCATGGAAACCGGAGTGACGGTCGGGGTCGAGGCTGGCGTGCTCCTCAGCGCCGAATCCTTTCTTCTGGAAGCCGGCGATGCAGGAGCAGAGCCCACGGCACCCGATCCTCTCAGCCAGGAGTTCTTCCCGCCCGAGTCAGGCTCCGAGGAAGGAGACAGCAGAAGTCCTGGCGACAAGAGGACAACGGGCACGTGGGCGAAGTGCTCCGTTGGTATTCTCATCTGCAAGAAAATTAAATAATTAATTCCTCCTTCCCACCCCTTCGCAAAGGTTATCATCAATTACTTTTTAACATTCCAGGGTACTGGACTCTTGTTTACAGGGGGACAGACAACCGAAATTCGTTCTTTCGGTGGAATTAAGAGCAGTGTACAGTGCTGCTGTTGCAAGCTGTATTCTAGTATTAATTATTATGTAGGTGTGGCAGTGGTAGTGGACTGACAGACAAGACTGTCCGTGTTAACTTGTATTTCGTGTCACTTACTTTGGAGTAACACTTTACACAGACTGTTCGCTCGCAAAGTCTGCAACGCTGACCCCAAGGACCCAACAAGCCGAATCTGGTTTTCAGACACAGGAAGCAGACCCGCCGTTTCTCCACGTCCTCCTTCACCCGACCTTCCACCGGGAGTGATTCCAATTCGGCCTTGGTGAGCACGCTGCGTATGTGCACGATCTCTTCTAGGGTCAGCGAGAGTCTTTCGTCCAGGAACATATCACCGAGCGTTGCCTTCTAAAAATAGGAATTTACACTCATTTCTCTTTCCTCAGATAACCTGAAGAGTGAGGATTTATTGCCTGATTTACCTGACCGCCGTCTTCCTGCCATTCTCCGCCTTGATCTTCGCCATCTTGCTTGCTCTCCGCGATAGTGTGCGCTCTCTTTGGCTGCCTCGCCCTAGGCTGAGGGCTCAGACTAGGGCTGGGATTCAGGCTGATGTTAGGACTCGGACCTTGGCTCAGCGTCGATCCTGTCACACCGGTGTGCTGACGACTCTGCGGTCTGGAATGCGGAAGAGACGTTGTCCCGCCTGTCAAAGATGTCAGTGCAACGGGACGTCTTGCGTTATGCTTCCTCTGCGAGGCTCTTCTCGAAGGACACTGGGTTGCCAGGTCATAGGCTAAAAAATTATTAACGCAGATATTCGTCTGTTACTTTCGAAAAAGCTTGAACAAATCATTTTGATGTCTGTTCGAACACACAAATTTGATGTTTGAAATAATTTGCAAAATAATCACATTCGAGCTGCGTATCACAAAAACGATGATATTCGTTTCTGGTTAATCTGAGTCCCCCTGTCTTCTTCCAAGGATTCGCAGATCCAGCCTCGTCGTCGTCCCTGTGATCCACTTTACATTCTGCCTTCTTGCCGAAAGTGTAACCCTCCTTCAGCTGCCAATAATGAGCTGCCTCGTTCTCATCTTCCTCATCCTCCTCTCCGTCCTCTTCATCGAACCTTGTCACATTGAATTCATCGTTGTAATCGTCCTCTTCATCATCCTCATCCTCCGCGTCGAGCTGAAAATCAGAATCAGTTCCTGCATAATTTAAGTTTTATCTTATTTTCACTGAACTGCAATCCGATTGAACTTCACACTAATTTCCCTTGTTAAAGACCCATATCAGTTTGACATACTTGAAATTATGTTCAACTTTAGCAGTAACGTTAACCCATTATCCGACAATGTCCCATTTTTGGGACACACTTTCAAATTGTTTTCTTTTAATACACAGCTTTTTAAATATACAGCCAATTTTATTTATTTGTTTTA
This sequence comes from Anoplius nigerrimus, assembly GCA_914767735.1. Classification (NCBI taxonomy): domain Eukaryota; kingdom Metazoa; phylum Arthropoda; class Insecta; order Hymenoptera; family Pompilidae; genus Anoplius; species Anoplius nigerrimus. The sequence goes on from OU612091.1 coordinate 6,794,188, forward strand.
TTTTTTTAACTGTGCCGGGTAATGGGTTAAGCAATATTTCTTGAGAGTGAAGAATTTCTAGGATTGTTAGTGTGGAATAGAAAGCAACCTTTAGATCGAAGTCGACGGGAATTATTTTCCTAGGTCGTCTGGAGGCAGAGTTTGTGCTGTCAAGATCTCTTCGCGGTGGCTTAGGCGCTGTCGGCGACTCGCTCTCCTTAATATTGGCCCCGTCCTGTGCTTGCTCTGAAAGTATAATTTCCATCCTCGGTTGTAGCCAAACCCGTCTACGAATCACTCTTCCTGAAGGGAGAATGATATGAGTCGTGAACGAGACGACAGCGTATATATGCACATGTATACTCCGCACACGGCCAGGGTATCACTACCCTCGGTCAGCTGAGAACCGATCGCACCCCCTGCCGCATACACACGTGCACATATACCGGATCACATTTCACGTACACGCCAACAATCAATCGACGCGCTCTAAAGACCACCCCGACCTTTCCGCCACCACCATGCACATCTAAAGTCCGCGTCCTTCGAATTCAGCCTCGACCTATCGGTCCCGAAAGTTCAACCAACCACCCTAATCCCGTCTTATACATATTCTAGACGCATTTGCCGAGAGAAAAGAAAGAATGACATGAAGATGATTACCTGCGACCAGAAAGCGTCTTCTACGCGACTTACGGTTCCGAAAAACAGGAGGCCGGCCGTCAGGCTTGCCAATCCTTTGTCTCGGTTGTGGAACCGGTTGCGACGCCTGCTGCTGCTGCTGGTGCTGCTGCTGTTGTTGCTGTTGCTGTTGCTGATGAGTGCCATCCTTGCTCTTCCCGGTGCCGTCCAGCCACTGTGCGGCGACATCCTGAGCGCTCTCCTGCTCGGCTTCCGGTCGACTTGGCGGCACCTCGCCCAGGACGATCCTCCTGGACTCGCCTCCTACGGCCAGTAGCATAACTCTCTCCCTGGCCGTAGGTCTCTCGCGCCTCGGCTCGCTTATTATGACGTCAGACGTAGACGACGACCACCCTCGCTCCGGGCTCGCGCTCGTCGCTGACCTTGAGACCTGACGCCGAGGCTGGGGCTCCGGCGTGCAGCAGGAGGCCTGACGACGCGGGGCCGGTCGTGGGGTCGAGATCGGCCCCGGTATGCCTTCCTCACGGCCCCGCCGGCTGGGCGCTGGCGAAAGAATTCTACCGGTTTTTAACGGTTTCTAGAATGGAGCTGTCATCGGCCGACGGTCAATGGACGAGCGCCTACGATGCGATTGCTTTTCTTTCGTGTTCTCTTTCATAAATATTTTCATTTTTTTGTTCAAATTATTTGCGTTGGACATTTCTTTAAATTATTTTCACTACATATTTTTTTAAATTATTTGCGCTGGACATCTTTTGAAGTTACTTGCGCTAGACATTTTTCTCAATTATATGCGCTAGACATTTTTTAAAATTATATGCGCTAGACATTTTTTTGAATTATTTGCGCCAGACATTTTTTTGTCACAGTCCTTTGAGGGAGAAAAAGGCTTGTCAGAGTTGAGATTAATGCGTAGACTTTTGAGGTGAAATGTTTTTCTGATCACGTTTGAGAAATGTGGTTTTTGAAAGAATGTACTTTGATCGAATAGTGGATTATGATTCGCTTGAAGATTGAAGGGCGAGAGTAGTTTGCGCATTTGTAAAGCGGACCTCGTCGTAATGCAAACAAAGCAGCATTGGCCTCTCTCAAGACGCTGCAAGGCCGACGCGCCGAAAGCGGATGGTAAAACATAGCCAGGAATTTCGTAGCTTATCGTGAACGATCGCAGCCAATTCAATGAACGAGACCTTTATGAGAAAGCGTGGAAACACAATCGACTCACTTGCCCGCTCAAGCGTCAACCATATTTTGTACTATCTCTCACAGCACGTCGCCAATACGGAGACAACGAATTGCATACCGACCGTCAAAATCTTTACCAAGAAGGATAATCGTAAATTCACATTTTACTTATTTTATCCCTGAGGAATAAAACTTTCACGATACTCGAGTGCAAACAATCGCACCGCTCCGGTTCAAATCTCCGAGACATATTTTGTACTATCTCTCACAGGACGTCACCGATACGAAGACAAAGAATTACATACCGACCGTCAAAATCTTTACCAAGCGAAATATTCGTAAATTCACATTTTATCTACTTTATCCCTGAGGAATAAAACTTTCACGATAATCGAACGCAAACAATCGCACCGCTCCGGTTCAAATCTCCGAGACATATTTTGTACTATCTCTCACAGGATGTCACCGATACGAAGACAAAGAATTACATACCGACCGTAAAATTCTTTACCAAGAAGGATAATCGTAAATTCACATTTTACTTATTTTATCCCTGAGGAATAAAACTTTCACGATACTCGAGCGCAAACAATCGCACCGCTCCGGTTCAAATCTCCGAGACATATTTTCTACTATCTCTCACAGGACGTCACCGATACGAAGACAAAGAATTACATACCGACCGTAAAATTCTTTACCAAGAAGGATAATCGTAAATTCACATTTTACTTATTTTATCCCTGAGGAATAAAACTTTCACAATACTCGAGCGCAAACAATCGCACCGTTGCGGTTCAAATCCCGGAATGAGCGTTTTGCGCAAAACTTTCGGAACGGTAGGGATACGTTTGGACACACACGCAATAAAGCAGGTACCGTCACGGGCCGGATTATCCCTCGGGAACGAAATGCCGCTCGAGTGGGAACTCGCCTCCTCCGGCGATAGTCCGGAAGAGGTTGTGGAATTGGATGGCTAGGCGGTGAAAGAGGACAGGCGGGCGCGAATCGATCCTTCTCGTCCTTCTCGGGGCTGCCCTCCTCCAGTGTCGTTCTCTCGTCAGAGCAGCATCCTTTTCTCCGCACCGCGTCCTTTCCCTCGCCCCAAATCAGGAGTAATCAATTCCCTCGACGGACTCCTTCAAAATTTCTTCAAAATTTCTTCAAAATTTCTTCAAAATTTCTTCAAAATTTCCTCATACTTTCCCCGAATTTTTCTCCGCGACTTTCCCTTCAATTTCTGAGGACCACCGACGCCGAGTGGGAGTCCATTTTTTTTTTCTTTGGTGCTCGATTATGAGTAGCGGCGAGAGTAAATCGTGTAAAATTTCCCTCTTTCGGCACGCCCCCTTGCCAGGTCAGTGCACGTCGATAATCTCCACCGCATTCCACACCTACTTAGCGTATCGTTCGTCAATGATTTCCAATATGCGCGGCTCGCTGAATTGAAAGCTGATAACGTTTGATATTCCACGCCTGGCTATCCGTTTCGTTGCTCGACTCCTTTTCAGGTCCCTCGTAATACACTATTGTCCCTTCATCTTCGTATTCGCCCTTCCCCCGTATAGACTATACAATTCTATTTCGATACCTTTCGTTGCTCGTCCGTTATACGTCAAATATCTTGACAAAATTAAATACTGTAGGCTAATCTTTCAGTGTCGAATGTTTTTCACTCGGGAGTTTGTACAGTTGAGAGTGGAAATTGGTAAGCTGATGGCTCGATTCCGTTGCACCTCGCTGCCTCTTTGATTGAAATCGATGCGGAGGAGGTGAGAATTATTTTTAGCGGGTCAGATTCGGCGGTAGCGATGACCTTTGCGCCGTCGAACGTTGCGACCCGAGGGCGATTGCGAGCTAATTGCTGGCGTCCAGCACCAGCATCCTCGACTTTCCTCGAGTGGGAATGCACGTGCCGCAGTCAGCGGTCGCGGTCCTGCGTCCTAATGCACTTGACCTGACGCACAATCGCTTCATCGGACCTTTCCGCGCGCGGAATTCAGGCGAAAGGGGCGCGAAGGGCGCTCTAATTACCTTTCTAAGCGCGACAATTCACCCCCTCCCCTAAAACATACCGAAGCCCTGAATTTTTCACTCTCAGGCTGTATCGTATTCCAAACTGCACTCACGCGATTCAATTTGACAATGACTAGCTTCGAAAATTTCCAGGTACACGATTTCAAAATAATCCCGGTTGTAGCGAAATTTAATGCAGGTTAATTATTAATTATTTTTGGTCAAATTGTATTGACGCTCGACTCGAATCTGCGACGAATTTATTAAAATCCACATTTCACGCGAAATTGGCATGCATATGGCATCGAGTCGTTACGACACAGAGAACTAGCATCGCAGATGGCCACTCTCTCCCAGCCTCTATCCCCGGAGAACGAAAACTCATCTATCCCCCTGGCACGACTTCAAGTTCACGCACTCACCCTTACGCACCCCCCTTATTGTCGAACTTTTGATTATCTTTCCTTTACTCTCAGCGCGAGAGACCCCGTACGATTCACGCGCCTCGCGAACTTCCGCGTACGGTATCCGAAGGGTGTCGTACGAGAATTCTTGAGCCACCCCCGAGCGCGAAGGGATGAAAATCGAGCCCTGCCCGCACCGAGGGCACAGCCGCCGTATTTACGCGGACAAAAGGGTAGGAAAACTCTCCTCGGTGTTGTGACGACGATTCCGGCCCGACGTCACACCTCCGAGTTCCATCTTTCGTCACCCCCTCTCCCACGTTCTCGTTTTCCACCCCCCACCCCCCTGCCACCCCCGCGGGTCCCTTCCACGAGCCCTCGGTCCGCACGTACTCGCCTGTCTTGCGCGCGCGCCGTTATTGATCGACCGAACTCACCCCCCACCCTCCCACCCTCCCTTCCACCTTCTACCTACTACCTACTCTCGCAGCCGCGCGAATCATGATTCATTCAACCTGGCGCATGCGCAATCAATCCGGACGAGCCCCCGCAGGAAAAGCCGCAGCCGATGCGGACACCTTCCACCTTCGCCTGATCGCCACTTCCGGGACGGGGTGGCCGTGCGAGAGTTTAAATTTGCAGATTGAAAGGCTATGGTACGAGGGGGGGTTGCAGAATTCCAGGGAGGCGGGGATCAAGTTCGAGAGAGGGTGACATTTGGTATGGCGGAGGCGTGGGTTGATGTTTCAGGGAAGTGTGTGTGGGTGGAGTTTGATGTTACGGGATTCGATTAATCGCCGGCGTGACGTAGGAGTTGATTTTTTCGAACGTTGGCCCACGCGAGGACAGAAATTACGCTTGCTTTCCCGGAGAATCGTTTCCGATCCGACTGTTTTGCCCGTAATTGCTTCCAGGCCAGGGGGAGTTCGCTGAGGAATTCTTGGACTCCTGTGATTCATTCTGGGCAAGAGTTTTTCTTCGCCTTTAATCGTGACACAACTTCGTGTCAACAGCGTGCAATCAGCAGACGACTTTGACATTTTTCTTTTTAGCCTACGCTCGAGCGACGATGCGCGAGAATTTCTGTTCCGAGGGTCGCCTGACATTTTCCATTATTCTCCATTATTCTCCGTACACTTCTCACGGTCAGCCAGTATTATCCCCCCAACATTTATAAATAAGCGCGTTGATAATAGAATGAACGGTAGCGCGCTATCGTGAACGTATGTTCGCCGCGGAGATAATCGTCGCATTAGAAGTGGCACTCGAGCGTGAAGTGCTTTTTCCATTAAAAAAGTCACTCGACCGAGAGAGCGGCACGTGCCAATTATCATAATCCCGAGCACCTACGGTTTCGCCTTTGCAAACGTCAAGTATGACCGTTCCGACTCGCCGCAATACTGCATTGCAACGGCGGCACGATATTTTCGACAGCGTTCACTTAATCCTCTGTCAATTGATCGTCTACCAAAAATTTCTGTACGATTCCTCATTCTTATAAATAGCGGTCAAACGACGCATCGCTCGAGTTACATCGAAAGAGCGAATACATTTTTATCGCAGCGCACTACGCCTTTACATTAGCGACAACAGACTATTTATAGCCGATGTATCCTATCGATTCCTTGTATGAAAACAAGAGTGCAGCCACCTTTCATTCATTGATAAAAGCTGCCCTAACGTGTTCGGCATTTATCTTGAGCTGCGCACATGTCGGATGATCGCGGCGAAGAAGTTAGTCCGTGAGATTCGTATTTGTAGACTTATTTTCCAGTCTGCTGTATAATAAAGAAAGTATACAGAAGTAGGAATCTGATCTAGGAGATTAATGTTTGCGGGCTTATTTTCCAGTCTGCTGCATAATAAATAAATACGCAAATAGGAATCTGATCTAGGAGATTAATATTTGTGGGCTTATTTTCCAGTCTGTGCTATATAATAAAGCAGAAAATATACACAAATACGCGAATCTCATCTAGAAGATTCGCATTTGTAAGCTTATTTTCCAGTCTGCTGTATTATAAAGAAAATATACAAAAATACGAATCTCGTCTAGGAGATTAGTATTTGTAGGCTTATTTTCTAGTCTGCGCTATATAATAAAGCAGAAAATATACACAAATACGCGAATCTCATCTAGAAGATTCGCATTTGTAAGCTTATTTGTCCAGTTTGCTGTATAATAAAGATATACACAAATACGAGTCTCATCCGGGAGAAACCTACAACGAAATTAGTAGATCCTCGGCAAAGGCAATGCGCCCATGAGTCGGAATTTTGCATGGTTGGTGGTGGCGGCGGTCGGTAACGCAAAGCGGAAATATAATCGTGGCAAAGAATGAAGCGTCCAGGCCATAACGGGCTGACATGTGTAAGTGGCACGTGACTCACCGTTACGAGAGCCCTGCTCGATGTCGGATGGCATATGCTGTCTGACGCGAGACGATCTCAAGGGCTTCGGTGGCTTCTTTATGCTCTCCATCAGCAATTCGCGGAGCGTGCACTCCTTCTGCAACGGAGGCAGCTGCCTCTCGGAGGCCTGCGGAGACGAAATACGACTTTAGGGATCGCATTTTATGCCCCGGGCCAGAAAATTCCGGCGAGAGAGCGCACACATATCCCTCGCACTATTTCAATCTTTGATGAGCGGACCGTGGGTAACCAATTTCTACGCTCTCTGGCATTACTATTTCAAGCCCCACCTTCGCTTCATTGACTGGAAACGTTCAGACATTCAGACGTTCTTTCGCTGAAGGTAATACCGTGTAGTAGAACGTAGAATGTAGAAAATGTAGCAATTCGGTATAGGGTGGAACGGTATGTTGGATTGTTCCGTACCTTCTTGAGAGGTGGACGGCTTCGTATGAACTCTAAGATGACGGCATGGGCGTCCTTACGAAGATGGGGCGTGGGCGAAGGTGCTTTCCTCAGACGATATCTTCTTTCGCGTATGTCGTCCATGAGGATTTCGTAAGGTGTCAGTTCGAATTCTTCGCCTCGGCCGCGAGTTCTAGTAGATTTCCCTAAATTGGCCTCCACCTTCTTCAGCTTGACGCCCCGTCTCAGCTCGCTGATGACTTGCACCCAAAATCGTGCCTAATCGATTAGATAATCAGTTAGATAGCCCATGAATACTTTGCATTGCTCATCTGGATTCCATCGAGCTGGCACAATTCCCTAAATATACATTGGTGAGGTATCTTTCGCATGCAGAACGAAAACAACGCACAGCTTGAAGCGAATTTTGACTTTGAAGCCTGATGATGATGCTTTCAACGTGATTCATTCTTTCCCTTTATGAAGACTATTGCTCCGAGTAGCTATATCGATTGACCATGTGCGTACACGTTTTGACAATGTAAATGGAATATTGCATAACAAGTAATTGGAGATAGTGCTCTGACTAACATCATGCCGCATGCATTGCCACGGTGATGGCAAGACAAAGACTCTTTTTTTTAGCGACGTACTTGTATAGCTCTCCAAATCCTAACGTCAGTCTATAAAGGGACAAAGACAGATCAATGGAAGTTAGAGCGGAAGAACCAGACTTTACTGCCTAACGTACACCGTTAAGTTTCAATCTCTCACCAAATTCGATCGATACGAGCCACGAGCCTTTTGATTGTTAATCAATATCGAACAGTTAATCAACGTCTGCGTGGCAATAGGATTATGGAATTCCATGCATCAAATCCAAATCCGTTAAATAAAGACTTTACGCCCACGCGGACACGCTCGAAGTTCGGGCCTTTACAGGTCCTTGCCTGGCTTCGCAGTTCCTATATATCCTTACCCAGTCGTTAAAATCAAGAGCATCTAGGTACTGAAGAGACGTTGAACCGTGCCTGACGTCATCGTTCACGGCGGACGCCCTGAGACTCGCTTGTTGCTTCTCGTTGGCGACTTTTTCCAAAAATTGCGATAATTCCAATGCCTCGGCGACGAACGCCCTGATTACGGCCCGATAATGAGCCTCGGCCATTTCGTTGGTACTCTGCATATGCCTCGTGCATATCTGTAATTAATATTTCGCCAATCAGCATGAGTCAGTCTCTCATTTCGTCGATTATGCCTGTGCACGTTTCTTCTCAAGTCTCTACGTCATTCACGCTTGCATCTATCATTAATAATTTATTAAAGATTGCAACTTGAAATATATAATTTTTTCAAGATCCCAACTCATACGGTTCATTATTATTCACCCCGTTACACGATTTTAATATAATGTTTGTAGTAGTTATTATAGTTTTAATTTCTTATTGTATAATTTCCTTTTTATATAGAGAAACTCGTTATTTACTTCAGGGTAATAATTTTGAAACCACATGAACTATTCCTGTATTTATATTAAGAGATATAGCTATTCCTTTATCGAAAATTCTTTATTTTACAAGAAGGAGATCAAATGACTATGTTTCACTGTTCTCAATTGCTTTACGCGTCGTTAATTTAGTGGACCAAGATCGTGCCAGACGTTTATCGTTCATGCATATTTTACGCCTCGTCTGTGGCTTACGGTTTCGAATTGCATCGCGGGTTCACGATTCGACATACTTGCAATACGTTTCGCAAACTGCAGGAGGTGTCGTTCTCTTCTTCGTAAGGACGACCAGTCGTTTGGCTAGGAATATCGTCGACGTCGCTCGAGTCCCGCTCGATTCCTTCGTCGTCGGTTTCCTGCAGTCGTTCCTTCGAGCTGGCCTCGCTCTCTGCGAACACATCCAAAGGAAATATCGTAAATCGGCCGAATTTATGGCCGGCAGTAAATTCTAAAAGCGACGCCGGACAGGAATTTTGCGCCTAAGCGGGCTCGCATATTCCGAACGCTAGAGTGAATTTTTCTGTTAGGTCGCTGCACGTTGAAGTTTACCTTGGACGCTGGTCATTATCGTTATTAGACCTTCCAAATCCGGCGACAGTCTCCTCTCCTCCCCCTCGTCGAGGCCAAAGTCTAGAGCCTTGAAGACCATCATCCCGATGGAGAACACGACCTGATCGGCGAAGAAGACAATTTATCGTGAACATAGATCCCTGTTTCGCGGTAACGGTAATTAAAGAGGTGAATGACTGAATTAAGCAGTTTACCTTTTGCTCCGAGCAGCAGCTGGCTTGGGAACCTGCGAAGAATGAACGTGGAATGTAGCATGAAATATACCATATCCATAGCGCATATATAGAACTATTATTTTAAACGTTCATGTATAATATAATGAAACGTATGAAACAGACATGTGCATACATGTATTGCACAGACTTGAATTATATGTCTTAAGAAGTTACCTTGCATATTACCCAGCCAACATGTGCATACATGTATTGCACAGACTTGAATTATGTGTCTTAAGAAATTACCTTGCATATTACCCAGCCAAACGTCGCCGTCCTTATGCAGGATAACTTGCGTTAGATCGGTAAATTCATGGTATTCGTCGTTTGCGGATGATTCGATTAGAGCCTTTGCCATTTGATAGCATAATGCCCACGCCTGCTCCTGGCTGACGGGGCCGTTGAAGGACAGCAGGATGTCCTGCAAGTTCAGCCGGCCGTTGTCGTCCAATTTGCATCTCGGCCTTTTGGTCCTTGTCCTTGGCCGAGTTCGTCCTTCGTCATCGGACGCCTCGCCGGCACTTTCGTCGCAGGAATGTCTCTCAACGCTCATTCTGGCACTGTATCTAACAACAAAGTCGTACGACGTTCACAATTTAATTGGCTGTCCCGAGAATATTTGAATAATTGGCATTTGTACGCTAACCGCGAGCTCTGTTTCCCCGATATCGTTACAACTTGGCAAATTGGCACGGTGTGAATAGTAAACCCAAACGGCAGAAAATTCCATGTATGCATTTATATAAATTATTATAATTTTAGATTTTTGGAATATGCTTTTTTCCTCTCTCAAGTTTACAGTGACCGAATTGGCCGAAAACGCATGATTATACGTTTCACTGACTGAACCCCTTATTTTACGTAATTTCAGAATTTTCGAATTGATTCACACAGATGCATACATTGGATCAAAAGATCATTGAACTTCTTTTGACTGTAGTCACCTGTTGTTCGTCACAAACGAAGTTGAGTGCGAAGTGGATTAATTGGATCGTATATTCATTAGATCGAGTATGCGCTCATCGTGCCGAAATAATCTCTGATATAAACTGACCGGCTGACCGGCGCGGAATTCTAGGAAACGGCACGCGATAATGTCGGATCACGAAAGACAAACGGTTGTCGCACAAAATTGGGAAATTGCTCTGTTTTCCTTCGAGAACGCTGTTTTACCAGAACGTAATCTACTTAGCGTCTTAGCGATACCGCAATCATAGCCAGCCTAAGTGTTATCGTTCTCGTTCTTCGACAACGACATTATCGTCCATTCGTTTTGTGCCAGGAGAAAGAAGTTAAGCAACACTATCGTACTTTCGACTTTTACATCTCGCTTTATACGGTTTCCATTTCCGACAGATTATCCCCTTCGTGCCATCGGTTTCGCGACAGTCACCGTTCAGTTTATCTCCACCCCATTATTTGCAAACATCTGCAAATAGTCACGGCTTTCAGGCGAGCAGGATACTTAATCAGCAAATGTCACGACTATCGTTCGATTATCGTCCCATTTACAACCGAGGCGCATTTCTTCGTAATCGTATCGAGCTTAACGAACAACAAGCGACTTTTTCTGGAGTGTGTCAAACGTTCCGATGACCGTTCGGACGATGTGTCATAATGCGAGACGAAATAAGCAGCGAGGCCAATCCTGCCGCCGGATAATCATCATTCCGTAAGGGGGCGGACTCTATTAAATCCCGTACCAGTCGATCAACCCCTTCGGCACGGGACTCAAAAACTCATTTGCTCCATCCGTGGAGGACGTTTCCACACGGAAATTGAGCGAAACGATTTCCGGGGGACTGTCATTCCGAACTGGTCTTGAAACGGGAAAGTCTTCAATTTACTCGATCGCGCGACCTCGGCCTTCCGCCGCTTAGGAAAATTTTCCAGCCACGGTCGAATAAAATAATATAACCTCGCGTGCCTTGTATCGCAGCTTCGACCAGCTTCGTCGCGCGATTTTATTGATCAGTCGGCTTAAGAGTTTTAATGGCAATAAGTAAGCGTCCGAATCTTCAGGTACGAGGATCCTGCTCGTCCGAAATGAACGTCAATCTTCCCGACCGGTTCACAGACTTCGTACACATACACACATACAGAGTGTTGTGTAGCGTGCAAATTTCTGTTTATGTTTCGTGTAGTACGCTTCTTATAATGGGTCTCGTAACTCATCGGTCGTCAATGTCAATACTCTGTAAACGATTGAGGTCGGGAATTCGATGCAAATTACAGGTCGTTCCTCAACGTAGTACCGTGTTAAGTACAGGTCAACTCGCGATTAAAGAGGGATAACTTGGGATCAGTGTGTCAAGAACTTCATACATACTTGTATTCCGCACAGCACCCTTCGACAATGTAATCAAAAATCTCGCCCTAGGGGTCACGGTCACTCACTATCGATACTCCCTTCATACGATTGACAGACAAATTGTCTCCTTTACGCACAAACAGGTAGTACATACACCGACAGCATTCCGGACTTGTCAATATTTCCGTCCGACCGGTATGAATTATTTTGTCATCTACTCCCACTATCGTGCATCATGTTTTTCACCTCAGCGTTCAATTACCACGTACTTAATCGCCGTACACAATTACTTGGTCTATTAAACGTCAGCATTCCCCAAGCGACTAAACGTCACAAAACTCGAAGCACAAACTCTAATTTCCAGACAAAAGCCGAGCGTGAAACAAAACTCGTATCATTTTCAAAGCTATCGAGGAGGTGTTCATACGTACTCGTCCTTCTCATTGCACCCTCCGACGTAATCAAACCTAGTCTCGCCCTGCGGGTCAAGGTTAGCTGCTCATCGTAGTCCCGATCGGGCCGACAATTTTCCATGCACGATGGTCACTGAACACGGGACACGTACGGAATCCACACTCGCGGGACGATTGATACCGCGGAGACTTAATTGCAAATCTCCCACCTAGCCAGCCCCCCCGCCCCCCTCCCCTCCCGCGGCAACTCTCCTCCGTTCCCTCTTTCTCTCCCTGCTATACCCAGCTATACCTAATCGCCTTAACGTGCGAACGGCACTACTCTCGGACACGAGGCGGCAGGTCGCGGATCTTGTTCGCCGGATGACGATCGTCGGTCAGAGGCTGGGCGACAAATAATGCGGTACATCAAAGTGCGCAGAGTCGATTCTTATCAGTTATATCTATCACACATGGCCTCGCGCCGCTGGGGTGGACTGATAACGCGGTTACGCCAATGCATTCGGTGGGCCGTTGGTGGCGGATCGGAAACACTCGGCTGTTCCGATGGATTTACGGCGATTTATCGCCGCGTCACGTTTGCGATGTTTAGTTTGGCGATAAGAGAGAGACGGAGACAGAGGCTGAGCGAAAGGAGGCGAGCTGTTATCAGTGATAACCGGTGATGCGGGGCCGGCTGCCATCGGACGAACATCGCGGGGGTTGGTGGCAGAATGGTGCATTTCGATCATAGGTCTCTTCTCATATAGTCGTTCCGGGGCTGAATGTGTGGGTGATAGTTGGCGTATGGACTCGGAATAGGTATAGAGCAGTATAGAGTGGTTGTAATGTTGCGCGTGGGACGGTAGATGTGTCGTTGTGAAGCGGTTACGTTCCAAAGTACATCGTAACACGTCTATGTGCATATTTGATTCTGATATTTTACGACTGATATTTTTTATAAATGACCGAAATTTAATATTGTAATTTGCGAACGATGTATACGACCCTAATAATATCTTGTTCAGAAGATCGTTCATATGACAACAATTTATTTTCATCAATGCTTACCTGTCCTACAACCTGATCATTTCTTACAGCGATTATCGCTCAAATATTCAGTACTTCATCGTTTTCCATTTATATTACCGAACAAATAATTTCGTGTCGAACAGCATGTTCCTAAACTGATCCGGGAAGTACGCGTGGTGTATTCGGTCGGACCACTGTTATTGGACAGTTTCACGAATGTTCGACCAATGCCGAGTCCGCGTCGAAATTCGGTCGTAGGATTTTGCGGCTTAAGATTGGCGAGCAGATTTCGTCGCTACGAACGGACCTTAAGATTCAAAAGTCGAACTTTCTGATGCAACATCTCTCGGGGGAGACGTGAATGCGCTACATGGCTGACACGGGCTAGAAGGGAACGACATTCGTAGCGAAATTCGAGCATGTAAAGAGTCATCCGAGTACGGGACGGTATTCAGAGACATCGGTTACGAAGCGGAGGGAGCGACATTTTTCCACATCAGCCAAGCACGGGCCTACGGAGCTTCGATTGAGCCATACAAAATGACGGAGGAGGACTCGGTACGTGGTATAATTCGATAAAGTGCCTGCTAATGTGCCATAGCCTTCATTCTCTTACATCAGGAGATGCAGGGCAGGAGGCATGGCAGCGTGGTTCGGCTTGACATACTTTCGGCTCGTTCGCCGATTTTCCCAGCCGGGCGCACGTGAATTTTGTTTGTATGCCAGATGAGAGCGCGGAAATGTTGATTTGCGACAGGTACGACGCGATTTTTCCTCGCCGGAAGATTCCAACCTCAAAACCCATGTGGATAGGCGTTTGAGAGTTGATGGACAATTTCGTGCGAACTGGAAATTTTCACTGACGATCGCAGTCGGAACGGATGTTTAACTTGAAATTCGATTAGAGCCGGCTTGAGTGCGCCGATCATTCAAGGCCGTACGATGCCCAATTTCGATGAATTTTTTTTCCGTGATATACAAAAGTGATCTCATCCAGATGTCAAGTACTATTATCATTGAATTCGCGTGACGTATCATTTGGTTACGCGACACAATGTATTCTGAAAATATCGGAATGTACATTCTGTGCAAACATTTTTTGGGCAAAGAACTTTTCTGTCATGCATTGGAGAATTGTTTTAAACGGATATTTTCCTTCTTACATGGAGTTGTGGCATTTTTCTGACATTGAACATTGTTTGCAGATGTTTGACTTAGCATTAAAGAAAAAGAAGAAGAAGAAGAAGACCACCTTTGACCTGGATGCAGCTTTTAACGAAGGTGGCAGTGGTACAGATGTGACTGAATCCAATGTTGACAAGGAGAATCAAGAACCGGAACCTACTCCGATTGAGGATGATGAAACTCTCGACCTGGAGAACTTTGGGAAGAAGAAAAAGAAGAAGAAAAAAGCGTTCAATTTAGATGAATTGGATGTTGCGTTACCAGACTCTAAAAAAGAGGTGAAGGAAAAGACTGAGATTATTATATGCAACTTATACCTCTCTTATAGATTGTCACAATTTTTTAATGAAAAAATAGTTTGTCACGAAAAAGTAATTGTTATTTATTTTTGGTACATGGATGAGTAATAATTGGATGCAATATCATTGTTTGCTTGTCACTAGCAGAATTGAGGTGTTGCATTTTTGATATGCTTCTTTAGTATTAATTTGTTTATTATTATTAAATATCGGAAAATTAAATGTCCATTTATTTTATTTAGGAGATCTCCGAGGTGCAAAATGAGGAAATGACGTTAGACGACGATTTTGACCTGGATATGGACTTCTCGAAAACCAAGAAGAAAAAAAAGAAAAAGAAAGACCTGGACGAGCTTGTAGCAGAGGAAGAACGCAAGGAAACTGAGGACAGAGAGAATGGTATATATCATGTCATTGTCAACAATTCTTTATTCCCGCGGTACTAGTTGCTTACGTTCTTACTTATTTGTTAACATGCTGCACTGAATCTGAGCGAAGTGCAGAGGACGGTAAGAGGATGACATGTCTTTTGCATTGGTACATTCTTCACATAGACGACAGCAATAAAAAAAAAAAGCAAACTCGCACTCACTCGTTCATGACAAAAATCATGTGAATATAATTTCTTTTATGTGTTTGCTAATCCAATGTATTTTCTTCTTTATCTAACAGAGGAAACGAGTTTGTGGGTGGACTCGGACAGAGACTATACGTACGACGAGTTACTTGTGAGAGTGTTCAATATCATGAGGGAAAAGAATCCAGACATGGTAGCTGGAAAGAAACAGAAGTTCGTAATGCGTCCGCCGCAGGTTGTGCGCATTGGAACGAAGAAGACCTCATTCGCGAACTTCGCTGATGTAATTCAATTTCATTGTCTCAATTTGCATTTCGTGGCCTGGTCCATTATCCAAGCGATATAGAGATGATATAGATATAGACATGAGTCTATAACTTATGTCGAACTTAAACTTTGAACTATGAATCTATCACTACTATCATTCTATCACATTATCATACATATGAATGTTTGTTGACATTGAAAATTTCCGTCGGTCTGCGTAATTATATTTAATATTCATTGGCATTGGGTTGACAGTATTTTCCATTTGCAGATCTGCAAAACGTTGCACAGGCAAATGAAACATTTACTCGACTTCCTCCTCGCCGAGTTGGGTACAAGTGGCTCAGTGGACGGTAACTCCCAACTGATTATCAAGGGCCGGTTCCAACAGAAACAAATTGAGAACGTGCTCAGGAGGTACATCAAGGAGTACGTCACCTGCCACACCTGTCGTTCACCCGACACCATTCTCCAAAAGGATACTCGATTATTTTTCTTACAATGTGAGACGTGCGGATCCAGATGTTCAGTTGCCAGCATAAAATCTGGTTTCCAGGTAACTCATTATATTCCTGTTTGCCTGCGTATATTCATGTAGATCATAGTCTAACATTTCAATTGAATATTATTCTCATAAACGAACCGTATTAAAAAATAAATTAAAATCAAAATCTTAACTTGCGATTTTCTACATTGTATGTATAAACATTTGTGCAATATGGAGATGTAATAGAAATTTCTAATGATGTCAATTTCGTTTTTCAGGCCGTTACAGGGAAGCGTGCTGCAATCCGAGCGAAAACTGCCTAAAGGAATTACTCAGAGAGAAGCATCCCCGTTGCGCATTAATATCGGTGACATCAATTATTTCCGAAAAAATTCTGCCGCGCCAATCTATCGTGTTCGAGAGTTTGTGTGGTCCACCGTTTACGATCGACTTATCACGCCTAACCTGCAGACTCGAAACAATAATCCCGTGAAAAACCGAATTCGTTTTATCTGCTGTCTTCGATAAATTAAATGAAGGAACATAATGCCCCGGTTCAACTAACACTTAACTTTGTACGACGAGAAAACAGAAGTAATGCGCAAACAACGACTGTTATTCAATGCAATTTTTCCAACATCACGTCAAGCTATTAAAAATCGTGGCTCATCTAGTGCATTACTCATCAAGCACCCGAAATATATATCTTGTATAAAAGGATAAAATGGGAAAGGAACAAGTGAGTATGAAGAAATGCTGTTGTGGGATAAAATGGACACTATTTAAATGAAAACGCCGATATTGAATATCGGCGCTATGATGATAATGATGATGATGATGATGATGATGCGATGCAGAGAGAGAGAGAGAGAAACAATAGAACTAAGCAGGTAACAATTTTTGCTATGAGTTTGTGAATACTACGAAGAAAAAATGTTTCATGGAAGCTGTGGAATAAAATATAGCGTGAACGTGTTGTTTTGCTGTACTGTATTGAGCAAAGTGCATCATAATTGAACACATACATACATACAGACACACATCATTTTAATCGTTATATCGTACGTACGGCGGGGCGCAGGTGTATATGGACAAATTATTTTCACAGTGGGGTGAAAAGAAAGGGAAGGGAAAAGAATTGCCGTGTTTCTCATCGAAGTGACTGGAAAGAACGATGGACGGCACTTTATAGCATGGAATTTAAATAGGATTAATATTCCCCTCCTAACCCAGTTCCCCCGTTTTTTCGAAAAAAAAGGAAACAAACAACAGAGCAAAAAGAGAATGAAAGGGAAACCATCGATAGAATCGTTTCTTAGATAATTTATTCAATTGTATTTACTAGATAATAAACATGTCTCATGGAACATAGTTATTATTCTTCGGGGTGTCCTACAGGTTGTCGATTTGTGAATGAAGTGAATAGTGAATGCTAAAAAAGTGAACGTGGCAAAGTGTAGATAAAGAATGGGAAAAAAAGGAGTAAGGATCATGTCGCACGATTTTAAATGCTTCACGCTGTTAATTTTTTTTTTCTTTTCTTGTCTCGACCTCGTAAATATTGGGAGCCCACGTGATTAAAGCGTTATTCAAACACAACTGGAAACGAACTTCCGGAAGTTTCCATCGCCCGAAATACATTTAGATAACCACTTTACTAGTAATAACAGCGATTTGTTAAAACGATACCGTTGGCATCAATTATAAATGCTAAAATAATAAGAAAACAATAATTATACCAACGACGAACTCTTTCCACCCCTCGTCCCCAGTTCATTTCTATGCTATTTCTTTTCTGAGAGCTAGCTGTAAGAATTGTGCAATCTTTATGACATAATAAAGTTTATTACGTGACTCACTACGCTTTTGATATTCAATCGAATCCAAAACAAAAGAAAATTTTTATCGAATTTGTATCAATCATTTAAGGATGGAAAAATAGATCTGTTAAGGACACTGAATGTATTGCCAGATTAATATTTACATAACGGTTTAATAGGACGCCCTCGTCATTTACATAATGTACAAGATTGTATATATAATAATTACAACTTTGTCTCGTTATCTTGATTAAGAATAATCGTTTTCATCTTCAAGACGTGCAAGAAGCGACATAGGAATATTAAGCTGCCAAAAGCTCCATAGTCTTTTGCACGTTGTAACCAAGTGAGTGCAGCAGGCTTAGGTAAATTTTAAGTAACCATTGCAAAAAACCATGTAACCTGTAAATAGAAGAAGTGGGTTATACGAAACATTCGGATCCCATAAAGAAAAACCTCTCTTAAAAAACGTACCATAAGTAAGATTCGAATCTTAGTCGACTGACATAACGAATCACTCTTTTCCTGTAAGTTTGGCGAGCAGTTTCATACTTTCCTGATACCGCTACTCTCGCCATTAGTTTATATCTATCAACGGTGTTTCCGTGGTCTCTCGTAATTGCACGCACAGTATTCAAATTTCTATGAACAATGACACATTAGTATTCATACTTATTTGGCAAGTTAAGCATTTAATTTTATTCACCTAATCGTCAGTATCAGAGTTTTCGGCATAGATCTTAATGCCACCGTAATCTTGTCAAATCGTTGCTGAGCTTGTTCAATCATATATTCGTCCATGGACCTTTGGCCCAATTCACTTTTCGATACTACGGAAATTGAGAACGGTGCCTGCGTTAACATTTCCGCCAACAGAATCGGATCTGAAACAGATTGCTTAAAATATACAATTCAGGGATAGGATAAGATTCTATTTAACACACTCGATTCGATAAAAGTAATTAGTTTAACTGAAATCCATATTACCGTCGACATTGAGTTCCTTGGCACAGGTTTTCATAGAGCTGTAATCCTTTAACACTATAGATTCCCAGAGATTGCATAGGCTTATCCTAGTCTTCTCCGGCAAATATTCATAGAGCCCATGATCAAGAAGTACTATCTGCGCTTTGCGATCTTTTCCTTTCCTCACGAGCACTGCATTCAAATAAATTGTATAGTAAAATACACTAGATTTAATAAATTAATAGTATTACCGTTGCCAGGGTGAGGATCGGCATGAACAAAACCCGTGTGGAATATTTGTTCTGCCATCAACGAAATCAATTTTTTATCAACATCGGTCACGTCTAGTCCCTGTTCGGTCATTTTTTTCACATCGTTTATCTTGATACCATCTATCCACTCTGTTGTTAGAATTCTCTGAAAAGTTGTAATCGATAACACATCTCTTAAAATTGGTTCTTCAAAGTGCAACATTTCTTTATGTAATTTCGAAATCAATGAGCGCTTACGAACTTCTGTACTCAGATTCCAATAGACTTTTGGTACATAGGCGTATTTGAATTTCTTTAGGTCCTGCGCACATTTCTCACTGTTTTTCCCTTCAATCTGGAAATTGAGTTCCTGGGCAAGGGTCTCAAATTGTTCCTAAAATTTATAAAGTGTTTAGTTATATCGATAGATCTCAGGCAACATAGTTCATTTAATTGGGAGAATTTGGTTTCATTCAGTGATTGGTAACTTGCATAAGTCGTAAAGCTTTTAACATATTGACGGGATAAATATATATTCAGATCTCTCCGTGTATAGAATTTACACGGCAATGCGAGTTAATTAAAATGATTAATGTTTTATATCTTAATCAAATATTATTATGGTCGTCAATGTGTTAAATGGGGATGCAAAATTAAATTAAAGTAATGAGCAAAGGATGATACTAACGCTTGCGAGTTCACTAACGTTAAGAAATTATCCCATATTATTTTCTTGTGCAGGACTAAATTGTGCATTTTCAACCTATAACTTGATAACCGATACAATGACCTATAACGATATAGAAGGAAATTTAATAGTCGTACGCGTTAAGGGATAGGGTATGATCCCTACTTAAAATATGAAAACATTTTTATCCATCATTAGTTAAACGATGCATGATCTTGAAGCAAGTATACCTAGGTTTGACACTCATTCCCTTGGGTGTCAAATTCGTTTTGTTACAATTTGGTTGGATATACTAAAAGTACACTTACATCGAAAATCCAGTGCAAATTAAATTTAGGATGCATCAATTTAACCATCCGTAATAGATATTCTAACGTTCGCATGTCAGAATAAAATCTGTCCTGCAGATCAATGTATTGAACTTTTATTGCAACTGAGTCCCCTTCTAATGTAACTCCTTTGTAAACCTGGAAAGATTTTCCATGTTAAGATCAGAATTAGTTATCACACAATATCTATTGGCACTTCAGAAATTATTGTGAACACTGTAAATTGTAGTTTATAAATAATATGGAATAATTATTTTACCTGTGCTAAGCTGGCAGCAGCCACAGGTTCAGGTTCGATGGAGCGAAAAATCTCACTGGGCTTCTTTCCAAAATCTTCCATGAATATCTCCTCGACTTCATCTTTTTCCCGAGTCAGACATTTGTCCTATACGTTTTTCGAAGCGCGGTTACACGACAAATTATAAATGGCGTTACGGTATAATGTGTTATCTTGTTTACCTGCAAAATTGAGAGGGCATCAATGTATTCTTTAGGTAGAATGTGATTAATAGCAGCCAGACCTTGACCCAGCTTAATATACAATCCGCCGTTAGCCAAACATCCTTGCACAATGCGGTCTGCAGCACGAGTGTGTATTTCATGATCCGTATGGCCCAGTATGGGTCCTATCCAATAATCCATTGATATAATCAGCCCCACTTTAATAGACCTGCTGAAGCGCACAGCACTTCCCATCATAGATTTCAGTAGCTTTCTTTCTTTTGGATGAAAGATCATATAGCTAACACCGACTAAC
This sequence comes from Anoplius nigerrimus, assembly GCA_914767735.1. Taxonomy (NCBI): domain Eukaryota; kingdom Metazoa; phylum Arthropoda; class Insecta; order Hymenoptera; family Pompilidae; genus Anoplius; species Anoplius nigerrimus. Next base: position 6,814,881 of record OU612091.1, read on the forward strand.
GCTAATCCTAAAATATACATTTATTATAAATTTATTATGAAAAGCCTATATAACACAGTAATCTACCCATAACAGCAATTTATAAAAATTGTGATTACCTCCACTGCTATACGTGACTATTTTTCTGGCAATAGGCCGCTGAGAAGCTACCTCCATTGACACTGGTTTGGATCTTAGCATCAGGCGCTGTACAGACCTTGCAAAAGTTGGCTTCATCTAAACGGACAAAAAGCAATCAATGTAAGTCTATGCCGTTTATCAAATAACGTGGTGATTCTCACTTTAATTCAGGAACTATAGAGTAACAGGCTTCAGACATTGACACCACGTAGACGAATAGTAACAGGTTAACTCCTCATTCGAAAGTCCAGGACGTGATACGCCTTCTGTTGAGCGTATGTCACGTTAAGAATATTGTGCAGGAATGCATGACGTTGGATATATCATTTCAGCGATGATTTTGCCCTTTAGACAGCTGATATCAATGGTTGAACATCGAAGTATCAAGCCCGAAGGCCGATTTAAAGGCTAGTTACTTTGCTTGAATCTCGACCGCTGATTGCTGCTAGTGCGTTATCGAGGTCGAACGATATAACCATCTTAAAAAGAATCGGTCTTCCTTATTTAATTAAAAATTCTCATTTCTTTACGATTACTTATATTGCATAGGAAAGCAATGCAACAGTAATCACAAATAGTCGGCTATCTTCTATATACAAAACGGGGTTACGGATTCGCAATATTGTTCAGCTATTTTTAAACCTACTTGATACGTAAAAAAATGCTTCAGATACGGATAAGTTTAAAATAACATCCATTGGGGTTTTTCTTAAATGATACATATACCGAAACTCGGTACCGTTAAATATGGTTTAATTTGAGGTTGCGACGTTTAAAAATAAATTGTTTGTTATTTAAAAAAATGTTTCATCTAAATAAAACATTTTACCTTTTATTGATGTAGAGCTTTAGTTTTTTCAGTACAATGAGCTCAATGAAAACGTTACTTTCAGTAAGATCGAAAAGCTAGTTTTACGATATTTTAACTACAATGTAACCTTTGATATAATATGTATATAATTTCAAAGTCACGAGGTACGCGATATAGTTCATTTACTACTCATGCCGAGCGCATGTAGTGTTATAGTGTTATACAAAGACCCACGTGCAGTTGCGCGCGACTTATATTTCCCGGTTAACATTTGTGAGCTTACGACGCTTTAAGATGTATACCTCAAGTTTGGAACATGCTTTTCGTGCCGTATTCCGGCATAAATTCAATGTCATTGCTATGGTTCACGTTGGCGGATTTCCCGGTAATTTAACATTAACATCACTAACATTTCAAAACTTTTTCCTGTCAGCTATGAACAATAAATTATGAAAGATTTGTGTCCGATAACCTAACTACGTAACCAGCTCTCACGTGGAAAATTCTATGTTTGCCCAAAAATTTGTTTTAGCGATCTTTACAGCGCTTTCCTTTCCTCATAGTAGACTTTAACCAGATTTTTTTTTCACATTTCTTTTAGTTGATGATAAGAACATGGATTATCTTTTCCTTTGCCAACTTTTATATTCATATAACTTATATACTCAGCCTGGCACTTAAAGAGTATACTCATGTATTAGTCAATCTGTTGTTACAGGATCAGTAAAGCCACTTCGGGGTGCAAAAGCAGCACAAGCAGCATTGTCTGATGCAAAGATTTATAAACAGAATCAATGTGTGAGTATAGTATAACATATAAGACTTTATCATAAATTGTGAACATGATTACTTCAGTACAAACCTTAATAAATTTATTTGTTTCTAGGATGGTGTACTTGTTGAAAACTTACATGATACCCCTTATCGCAGGCCAAAAGATTTGACTCCAGAAGTTATAGCATCTATGGCTGTTCTTTCCAATAGAGTTAAAAGAGCTATTCCAACACTTGCTTGTGGTGTTCAGGTATTTAATAATCAAGATTTATGAGTTCAACATGTTTTTTTCATTTACTGAAGATCAATACTAGATTTTAGCAGGGTGTAACATGGAAGCACTTGCAGTGGCTGAATCTTCATCTCTTCAATTTATTAGGGCTGAAGGGCTCTTATACTCCCACATAGCTGATGAAGGTTTCATCGATGGTTGTGCTGGTCCACTGATGAGATATAAGAAACAGTTAAACTCTAAAGCCCTAGTTTTTGCTGATATTAAGAAAAAGTATTGGTAAGGCATTTTACATTATTTATAGTATTTTACAAAGCTATTCATAGTAATAACACTTATGATGATAGAAAGTTTTTTTTCCACTTGACATTCTTATGGTTTATGATGATAACCTATATATTGTAATATACATTTTTTTTCTACAGCTCTCATGCTATCACTGCAGACGTTGATATAACTGAAATGGTTCACGCTGCTGAGATGGCTCATGTTGACGCCGTTGTATTAACTGGAAAAAGGACGGGGGACCCAGTAAATCTGGATGAATTCCATCGTAGGTTCATTTATTATTACTACTTTTATTATTGTATCCTATAGTACTATCAATAGTTTCACTATCTCCAACTTATAGAATTGCTGACAATTCACAATCTTTATCATTTATCTAACATTCACAATTAACTTGTTACTTCATTTGTTTCTTCTGCTAATTATTCATTCCTTTAATTTTTAGGCGTTCGCGACTGCACGACGTTACCTGTCATTATTGGATCCGGCGTAACAATAGATAACGTCGAGGATTATATGGAAGCAGATGGTGTAATAGTCGGAACGCATTTTAAGCTGAATGGTGACGTTAACCAGCGCGTCTGCCCAGACAGAGTGCATGCGTTCATGGAAAAAGTTTTCAAGTTACGCGGATTAAACGGGGGCGATCTAGAACATACCGGAACAAATGACAGTGAAATCCTCATCGATACCGATTTTCACGATGAATATAGTGAAGACGGTAAAACTAAGAGTCTGTAACGAACGATAAAAGATAAAGATCAACGATGAACAAACGATGCCATTGACTCTGAGCTGAAAGGCACACTCAGTATTGCAACATATGCATACACAACTTCCGTTCGTCTATCATTGTATTCTTTCGACATATTAAGTAAAGTTTAAGATATCGTATTATAAGGTACGATATAACTACAGTACTGAAGAACCTCATTTTGCAAGCAAAATGTCTGCATTTTGTTTGCATTTTTTTTCTGTGATTTTTGTATTTGTGCAACCCTTTCAAAGTGTGTCTATTTTGGACACAGAGAATTATGCAAAATATTAATTGTCATTACGTTTTGATTGCGTCAATTGATTGTACCAAATAATTGAACCACCGTCAAAATTATAATAAAACAGTGACGCTGTATTTTACTTATTATTTTGTTAATGAAGACCTTATTTACACCTTTGTATTTAATAATTCATATCGCCTACCTATTAGAGTCACTAGCCTTAAGTTATGTACGTTTTATAACTGACGTTTATACAATAACTTGACAATGTACATATATTAATAATATAAATAAATCTTCTGTAATACTTGTTGTTACTCTCATACTAAAACCTTATGCATTGATATACAATAATGAAAAAACTACAATTTGTATCTTATATAGAGTTTAAAGTTCATTCTATCTGCACTCATTAGATTGAAGTTTACACTTGATAATGAAATTTTGCTAGATACAGAGCTCATTTATTATCACTTTTTTATTGGATGGATATTAAGAAAGATATAAAGATTATAACAATTGAGAAGTAAATATAATATGTATGGGTGGATGCATGTATGTGGAGTGATTATTATGCATGTAGTGTATACACACCAAAACAATGATTATATAGAAATCAATGTTCAAGTGTCTAAGATATTTGATTGTATATTATATTTCCGTACAATATATGTATTAAAAGAAATTTTGTGTTCTCTAATTACTTTGTCATAAGATCCCATAGCTTCAATATCCCTGGTTGAAATCATACCTTTCTCTGTCGTAAAAGAATCAATTCAAAAGGCCAGAGGCTGTTCTACTCTTCTCGAATCATAAGGAACTCCATTTCATTGTAAAACACCATAGAAGAAACTGAAGCATTGTTGTAATATTTCACTCTGGTGAACAACACCATAGGAATAGCTAGAAGCCATAAAATATACGGTAAGTATCATTAATGGCAAATGAAAAAATCGAAAAGCAACGTAGAACACGTAGAAATTGAATAAGATTGATTTTGAGAGTTAGGACAAAATGCGAGTGTTAGGTCAAACTGCGAGTGTTAGGTCAAAATGCGAGTGTTAGGTCAAAATGCGAATGTTAGGTCTCTCATGCAAAAAATTTGGGAAAAATTGTTTGAATGTGTTGGTGAAAGTCGGTGTGTTAGGATACATTTCACGCTTGAGTGAGCACGGAAAGTGCGACCTTCTCGGCCCTGATGTTCGCCGCTTACAAAGTGGACCGAAAAATCAGACGATTTAACAGGAACATAGAAGTACCGAAGAGCTCCCTTGAACTCTTACACATACATTCAAAGGTCTTTCATGTATACACACCACTACACAGAAGTCGATTTCGACCGAAAATCAGACGATTTAATAGGAACATAGAAGTACCGAAGAGCTTCCTCTTTTTCTTACAAACTCAAAGATCCTTCATGCACTCACTATAATACATCCATATCAAGAGTTTTCTTTCCAATTATTATACAATTTATTTCTGCAGGTTTGCCGTAGCTTTTCTATGTTACAGCAAATATTTTTCGAATCTTGCTGTATGTTTTATGGTTTCTGGGAAATTCCTTTCGCATAACTTATTGTAAATAAATTTTCCCTCTTTACATGGATTTCCCATAAACTTTTCATGCTTATGATTTCTTCTACTATTACTTACCGTATGTCTTATGGTTTTTTTTATGCTATTCTTCGTACTCTTATCTAGCTTACTTAAAACTAATTCCTGATATTTTGTATGGGTTTTCCTGCACTTATAGTATTGTTTAATAATATCAACCGTATATCTTATGGGTTTCAGATTTTCCTTGCGTTGTGATAGTTTCTGTTTACGATGCGTCCCATGAAAAAATGTTTGTTGAGTTGGAATCACCCAGATTAAATAAAGTTAAATAACTTTAAGCTAAAAAACCATGGTATGTAAAGTAAATAATTAAATTTAAACTCAGAGTTGTAACCACGATGTACCTAAAGTATTATATATGTACGTGTTTTCGGCCACTAAGAATTTTACACAGTAATCAAATGGAGCGGCAGTCGGCGTCTATAACTCTTGCGACTTCTTAACATCTCTACTTTCCTACTGAGTTTCGCAGTCAGAGGTAAGCGGGTGACAGAATAGTACAAGAAGTCGACAAGTACGCACGACTTCTTGTATAGTTCTGTGACCCGCTTACCTCCGGCTGCGAAACTCAGTAGGAAAGCAGGAGAGGTAAGGAACTTACAAGAGTCTTGACGTCGTCGCTGGTCCCATTTGATTACCATGTAAAATTCTGACTGGCGCAAAACAGGTATACTTTAGATACATCGTCGTTACAACTATGTGTCGTTATTTAAATATTTATCTTAAATATCAGAGAAGATATTAACGTTACTAAAATGTGTCCAAACAAAAATTGTTTCTATTGAAGCCTATGATGTGCTAGTTGAAAGAGTCCGTTTATATAATACACGAAACCATCTTCGAAGTTTGCAAGATATATTGATAATTCAGAAATTTTTAGACCAGCACAATTTCTCTAAACAATATAACAATGATTAATTGAACAATATTATAGTACTTAATGTTCTACGCTTAAGTACATGTAATATAATAATATTTGAAGAATGCCTGTATGAATATTTTTGCAATAGGGAAAAGAAAACAGTGTTTTGTATGTCTAAACCGTTTTTGGCTGTAACTCCGAAAATAAGGCAAAAATCGAGGAACGGGAAACGGCTGGCTGGGTCTTTATTGACCGCCTACCACCATGCGCAAGGCCGATCCGAACCGCCGACTTTCGATTTTTGGCCGAAAAAAACGGCAAGGGGTACCCCTTACCATTTTCTCGATTTTAGAAAATCGCCTGTAACTTTTGCACCAGCGGTCAAAACCTATGATAATCAAGAAAATGTATGATTATCACAGGTTTTGATCGCCGATTCAAAAGTTAGAAGCGATTCTCTAAAATCGAGAAAGTGGTGACGCCAAATGCCGATTTTTAATCGGTAACATTAATATTCAATCATTATAACGTTATATACTATTATTCTCGATAATAATTGGGTTTCTTCTATTTCTTACAGTACGCACACGAAAAGAACCAAAATTGCTTTCACTGTTAGCTTCTTTACTGAAAATGCGGCACGTTGTATTGGTCTTACTTAGCCGCTTCCAGAGCAAAAGTGTTGGTCGTATCAAGACAATTTTTAGTGTGTTACTCATTTACCTTTGCGACTATATTAATATTAAATTGTTAAAGATAATTATTATATAAGAAATTATACGTATGTATGTATGTTGGCTGATTGTGAGTATAATGTATGTAGCGTGTATGCGAAAAGCACAACGATTGTATGGAAATTAGATTATAAGTATATAAGAAACATTTTTTTACTGTATGCTATTTTTCCTTACAATATATGTATTAAACGAAATTCTGTGTTCTCTAATTACTTAGTTATAAGATCCCATATATCCAATATCCCTCGCCGAAACGATACCTCTTTTTGTCGTAACAAAATTCACGAACTTCGCCAAAATCTCATGGGACCACGTAGAAATGCCATGGTAGAAGAAGGCAAGCGACTGTTCTATTCATTTCGTATCGTAAAGAATTTCATTTTGATTGGAAACACCATGGTAATAGCGACAAATCATAAAATATACGAAGAGGCGAAATCTCAATTAGGACTGGATTCAGTGAAGCGTGAAAAATGAGAAAAATTTTAAAGTCTCGGTTAGGACTGTAATCAGTCAAGCGTGAAAATGTCGAAAATCTGACCAAGTAATAGGAACATAGAAGTACCGAAGAGGTGGCACGCTGAAACTTGGCGTGTTCAGTCAAGCGTGACGACTAAGAATTTCAGAACTTTGCCCAAAATCAGACGATTTAACAGGAACATAGGAGTACCGAAGAGGTGGCACTGCGAAACTCGGCGTGTTCAGTCAAGCGTGACGACTAAGAATTTCAGAATTTTGCCCAAAATCAGACGATTTAACAGGAACATAGGAGTACCGAAGAGGTGGCACTGCGAAACTCGGCGTGTTCATTCAAGCGTGACGATCAACGTTTTCAGAATCTTACACCCAAATTTCTGTACCTCTCTATGTTCCAACTTTCCTTTCTCGTTCGTTTTACATATTCTATATACTTCCCATAGGCTATTTGTAATTCTGATTGCTTTTACTGATACTGAGCGTGTAGCTTATGGTTTCCTTATGGTTTTTTTATGGTTTTCTTATGGTTTTTGCTGGTATTCTCATTTATCTAACTTAAAATTGATTCCTATCATTTTTAATGGGTTTCCTATGGTGTTTCTTCGCTTGTAGTATTCTTTAACAATACTTACCGTATGTTTTATGGACCCTATGGCTTCCCCTAAGTTCTGATGGTGTCTAATTATCTTGCCATTCTCGAAGTATTGTTTTATGGATCTTGAGCTTCCCGAAATAAACAACGATGGACTTATAACTATTGTAAACGACGATGGGGAATAGGTGGGTAAGGAAAGTAAACGTTGAACGCTAATTTTGGTTTAATTTCTGGTATATTGCAAAGCCATTAAATAATATACATTTCATTTTTCTAAATAGAAGGTATTTAAACTAAATGTAATATTCTTACATTCTCGCACGCTTGTACAATTGAAAGTAAGTATGCAAAAGTATATCTGTCGTACGCAGTACATCAGTCATATATAATAATCGAGTATAATAGTATTAATTATTGTATCTTATGAATAGTATCACTGATGTACTATAATAACACTTCTATCACTTTCCATTTCGATCACTTTGGTCCGGTTGTGTCAAACTGCATTGCAATGCTCAGTGTACATGCACAAAGTCTGATTTGTGATGTTAGGAGCTGGCAGCGTGGTTGATTGAATTCCCATGGCCAAAACCACCTGCAAATTTAGAGAGACCAATTAATAAGGAAAATGATATCGATTTTACAGACATGGAATAAAAGTTAAAATTATTCTTTTATAATTCAGCTTGGCATCTTTGCTAATATAAAGTATATTATTATTTGTAATACGTGTGACGACAGCAAGAGTAGTAAATTAAATTGCTAATATTGGTACAAGTGGAGCCATCTCTCGGTAATAGGCTGAACTCAAATGCCATGTCAGTGTTAAGTGATAATATCACTTCCTTCTGCGTATCTAATATTACGCTTATAAACCATACTAAATTTTGCAGTAATCCACGCAATTCATTTCGAAAACGCCATGTTTCCCTTCTGGAAAACAACTATGATAACATTTTAAGAAATTACTGAAGAATTTAACATTATAAAATATATAGTTGATCTATGTACAGCAGCCGTCATTTAGATAGTAAAAACATCCTTGTGCATTGAAGGAATTCACATGAACGTTACTAAGAGCAATTAAGTATAACAATAATAAAATATTAGTGTTTCTATGCAGAAAATGCTTTGTCGCATTAATACCTTTTGCAAGCATCCACCCACGCTTTATATAAATATATTACAGAATACTCTTCTCAATACATTCCAAACAAAATTAAAAATCCGATGCGTAGGGATAAATTTTCCAAGTTCTTCACAAGTCGAAAACCTGTAACACAGAAGCCACAAAGTGATTACTGCTGTTAAATGGGAAAAATCAGTTATAAAGTATGACAGCGTTGGAATCGATATTAAGAGAGTGCTGATATTACGGCGGAGTGAAGAAACATTTCTTTTTAATGTCAGCTTATTAAATATCAGGGTTAGCCGTGCGTTGCGCATGAAAAAGCTTACGTCAGACGGTGCGGATCGACTAAAATTAACTTGAACGTTAACTGCGAACTTTCAGCATTCAGAAATGTTACGAGCTCTATACTTGCATCAGATGATTATTTACCCTTTCGCGGTACAGTTAAAACTGGCTCTCCCTCTAACGATTCCTCAATCCATTACCATTCTTCCTCGCTCCATTCAAATTCCAAGCAAATTGTCAAAACGCTTCCATTCACTCGTTATTGTTCCAATATAATTGTCGAATGCTGTTAATTAACTCGGCCCAATTTCATTAGCCGCGCCATTCGACCTGAGTACATTTAAAGCGATGCTGCTTAATTCAATTACGTGTAATTAAATTTATTAATGAAGGTGATTATCGGGGTACTTAACGTGCTCGGGTCGCAACGTTAAGCTTATAAGCTGTCATCATTGTTGTCAGTGAGAGATCTCGTTTACGAAACGTGCGCGAATGTGCTCGGCATCGAAACTCGTTTCCGCGTTTCGTCGCGGAGTTGCCGTGACATTGATCATGGACGTGATTCTCTCGAGAGACTGCTTCTGCCAAGGTGGCGTGCACTAATTTCGGTTCTGACTTTGCTCAGAGTCATGTTCGCTGCGGGCCGATGCCAAATCTCTCGACGCGCGGGGTTGTTTTCATCCTCGGGGTTGAAAAATGATCTCTCCCACACTCTTTCTCTCGCCTGAAATACAATTTAAACGTTTATTATAGCGTTCTCGCGAAATGTTGGACTTCTCCGTCTGTACATAACATACATTTTATGCGTGTCATGTGAAAATATGTGCAGAAACCTGTAGAATCCTGTGAGTCTAAGGAACTGTGGATAGAAAACGAAAAAACAGATGGCCATGGAAAAGCTGAATTGACGTATTGGCTTGGCAAGAAAGTATTTTCTGTTTTCAAACAAAACGTAATTTCTTATTAACATCTTGTGGTGGTGAAATATTTTTGAAGTCACTGAAACAAAATGGAAAATATATTGTTAATTAAAGTTCAAATCTGAGTCTAAGGAACTGTAGATAGAAAACGAAAAAACAGATGGCCATGGAAAAGCTGAATTGACGTATTGGCTTGGCAAGAAAGTATATTCTGTTTTCAAACAAAACGTAATTTCTTATTAACATCTTCTGGTGGTAAAATATTTTCGAAGTCACTGAAAAAAAATGGAAAATATATTGTTAATTAAAGTTCAAATCTGAGTCTGAGGAACTGTAGATAGAAAATGGAAAGACAGATGGCCATGGAAAAGCTGAATTGACGTATTGGCTTGGCAAGAAAGTATTTTCTGTTTTCAAACAAAACGTAATTTCTTATTAACATCTTGTGGTGGTGAAATATTTTTGAAGTCACTGAAACAGAATGAAAAATGCACAGCTAATTAAGTTTTATTCTTCCCCTAAAAATATGAGTTCTATCACAGTACGGGGACCGAAATTACTTTTTCGCCAACCTGACAATATCGATCGGTTCTCCGGGGCGGGAAAAAAAAGGAGGAGAATTAACGAAACGGATGACGCGAGCTTCTCGGAAAGGCAATGAAGCCGCGATGCTCGGCCAGCGGTAAGTGATAAAACGAAGTTACGTGGCCGGGAGTAACGCGCGACCATTGTGGGTTAAGGTTGAATATACATATACATACATACGTGTGCATAAGCGAGGACGTGTCGTGAGCGGTAGTCAGGCGCAAGGCCTGTCCACGCTGGAATTACAGCGAGCCTCCAGCGTATACGTACCGTTCCTGCCACGAAAATCCTCGCCATTGGCCGGTACGACGCGTCGCGACGGCCCGAGCGAGAAAAAGAGAGATCGTCGAAAAATCGGTTGCGTCAGAAAAATCGTGACTGTTGCGTCAGGCCGTGAATCGAGGCGGGCATTTTTTCGTGATGATCGGGCCGGATGATGCTCGCGATAAGATTCACTCGATAGCAAATTTTCCTTTGTCTCTGGCGCGTTACGCTTAACGACGCGTCTAACTTCCGAACGGAATACTCTCTCAATATATAACAAAGTTCGCAGGGGTAGAATTGGGATGGCAGTGTAAGAATGTCGCGTACACTCGATTTGCCGAGATACTTCGTTCTTACCAAACGCCAAATGCTGAGCTTCTTGAATCAAAGAGCCATCGACCGTAAACTGTTGCAGTAATGTGATTATTGAATATAATGAATGAGTGAAAGAATGTCGCGTACATTCGATTCATTTTTTCCAAACGCCAAATACTGAGCTTCTAGAATCAAAGATTCATCAACCGTATACTATTGCAGTAATTTGATTATTGAATTTAATGAATGAGTAAAAGAATGTCGCGTACACTCGATTTATTTTTTCCAACCGCCAAATACTGAGCTTCTAGGATCAAAGAGCCATCAACCGTATACTGTTGCAGTAATTTCATTATTGAATATACATATAACTCCATTAGAACATTATGTACGCGACATTTTTACAGCAGCCTGTCAGAAAAAGCCACCCTCTTCCAATCTCAGCGTTAATAATCCGCCACCGAGGAATCGGCTGTCGTCGGGTCGGAGTTTCCAACATTCTCCGAGGCAGGAATCGACCACCCCCCGCAATTCGCACCCTCGCGTCACAACAATTCGCCGCGCACCCCTCGCAGGGAGCGTAGGACAAAAAATTGGCCGATCAAAGGGCAACGAACCGGGCTGTAAGTGGAAAGGAGAGGAGAGAAGCTTGTTTGAAAGAGAGAGAAGCTGGCTGGGCTTGTGGAACGACGATGGTGAAAGAGAAGGAAAGAGAAGGAAAGAGAAGGAAAGAGAAGGAAAGGCTGACGGAGGGCAAGGATGGGAGAGGAGAAGGAAAGGGAGGCATAATCGAAAGTGGGGAAACGAACAGGGACGTTCTCTGGGTTAGGTTCCCCTGCTGCCAGGAGTCGCGTCCAGCAGCTGTTCGACCAGCTGAGCGTTCCTCCCACCATCGCGACGCCATGTTCGCGCAGTATCGAATCGAACCGGCTCGAGGCCCGAGGCCTCCTTGCATTGCCGCTCATCGATCGACCGGGCCGATATTAGATTCCCGCTGAAACTTTTCGCGCCGATCCGGGCCTCTTCCTTGATAAGCCGAAGAAGATCTGTCATCGGCTTTGACCGCTAGCCGCACTCAGGATCCTCGGCAGGAAGTTCGAGGACGTTCGCCGTGTTCTGAAAGTTAAAGATGCGGAATCAGTATAGTGCCTCAGAGTGTAACATTGGTAAACCGTAGTATTGAATTGTCGGTCGATTTGATCGGGTAGACTCGGGAGGCAATAGGAATTAGTAAGGAAAAGATGGTGTTTTCCAAAAATCTCAAAGAAATAATTCAATACTATGATTATACCATGATGATAAATTTATTTTCCTGTAACATTGGTAAAGTTGACATTTTTGTATGGGGAAAACCTGAATAAATGATCGAAGGAGAGAGGCCGCTTGTAAAATGTTATGTCCGCTGTGAGATATATGAATGTTTTTATGTAGAGCGTAAGCGCGATACGATCGTTCGTCGGGAAATAAAGAATGAGGATTGCATGACTCGAAGTGCTCGGTCTATAAACTGTAAAGTCGTAAAACTTTGTCGTCGCGGGCGTATAGAGTGGCAGGCGACTTTTGCCGGAGCGGTAGAGGCATATTCGATCGTCGGAGAGAGAAAGAGAGAGAAAGAGAGAGAAAGAGAGAGAGAGAGAGAAAAGGTGAGAGAGTGTACCGTGCGAAATCAAAAACACACCCCCGCAAAAATGCGCGCGTCCACCGTCATTCGAATTTTGTTTGTCGACGTTCCCCCCCCTCCTCGCCGGCCTCCCTAAATTTAGCGTGCGGTAAAATTCATAAAAATAAAGAAGGACCCGGAGCACTCGGGCTCCGTCCGCGAAGACGGAAACAGGCGGCGAATGTCAATTGCGACGATGGGGTGAGCGAGGACGGGAGGGGTGGAAAAATAGAATGAAGGAAAGAACAAAGTTCACCGGTTGCGACGGTGGAAAAGTTTTTGCGCCTGCCGCTCTCTTCTACCTTGAGGGAAGTTGGGCTGAGGATTCCACGGTTACACAGGGGAGGGTTGGCGAGGGGCGGGAGGGTTGAAGGAAGGAAAATTGAAGGAGGGAAGATGATCGGTCGCCACCTCGAAATGCATATCGATCAGCGGCGGCTGTTTGAGCTTACCGTTCGTTGCACGCGAAATAATTGTCTGTTCGCGAGGAAAGGCCGAGCGGTGACACAAAAGTAATGCCACTGGAATCTGACTCGCTAACGGTTCGGAAAACATAAAGAATGCAAAGCAATATTTTACGGACTTGAGTGCAGGGTGAATAGCGCGGTAGTAATACTAAGATTTTGTATGAAAATGAAAGTTGTTTGCGTGCGAGGTACATCTGCATATCTTTGGGGGGCTGGAAATGAAGCAGACAGCGAAGTGGCTTGCGAATTTATATAGAGGGTGAGAAATGGGGAGGATGCGAGAAAAAGTATTCATATCCGGAGGATGGAAAATGAGGTTGAAGGTGAGAAATAGGTTGCGGACTCGAAGGGAGGGTGGGTAGGACGGAATTGGAATGAGGGAGGAATGCACGTATACGGCAAATCGAAAATGAGCTAGAAGGAGAGAGCAAGGGAGAAAGAGGGAGGAAGAGAGAAAGAGAACTTGTTTGCGGAGCTGAATAGAACGAGACTTCGACAGATGAACAGGGAGCTTCAGATATTTGGATAGAGAGGGAGTGTAAAATTTGGTCTGTTCATATGCTGACAATGAGCATTGAATTTATGTACTGGGGTGCAGCAATGTTAAGTACCATTGATGCAACAAAAACGGCTGGCGCACGCTGCTCGCACGTCAATACAACGCCGTATACTTGTAACGTTAAAATTGAATATAAGGGGTTCAATGATCGTCAGTGAAACTTATAATCATGCCCTGTTTTGGCCAATTCGATCACTGTGATCTTGAGAGAGAAAAGGGGAAAATAGTATATTCCAACTGTGACGAAACGATTTTTCGAATATACTATCTGCAGAAAAGGAAAATATACTATCTATTGAAAAGGAAAAGAAAAAAATAGTATATTCCAACTGGGACGAAATGATTTTTGGAATATACTATCTATAGAAAAGAAAAAGGGAAAGGAAAAAAATAGTATATTCCAACTGGGATGAAACGATTTTTGGAATATACTATCTGCAGAAAAGGAAAAGGAAAAAATAGTATATTCCAACTGGGACGAAACGATTTTTGGAATACACTATACTACTACTAATTATACTATACTATTTTTTCCTCTTCTCTCCCAAGATTACAGTGATCGAATTGGCCGGAACACGGCATGATTAAATGTAAAAATCGAATGACAAGACCAACGGTCATCGCCGTCCGAATTTCAATATCCCTATCTATTAATCCCACTTTCCCGCTAAAGTGATATTCAACCGGCCGAACGTTATCTCCCTTCGAAAAACAAGGGTAAACTGGAATCTATATTGATTAGCATCGCTGTTTGCGGACACTGTCACCGCGAGCGAAAGGATGGCTCGCCCGAGGAGCGAGGGAGTCGGATGGTGAACCCTGGCCAGGGTTCCGATAGAGGCAGGTAGCGGAGAGAGAGAGAGCGAGAGAGAGAGAGAGAGAGTGAGAGAGAGAAAGAGAGAGAGGGAGAGAGAGAGAGAGGCTCACCCCTGATAGCATCCAGCGGGAGTAAGACGAACACTTAAATGGAAGGAGACGTATGGTCTGCCAGCTTGCGGCGCGAGGAGGATAGAGCTGCGTCTAGGGATCTCGGCAAGGATAGAGCAGGACACGCGGCGACCAAAAGCAAAATGGAGAAGGATGTAGAAGGCATAGACCCTGTCTGAGCCAGAATGCGCACGAATATACGAACACCGCGAGACAGGACAAAGATGTAGAGAATCGTACCGAATACACCTGTGACACGCGGAGGCATTAAAACGAAATGAGAATCCTTAAAGAAAGAAGAGACCTTGTACCTCGGAACGTAGGGTGAGCGAAGGGTAAGGACTTGAGGAACCGGTAGATTCGAACATGCCGAAAGACAGGAAGCTGGGGAATGACAGGCGCTAGAGCGGGACGGAGGGGGATGGAACAGGGGGGGGGGGGCAATATTGAACATCGGGAAAGGGATGTGGGGGTGGGGGAGTGTGTACGGGAGCATAACGAAAACTGGTGCACGCACGTCGGAGTCGGGCGCGCTACTCGCGACTCTTACGTCAATGCCACTATTTATAATGTTTCGCGTTCTCGGGCTGTTCGCGCGCAAAGGAGTGCCGAAAGAAAAATGACTCCGGAACACACGGGACGGGGGGAGGGGGGGGGGGATAACACAGAGGGGGTGGGATGGAAGAGAGAAGGAGGGGGCGGCGGAACGGGAAGGGAGTTTCGCGGGATCGATTCCTCGGTGAGAACTGCCAGGGAGAAGGAAGGGTGCTTTCGTCCATGAACACTGGATACAGCCCTGTCTGCCTGCTGCCGGAGTACAGTATGGCACTTTGGTGCGGTCGACCGGGCCGAATGACGGATGATATTCGGTGCCGAGGTACCTCCGGAATGCGAGACCTATGACGAGACTGTCGGAATTGCACAGGCATGCCGTAGGATTCACGAGCCGATCCGTAGAGTCGAAATGCATGGGGGAAAATGACATTGAGCCGAAATAATCGTTAGTCGTCGAAATTGAAAGGAACTCAACTGGAACACCAATCTTCTCCACCGTCGAGACTTCGATCGAGTTCAACCAAAGTGTACTGCCCAATAAATACCCTAATAACTCTTAATAAACCCGCAGACTATAGCAAACTATTCGTCTGCGTCAGGAACGATTTTTGGAACATACTATCTTTTCCTTTTCCCTTTCCCTCTCAAGATTACAGTTGATCGAATCGGCCGAAGCGCGGTATGATCGCATGGCAAACTAATTTGCACGCTAACGATCCATCCAATTTCATGATGTGCCAACTGCACAGGAATGTTTATTCATACGCTATCTTGCCGAGCAAAGTCTTTGTCCCGCGTGCCGAACAGCACCGATCCCCACGGACGTACAGTTCCTCCTCCAGCCCCCCGGCACTTCGACTCGCCCTCCTCCCTCTCCCGCCCTCCCTCACCCCGCCACCTCTCCCATCCCCACCTTCGATCGTGCATCCTCTGCTCTCTCTCGCCCCCCGGCAACGACTTGGCTTGCCCAGCCAGCCAGCCAGCCAGGCTAGCCTGCCAGCCAGCCAGAGCCAGGCAGTCCGAATCAGCTGACGACTATTACTGCGGGCAGTTGCTACCACGGCTCCTCAAACGCAACACTGTTCAGGCGAGTCTCCGATCCCCCTTTTCCTCGAGCCCTCTCTCTCTCTCTCTCTCGCTTTTAAAGTCCGTTCTAACTGTCGTCTTCGGGTATCCGAGTCTCCTTTTTTCTGCACCGCGCGCCTTTGTCCTCGTCTCGGGTGGGGGGGCGCATCCTTTTTTTCCGTCGAGAGACGATCAGATCAGAAATCGGCCAAAGGTACCCAGAGTGCGGAAGCTGTCAGTTCGCCGACTTTTTTTTTTTTTTTTTGACGCAAGGAAGATCGTACGAGAGTGGCAATCGAGCCTCGAACTTCAGTTTTCGCCTGCCTGTGTATTTTCGTGACGGTTCGCGCGCGTGTGTGTGTGTGTGTGTCCTGGTGTGTCGGTCTCTTTATGTAAGAATGGACGGCGGGTGGTGTATTTATACGGGGGTATATAGTGCAAGTGGAACGGGATGACGTGAGCTGTCACAAATTCGAGTGCCAAACGGGAGGAGTGAGAGAGAAGGAGCGATTGGTGGGAGAATTGGAGTGAGTGAGGGAGGTGAGAGAGTCGGTGCGAGAAGGATGGTTGATAGATAGATAAATGTGACCAGGAGAGAGAGAGAGAGAGAACAGAGCGAGAAAGAGAGAGAGAGAGAGAGAGAGAGAGAGAGAGAGAGAGAATTATCAATAGTGCAAATGATTGGCGTACGCTAAAGAGCGTGAAAAAAAAAGAGTGTAAGAATCGAATCGGTTGAGAAAAGATCTACGATCTAATCGCGGAGCGTTTAGTCACGCGTACGTACCTCCGACCGACTATACGTGTACAACTAGTGTGTGCGAATTAGCGCGACGCGTGTTTATAGTTAATCATTATCGCATTGGGTAAAAGTAACGTCGAGGCTTCGTTTCTCACCGCCAGAGAGAGTGAGCCAAACGAAGCGAGGATAGGACGGGACAGAAGCTAGACTAGGAGAGTACAGAGTGAGAAGGAGACAGGTGCCATAGACGTAGAGAGAGAAAGGAGAGAGAGAGAGAGAGAGAGAGAGAGAGAAGCTAAGAAAGACAGGTAAATTCGAGATCAAGGTCGTTATCAAGCCGTTCCACGGAATTCGAGGTTCATCGTGTTGCGGTCGATAAATCTTCCTCCTCGGTCGAAAAATTGGCCTCGCCTTCCGCGCGGTGAAAATATCCGGATAAATAGATGAAGTTCTGTAGTCTAGGTGGTTTGCCGCGGGCACCGTTCCTTTTGTTTACCAGTCTAGGCCTAGAAATCGGACGTTCGACGAACGTTCCGCGAGCGTAGTGTCCGCAACTGGCAAGTCGTCCTCTTCTTTCTACCGTTGCTCCCTTCTCCCTTTTTTGTGCTCCGGGTTCGTGCTCCGAGTCTACGACACACGAACCGTTATACATCGGACTCCTGGTTCAGCGGCAAAACGCTTCGAGTAGCCTTCTCGAGTCTCTCTTTACCCGAGCGCACTTCTCACTTTTTCCACGGGCTTGCTTCCCATTGCCGGTGTGTTGGCTCGTACGTGAGCTGTCAGTGTATGTTTACACACAAAGAGGATGGCGCGAGCTTGTGCAACGGTGTGTGCGTCAGCCTGCCCCGATGCTGTTCGGTATCAACGGGACGAATGTACGACTGTGTGTGCGTGAGCGTGGAAGTCGGTCATGAAAATTGGTCGGCGAACAAAAAGTTCGTTAGACTCTCCTTTGAGCGCGACGGACACCATTTGATCGTGGGACGAATCTTCCAGTCGGGATACTCTGTATTTGTTTGCCGAACAGTTGGAGTTGGATGGGACCGTTGTGGAAAATCGTTGCGTGGACGTCTGGAAAATGAACGGATTTTCTGTTAGAGGGCTGTGCGAGTTGCGATGGCCGAAAGTTCGGTAGGGATGCGATAAGAGGGGAGGGAACTTTGTTGGCCTGTTATACGGGCTCCGGATAATGGGCAAGCTTTGTTAACGCTCCGTGCAGAGTCTATAAACCCTCACTCGCCGGTATCCCATACAGAATCTGTTGAACGATCAATCTCCTCCGGCGCACTGTACAGACTTTAATTGCACCCGCTTTATTAACACATCAAACGAGACGCCATGAATGAGCATTAAAATCTACAACGAAACAGAGTAATGCTTTAGCAATATAAATCCTTGCAAGCTCGCTGAAAAGTCGCATCTAATTCCACATAAAAATTATCTGTCAAGAAAGTTCATACGACTCACATACGTTGAACCCCATAACATTTCTCGTCTCAGCATGTGACATGTATCTACAACCAAGCGAAGTGATACTTTTTAATATAAATCCTTACAAGCTCGCTGAAAAGTCGCATCTCATTGCACATGAGAATTACTTAACCGCAAAGAAAGTTCATACGACTCACATACGTTGAACCCGGTAACATTTCTTATCTCAGCATGTGACATGTATCTACAACAGAACAGAGTAATGCTTTTTAATATAAATCCTTGCAGGCTCGCTGAAGAGTCGCATCTAATTCTTGTGAAAATTAACTGCAAAGAAAGTTCACTCACATACGTTGAACCTCGTAACATTTCTTATCTCAGCATGTGACATGTATCTACAACAAAACAGAGTAATGCTTTTTAATATAAATCCTTGCAGGCTCACTGAAGAGTCGCATCTAATTCGTGTGAAAATTAACTGCAAAGAAAGTTCACTCACATACGTTGAACCTCGTAACATTTCTGCTCTCAGCGTGTGACATGCATCTCGCAAAGTCCATTACATCGTTCCGCCCGTTGACATGGGAAAGTGCGTAAAAGGCAGCGAATCCTGCAGACTGTCCATTGTCGCTGTTCGCGAGTTCGGTCCCTGAAACGTCAGGGCACCCTCGCACGATGGCGCCTGCGGACAGGCAACATTGTTTGCCGACCGTTTCCCAAGTGGAAACGGTGCGTTTCGACACGGACAAAAAGGCGAACGGACTCGCCTATCGTTCGGCTCGTAGAAGAGGCAGCCTCGCTGGCCACTTCTGCCATTTGCCACCTCGGCACACTCTCCTTCCGATGAATCATTTTTCCATCCACGGAACGGTCAACAATTACGGTGCGAGCATAAAGGAGGGAAAAAAGCGTGACGCCCGCCTTCGATGCACGAAAGTCACGTAGCGCACGGCTTTAATCTGGACACGAAATCTCTGACATAATCGAATCGTTCCACATACGGCCTGTGAGAAAAAAAAGAAGCTTCTATATCCGACTCTCAATGCTCTCTCGCGGATTAATGCAACGCACTTTGTACGACGGTGGGAAAAAAGCGGGTTTAAATCAATTTTTTTGCGGAAGGCTCGGAGAGCGAGTTAATAAGAACGGTCGAATTCGATCGTACCGGGTGTCGATGCAGAATCTGACTCTCGTCTCAACAAATTTCGATGCGTAACTTGTTGCCTCTCAAGCGTCAAAATTTTAGTAAAAAATAAATGCATAAATCGCATGCTCGCACGTTTCGTCGCGGATAAATGAATGCTAGAGGATTGATCGGAAGTGAAATTTAACTAAAATTTGCCGAATCTAACTCTCGTCTCACCAAATTTCGATGCGTAACTTGTTGCCTCTCAAGCGTCAAAATTTTAGTAAAAAATAAATGCATAAATCGCATGCTCGCACGTTTCGTCGCGGATAAATGAATGCTAGAGGATTGATCGGAAGTGAAATTTAATTAAAATTTGACTAAAATTCGTCTCGCGCCTGCCGCGCCGGAACTTTGCACAATCGAAGCCCGTTAATTTCCACGACGTATCGGCATCACGCACACAGCGTATGCCCATCGTTTTAATTACCGGCCATCAGAGTACGCGGCCGCTTCTGCTTGTTTTTCCCGCGCTCGGATATCGTTACAACTTCGCTGCGCAGCCGATTGGCCGCGGACAATGGCGCGGACGGCGGATAAACCTATCTGTTTTTCCTTCTCCGCCTCTCTTGCGCTTCGCTCCGCACTCGCGGCAGAACAAAAAGGAGGAGGGAAAAAGGCACGATGAAGTGAAAGAGGACAGTCGCAATTTGTCCGAGTTGTCCGAGTCCGATCGGTTTCTTCCTCTTTGTTCCGCGCGCGGACGGCGCATTTAGATACTCGAATGCAGATGCGTGGACGCCTCAGTGTGTCGTCTGTGTAGCGTACGTACGGCCCACACTCTTCAATTCTCGGCCGTGTGTGTTACGTAAGTCCGGGCGAGGCGGGAATATCGCACGCGTTCCCGTCATTATGTAATTTTCCGAGATAAAAGCGGAAATATTTCTTTTGGCACCGAGCGCGCTCGTCCGCTTCTTCCGCTCGTTTTTGGCGGGTGTAAATTCGCGATTGTTTGCCGATGTGGTGGTGCTCGCTCGGTAGTCGGCGTGAAGTCTGAAGGAGCGCGTCAATGTTTTTAGTACCTTTTCAACTGCGCACTCTGCACGACACGTTTCTAAAAAAAAGTCACGCTTTTACCGTTATTTATTTTATTCAGCCGAGTCAATCGAGTGAATAGTAGTAAACAGTGCGATTCTAGTGAAAAGTTAATTAATTACCTCCCTTGGAAGGATTTTTTCCAAAGTGAACCTTGGAACATTCTAGGTTCGTATACTAAAATTAATATGAGGTATAAAGCGCCCGTTCGTGTTGATATACGAGTGTGCGATTTAATTGGAGTAAGAGAGGAATGCAACGAGCGATTTCTGTCAATGAGATAAGCCCGTAGCCACTTTGAAGAGGTAACTTTTCCTTAAATAGCGCGGAATATCGTGACGTCAGCGTTCATTATCGCGGGACAGAGGCACGTGCTAATAGATACCAGACTAACGCTCGCCGACGGGACGAACAGAAGGTGGGACTGTCCTAGACGTATGTCGTGCAAGGTGATGCAAATTCTCGATCGGCTCGCATCATTCGCAAAAATAAACACTCGAACCGACGCCGCGCGTCGGACGCCCAAGACCGTTTTACGCGCCAACACACTGACGGACCGATAATCCGCTCCGACGTTAGCTTTCTCTCTAGGTGTATCGGCGCAGATATCGAATTAATTGCGACGCAGTCTCGGGTCAAGCATCAAAACGATCGGCTAGAAATTCGAACGTTGTACTTCGACTGACCGGCGCTCTTCGTTTGCTTTGATATAAGTGGCGATGACTAATTTTGCCTGCTTTTAATTCTATGCTACTTTCGATTCTCGAATGTGTTTTTCGTCGGTGCCTGGGCTCGGATAATCGAGAGAGTAAAACGAAAAGAACGCAGTTCAAAACTCGCTGCACTATTCATGAGTAGCGGGATGACGTCACTTCCACCGTTTAAATCCCGCAACCCTTGCGCGTCTAATTCATATGTCCGTGACCGGAACCCTCTTTAAATTTGTAAATCCAGCGGCTAACTGAACGCGGCTGCGGTCGATGCCAATGATAACGTAATGTTCCCGCGTCCGATAGGGGCGACGCTCGGCGGAGAAAGTTGCAAGTATTTTCCTATCATGGCGGAGAATTCGAATCGAGTAGCAAACTTCGAACGAAGACAATCCTTTATACTGTCTTACCGTGATTCTTCAATTGTCTCACATTAATTATTATATCATATCCCGAACGAATAACTCTGACTGAAACTCACACATCGACATGTGCATGTACGTCAGGTCCGTTATCGCGAATACTTATGCGTTACACAAGATTTTCCGTCTGAACGTTCAATTGTAAAGACGATCAATCACGAGCGAAGCTCGGCAATCAGAGTTAATTGCAGCTACCGATAAGTCCACTATTAATACCTATGCAAGATGCCTCTCGTAAATACCGAGACTTTGCCTCAATTCTCGCATTATCAATGGCTCGCATAAACATTTCTGTGTCATTATCGCTAATGCAATTAAATAACAGTCTATCAACGATCGTACAACTTTTATGCTCGCTAATGATCCCTCTGTTCGCGCCGGAGTCAAATGGACGTTCGAATTTCATTATCGTCGAGCCTTGCGAAATTGCGAGTGAGTAGGGGTGGAGGAGGAGGGGGGAAGTTAATCGAAAACGAGAAAACGAGCGCGGACAGGCGAGGCAAATAAATTATTTTATCGAGCGAATTCGAGTTCACCGGATCGGGCCGGACGCGTTGCTCGGCTTACAACGAACTCTTTTGTTTCCGCTGGGTCGTTGCACCTCGGGCCATGCATGCACAGGATCCGTCCATATGGGCGCACATCTGTGTACGCACACATGACCAGTTCCCTTTCGTAACCGGGCAAAATACGTCGGTGTTGAGGGTGAATCGATAGGATTCAGGGCCTTCGCTCCTAAGTTTACTTTACTTAAATTTTGAGCATACTGTGGGTTCAACCCATTAGCTGCCAAAATCCCCATATGGGGATTTTGGAATTTATATAAATATAATGTTACACAACCTCTTTTTGCATTTATATAACTTATCCGGCCAAAAATTAAAACAGAAATGTGGGAGTTAATGGGTTAAAGAACCGTCTTATTAATCACCCGTTGGAATGTATAATCATACCTTTTCGGCCAGTTTGGTCAAACGAGAATTAGGGGAGGAATAAAGAAATTATCGTCTCGTCCTGGATCCACTGTAGCTCGTGCTCCGATATCCTAAATACAGGAATCAGGGTCCAGGTCGAAACGATAATTATTAAATAAAAGTACAGAATGAGAAAGTGCAAGACGTCTGTTCGCTATGAGTCACAGTTTATAAGTAAACAGATAAACTCAGCAGCCTAAATCTTGCTTGCTAGCCATACCTTTAACCGGAACATCCGCGTCACTATGGGTTACTATGAATTATACTGGGTGACGTTATTACACCGGGCTCTCCAACGGTCACTGGACGTCAGTTTCATCTGGCCAAATCTTATCCGGTCACTGTTTATGGGACCAATATTTGCTCGATTGCAAATCTATTACGTTGCGTCCGACGTCCATTACGTATGCGTGGACCGGACTCATTATCGTAATGTTTTGCGAGACACCAGACGTCGCAGGTGTAGACGCCTCGCTTTGTACAGGTGGTTGGGAGGAAACTGGTCGAAACGTTGAAAAGGCAGCGAGTTCGATTCGGCAATAAGATCGAGAAAGTACGCTTTAACGCTTTTGGTGTGCCTGAAAAGTATGCTGATACGTAATTAGAAAGCGATCGTTGACACGGAATTTTTGTTATGATCGTAAATGGGCAAGAGGCACAAGTGGGGAAGAATGTGAGCGAGAGACTGCGAAATATCGGGACACACCCTTCCGCGTTCGCATTCGGAGGATGACGAACAAGAAATTGGCGCCTGACAAAAGGTTAAGAAAGCGGCCGCGATTACGGGAAATCGCACGGGAAGGATAATCTGCGCCGCGCGTACGCCTACTTATGCTACGCGCTTACGTGCGTGTACGTAAATTAACCGACGCGATGCGAGGCCTAGTCGTTGCACAGCGAGTTATGTACTTGTACTAACTTCTTTCCTCCGCTTGACCCACATGTCCGACTCTCGAGCCGGCCCAAGTTAATGTCCGATCCTTGGAGACATTCGATTGCCCACGATAGTCTCGGCCCTATGCTGGAAAAATTCGAAAATGGCTCAGAACAGCAATGAATACGTTGCGGTGCTGCAGATTTTTAGAGTGTTTTATTTGCCCCTGAACATATTCACGGCCGATCGACAGTGCGCAGTGCCTGACGGTAATGCGGCGATAGAACATAATGATAGCGGCGACAGAGTAGGGGAAGTGTTGAGATAGAGCGCTAGAGCGTGTTGGTCGGAAATCTAAATAGCGGTAGAGGAAGCTGTACGAAATGTGTGCGCATAAAAAGGAGAAAGCGAAAAGGTTCGAGGAACGAGAGGCTATTTAGCGCGGTTTGCTTTGTGAAGATATAGATGGAGAGGAAGAAAGAAAGAGAGAGAGAGAGAGAGAGAGAGAGAGAGAGAGAGAGAGAGAGAGAGAGAAAGTGTGAAAAAGACAGAATGCGGTGTGCTGTTCCAAAAGGAAAGGATTGCGTGGCGTGTGAGAATGAAGAAGAGACGATGCGAAATGAAAATACAGGACGATTCATCGAAAACGGTCCGTCTTACGTATTCAACAGCGGTTCGATACGTAGATGAACTACTTTCCACGGGAAAGACATTGCTGCAATATCGCCCCGAGAGCAAACATTCTCCATCCGTCGCGACCATTCGTCATAGACTTTTTTTTTATCACACAACGCGAAGCAATTTCGAAAAAAATTCACGGCGCGCAAACTTCGACAGGAAGGTGGTGTTATCAAGGTTATCAATGTTGTGCTCGGCTCTGCCGCGGCTTTATCGTGTTTCTCTTCTCGCGTATCCCCCATGGTCGGGAAAGGAAAAACATGCGGCCCGGTGACTTCGGACTGACAATTCTTATCTGCACAGAGATCGCTCTCGCCTGAATCATCCTGTACACAAACAGGGGGCCCTCGAAAGAATGATGTACACCCTGCAAATTGGCTAACGACCAGAGAGAATGAGCTTCTAACGTGTTGACGTTTTTTCGGTAGCGCTCGCACGAGCGAATATGGGACACACCCGGGTTCGTTCGACTAAAAAGATGTATCGCAATATTGCCGAAGGCCATCGTGCGGGCGGAGGGGGGGGGGGGGTGGGGTGGGGAGGGGGGAAGGAGCACGTGTGCGTGGATTTACGCCGCGGGAAGAGGTCCGCGAGGACGGAAGGCGCTCAAGCAGTTGCGCACGATATTTATAACTACGTTCTAATAGCGTTTGCCTTCCTGCTCTCGTCCTTCCTCTCGTTCAGGCCGCCCTCTAATATTGCGCTTCGCGGCGGTTAAATTTTGACTTTTTGGCGCGGGCAATTCTCGCGGATGACATTTCTTACGTAGAAATTCGTAAGTCGAGCACGTGCCGCGGGCTGTAAGGGTATCGTGACGTTTCGTTGGTTGGCATTGTGTAAGACAGGTACTCGGGGCACAGATATACAAGTGTACAGGTATACAAGTGTACGAGTTTACATGTGTACAGGTACACAGGTATACAGGTATCTATCGCTACGGATCGTTTCAGTGACAAGCGTGCGGAAAGGGAAGTCGGTGACTAACTTCCTGGTATCTCGACTTTTTTTGCCATTGCAATGATTCAGGCGGCAAGGTGCGATCGATTATATTCGTCGCGTGCGAAGTCTTTTTGTCGGCTATGTAAATCCCGCGGGAGCGGGTAAAGGTATTAGGATCGAGGTATTAAGTCATCGGGCGGTGTTATACATCGCGTGGAAGTTGGCGGCTGTCAGTTGACAGGCGAGCGCGAGGTATGACTGGACCCTGAGACGACTTAATGCGCGAAAAAGGAGACGTGAGGATGACGAACGATCGTTGCGATAATAATCGGTTCGTTTCGGTCCAGCGGAGGGGGTGGGCGGGGGGTTAATTTTATACCCGGTACGCCAACGCGATCCTCTAATTACGATTATCGATCCGGCAGGCGCTGAAGAGCAAGAGGAAGGTCAGGATGCTGAGCAGCTTGGCGAATTACTTACTCGGAGGTAATATCTCCAACGCACAAAATGCACGCGGGGCACCGGACAATGAAACACTCGAAGCATTCCCTGTGGTGGCGAGGCTTCGCCAGGTGATGGTCGAGGGCGATGACTGGATCCTCATTGACCCAACCGGTAATTATCGATCTCTTCTCGTGGCCACCGAGTCAACCTAGACCCGCTGAAAACAGAGTCAGTTTTCATAAGACAAAATTCGATGTAAAATAATTTGACTATTGACCGTCAGTGTAAAATGTTCTCGGTGTATTCGGTCACCGTTGTATTTTATAAAGTAATTAAAGTGCAATGAATTTCAGTAGGAAAACATTGAGTTCAATAAGTTTATAAAATTCAGTGTAACACTCTAGTCCCTACATCACGAAGCGTACCAAGCTCTTCAGCTTTGTCATTAACCCATCAGCTGCCACGATCCCCATTTGGGAATTTCGGAATTGATATAATTATACTGTTACACAACCTTTTGGCCATATACATAACTTATCCGGCCAAAATTTAGAAAGAAAAAATTTGGCAGTTAATGGGTTAGACAAAATTTTACCGATCGTCGACCGATTCCGGAGTGCACCTAGACAAGAGTAATAAAAATGCTGAGAGATTTGAAGTGAGAAAAGGAAGGGATTATAGAAACGTCTGACGATCTTCTTCTTGTTCAGTGGAGGGCGCCTCGGCGCTGGAGGAGTCGTGGTACGTAACGCCACCGGCGTGCTTCACCCGGGCAGGTCCCGTGAACGTGGAGACGTCGCCCCTGGAGGATCTGCTGATAGAGCATCCGAGTATGTCCGTCTATCGGGTGTCCTCCTCTCCTCTCGCGCTGAACTCCCCGACCCCGACCAGCCCGGCGACCCTGCCCGCACAGGCCAAGGTCACTGGCAAAGCGGCCCGATCGGACGACGAGGACGAGCCCGACGAGGAACCGGAAGTCGACGATGCGGAATGCGAGCACATCGCCGGCATCGTCATCGCCGAGCGGTTCAAGTCCAGGACGAGACAGCGGAGGCGGAATGACAATGACAGGGAGAACAGGCGGCGGAACGTCATCCATGAAAAGAGTCCGCAGTCCGCCATGTCCGCCGAGAAGGTCCGAATCGTCCAGCTGCGTTCCGCTCAAAAGGTAAGGCTTCCGCGAAGAGGGCTCGCTCCTTGGACTCTTGAGTCTCAGTCGGTTGCCTATCGTGACAGTGACAAGTTGTTGACCATTAGCGTGGAATACAGTTCTCTCTTAGCTGGCTTACAACCCATTACCGCCTACTGTACCATATATGCCACACAAATCATGTGTATAAAAAAAAATAGCTTCTATGATAATTATTTGGAGGTACAAGGAAATGGAAATGGAAATATTTTTCCAAGTAGAATATAATTCAGGCGTTAATGGGTTAAACGTTTCGCAATGATGGATTTGTAGGAATTGGACCTGATCAGGGAAGAGGGTGGTGCGTTTGGCTGAAGCGAGATGATTTTTCTTCTTTTTCCTCGGTGCAGGTCTTCGAGAAACGTTCCGCTCAGGCCCTGAAGAGAGGACGTCTGGACAGGAGCAACAAACTCAGGGAGGTGTTCAGCGTGAAAGGCAAACGGCCGCGTCGTCAGGATCGTTTGCGAGTTCAGAACAGTGGGGCGAACAACAACCGGAAATGCTAGTCATCCGATCTCAGGCCAAGGTGTATTTAATTAAAAAGGAGGAAACATGAAAACGACAAAAAAATAAACAGACAGACAGACAAATATTCTTACTCACGGAGCAATGGAATGAGAGACCGAAGGAAAATCCACACACACTCACACACGGTACACGGGCGAGCGAGAAGATAGAAAAAGGAAAATGGAATTTGAACCCGATACCAATACTTACGTTCGGCTCTTATACGGTAACCGATTGACACCATACTTTTTGTCTCAATTTTCTCAGGGTTAGCAGGTAATTCTCGCTCGTCGGCATGGGTGTAAATGGCATTAGATGTACAGGACGTTTCAATACGGAAAAAGTCAGTATTTTGTGAGACGACGGTATTGGCAATTTTGAGGAATATGCAATCAATACTGCGAACGAGCAGAATATTTAACTTTTTCTGAGAGTCTTGTATTTTTTTTTCTTTAGTTTTAGTAACTTGGATTATTCGTAAACGGCAATTAACAGTTAGATTCTCTCGCGATTCGGTCGGCCTAGGGACAATTCTGCAATTATTTACCTAATCAACAGAATTACAGATTCACAGATGCATGAATACACGGCGATTAAAATATCAGTTGCAATTTAGTGAAACGAGCATCGCGCCGACTATAACTTCTAACTGTAAACGTTTAAGTGCGTAGAAATTATCTTGTCACGACAATTACTTAAACTAGGACAATGGGTCAATGTTCTTTGAACCTATCGACGCGGCGCAGAAATAAGAATTTGCCAACATTTCGTCAAGTATTAATACACAATCTAGAGACTATGCAATTGCATAGGTTTAATGAAAGTTTCTAGGTGCAATTCTGCGAATGTGTACAACGTCAGCGTGACATCAAGCATCGCTCTAACACAGTCACGCATACACGTGTCAATTTATGCATCTATGGATCCGTGCAGCCATAAATATTCAGTGCCCACCTATATATGTCACACTAATCGCCGTACTAATTGCATACGCGTACGTGTATCTCTCTGCCTACGAATACACGACCCAGTTCGGCTCATCCTATGCCCGCCCAAGTCGATTAACGTCAGAATTGTCCAGTTGGCTCATCGAATCAATTATTCTATCTTATCGCAGTCACGCAGACAAGTAAAAAAGTAAAAGACAAAAATGGGAGGTGAAAACGTCCAGTAACGGGAAAAAAAGTCATGTTAAACACAGACACGTCACACGATACACATCTAAACGTACTCACCCACGAACACACACACACACATTCGGGACCACGCTTCTAGTTCCAAGGTTTTTAGCCGATAATCGTGCTTAGCGCATCGTAATCACCACTGAACACCTGGCCGCGAGTTTGTACATACAAGAAGAAGAAAATGGTGGAACGAACATGCCGAGAGTAACATTTTACCCGACTTTACTTTTCACGCTGAGCACCGGTAGAAAAAAAGAAAGAAAGGAAGCTTAGAAAGAAAATGTATTCTGCCGAAGGACGGAGGAAGCGAGGAATTGCAAACTGCAATGTAACCGCCCAATTAACGTCGATCTACGGTTCGTACGCATTGTCAGAGTGCCACCGAATAACAAAAGTTAGTCCAAAGTTTCCGTGTTCGCACGCTGCGGAACCGTTCGAACAGCTTCTTTTTCTTCCGCTTCATTCTCAGCCGAACCTCTCTGCAACGTACATTGTTAACGACGTTAATTACCGTACTGTCCTCCCCCTCCCCCCCCCCTACCCTGCCCCCTTACTTCGTTTAGTCCGTAATCCGTTCTCACACCGTATGCTTACGTCCGTGGATCTCAGTAGTGTGTAATAGATAGGGCCGTACCATTAGTCGATGAAATGGCGACGGGGGTGGACACGGAAGACGACGAAGAGTGCTAACGCCAGCTTAATTTACCCCTTATTCGGTGGCATCTGAATCATTACGCGGCTTCGGGCTCGTCCCGTTCGATACGGGCGTCAAGTAACGGAAACGAAGTCGAGACAATGGCGTCGGAGCGAACGGATAAGAGGCGTTTTCGGTCGGACGTAGCTAATCAAATGTTAAAGGAAAGAAAAAAATGGTGTTCACACGTTCGAGATTCTGTCCGGGTAGAGGACGCGCGCGTCTCGTGATTCGTCGATGAACGATACGTGGGCTGTTCTTCGTCGTGGAAGCCGGTGCTTTCTTCTGCGATCGTATCGTATTCAACGTACGTCGAAAATCGACTCGGAGCCTCTTGCGATACGCGCCGGAAAGCACTGGATCGATGTACACACGGGGATGCCTGAATGTGGAGTGAGAATATGTCGGGATTAACCGACGGGTGTTTATCGTTTCGAGCTGAGTGGGCTCGAAAGATTTTTCGGGTTCGTTTCTCACCGCGTCGTCGACCGGAGTTCGACCTTAAACAGAATAATAGAGACATTTTAATTTTCGTTCGCGCCGTTCCGTTATCATTGTATTATAGGAGTCTGTAGACTGTGTTAGTTACTTAATACGGATTTTTTCCACTGTCAAGCGTGTCCGTGTGCACGTCGTCAACGTGTACATGCCCCGAATCTGATCGCCGCCCCGACGATCGCTCTCCCATTCTGGCGGTTCTATCGAATTGACGATCTTCTCGAGAATGTGAGAATCTGCCGAGTTCGAGGAACCGACAAAGCGGTCGCTCTATCGAGAGTAATTAAGCAAAGGTCATCGTACGGCGATGGATAACGGGGGCGGCCAGATGGGACGCGCGAGATGAGCACATAATTGTGCGCAAAAATTGTGTATGCGAGAGTGGCGAAAATTGTACGGCAACGTTGTGTATCGTTCGTCGACCAAATCTCGGGGAGAAAAAGATAAAAAAAAGGAAAAAGAAGAAAAAAGAATCACAAAACATGTACTCGTTAAGTGATGCTAACTGACCCTATATATACATACGAATATATATATTTGTGTATATATAGCGTTCCCATAGAAGTAAATGGTGTGACTATACTAGTATGAATTAGTCGTATCGCGAATTTCATTGGCGGGAGAGGGCCGCTTATAAGCGTCGTTCTTCGAGTTTCGCAGCGCCGGAATGGTGGCGGTAGCTTAATAATATAAATGCCTAGTTCGAGCGTGATATAGGAGTCCAAGTAGGACGACGGGGGGGTGGGGTCGATAGTCGAAATATGGTAATCCGTGTGGCTATGGTTGGACCGTAGGGAAATTACGGATTTACCTGAATTTAGATGCGTGCGCTCGGTGAGCATTCGTAGATATACGCGTATGTATTGTTTGCGCACGTTCGCGTAGTGGTACTTCTATTATATTCGACTAACGGTACGTTCCGCTCGGTGCATAATAAAGGGAGCGTATTCCGTACGCACGAAAATGTGATGCTGCGCACATTTATTTCAGGCGCCTTTTGTGTACACAGAAAGATTTCTATTCTAAATAGCGAACGGTATACCTCTTGTCCGTACAAATTGCGAATCTATTGTCCCGGGAGCGAATGCTATATGCGTAACGGGTTAGAGTTTGCCACACATAATACACACACACCCCCACACACACATGAGGATCGGTATCCGCATCATTGACCGGTATCGAAACCGAAAGAACGACACCAAATTAGATTCCGACATGTGAATCGAAGTTTCTGTAACGTACGTGCGTTCGTTGTTGGGCACGTGTCATGTGACGACTTTAAGCGAGATAGAAAGTAAGCCACAGCGGACGAATTAAGGAAACACACGTGTACGTGTGCCCGGGCACACGTTCATAAATATAAATACATATATATATATACCCATATATATATATAGGTATATTATACACATAGATGCGCGTTGTAGCGCGTCAGTTGTAACAGTTAAATTGCGATTATCGAGAGAAAGAAAGAGAATGATGAGGAAAATGAAAGAGTGTGAGAGTGAGAGAGAGAGAGAAAGAGAGCGAGAGAGAGAAAGTGAAAAAGAATGCATGAGTTTGTGCCGAGAGAGTTTTGCGTGAGAATAGTGGAAATTTGCGAAAACTTCTCGACCGGCTAACTTAAATTAAACGATAATCGCTTATCTGTATTTATCCTGCTCCCCGAACCCTCTTCTCACCCCCTGCCCTTCTAATTGTTAATCGAGTGTCTTAGTCCTCAATATTTTTATTATGCCAGAAAAAGTAAATAAAAAGATTAAAATCTATCCCCACTGAGTATTGTTTGCCGAGGTTGAGTTGCGTGTGTGCGCGTGTCGGACTTCAGTTTTAACGCGGTAATTTGAACGAAGGAGGACATCCTGATTATAGATTAGAACTTATTCGAGACATATGCGATCTAATGATTCGTGCGCCATTTGGGTTAAAGACGTGGTTACATAGTCGAATTTCGTGGCACTGTGTACGCTACTACATTTGCTTGAATTAAGAAGTAAACTAAATAATTTTCGGCTGTTCGTATAATAGTACCATAGATATTCTATTTTTCAATTTGCGATTAGTTACTAGTTCAATTTTAGTCAACCGAAATGCTTGGTCATTAGCATTATACATTAGTATATAAATGCATACGCGAATATATGAATATATAAAAAGAAAGAAAGAAAAAAAAAAGGATGGATCTTATCAGTGAACGTGTAACGTTCTTTATAACTTTACGTAATTGTGTTCTAGCGATTAACGAATCAATTGTATTATTTCCTTGTACGCTCGTGCACCTTGACCCTCATCAATTATGATTAATAAACTATTTTATGCCACTGAGCCCCAATTCTTACTCTCGTTACCGCGAACGTCGACGGCTTTATTCTCGCATGATGTGCGAAAAATTCTTCATTCTCGTGCCAAGTCAAGTGGCGATTCTCTCATTTCACTTTCGATTACAATTCGTGCGTCATTTATCGTGCGCGCGCGCGCGTTCGCGGTTCAATTGGCCGGGACAAATTCCGTTATCAGAACGATCATTGCCGGGACTAATTGGTGACGTATCCGCCGAACTCGTCGTCGGAGTTGGCGCGATCTGTAATGTAGCCACAGCTGTGAACGGAATGCGGCGTTCTGTCTTTCGGCGCTATTGCGAATCGCACGAAGCTCTCGAGATTGTCGGCGATCGACGGCGTCGTCCTGGATATTCGTCTCTTGCCGATCTCGGCATATCCGTCCTCCTCCGCGTCCCTCTTTCGCAGGAAGAATATCTCCAAGCCGCAGATGACGTTCGCCAGCTCTTCTTCCAGTTGAGGGTCGCAGGCGAAGGAGACCATTCCTGGCTCGCAGCCGGGCGCACCTTTGGTTTCGTTACTTTTTACATTCGGAGGAGTGAGAATAGAGCTTGTGAGTAAATAGGCAAGTTCTTTGAGACTAGAAAGTGTGAAAGGAGATGATTTTCTCAGGAAACAGATTGGGGAATACCATTTTTTAAAGTTGCGTGTACTCATAAATGGACCGTTTATTTGGAAAGTGGTGTGAGACCATTTAAAACAAATTAAATATCACGTAAATAAACCATTTACACTACGTTAATCATAAATTATATATCTCAGTTTTTTTTTTAATTTAGACTTACATAAATAAACTGTTTATACCACGTTAATCATAAATTATATGATATCCCAGTTTTTTCTTTTTAAATTTGAACTTACATGTGGTATAAACGGTTTATTTATGTCATACTTATTTTTTTTTAAATGAACACACCACTTTCAAAATAAACGGCCCAAATATTGAAGATGATCATGCGAAGAGCGTACGTCGGTCTACTGAAAATCTAAAATCTGACCACCTTGAGTATCCTGCACGTTTTCCCAGCGACTGAGGGCCTCTCGCAACGGCTTGTACAACTGCTTCCTATCGGATCCTCCCCAAGCGGTAATCTTTGCGTCCAGCAGTATCCTGTCCTCGCGGCCGAGCTGACTCCAGCTCAGAAAGAGCTGCTTCAGTCTTGGCACTGTCTCACAATTTTGTCGTAACATTCAACATGCTAACACCTAGACGCCGCGTGACGAAATTATTCTAACCTTCGGGTATGAGGGTGAATATCGTGTCGCATATTTGCTCGAAGACTATATCGTCCATCAGCTGATCATTCTCGTTATCGACGGTCGTTTCGTCGACGAACTCGGATTGCATCGCGCATTTTTCTTCAGGGTGGGATGTTCGTGAGCTTGTGAACATGGGACGGGTCAGGAGGAGTCGGGTGGACGGCTTTGTCAATTTAAGGTTTCTGCCTGTTGGTTATACGTGGTTATACGTGAAAGTTCAGAGTCGATCATTTACGCTGCCAACTTCGTTGTCATGAAGGATATACCACAGAACACAACGTTGAATAAAAAATAATACTTTCGAGTAATCTATAGCTTTACTATTGCATAAAACTACTGGCATATACGTAAAACAAGGCTGTTTCAAGTAATATTTTATTTTTGCGTTGATATAGGCGTGGTATGTCGTACAATCAAAAATTATGTTCTGTCTTAATAATAAATAATAATACTATACATACACTGATGCATGTTAGTTAATACACGTTATAGGTTATTCTAGAACAATACGCTGGTTCTGTTGCCAAGGGACCTAGCATCGTTCTTATTGTTTAATGTAATCGTGATAATCTCTTAATGAAGTACAATGCACATTAATTTTCTTACCTTATGTAAGACTGCAAGAATTTAATTCTGGAATTGTGGGAGGCCAAAGAATGTATGAAACTAAAAATTGTGCACTTATGAGTGAAACTAGTACTTTCCGTTGTGATGCACTTTACGAAGATTCAAATAAAACTGACGCATGCGCAGAAATTCAAGATGGCCGCCGGATAAAATTCATGATGGCCGCCCGGGCGGGAATTTTGAACGCTTCAACTAATTAGTATTTTGTTTTCGTAGATTGACGCCGGAAATATTAAGTGGACATTAACCATGAATTTCTTTATTTAATTGTGATTGATTTATCACAGTATTTAAAAGTATATCTAAATATAATTTTATCAACCACTATCGAAATAAGAATATGTAAAACAACGTTATAAAAAAGTAATTGATATATAGAGAGCTTATTAAACTGAGGACTTTACGTAAAATATAGGAGTACTATCATTGAGAATAAAATCCCTAATCACATTATAGTTAACGATATGTATGCACAAACCTTTTGATTAGGTTTTCTGAGCCAAGGAAGATTACAGTTTAGCATGCAAAACGTTAACGGTTACATGCATCTCACAGATTCAGATTTAGATGCCGTCAGGCCAAATCGTAGTCTCCAGCCATTGCATGTAAGCGCCCACCCTTGTATATACGCCAGGAATAGAGCTACCACACAATCTACCCAAACTGGTTACACCAACCACGGTGTACATGCAGTACTGATCTTGATTGAGAACCTGAAGTGGTCCACCACTGTCGCCCTGTTAAAATATAATGAAAGGTTTAAATTTGTTGCAATATCTTTCTATATTTTCGTGATCAAGTTTATTATACCTGGCAAGTATCTTTTCCACGTTCTCCAGCGCAGAGCTGAACTTGGGGAATGATACCCCTATTCAATTTAATGTCAATGCCACCCTCGACGAAGCTCTCATTGCAAGTGTTGAAGTCCACAAGACTTAAGGTGACTTTTAATAAATCTTCGGAGAGCTCCTCCTCAGCTGAAAGTTAAAAGAATTATTTAAATATCTTGGACGGGAAAACCGGTGCCTCGTTGAATTTGTGTAATGATGTTATTTCATAGCTACCCCAATCAACGCGTCCCCATCCGGACGCTATAGCTTTATCGCCGGGAACGGTAACGTCAGGATCGGAGTAAGGTAAGCAGGCTGGACGGATGAAGGCGTTGAACTCGATGGGCCTGTCCAGTTTCAGAAGAGCGATGTCATGGTACTCGGCGGGTCGTTTATACCTGGGATTCCTTATCCTCTCGACGATGTTCCGCTCCTGCGGATCCGCAGCGTCAGTGGTACTACGCAGGTTCAGGTCTCCCACTCTCACTTTTATCGCACGGCCCCTGTTAAAACGATCCAACACTTGAGCGTCTAAGACATCCCAGACTAGTTTTACTCTATACACATGAGACCTGACTCACCAGTCGGCCGCATAAGTACAGTGAGCTGCCGTTAAGACGAATTTGTCGGAAACCAGAGTTCCACCGCAAAGCCATAGGATTCCTTGATCACCGCCGTTGTACCCAATAGCTGTCATATGCGGGAATTCCATGGGGCCGGCTTTCGTTCCACCGACAATCAGCTTCTTCTGCTTGATGGCGCAGACAGACTGGTTCGTTGGCTTGCGATTTGCAGAGAGCGTGTTAGGGAGCGTTAGCTGATAAACCGCTTCCGCGTATTGAGCGCATTCTGTAGGGATAGAATAGTGATGTTAGAGGTCTGACGAGTTACTGGACACTTCGCAGATTAAGCTTTCCAATTTTTATTGGGTTTGTGAAAATAATGAGGCGACTTACTCGCTCTGGCCATGGATCCAACTCTGCCATCGGTCACAGTTGGTCTTCTGGTGGTTGTGGTAGTTGTGCTTGGCGTTGTTGCACGTTCAGTTGTTACCGCTCCTGGATCATTTGGGCAGCATACTATCGGGTCAAAATTTTTGAATCCGCAAAGTGTACTCGGTTGTTGGCCAGCGAGAAACGCGTTGAACGCCGACGGACAGTTGTCTAGAACTTTGCAGGTACCTTGATAGCCATCAATGATGCAAGACTCACCTGGGAACAGAACAATGGCAAAAAATCATAAAAATCCATGGAAGAAGACGGTATTCTGCATTTCTATAAGTATAGAAGTTGCGACAATTAAAGAAGAGAAGTAAATTTTATAATTTCGTACATGCATGGATAGGTTGAAATTCGTTATTCAGTTTGAAACAATTCTATTTGGCTGATAACGACTCATATCCTCGTGCTTCAAAGTACACTTCGACAGAATGACGTCATGGCGCAAACGTGCATCACACGAGAACACGTTTGCCGCTTGTTTGGAAACATGTTTTCCGCATGAGATCTATGCGCATCTGTATGCAGCGGATGTGTGGTTGATACTTATTATTTGGAAATATAGTTTCCGTGAAAATTTGCTAACAAATGAAAAACGACTGGGATTCCCGGAAGAAATATATGTTCTTCATCGTATAAGATGTAGATTTTAGTATTTTATTGTACATTTTAAAAGCCTTAAATTCACTGTACAAAATTATCCTATATCCATGATTACTTCAACAGATAACGTAGACAAACCAACGTCCACCGCATGATACTCACACTTAACCGATTATCCAACTTAATTACACAACACACAATATACAATGAATATCGAGGTAACGCGTAGTATAGACTAATTCACTCACCAACGGCTTTCTGACAATAAGCTAGCGATGCGCATGCCAGCAAAATGGAAAATATCAACTCCTTCGACGCCATCGTCGGTATATTTACGGCAGAAAATATCCTGAAACACCAAAAAGAAATTTCTGATACACCGTACGTACAAACTGAATGTCTATGAATTACTTAAACGGCACCGAACGAGTATTCCGATATATAACAAACGTACGAATCGAATTGCGAGACTGAGCAAGTTTAGGTATGCACGATCAGGATCCTGAGGACGTGGACTGATCCGTAGATCGCGGCAGATCACGCTCCTCTGTCCGCAATCGTGGATCTTATGCCGGTTCGTTGGTCTCATCGCGTGAAATCATTAAATCGCCCCACCATCGCAGAATCGCGGAAGAATAGGTGGTGGAAGGCCGGGGTCAAGCTCATCGTCTGGGGAAGTGATAACTGCATCTTTCGAAACTCATTACTATTTCGACGAAAATCTTTCAACGTCCTCAATTACTCCTATTGCGCCGCAATTGCGAATATCTACCGTTGGTATCGATTAAATCTGCGTCAGGAAAAGAAAAAGAGAGAATAAGAACAGTGATCAAGTGATAACAAATTGCACGATAGATATTTAATAACGAAACCCTGAAATAGTTTTCTGGGATTTACTCATTATGCCAGGCCGAGACTTGCGATTAATCGACTTATAATCATGCGAATCCAATCGGCCGCTTCTGATGAAACCACGGCTGTATCGCATGTCTGTATCGTTAAGTCTCGTGACGACTCATATTCCTCTCATAGGAGCGATACGTGTACCTGGAATGTCATGTTGTAGGTAGATCCCCAATAATTGACACTTTAACAGCCATTTAACGCCTGACGGACTGGCATCCCTTCCCCGAAAGGACATTTACGGGTACCTTGCAACGAGATTTGTAAATCGTCATAAAGATGAACATAAAATCTGCTATCAAATTGGACCGGTACATAAAGGTTTGCCATTGAGCAGGGAACGATTACAGTTTATTTTTAGTGAGCCGTCGGGATGTGTCGCATTCGAGAACGTTGCGGTTCGATTCTCGCGATTTTCCTGCTTGCGATCGCATTTAGGAATTTGAGACCGGTGAAGGCCCGCAGGAGCGAGGAAAGTGCGTGTGTCATTCCTTTACGTACTTCTACCTTTCCATCATACGTTCATTCCGATCTCCTTTGATTGCTGAACAAAGAATAATAAAGGATACCGTAAACGGTGGAGCGTGAATCGCACGTAAATGGATTTCAATTGTTTTAATCCCTATGTTATATCGGTAAACTGTACATTAGAGTTACATAAGATATGAAGATTTTACAGTAAACAAGTCTAGATAAAAATGAAAAATAACTGAAGGGAAGAATGAAGTGACGAACTGTAAACATCAGAATTAGACGTCATTAAAAATGATTCTTCATTAATGGACCTTTTCTTGTCAAGTAGTGTCGGTGAATCCTTGCGAGAGTCTCATAATTTAATTTTTCTTTATTCTTTCGTTAAAGAATGCAAAGAGTACGGAGAATTAGTTTATGAATATGAAGATGCACCTGTTCTACGAGTCGGACTTCCGGCCGTGAGAGTTTCTCGCTGTACGATCGTTGAAACCCCATTAATAATAGGTGGAGTTAAGGCGAAGACGGCGGAATTTCCACACATGGTATTCCCCTGCCATACTTTATACCTGTATTCTAGTTCCTTGCGATCAATCAAAAATCGTTTCACAGGCTGCGATAGGATTCGGAAGATCGGACAATGACATATCCTGGCAGTGCGGTGGAACAATTGTATCAGAGAATTATATTCTGACCGCTGCTCATTGCATGGAATCTCGTAATACGTAAATATATTACCTCATTTATATCGTTCGCAATACAGAGGAAGTTTATATTACAAGGTTGTGTTATGTAGAGGACCTGCAACGAAAGTCAGAGTAGGAATGAATAGCGTATCGAATCCGGAGGACAGTATACAAGAGAGAAATGTTATTGAACGAATAAAACATCCTGATTATCGTTTACCTGCCAAATATCACGACATTGGATTGCTGAAATTGGATTCTCCATTAGACTTGAATCCGTGGGTTAGACCCGCGTGTTTGGATGCTAATCCTGAACGTAATTGGGAAGGTCTCATTGCAAGTGGTTTTGGGAAAACTGAATTTGGTATTGTTTGGAGTTGTCATACTTAGGAAGTTGCTCTGGATGTGGAAATACGTATTCTTGATATTCTTTGTGTTGCAGATGCTGATGAGGGTAGCGACGAATTGATGAAGGTCCAGCTCGATATTATTCCCAAAAATGCATGTTCAGTGAGTTATGCGATGGACATTGGTACTCGACAATTGAAGGATGGATTCACGGAAAGTATGCTCTGCGCTGGTGCGATGGAAGGTGGAAAAGATACGTGTCAGGTAAGAATAATAAGTGAACAGCAATAATGTTCGCAGTGTCATTTTTTCATACCTACCTTTCATAGTTTCTGCTATATTTCTCGTCTATCTTCCTTTTAAGCCGCTTAACATTATATGCTCCAGGGTGACAGTGGTGGCCCATTACAAACTGTGCTTGAAGAACCTTACTGCATGTACAGTGTCATCGGTGTGACCAGTTTTGGCAAGTTTTGCGGTTTCAAAAATTCACCTGGTGTATATTCGAGGGTCAGTTTCTACTTGGATTGGATTGAAAACATTGTTTGGCCGCAGTAATCGATTACGATAAGAGATACATGCCCTACACTTTCCCCACTTTCTGACTGCGTTCTTTTCCCATCGAGATATCTACAGGATATCCAATCTAAATGCGAAAATATTAAAATCCAGATTCGGACGTCATTCCGTACCGTTGCTCTTTCAAACAAGTTCTTTTTGTGTTCCTACGCATTAATACGAGTCAGACTTGCATTCCTGTCCGTTTGAAGCTATTTTTACTGCAAGTAATCTCTAATCCTTAAATAAACCACTATGCTGCGCACAGAAAAGAATCGATAATTGCTTAATAGATACTTGAACCCGTTTTAAAACGTATCACTTTTCCTGGAACTAAACAAAAAGACGCACGCTTCCCTCAAGAATACGTTGAAGATAATGCGGAATACCGGTTTAGTGGAAAAAAAAAAAATCAATCCTGACCCATCGTACTAATGAATGCCAATGGCGATACAGGTTTAGTGCATACTTGGTTCGAGGAAGAAAACTGATATTCTCGATTATGCCTCTTTATTGTGCGCAACAATTTATCCACAATTCAGCTCAACTTATTTACAGATCAGACACAATACCCATATATACACGTATAAGAAGCATGCACGTACCCATCAATAATCGTCTAACAAAAGAAAAGAAGGTCATGTAAACTGATCATGTTCTCCCTAAACTTATACAAAACGAAAAGAAAATGGAGGACAAAAAGAACGGAACAAAATTTCAGTTTTATGTACAAAGGACCGAGTAACGCCTAGACTCGAAACTGATACAGATGGAGGAATAACATAAACGATAGAGAATGATAGGAACTCGTCGGTTGATCGACATTTTTATTCACCCACGCTTCGTTACGTTTCTTAAAATTGATGGCGATCGAACCATTCGTTAAATGCTAAACTGTTCTCTTTACATAGTCGCTAAAGCGCTTGAATCTTCGCTGAATCACTCTTTTGCTTGCCAAGCTTTCGTAACAGCGCCCATTTCGCAGTACACAATCGTTTTGTACGAGAAAAGCTTGGATATTTTTATCATCTGCAAGTTGCATTTATTTTACCCTTTTTTTTGTTATTACGAAGCGTGACGAGCGATGTTTTTAAGAATTCGAAAAATGGCGAAAGGGGAAAAAGTGTCGACGAAGCTTCCACTAAAATTCGTTTGCTTTTTTCATTCATCTTTCGAAGTGTCTATTAAACGTACGAAGTATAAAAAAGGATTCCGTTCTGAACAAAGAGCTTTTTCGACATTTGTTCCGCTGCGATATCAATAAAACCTAGTTACACATTAACCGCGCATTAAATTATCAGTCTTACGGCTCTCGATAAATGGAAATGAATGTTTAACGCGAATAGTTTTTCTCTTTGACAGAATGTTCCGATTCGATTCTTGATTTTGCGTACAACTAATCAGTTAGATTCGATTTCTATTATCGAATCGGAACACTCTGCGATTTAAACATTTATGATTTATGTATACGATTCATATTTACATGTGTGGAAGCGCGAGGCGAATGAGGAAGCCGTTTTCCAGACTCGTAATCGTTTCGTCTCTTTTCGTCGCACCACGTATTTCAAAAGACCCATCTTGCATCAATGCTCTTACGTCCTTTACGTACTTTTCGTACTACGCGTCTTTCGATTCTTCGTATTTTTCGTCGTACGCCCAGCACAGCGAATATATAAAAAATTGCGGACTACTCAACAATTTTGGCGTTGACGAAAGAATAGACATTCGAGGAATCTTGCGGTCTCGCGAGCAGACAGAATGTATAAGGTTTATGAGATTTGAGCGGACGATGTTGAAAGCGGAAAAAGGAAACGACGGTGTTTTACGGATATTCAACGTCGCCGCTTCTCGCTAATCAATAAGGAAATTGTGTAAGAGACAATCCGCTACTGTACTTTCTTCTTCGAGGTAAACGGTAATTCGACTTGAAAGCCACGTTTCTCGGATCTCTGAAGGTGCGAGACGAATGGTCGTAAATAATCGGAAATTAAAAGTAATACGGAAATTAATAAGTTGTGCTTGCGGAATATCGATAAACTCTGGGAAATTACGCTTCTTTGAACTTGACTCGCGATCAAGTCTGACACTTCTTTATCGCAGTCCTTAAGGAAAACGTATCCTAGGGAAGTGTCGCAAGTTCCGTTCAGCTTGTTACGTCGTTTACCGTTCAATTCCTTATCACTTCCGAGTCGTGATCGAATGCAATTTTCAGTTAACT
This sequence comes from Anoplius nigerrimus, assembly GCA_914767735.1. NCBI lineage: Eukaryota > Metazoa > Arthropoda > Insecta > Hymenoptera > Pompilidae > Anoplius > Anoplius nigerrimus. Next base: position 6,856,471 of record OU612091.1, read on the forward strand.
CCGTTATCGAATCGCCACTTTTTTTCCCCGCAACGTTTCCCCTTTAAAGACGTCCTCTTTCGACAGAGTATTATTACACCATATGCTGATCGAGTCGTTCAGTGGAAAGTTATTAAAAGCAGTCTATTTATCAACTTGGCGACGACACTTTTCAACTCTGAACTCTGATCCTGTGACTTTATTGTCTGTTCCGTTGCAAGAGAACTTCAATGACTCCGGCGACCGATGTCTAATTTAGAAGATGAACGCGAAACGGGCAATTATTAATAACCGTGAGTCGACACGTCTAATAAAGGAAGACCTTACCAATAAATAAACGCATGTCAATCGTTACAATTCACACGGCTCGATACAAATGTGTATATATACAAAAAGTTTGCGTACAAAAATTGGCGAATTATGAGAAGTATATCTAAGATAACGTTCGTTATTTACAAATATTATTTATATACATTACGTAGGAACTTTCTTTACTGTTAATTATGGGAGGCTTGTTAATGATTCTTTTAAGGAAAATTCTTGCGCGCAATTCTTTAAAAGGCACTTGTACTTCATATTTCCATGGCTCTCTGGTCAATTCTCAGATTATGCAATGCCCGTTTCGCGAAGTTAAAAAGAAAGATAAGAATTCGTTAAGTACTTCATCTAGGCCGTACTCACATAAAACGTTCTGGTCGTGTGATAGTTAAAACTTTATCACGTGAACGAAGAGTGAATCTATCTTGAGGAAAATTCTCTTCGAATGTCCGATATTTGTAAAATATTTAAAACCGCTCTCCGTTTTGCTCCTGAATGAGATAAATACGTTCCGTTTCCTTAGAGGTAATCATCCGTTCTCAGTTCACGTCATACCGACAGTCAGGCGTATAAACGGTTGCATTCCTGACGGCGCACCGTAGTTTCTTCCGCTTTCCTAATAATCCTACTCGCCAATCGAGACAACCTACAAAAGTCCAAATAAAAAATCTTCGAGACACATCTTTCTACTCACAATCTACCAAACGCAAGAAACAATTCAACTATTTCATACTGACTGTAGTCCCCGCCAACAAATGTCCAGCACTCGATCAAACCCAAAGTCGAGGCAAAGTATTCTCGAGATAGTACAGAGAAAGAAGTTACACCTTTAGCAAAAAAAAACCAAAATCATTGGTCTCGCTACTGACGAAGGATGGGACGAAACGATTTCGAGTCGAATTAAGACTGATCGAACGGTCGACAGCTGATCGATCTAGTGACTCGAGAGGTAACGACAATCGGTTCTTAACGGTGCGATTAATTAAGACGACAACGAGTGCTTAGGCAATAACAGTGATAAGGCAACATCGACGGCGGAAGGTTGGCAGGCCGCGCAGAGGAACGAGAAGATAGAAGGACGAAGAAGCTGACGAGGTCCGCATCCGACGGAGTCTCGAGTCCGATAAAATCCGTTAAATCCAAAAATTCGACGTGCCGGGGAGGGTTGGCTTGTTGTCTTCTCTCGCATCTTTCTCGGAACAGACTTTGCATCCGGTTCCGGATCCGAAGTTCGGCCAGGGTTCCTTCGAACCAGCGATCCTTGGAGCTCGTCCTTGCCGCACGCGTTCTCCCGGTCCACGGCCTGAAAGGAGAGAGAGGAATGAATGAGGCTGAGTTCTTGCCCGTCGCGAGTGCCTCGGACCTTCGGCAGAAGAAGGTCCGAGGTTGTCTCGCGAAGAGATTACCCGCGGCTCGACCCACGCGTCTAGACATCTTAAAAGTTTTTACGGCGCGCGACAGCCACGTTACCAGCTGCAATGAGTTGCAACGGGTCGGGTGCCGTTAAAAGTGGGAAAAATTGGCTCACGATTTCGGTGCAGTACGTTGAGTGCGCCCAGTGTTGTAAAAGATTGAAATTTATGACTATACGCGCTAAAAGGCGAGGTGGTATGTAGGTGTTGAGACAGGCTTACGTTGAAACTGGTGTAAGTACGTGCTTTGAAATTCGGTGTTAAAATCAACACAAATATGTTTTTTTTTTAAATTCGTGGCACCTCAACCCATTAATCGCCAATGTCCCATTTTTGGGACAAATTTTCAAGTTGTTTTCTTTCAATAACATCAACTCCTAAATACATATAGAGTTAATTTAATTTTTTTCCATTTTTGTATTACTGCGGGTAATGGGTTAAAATAATAAACCGCCGTAAGCGGTTCGTTTGATGTGAATTTTACGTTTAATTTTTATTAATTGGGAATAGGAATGTTTCATGGATTTTATAGTAGATTTTGAATTGTACCCACGTTCCGATTTCTAGCCAATGCCAATGTCGAGGAATAGGAAGCAGATGTTCCGATTCGAATGTCCGCTGAATCGACTTCATCATTCTCACGATTTACAATACCGATTGAAGTGTCGCGTCTGACATTTGTCACGGCCGCGTCGCCGCGAGCGATTCCGAAGGAATTGCACCGGGAGGCAGAGAGAGAGAGAGAGAGAGAGAGAGAGAGAGCACGGTGGCCTGGCCGATCGATTTTGAAAATCACGTCCGGATGACATTACCGGACCGGAGGCGAAAACTGGTTCCGAGTTTATTGGCCGCCGTCGGTGCCCCGTCGCGATTTTTTTCGAAGGCCTCCCTTACACTCCCGCCTGACTTCACCGTTTATTTATACCGCTGCACAAGACAGATAGCCGCTGTCTGTAGATAAATTTATCATCTCCTCCGCCTCCCCTAAAAGAATACTCTCCCATCCACAAAATCCACGTATTCAAATATTGCGGAAAACGTTCAGATATCAAGATGACAATTATGTACAGCGATCGTGCATGGAAGTACGATGCATTGTTGAGTCCTCGAAGCCTATAGTCCCGTTCAAAAGTTCTCCCCCGTTCGGATTTTCACCGCGTATCGGGTTCCCTTCGATCGACGATCGACTTTTGCGCTCACTCTCTCGCCGGCCTTTACATGGAACCGCTCCGGCGAGGCGTGTCTTTTTACCGACAGGTTGCCCGCACGCAAAGAGAGAGAGAGAGACGTGCAAAAGGAAGTGATCGACTCCGCCGATCCGGCCGCAGGCACGCACGGATCGTGAGTCGCTAAATCGCGAGGTCGCCATTAGCATATATCGCCGGGGAGATCTGTCCTTAGCGGATCTCATTCAAACGTGAGGCCTATGCTGTTCCCGGCAAGAATCATAATTTCGTTCCTTCTCTCTTTCTCTCTCTCTCTCTTTCTGCTTTATATTAGTACTATGGGGATTAGAAGTAGTGATAAGCGAAATTATTAAAATTATCTATATTACTACCGATGGTAGTAGAATTAATGTAGCTACAGGAGCTAAATAAATATCTATCACTCTCTCTCTCTGCTTTATATCAATACTATGGGGATTAGAAGTAGTGATAAGCGAAATTATTAAAATTTTCTATATTACTACCGATGGTAGTAGAATTAATGTAGCTACAGGAGCTAAATAAATATCCATCTCTCTCTTACTCTCTCTGTCGCTCTCTCACTCTGCTTACGACGAATTCTACCGACACCTGCATCCCGGGCAAAAAGTGGCGAAATTACGAGCGGTCCGATCACGTGAAAACGTTTAAGGATGAAAGTGCGCAAGCACAAAAAATCGTACGCACCGCGAATGAGCGATGCGCGAAGAGTAGATATAAAAATGCGTGAGGCAAGGATATGGGACGAGCGAGTTTGCCGTCTAGAATGCAAAGTGACTTACTTCGGCGCCGGTCTCTCACGTGAGAGAGGAGAGGAACGCCTCCTTGCTCTTTTCTCCGGCGTTACGATACAGGGAAAGAGAAAGAGAAGGAGAGAGAAAGGGAGAGAGAAAGAGAGAGAGAGAGTAGGCACGTGGGTATGTACCTTTAAACTTTCTCTCTATAAATAACAATCCGCTACGGTGGACGGTTGGGGAACTCGCGCGACCCTAATCGCCTTAACTAAAGGTTGATACGCCTGTCTCGTAGTTCGATTTGGAAACCGTGATGAGCGCCTCAACGTACTGACCATCTCGCGTACCTACGTGTAACACTTCACACGGATAAAACTATCCAAACAATTAATTTTGAAGCATTCTTTCCGAATCCACCTTACTCGTCGTTATACGAAAATGTAATCTACCGTCAGAAGGCTTATATTAAAAGATGTAATAGCTTACCGTGAGAAGAGTACGACGAAGGCCAGTATCCTTCCCTCCGCATCATCAACATTCCAACTCAATTCCGCAACTCTCCTTCTCCCGGGTGCACAGCTCCAGAAAACTCTCCTCCTCTCCCCCTCCACTCCACCGTTTCCATCCCCGTGGAATTGGAACACAGCCCCCCCCCCCCCCCGTTCCCACCCTCAGTCTTCCCTCACTCTCATCGTCAGGAGACACTCACTTCGTCCCTCGTTCAATTGTTCGTGTGTCCTTTTATATTCGGTGCCGGCCGTGAACGACGTCGGGCGAACACTCGCTGCATTTCGTACGGGGGGTTCGTACATCGTTTGACGAGTAGCTCCGTTAATGACAGACGATCGAGAATTCACCAATACGGGGCGTCGTTCGCCAGATGATGCCAGGACGCGAATTCGCTCCACGTACGAACGTTCACTCTGGTGGCGTCCGTAATGCGTGCCGAGCCGTCTCTCAAGCCGTTCCCACCGGTTGACAATCCGTCGCACGACGTCGTTATCAGATCGTAACGTTTGGCCGGGGCTCGGGGCTAAAAACATCGATAATACTGATTCAGTAGTGGTATACGGCCGAAGGGTTCCGGAGAAATTCGACTAGCCGCCCCGGACAGTGAGGTCTCTCTCTGGAGCCTGGGAGTAGGTTGGCACACGTGTTAGATGACGTAACGTAGGTATCGAGACAGTACATGGGCTATCGTTCTACTATAAACGTAAGGTGCTGTTCGAATACCTAGAGGTACCTAGATTCCTAAAGACCTGACGTGGCGCGGTACATACCTAAATTTGCTAAACGAACAGACGAAGATGTCCTCGTTCGCCGTCATATTATTTATATGTATATTCTTTCTTTCTCTTCCCTGGCCCTCTTCTCCGTTTCTCTCGCTTCGTCTATCTTCGCATCTAAACTGTTCGGCCGTCTTTCTCGAGTGATTAGCATTTAGCCTCTGTGAAATGCCACGAAGGTAGCAGTCGTGTCCGTGGATGTACGTTTATCGGGTCTGTACGTGTGTGCTGGTTGACATCGCGACTCGCGGAACAGGGTCTCCCATCTAAGATGCATGATCTACGATCGGGGGGATCTTACGATCGGCGATGCTCGGAAAGAGAAATCTCAAAAAAGGAGAAAGCCCAGCTTGACTCGTGTCTATCTATTCGTAGAGCGACTTAAGTTTATTCCCATAACGGGCGTGTACGGATTGTAGCGTGGGACTAATATTAGTTCTCGCTCCCACCCCCTCGTTAACCGTTTTGTTCGTCTAACATATACTTGATTAATGGATCTCGCATGTACAGGTGGACGATGATAGATCGCTGGATCCTATCCGACGCTCACCGCTGTCGTTGCCCTTTCGAATGTCAGACGTTTCGATGTCTAGATCTCTAAGTGGGTTTTTGTTCGCCGCGTTCGGGTGTCATAGGCGCTCTAAACGTGGGACGCTTCGCTTCCGGATCTCTAGACGCGCTAGATCCTCGTCAGTCATCAAACTACATTGTCGGCCGAGGACCGGCAAAGATTTCGGGATCACAGAAACTCGCCGAATATATTCCTGAATCTCCAACGTGTCTTCGATACGAATATTATGTCTGCAGATATCTAAATACCCAAAGTGCCTCGCAGGAGGCTAAGCACCAATATGCTCGTCGACAGGAAGATCAGTTCTCTAGATACATATCGTGATCTAGGTATGTACCGTGATTAGAAAAAGCAGTCTGCAGCGAGAATAGTTAATCGCTATCGGCCTCTACCCCGCCCTCGTCCGATATTAAAGACATAAAGACTCGCTGCTCAACAAATCGCCTTGGCGTGCCTAGCCAGCCAAGCGTCGATCTTGAAGTTCGATCGCAACGACTTCATGATCGGTGCAAAGACGTCCTCCGTCACCGCGACCTTGGCGTCCCTCTCGACGTCTTTCAGGACGTCCACGTCTCTCTCTTCCTCCCTCTCAATATCATTATCATCGATTCGCACCTCCTGTCTCTTCCTAACGATGTAGTTCTGTCCCTCGTTGTTGTCCCAGTACTCCTGGCCGTCCGTCTTGTATCGAACGCAGAACTCGACGACGTTCGACTTCACCGGCAGCGTCAGCCGGAAGCGGAAGGTGTCGTAGAGGATCAAGGCCGGAGTGCCCGGCTGCTCGACGTAGGTGCAGTGAACGTCCTCGTGCGTCGTCCAGGAGTCGCTGCTCGTCCTGACCACCACTTCCTTGTCGTAGGCCAGGTTCCGGACCTTCACCGTGCCGACCAGACATTGCTCGTTCTCGCGGACGATCACGTTCTCGAGACTGACGTTCTCCTGGTCCAGCTTCCGCCGGAAGGCGAGGTAGTCGCTGGCCGGCTGGGGGAAGGTCACCTGCCAGGGCGGGGTGGCCAGGTCTGGGCTGCTGTCGTTTTCTAACTTCGAACGAAGGACACCGCCTGTCACGCCGGCGAGGTAGGCTGTACTCCAGAATGGCGGCACGTTGCTTGGCTCTGACATTACGCGGACCTGGGTTGAAAATTATTGTCGTTAATATGAGATCAGTGGTCTTGTCAAACTATGATACCTTTGATAAAAGTGTTGTTCGGTAGAGATTAATAATACTTTTAATGTAAGATCCTATAAGGAAATGGAATACAGAGAGAGAGGGAAAGGAGAATTATGAGAGAAATGTATATGCATCCCAAAAGGGAGGCAGAAATAAACGATACATACATACATACATGTAAGACTCTAGAAGTTGTATTATTTTTACAAGATACAATCGTAACTAATATTTAACTATTAACTCATTAGCTGCCACAATCGCCATTTGGTGATTTTGGAATTTATATGATGCAAAATTTATATATTACACAACCTTTTGTGCATATATATAACTTACCCGGCCAAAAATTCACCAAAAAATTTGGCAGTTAACGGGTTAATAATAAAAGAGTACTTGATATTAACAATATCTGTGGAAATGAGAAAGAGTAGAGTTTCTTAGTTTAGATCCTAATTACCTGTGTCAGAGGTCTTCCGCGATCGTCAGCGAAAACCACCCTTTTCTTCTGTTTGCCACCCTCATTGGCATTGTTCCGCAGATTGTCGATGCGCAAGGTGGCGGTGGACGCTAAGCACGGTCTGATTCTTGGCGGCACCGACCTGGTCGTGATGGACGGTGCCGTCACCACCAAGGGACTGTACAAGAGTGGACTGTATACCGGAGGACTGTGCCCCAGGATCAGCTCAGCTGGCATCGCTATGGAACACATTTAGGTCTGCAACGGATAAAGAAGTGGCCGGACTTTAATTGACGCTCCGTCATAATTATAAATCGTTACTTAACACTTCGTCGCGTCCGATCGATCAAGTTACTTGACGTAATACATGTGCGATCGGCAATTTAAAAAGACGAGAAAAAAAGACATGGATGTACAGGCACATCTTTGCCCAATCGCAGATCGACAGATAAACACTATCTCTATTGTTCAGTTGACGGACTCGAATAGAACGGGTGCAAGTCCCAGTTCCAGTTTTCAATTAGTCCAAAGGTCAGCGGCGAGAATATCTTTCGTCGTTCGATTACTTCGGGCGGACCGATTAATCTCTTATCGGGGGATGCGCGAGAACTGTCCTAAGCGTTCTCCAAATTACCACGTGCCACCGGCGTGCAAAGTTAATGAGGAGAGGCGAGGAGTGGCCACGCACGACGACAATCGGTACATGTAATTATTATCGGCGGACACCCTCGTTATCGGAGTCCGATTATTTTTCACACGACAATTCAATTTGAAGGAAGGAAAGTACCGCTGGGCTTCTATTCTTATACAATGCGAATTGTTACATGGCAATCCTGAGGATACAAACATAAATATACTCGCGAGCATATACCATGACCACGCTACTACACATACATGTCCTAATTTACTTATACTATTACTAGTTTGTTTCATATTTTATTATTGGCATTATTTTATTGGTATTGGTTTTATTTTCTGTTCCCTTTCGGGTTGCAGACTCTTATTACATATTTCTCATATTTTATTACTGATCACTTATTTATTTATTTACTATTACTACTCTACTTCTGTCCTAATCAACGTCTAATAAAATGAACGAACGTTCTGAGCTGCCACTGTTATCAACATCTTTAGCGTTATCCCTCCCGAAACGTAGAGAAGGCGAGGTGAAAACTCGAAGAACACGAAACGCGCGACCCCGGGTCGTTTAGTGCGACTTGACAATTAGCTTTACGAAACCCGTTGAAACCCAAGACCGGGAACTTTTTCTCCGACACATTCGACGTCGTGCACGCGCCCGCTCGGTTCCGGTCTGGTACGGTTAGGTCTGGTTTCCCGGACCGGTCCCAAGGGAAGGAAGAGCGGCCCGAAGAAGGTGGCAAGGTGATCCTATTCTCCGTTCGCCGTCGGCCAAGGGGTGTAACGTGATTTCAAGCCTGGCCCATCGCCCCCTTACCCTCCGACACCCCTCTCCTAAGTCTTCTCCCCCCTCCACCGCAATCGCATTGCTAAACTGCTTCGGCAACCGAAGACTAGCCGTTCCGCGTTTGAAGTGAAACAGGAATTGGTTTGGCCAGACGGCCGACCTGATTAACTCCCTGGCATATACTCAGGCCCTCTAACGCGAATACAGTGATACGTGATCATTTTTATAAGTTTCTCGAGCCTATCTGCGATTGGCTCAAAGATTTTGTCGACATTCCGAAAATTTCTTGAATATTCCTTGGCTATATCTTTGAAACTATGTATTGTATTTAGAAGGTGCCGATTGGAATTTTGTGGTATGTTCTTGATATCTCTTCGTGATTTGTATAGGTCAAGTTGAAGGATGATGTTTTACTCATTCAGTGATGTAAAAAGGCTATTTTTCGGCATTTTCCAATCGTTTTTTTTGGCATATCTTCGAAGATATTGTACTTGGGAAGCTTCGGTTGCGATTTTCTTGTATATTTTGAATAGCTCTACACGTGGTGAGAAGGTGATATCGATTTATAAAGACTCGTCACTCCACCGGGCCAAAAAGCAGGTTTTTTGCCATTTTGGGACACATTGACTCTATCACTGAAACTATTGAGAATTCGGAACTTTGCTTGCGACCAACTTTCAAGGCGAGTTAAAATCTATGGGATAGGGTAGTTCTATCACGTTTAGATAGGTTAAAATGATGCCAAAGTACCCTTAGTTGGTCGCTCATTGCGATACAAGAGCCGTACGGTAGTCAAATATGGTTTAATATAGGCCCAAAACCCATATTTGGCACTTAAACGCCAGAGAACCTTAATAGGGTGGGTATTTTTTGGTCTAACATGGTGTAAGTGATGCCCTAGTACCATATTTAGGCCTGTCATTGCGATACAAAACAAATAAGACAGTCAAAAAACGCTCAATATGTGACCAAAACCTGCAATGGTCATGAAAATGTCACGAAAAGTCGATAATCAGGATATTTTTATATTTAATTAGGTCTGAGTAACGCCGAAATAGCATATTGGTGTCCCCCATTGTAACACTAAAGCGATAAACCAGTTAAAAAAACATCAATTTATGATCAACATCCGTTTCCGGTCAACTACGTATCAAAATCGAGCGAAAACCGAATAAAACATTGCCTTACATTATCTCTTGGCACGTACAAACTCTCTACCATGCATAAAACTCATCCTATATCAACTAAAATGAAACCTGGCATTCAAGAAATATTCACACTCATCCCCTATCCTCAATCACACAACATAAACTCACGCTCCCATCCTTCCATCAAAGTCCTCACCATAATTTCATTATCATCCACATCCGAAACTAAAACAATCACACATCTGCAGTAATACTACAAGCCTGTACAACTTTTTCGAAAATCTCACTGAAACACTAAATAATCGCAATAGGAAGTAAGTAATTAATTTACCGATATTCGCGGAACTGGACTCGATAGCAGAATTCACAAACAACCAAATACACAGTGAAGAAACACTAAATGAGATGGTAATAAGCAGTAATTTGTAATAGTAAATTGATTTACCGATATTCGCGGTACTGGAGTCAGTAGCAGAATTCACAGTGAAGAAACACTAAATAAGATCGCGATAGGCAGTAAATTCATTTACGGTACTGGAGTCAACGGTAGAATTCACAAAGGACCGAATTCACAGTGAAGAATCACTAAATAAGATCGTAATAAGCAGTAATTAATTTACCGATATTCGCGATACTGGAGTGAATAGCAGAGTTGAGAAACGACCGAATTCACAGCGAAGAAAACTGTCGGACAGGACGATGGCTGAAGTGTCACCGGTGCGTGCGATATGAGAAGCAAGACTGAGCAGACTCCGTCGCGGCGGCGATCGTCGCCGATAGCTTATATCCGATTGCAGCCGCGGCCCGGAATGTCGACATTCGCGCGAACCGCGACACGCGCGAGAATAATGCGCGGATCGATGCTAGATTACGAGCCGACGATCGCGATTCACTCCGGAGGGCATGGTCCGGTCGGTTCACGCCCGGACGATTATCAGTCTAGCCGCAATCGCACAATTTCCTCCTCGCCTGTCGGCCATAAACAGATGCCGAAACAACAAGGGAGGAAAAAGGCGGCATGAATGTCGTGCATTCGAAGAGTCGAGAAAGGACTCTCAGGTATCAGGTCGCATTATCAATTTCGAGATTGAGGCACGAAGGCGGAGACGATAACGGGAATCGTTGCTCGAACGTCAAACCTTTGCGCGAAATCAGATCGGGACGAACTTGAACGGAACCGGCGAAAGATAAAAGGTACTTCTCGGTACGCGTGTTAAACGCGTGCCTTTCTACCTGTTGCGGTAATCGAGAAAGCGATGCTAGTACGTAGAAGGGAGACGAAGATCGAGATCAATGAAGAATCGCATGCCAAATTTCTACCTGTTACGGCAATTGAGAACGCAGTGCCAGTAGAAAGGTGACGAAGATCAAGATCAATTAAGAAATCGCATGATCACGTGCAAAACATTCCGGGGGCATCAGTCTGAACCACGCGATGAAAAATGCGAAGAGAGTGGCCGTGAAACGAATAACAGAAGCTGTCAACAGATGCTGCCTTTTGTAAACGCAAAAGACTATTGACCCAGACGCCGAAGGAGGCGTGTATGGAACGTGATGGGAGAAAAATCGGATGCAGAATCGCACTGAAACTTTGACCCTCTAGCGCGATCCCTCAGGGGCAAACGGCGTCGGCGGAACGGTAGGAAAATCACGGACAGCGGGTCAGCCAGTGAACGCTGTGTGGCAATCGGGAATCTGATCGACTGCCAGGCCCCGAGTATGCGAATTATTGGCCGGAGCCAAACGGCCGGACGCGGATTATGCTAACCGCGCCAGAAGGCGCGATGAGTCGCTCGGACAAAGTGAAGGACTGAAGATGCGAAGGAATCTCATACGTCCACTGGTCGTCGTCACCCAGGAATCTTGACCAATTTCGCAGGTGCAACGGATGCACTTGTCACGCCCGGTGACGTTCAACGTTGCCGACGAATGACGCTCGACAGACTGATAGTATGCAAAAGCTGTCTTAAACGGCTTTAATACGGCTTAGCCGCTTTGCGGAAACAGGCTACTATGGGAGGAATGGGGTACTAAGCGTGAAAGCTGAGATCTTTGCGTGCGAATGGATCTCACAGGTCCATCAGTTACATGTAGCCCTCCTATAACACGGTAGATAGGTTCCTAGAAAACACCGTGCTGTACGAGACCCGGAGTTAATATGAAAAGGGGGTTACGTTCCGAAATCTTATAAAAAGCAGACCTCTTCTCGTGTTTCCATATAAGCGAGTTAATTTTGAATAAAAATATAAATGTATGCATAACACAGAGCGAAGAAAAGAAAGAGAATATTACCCTGACCGTTGCTTCATTTGAATTAAGACTTTTTCCAATATGAGATACATTTTCTCTTTTTAAAAAACGATCCGAGACATATCTTTACTGCTGAGGAAATAAGTATCTACTTAAACGTTGTTTCTTTTTATCTTTAAGCAAACATAGCTTGGTACAGAAACTTTCCAAAAATGAATCTTAAAGACGGTATTAAACCTTAAAATATCGCGACTCGACGCTTTTCAAGTACAAAGTCGTACTAAGGTTTTCGGTATTTTCTTGTCGTATTAGAGGAAAACCGTGTTATAGGATGCCGTGTCGCAGGATGGTTTCCACAATTTATGAATCGTGTTACAGCGAAACCGTGTTATAGGAGGGCTATCTGTAGTGAGCGTGCTCGAAAACTGAAATTTTTTGCGAGTCGATGAATTTATCTTTCAGGTCCATCAATTACACCCAGAAATGTGCGTGCGTGGGTTCGCAAGCGCGCATATCGATCAATCGACGGCCTAAACATAGATCTGGCATCGCGAACGACGAGGGCACGTCCCGATATAATAGATCGCATGAATATTCAGGTATTGCTGCGCTCACGTTTGCACTTGTCTCGTCCTTTGCCGCTATTTCGGGCGAGTCAAGCTACTCCTTATCTTCGTCGGTCCTCGAAACCGGCGCTACATCGTGATTCACGAATGTTATTATATCACTTACTAGAAAAATTACCCGGCGTTGCTCGGGTGAAGCATGCGGTGCTTTTTATATGTATTTTGCAATTTCAAGCGGTAGTAATTTGAAATCAACGGTGTTTATGACTCGACACATGCATTATAGGTTTTTTTCCTATTAATTTTCGTTTAGTAGTGAATAATGGAATAGTAACTGTCATTCATTATTGTTTGTGTAAATATTTAACTTCCGTTACATTAGTCAAGGCATATTTCGGTTGTTCCACAGACGTGTATGGTTGTGGCCGAAAATTCTGCTGTTTTGTAATTCTGCTATGTAATCATCGCGTTTACCATCGAGGCTATAGTATTTAGATTTATAGCCTTTTCTCTACCTGCATTATTTATTGCACTTTTCTCTCGTCGGCCGATGTGGTAAAATTTTATTGCCCTTGTCCCTTTAGTGGTCTATCAGTGGCTATGCTCTAAAGAAAAGGCCTATGGCGTCTTACTTTTAGACCGTGTTCGGTGGCATTTCTTCTTTATATGCAAAGCTCGTACACATGTATATCCAACCCAAATGTAGATACGTACATGCATACATGTAAATACGCTTACATACATCTACATAAACAAACATGTGTGTAAGCGTCACCGTAGAGAAAGAGGGAGGACACACATATAAGGTGGTCGATGTATGTTCAGAGGCCAGATATGTTCAGTTAATTGAGTGACGACTGTTACCACTCCATAGAGGACTGCGGCGTTATTTGGAAGTTCGCTAGTGTTTTGCACCCGAGACGACGGCAAGGGGTCTGACACCTTACTGCTGGGTCGCGAAGGGATGCATAGTTTATTATGATGAGCCGGATACGTGGCTGACGGACCGACGGTATCGATGCCTCTTTGTCCGCGCGGCGAGTTAACGGTTCGTGGAAAAGGATCCGGCCACGGAGTGGGAAACGTCTTTTAGACGCCCAGATAAGAGGGCTTTAGCAACAGGCATGGAAATTACACCAGAAACTCTTACGCGAACGAACACCATATCGATAACTTTCAGACATGTGTATCTCGCCTTTGTAGTATTTTCGGGTGTTCAAGTTTAGACGTAAATAGAAGATTTATCAGGCGTTGCCTGGGCATCGTACGCAGTGCGTCATGTAAATATATTTTAATTATAAGCGACAAAATTGATCCGGACAACGTTTTTCAGTCGGTACGTCTACAGTGCGGCATTTTTATATAGAGCGGACCCTGAGTTAGCCTTTCCGCGGTGTAGCAACGTTCCACATCACCCATGAGGTCTTGCTATTGGATGCGTTATATATTTTTTTTGGCATGGTGATTTCCCCAGTAGGCTACATATCCATGACAATACTAATCCAATTACCGAATTGAAGTATGGATCGGATTATTCTAGATGTTTCAATTTCACAAATGGCGATTATTATTTTACTCCTTCAGACAGATCGACATACTAAAGCAACTTCTTGATTGCAGTATGAATCGGATAATTCTGCATGTTTTAAGTTCCACAAACCGCGATTATTATTTTACTGTTCCAGACAGATCGACATACTAATGCAACTACTTGATTTAAGTATGGATCGGATTATTCTGGATATTTAAATTTCACAAATGGCGATTATTATTTTACTCCTTCAGACAGATCGACATACTAATGCAACTACTTGATTGCAGTATGGATCGAATTATTCTGGATGTTTAAGTTTCACAAATCGCGATTATTATTTTACTATTCCAGACAGATCAACATACTAATGCAACTATCTGGTCGAAGTATGGATCTGATTATTCTGGATGTTTAAAATTCACAAATCGCATGTAAAATAATGTCACGTTTTTCAAATTCTTGTCCTACTATTACAACAGCCACTTCATCGTGAACGGGCACATTAAAACAACCTCTGTGCGTATTAGGTGGCCTATTATCTGCATGAATGACAACTTTGAAATTATTATCCGAATTATGAATTTCATTTTCCAACGTGGTTTTAAAACTTCTAATATACTTATTTTCAGAATGCAACATTTCTTGCAACTCCGTAACAATATTTTGATCCAAATTGGGAAAGTTTTTGCACCTCAAATTGGCTTCGACTGCATTGTCTCCGACAAAATACAGTTGGAGAAATTTGGGTTCCTCAGCAGAATTTTCGGGTAAAATGGAACCAGCTAAAAATCTCCGGGTCCTCCCCTGTGCCCGCGGCGCCCATCGTCACGTCGCGCATCGCGCCCGGAGCGTCTTCGAGCGCGCCATGCGCTGCGCTCTCTTGTTTTTGCCGCCGGCCGCTCGCGTCTCCTTACAATATTGGGAAGTGGGCGATCAATTTGGGTATTTTTGTTGATTTTTTTAACAATGAAGGAGTCAACTTTTCCAACTTCCAAAAACGGTTTTGGATACATTAGTGAAAAGACTATGAATAGAGATCAAATTTAAATCGCCGACGTTGCAAAATGTAAAAAAAATAATTGTTTAAACAATTAGCAATAAACTTTTACAACGTTTCATAATTATTTTGGTATGTCGGGAGCAAGTCCAAAAGAATGCCGTAAGAACGAAATCTCTAGCAGGTCGGGAAGTGGGAGATCTTTTTTGCTATTTTTGTTAATTGTTTGTTTAACAATGAAGGAGTCAACTTTTCCAACTTCTAAAAACGGTTTTGGATTCATTAGTGAAAAGACTACGAATAGAGATCAAATTTAAATCGCTGATGCTGCAAACTGTAAAAAAAATAATTGTTTAAACAATTAGCAATAAACTTTTACAACGTTTCATAATTATTTTGGTATGTCGGGAGCAAGTCCAAAAGAATGCCGTAAGAACGAAATCTCTAGCATGTCGGGAAGTGGGAGATCTTTTTGGCCATTTTCGTTAATTGTTTGTTTAACAATGAAGGAGTCAACTTTTCCAACTTCTAAAAACGGTTTTGGATTCATTAGTGAAAAGACTATGAATAGAGATCAAACTTAAATCGCTGATGCTGCAAACTGTAAAAAAAATAATTGTTTAAACAATTAGCAATAAACTTTTACAATGTTTCATAATTATTTTGGTATGTCGGGAGCAAGTCCAAAAGAATGCCGTAAGAACGAAATCTCTAGCATGTCGGGAAGTGGGAGATCTTTTTTGCTATTTTCGTTAATTGTTTGTTTAACAATGAAGGAGTCAACTTTTCCAACTTCTAAAAACGGTTTTGGATTCATTAGTGAAAAGACTATGAATAGAGATCAAACTTAAATCGCTGATGCTGCAAACTGTAAAAAAAATAAATGTTTAAACAATTAGCAATAAACTTTTACAATGTTTCATAATTATTTTGGTATGTCGGGAGCAAGTCCAAAAGAATGCCGTAAGAACGAAATCTCTAGCATGTCGGGAAGTGGGAGATCTTTTTTGCTATTTTCGTTAATTGTTTGTTTAACAATGAAGGAGTCAACTTTTCCAACTTCTAAAAACGGTTTTGGATTCATTAGTGAAAAGACTACGAATAGAGATCAAATTTAAATCGCCGACGTTGCAAACTGTAAAAAAAATAATTGTTTAAACAATTAGCAATAAACTTTTACAATGTTTCATAATTATTTTGGTATGTCGGGAGCAAGTCCAAAAGAATGCCGTAAGAACAAAATCTCTAGCATGTCGGGAAGTGGGAGATCTTTTTTGCTATTTTCGTTAATTGTTTGTTTAACAATGAAGGAGTCAACTTTTCCAACTTCTAAAAACGGTTTTGGATTCATTAGTGAAAAGACTATGAATAGAGATCAAACTTAAATCGCTGATGCTGCAAACTGTAAAAAAAATAATTGTTTAAACAATTAGCAATAAACTTTTACAATGTTTCATAATTATTTTGGTATGTCGGGAGCAAGTCCAAAAGAATGCCGTAAGAACGAAATCTCTAGCATGTCGGGAAGTGGGAGATCTTTTTTGCTATTTTCGTTAATTGTTTGTTTAACAATGAAGGAGTCAACTTTTCCAACTTCTAAAAACGGTTTTGGATTCATTAGTGAAAAGACTATGAATAGAGATCAAATTTAAATCGCTGATGCTGCAAACTGTAAAAAAAAAAATTGTTTAAACAATTAGCAATAAACTTTTACAACGTTTCATAATTATTTTGGTATGTCGGGAGCAAGTCCAAAAGAATGCCGTAAGAACGAAATCTCTAGCATGTCGGGAAGTGGGAGATCTTTTTTGCTATTTTTGTTAATTGTTTTAACAATGAAGGAGTCAACTTTTCCAACTTCTAAAAACGGTTTTGGATTCATTAGTGAAAAGACTACGAATAGAGATCAAATTTAAATCGCTGATGCTGCAAAATGTAAAAAAAATATTTGTTTAAACAATTAGCAATAAACTTTTACAATGTTTCATAATTATTTTGGTATGTCGGGAGCAAGTCCAAAAGAATGCCGTAAGAACGAAATCTCTAGCATGTCGGGAAGTGGGAGATCTTTTTTGCTATTTTTGTTAATTGTTTTAACAATGAAGGAGTCAACTTTTCCAACTTCTAAAAACGGTTTTGGATTCATTAGTGAAAAGACTACGAATAGAGATCAAATTTAAATCGCTGATGCTGCAAACTGTAAAAAAAATAATTGTTTAAACAATTAGCAATAAACTTTTACAACGTTTCATAATTATTTTGGTATGTCGGGAGCAAGTCCAAAAGAATGCCGTAAGAACGAAATCTCTAGCATGTCGGGAAGTGGGAGATCTTTTTGGCCATTTTCGTTAATTGTTTGTTTAACAATGAAGGAGTCAACTTTTTCAACTTTTTCGAACTTTCCGTTTTGTTTGAAGAGAAGAGCTAGTAGGGGACTAAATTTCAAGTCGCTAGCACTTGTGGAAGTACCAAATCTCGAACATCCGGTAATTAAATTTTGCCGTTCCGACGATGTTTAAACTAATTAGGAGTAAACTTTTGGAACTTTTTGGACCGGTTCGGTTAGTTTGAAAGCAAGATCTCGCTGATAAAAAAAAAATTAAGTCGCTAGCCCATCGGGAAGTGGTCTAACCGAATTTCCGGACATTTCACACTTATATATTTATAGATTTACAAGCGAACAAATCGCGCACGTTACGAAACATTGAGATAAACTGGCTGCAACGATCCGCGATGTACGTAACTGGTTGATTAGTGCCGATCAATACGCGCGCATGTATTTTAACGCGTTGTCAAGCTTTCAGGAACGTTCGATAGGCGTACGGAAGATAATCGTATCATCGATTTCGAGTACCGATCCGTCGCCGAATCGAATCGGGCGCGCAATACTTCCCCACTCCCCCCCTTACCGTCATCCGCATTCCTTGGCGAAATCTGATTGACAATAGGAAGCGTAGCCAGTTCGACAGTTGCAGTATCGCGTTCTCGCGTGATCGGGTACGAAAATTGCGCAGTCAAAGTGGCGGGTCTCTATTTTCGGTCGCGGTGCTTAAATATAAAGTAGGGGCGGGCTGCGTTTTCTTACGCGACGCTTCTCTCTCTTTCTCTCTTTCTCTCTTTCCCTCTTGAGAGAGACACGTCACGCCCTTGGAGCGATTCCAATTGTCTAAATTCAAAGGTACGCACGCACGCGGAGCGTAACGCTTTGCGGCGGGACGAAAGGAGACGGGCGCCGAGTCATTCCACTTGTCGCGAAGCTCGAAATAGGTAAGCCTCCACTCCGAATTCACGGGCGTGTCGTGCATTAGTCACGTTACGGGGGCTGTCTATCGTCTGACGCGGTAACGATTCAAATTCTCGGCCAAGATCGACATTCCATAATCCAGGCTGGTCCTAATGGGCCGCGGTTGAAAAGTACAACAGAAATTTCGAATAATTTAACGGTCGAAGACCAAAGATGACTAAATGTTGAACTCTCAATAGTTCGAGAAGAATGGCAATTTTTTTTTTAGAATTCTACTTGTCCGACGCTCAAAATAGGTAAGCCTCCACTCCGAATTCACGGGCGTGTCGTGCATTAGTCACGTTACGGGGGCTGTCTATCGTCTGACGCGGTAACGATTCAAATTCTCGGCCAAGATCGACATTCCATAATCCAGGCTGGTCCTAGTGGGCCGCGGTTGAAAAGTACAACAGAAATTTCGAATAATTTAACGGTCGAAGACCGAAGATGACTGAATGTTGAACTCTCAATAGTTTGACAAGAATGGCAATTTTTTTTTTGGAGAATTCTACTTGTCCGATGCTCGAAATAGAGAAGCCTCCACTCCGAATTGGCCACGGTTGAAAACTAAGACAGATATTCCTAATAATTTATGAGTTAAAAGCCGTGTAATTGGACCAAAAGTGACAGAATGCTGAGCTCTCAATAATTTCAGAGGAATGGCAATTTTGTCGGAGATGAATATGTTTGTTTTACCGAACGATTGACTCTCGGAGCAATCGGTTTTCTCAGTTGAAGCTGAATACGAGACTATGACTGGCCAGCAATGTTGGCCGCCGTTTATCTGACGGCCGATTAAAGCACTTTAGCTTTCATTAGCGCCCCGCAGAACTGCAAATCACCCCGATACAATTGCGGATAACCATGTCATAGGTTATTCGTATTTACACGCATAACGCATAACGGGCGGATCGCCGGCTCTGGTTCAAGCGAGTGCGAAGATTCAGGATTCGAGACCGTTCTCTGCCGAGAGTAACCGAACATTATCGTCCCTGTTGTTCTAGTCCTGCGTGTCATAAACATGACCAAACATATAGACATACGTCGAAGCCGGTCTTTGCCAAAGCGAGAGAGCTTTGCTCGACAATGCAACGATATAGTAAAAGTCACGAGCCTCCGCAAGGTGACACCGATTAGAGGCCGTATCATCGAATATCGCACGCTACCGACCAACAAACAGAAGTCACGCTATGCCGAAAGTCGATATCGAACAGGCACGCCGCATGAATTATTTAACACATTTTCTTATTACACGCATCCTCTCTGTTCTACATTTCAATCGCCGCGTCCGATACGCCGACCCGTCGAGATTTAGCATTTCAATTACGGCGCACGTATCAGCGATATGAAATTTTGTCGCCGCGAGAACGCGAGTGTCAAAGCTCGAATTCTCGGATGGCAAGGGACGAAGGACACTGTTAGAAGTTCCGATTGCACGTATCGTGAACGCGGTAGACGGTTCTCTCAGTTTTGCATTTAATAATCGTTGTAGACTAATCGAATGTAACCAGGGCGAACAGAAGAAATCCGCCTATTAGTTCGCATTGGCGCGTGTCGGTTCACTTGATTTCAAAACTTCGCTCGTAACGTATTTTTTTTTGTCCTCTCGCGTATCGTCCGCGATTACGATGCCAGGGACGAGTTCGATCCGTTGGTCTCTATTTTCTTCGGCTCCGTTACGTAAAGCGTCGCCCGACGTTAATAAGGGGATGGACTATGAATAGCTAACGGACGCATCCTACTCACTCCTTGCCCGACCTCGACGAAAAGTTGAACGAAAGAATCCCCGACCTACGATAATCCCGATGGCAGTTCGCCGGACAAAAAAAAAAAAGAATGATCGTTGTCCAGCTCGAGAGAGTGAGATCGTACATTTTTGCCCGGACAATTGTGTCGAGACGGAGTCGGCGATTTAATTAGCGCCACCCTCGTTAACCCCGAGCCTTTCTTTCCGTCGGATGTTATCACGGGGGTAGAGATAAAAGCGGCGGCGCGAGTTTTCTCGAACGAAAGAATAGCCTTGTTTGCGGCGGACGCTGGAAAATTTGGCGGATCTCGCTGTCGGATATAAATTTGCGGGATACCGTTCGGGGGTTGGGGAGCTGCTCATTTTCTGAAGCGATAAAGCTTGTCAGGAGGAAATAATCGAAATGATACGCGAGAAAAATTTGTAACAAATTAATTACAGACTCTAATTTGTCTGTTTCCGTAATCGCTCTATATTAATATCGTCAATTGAATTTTGAAATTTATATAATGATGCTGTTACACAACCTTTTGCACATATATACAACTTATCTGGCAACAAATTTTAAGAAATAAATTTGGCAGGTGGGTTAAATCGAGTCTTAACCAATATCCGAAAAAGGTCCCATTTTTCGAACACATATTCATATAATCGTTTTCTCTTTACGACTGCAACTAAATATACACTTAATTAAATTCTTTTCTGTATTTCCGAATTGTAGCGAGTAATGGGTTAACAGGAAATCACGCATTACAATGACAATATCAGCCGACGCGTTCGTAATTACGGATGCGTCCCGACTTCCCGCTTTGGCGAAAGAAATTGTTTTGTCGACTGGAATCGATTCGCTTAACACCGACCTTGTCCCTGGTCACGTGTCGGGTGATATTTTTGGATCTCTAACGCGATCCGCTTTCGAATCGGGCACCGGGTATTTAATAAGTAATCGCTCGAAACTGGCTTGAGGCCGCCGCCGCCGCGTAACATCACGCGTCCGACGCATGATCGCCGAGTGAAAAATGTTGGCCGGGTTAGGCTCGCGGCAGAAAACGGAAGAATTTTCGGCGAACCGGTCCCCGGCTCGACGCGTGACTCGAGACTGTCTTTTTAAATCGCTCCCAGGCGAGCGCGACCGGTCGGACGGATTTGCATATGCCGCATACTCGCCTCGGTACATAACGATAACCGCACACTCGAGTCGTACAACCTGGCGATTCATGCTTACTTCACTCACATTTTCAAGTGGATCGCCACACGTTTTTCGTCGCATCGACTGTGAAAAGCCGAAAACCGATTTGCAATTAACCCCTTAACGCGCACACTCGAGATAATTCGAGCGGCGTTGCATTCGATGCTGCTATAATTTTTCACGCTCGAGTATAATCGAGAATTGAAAATAAGAATGTGAAAGTTAAGAAAAAAAATCGTTTTCTTGATACTTATCATTTACATAGGATTGTAAGCTGTAATACGTTATTATTTCAAAGAAGCCGTGCATTAAGGGGTTAAGTCGATAATTCTGACACTTAACGTGCGAACAATCGCCACAGTTTACAACCATTTCGTGAGCTGAAAATTGAGAGTGACAGGTGAAAGAAGGAAATTGAATGAAAAATCCCAATTTCTTTCCCCCGCGCGCGCTCTAGAATCCAATCTCTAGCTGGCTCGAATCAGACAGCTATCGCTGCCAGCACGGAAAACATATGTTCATGGAAAATTATAGCGACGACACTTATTAGCCCGTCGTAAGAGCATCGGCATGCGAAAGGGGGCGATTAGAGGCGATAATTCAAATTGAATGGGAGAAAAAGGTCCCGGGCGTCTATCGGCGTCCGCGGGCGTCCGCGGGCGTGGAAGGAGAGGACGTCGGTCGTCCCTATCGGGAACACGGGCCAAGCACGTGTAGTCTCGGGCCATATGCCGATCGAGACCGTAGAGTTTGTCCGCCTTTCCTCTCCTCCGGCAGAGTTGCCGACGTTGGCGAACCGTGTCGCCAGTCAATATGCCTCCGTTCTCGCGGCCGACAGACTTTTTCGCTTCCAGGCGCCGCCAAGAGAGAGAGAGAGAGGGAGAGAGAAACCGAGAATCCTCCGGGGCGAACCCTTATCGCTCTCGGGGAGTTTCTCGCCGGAGCAGCAGCCCTGATAACCGACATACCGCCGAGCACATCGACGCACATCGACGCACATCGACGCACATCGACGCATGTCGGCAGACATCGCCGGCGCACCACTAACACTACGATACTAATGCCGGAGGATCTCAGTCAGAGACTGCACTTTTCATTTGGAGAATGGATCGGTTATATTTTGAAAAAATGAATTAAGGACCCGACTATTCACTTGGAGAACGAATCAATTATGTTTGGAAAAGTGAATCGAAGACTGCAAATTTCAGTACGAGAACGGATCGATTGAAAAAGTAATCGCTATTATGTTTGGAAAAGTAAATCGGAGACTGTACTTTTCACTCGGAGAACGGATCGATTGAAAAAGTAATCGTTATTATGTTTGGAAAAGGAAAATCGAAGACTGCATATTTCGCTTGGAGAATCGATTATGTCTGAAAAAGTAATCGTTATGTTTGGGAAAGTAAATCAAAGACTGCGCTTCTCAGTTAGAGAACGGGTCGATTGGAGAAGTAACGGCTATTATGTTTGGGAAAATAAATCGAAGACTGCACTTTTCAATCGGAGAATGGATCGATTAGAAAAGTAATCGTTATTATGTTTGGCAAAGTAAATCGAAGACTACTTTTCACTCAGGGAACGGATCGATTATGTTTGAAGAAGTAAATCAAAGACTACCCTTTCAGTTGGAGGACGAATCGATTGTCTGAAAAAGTAATACTTACAGGACTGCACTTTTGACTTGGGGAAGGGATCGATCGAGAAAGTAATCGTTCGGAATATTCGGTGGGTACGTCGGCTCGATTTGTTGCATTACGGAGTATGAAATGCTGAAAGATGAACATTGTTTACGGCTTCTTAATGAAACCGCATTGCAGGACGACGCGAGACAGTCGGTAGACATATCCGATTATGCAAGTGGCGCGATGCGGTCTGTTCTCTCGTGATGTGGGCGCGTACGTGCAAGGGAAAGAAGGCAGTTTATGTCGGCTTCTCTGCGTCTGCGTACATACGTTGCCGTTCGTGTGCGGTTGTCGCTGGTTGTGTGTGGCGCTTCGTATGTGCTTGTCAGGGGGCACGCGGTCAGAGAGTGCGTTCATTAATTATTACCACAAGTGTCTTATTCTCGTCCATCTGAACTTTTCCAGGATCTCGCTTCTGGATAAGAATAAACTTGTCGATGCCAAGCTAAATAATATATATTCCGTGTACGACAAAGATTTGAGTCGTTCAAGAATGCAAAGCATGTACAAAAATTCATACTGAGTGTATACGGGAATAAATGAATAGGTATAAAGTGGTTATAGAACATTGCTTGCGACCACCTTTCAGGCCGTGTTAAAATCTATGGGATAGGGTAGTTAAAAATCGAATACAAGACAAAAAATGTTTTCCCGTTTTTTCGCCATTTTAAATGTTCTATCACGATAAATAGGTTCAAATGATAGCAAAGTACCCTCAGTTGGTCCCACATTGCGGTACAAGAGCCGTACGGTAGTCAAATATGGCCCAATATAAGCCCAAAACCCGTCTTTGGCAGGTAAATGCCACAAAAAGTTAATTGGGGGGGTATTTTCTTGTTTAATACGGTCCAAGTGATGCCCCAGTACCCTATTTATGTCTCCCATTACGATACAATACCAATAAGACAGTCAGAGAAAGCTCAATATATGACCAAAACCCCTCATTGTCACGTAAATGTCATAAAAAGTCGATAGTATCAGTATGTGTTTGTCTAATGTGGTGTAAGTGACGTCCAACTACTGTACATAGGTCTCTTATTGCGATACAAAACCGATAAGACAGTCAGAGAACGTTAAATATCTGACCGAAACTCGCCATTGTCACGTAAATGCCACAAAAAGTTGATAGTGTAGGTAATTTTCTATTTAATGAGGTTCACGTGATGCCCCGAGACCATATGTAGCTCTCTCTCGTTGCGATACAAAAGCAATAAGACAGTCACAGGTGGTTCAATACATGGCCAAAAGTCGCCTTTGGCCACTAAGTGGCTTAAAAATACCAAAAAGCTACCCAAATAACCATAAATTAACGTAGAAATCAATAAAGAAATGCCGACAAAGTCGAGAAAGTGTCATACAGTAAGAATACGTAGCCCAGACATTCGTTTTATCATTCCTCAATATAATACAGCAGCGATAAGCGAATCAGAAAGCATTTAATATACGACCAAAATCAACTTCAGCAAGCTGCCAATGAAAACAAAGTCAAAAAACACTGGAAAAACTGATGCATCCTGATTAGAGAAGCGCTCCATATTCAGCGGAAATTAAGCAAAATCTATTGGAATCTGTCCAAAACGTCAATGAACATTTCAATTGTTCACATATTTTCGATTACACGTCGAAGATCTAACGCTATGCCAATAATTCCAATTACTATCTCGGGCATCGCGCATACTCCACTATTAAATCTCAATTAAAAGCAGACTCGGTTGAACTAGGACGAAAATAGTTTAGGGTTCATTATCTCGCTGATGGATTAAAGCGTCGCGAGCGCCGAATTAATATCCGACAGTCTTACGCAATTCCAATCGATATCGCGCAATTCTGCGCGAATTGCACAATAACTCTGACCACGCCTCGCCACGCGACTTCTTCCCGTTCGAAAGCGAGAAGACGGGCAACAATGAAGCGGAGAGACGCTTCTAAATTTACGCTCCGCCGATAATGGCCAGCGACGGCGCGCGTTATCGTAATTGTCTCCTGCGAAATACTGGAAATTCTGCCCGACTAGAAAGGGTCTCTCCTTGGGGGTGATAGCAATTTTTTCTCCCCCTCCCGTCCCGAGAGCGAAACTGTCGGCAGTCGATAATGTACAGTCGGGGGATATACAGGACTGCAGTGCGATTTGATAAGTCACGCTGGGCGCGTGATAACGATATCGGGACCGTTAAGGGAGGGAAGAGAAATTCGACGCCGTAAATTGGTCTTGAATTTCAAGTCAGATTAAAGAGCTGCAAGTTTTACGCAGCCATTGTTCTCGTTTGTTCGGTGCTCGAGACCGGAATCGGTGAAACGGATGTGATAGAAAAGGCGTGACTGCGAAGAAGAGGATTTCTAGGCGTGCAGCGGTGAACGTTGAGAGAATTTCGTTATGTCCAATAAGAGACACCTAATCAGATAAGAATGCGTTTTCAGCTCGGAGTGCCCTGAGCTCCCCCTTCATTGATTACGCAGACGACGTTCGATTACGTAAGCCCATTCAGGGATCACGTGCTCTGGGCCACCAAAATCGGCAGACAGATCAAACGACACGGTGATAAACTATCAAACATCTCGGTATATGTCTCTTCACATACAGGGTGCGGCATCTTGAACTTAACTGATCGACTCGTATACGAATGGTATCATCCCCAGAGAATGATGTTCAAAAATTCAAGGATAACGCCTTACGATATGCAGACTCATTTATGAACGCCGAGAGGCAGATAACTGAAAAATCCCAAAGAATTATCGCTCGCTCGACTGAAACAAATGTTAAGACCTACGATTAAACGCTATCCCCGCTGCAAATACACCTACCCGCAATCACTGCTCGAATACTCAGTCCATTATTATTCAAAGTAACAAATTGGAATTTCGTCGATACATGTCACAGAAATCGTTAAATTAAGTCAATCGTCGCTGTATTGTAAACTAACGTATAATTTGGACCGTTTACTTCGAAAATGGTATACTTAAGTCCATATTTAAAACAAAATGAGATATCATATAATTTATGATTAACATGCTACAAATGGTTTATTTATGTGATATTTAATTATTTTCTTTCCGAAAGTGGTGTAAGTCTGTATTTAAAACAAACTGAGATATCATATAATTTATGATTAACGTGCTACAAACGGTTTATTTATGTGATATTTAATTATTTTCTTTCCGAAAGTGATGTAAGTCTGTATTTAAAACAAAATGAGATATCATATAATTTATGATTAACGTGCTACAAATGGTTTATTTATGTGATATTTAATTATTTTCTTTCCGAAAGTGATGTAAGTCTGTATTTAAAACAAACTGAGATATCATATAATTGATGATAAACGTGCTACAAACGGTTTGTTTATGTGATATTTAATTTTTGTTTTAAGCGAACTTACACCACTATCAAAATGAACGGTCCATTCGTCGGAAAATGCTGGTCGGTGCTTTTCCCGAAAGTGGCCTCGTACATTTTCCGAGGCCGCTTTCTCCGGAAGCGAAGGAAGGCGAGCGCGTATGAATTAACAGACTCCCGTCTTAAAAGGGATGACTGACCGTCGAGCACGCGTGCCTCGTGCCCCCGCACATGTACCTACACACGGAGCGAAACACGTGCAGGCGTGCACACGCACCGTCGGGGAAAATGAATTCTAAACGCCGGCCCGACGCATTCTAGAAGTCCTGCTCAAGCCGGTTATTCAAGAGGAAATCTCCGACGCCTGTCGATCGACGAACATAACGGACGGACCATTTTCACTTCTGGGATACGATAATGGTTCACGGTTATTACGAACTCGTAATCGTAATAACCGACATTTAACCGTCCGACGATCGTAAATAGACGAATTAACAAAAAAAATCGACGCCCACCGACTGAATTATTTATAGGACGCACGAATATTCGAACGGGAGACAAAATCAGGCGGGGGGGGGGGGGGGGGGGGATAGGAGTGGCGAGACGTAGAATTTTTGGATCGACCGCCCTCCAAGCACTTTTAAAGTGGACGCTAACAACGTTTTATGGGCTAGTCGCTATTATTACGAACGAAAATTCTGGCGTTCGAAAGCGGAACCCTTGCCAATGGCAACTTTTACCCTGCTTTCGCACACGGTGCGCGGTTGGATGATCTACAAAATTTCTCGGCAGGTCTAGGTAATTTTAGTAGAATCTCTTTGTTACCGAGGGGACAGACTTATTTCTATCTGGTCGAAACTCTGCAACGCTTACATTGTACCGCATCGTAGGAAATAGTATTGATCTTGGGAACCAGTTTACATCTCCCGTTTAAAGCGAACCCTTGAATTAAGTCGCCCGATCGTGTGATTCAAAATTTCCCAATCGACTCGAGGAAAAAAGTCGTCTCGCATCGGAGCCATTCGGACGCCGACGAAGACAATGAAAAATAGCGCGATCCGTCTGGTTCGGGGGAGTCAGTTAGGGGTGGGAGGATTTTTATCAGGACAACTTAAAGGCAACTCGGCTAAAATTAGCCAACCATGGTCGTCGCTCATTGAAGGCGAGCAACGAGAGATATTTATTTACGTTTCCGTTGTCACGAGGTCAAGCAGCTCGTCCGATCGTTCCCTCCTTCGACTCGATTTCTCCCCCCCCCCCCCCTCCCTCCCACCCCCTTCAATAAATCGGCTTCGATTAAGTCAACGGCACGCTCTCGTGTCATTTAACTCGTCGTCCGTTTTCCCTTATTGTAGGCAGATAACGCCGATAACTGGAGCACGTGCGCCGTTTCTATGTTACGGAAGATCAATTAGCGAATTGATGAGTGCCGCCTAATTGGCTCAAACCGGAGTGTCAAGTCGTTCATAGGTGTTAGAATCCGACCGGCGAGATAAAAATTGAACGTGCCGATCGGTCATATTCAAGGAAAAGTCTTAAACATAGTCAAACTGATAGAGCCCCCTTATCCGCCCGCATTCTCATTTAATTTCAATCAACCTCTCCTATTTCATCCTATCCGGGCCAAGCGGCAATCTGTCATTTTAAGACGTGGAAGTTTATCTCCGTTAGGTTCTAATTATTTGAGTGTGTCAGCGATAAATTGTCATCCGCCGTTTTACGACTGACCTAAAGTACGTGAGTTATAAGCTGGCAGTTAATTCGCGCCTTAACATTCTTTGATCGATCAGAGTGAAAGAAGCCACCCAGCCGAAAATTGACGGCGTCAGACGCGATTTATCGTCATCTGCCTCGGGCGTGTACGTGTGTGTTTGTAAACAAAGAAAGCCTATCCTCTCTCGCCCCGCGATAATGACACCGGCAACAATAACGCGCGCCATATCAGAAAAATTGTAAATACACCTTCTTATCCGGCGTCGGGCCGCCAAACGGTGCGATTTTGCAGTATCTAAGAAGGCGTGCGCGTATTTACGTTCGTTGCACCCATTCGCGAGAACAGAAGTCGATCGATAGATCGTAATTCGAACCTTCCC
Organism: Anoplius nigerrimus; assembly: GCA_914767735.1. Taxonomy (NCBI): domain Eukaryota; kingdom Metazoa; phylum Arthropoda; class Insecta; order Hymenoptera; family Pompilidae; genus Anoplius; species Anoplius nigerrimus. The sequence goes on from OU612091.1 coordinate 6,884,853, forward strand.
CATTGACACTTTTCGCGATCATTCACAGATCCCAAAATTCCCCTCCACCACCCAAGCTGTCAAGGCACGCATGCTAAATCATTCCAACTAAATATTCATACCGATTCAGTGAGCGCACACCTTTCAAGTACAAAATAATTAATAATACAAGTCGTCCTCGACTGCCGTAAAAAAAGAAAAAAGAAAAAAATATATTATCCACTTACAAATTTTCTGCCTTGAGAAACGAGCCTTCTTCCACCTTCCCCGTCTTCTCTCAAATATCACAGGTCGTCTCTCGTGGGCTGGTTGGGTCCTGGTCCCGGCCTGCCAATTGCGGGCGAACGGCTTTACACGTGTGTTTCCCGACGTGAATGGAAAATTTCGGCCGCGCACTCGACTGACTCGCGTCCCTGCCCGTGGGTCCAAACTGACCGGTCTCCCTTACGAAGTTCGCGGAAATCGTTCACGAGTGAGGTACGAGCAAACCTCGATCGCAGAACGCGCGACCTGCCCCCTTCCTCGTTCGCTGCGCGTTTCTGCGCTTCTGAGGCCTTCCGATTCTCGGCTCGGTATCGGCCATTTTCCTCCCACTCCTTGGCTCGTCTCTCCCCACCTTCTGGCTCGATACGCCGCACTCGTCCACGGCCACGCATGTCTCCTTCCCACTCGCACGCCCCTTCGATACCGGCAGCAGTCTGCCTACCCTCCCACGCGCTTTCTCCGCTTCCTTCTCGCACCGCCGTCGCGACGCTACTCTCGCCGAATGCGGCTGATATAGACGGAGTTCGTTCTATTCCTAGACACGCCGGTATTAATGCATTACCCTTGCACTTTGGGATGGGCGCGAACTTATTGTAACGGTGCGAAACTCTTCAGTGGGGAATTACTCCATTATTTCTCTGCTTTATGAGTCTGTCGTGTTATACGGAGGTATTTCTCGAATCAATTTTGGACGGTAGAGCGTTGGTACGGAGTCCTATCTAAATACAGAATTGCAGTCCTCTTCGTCGCATTCGTCTTACTCAACAATGTGTTTCTGTCCTTCTCCCTCGTGAGGACATTTCGTCTCGGCCCAAATGCGTCTAGCCTAGCCCCATTCCGCACCTGTCTCCCCGCGAGTCGAAAATCCTATTCTCTATCTCCCACGCCATCTCACGCGACGCCAGTCGTCTCCACGCTCTATCGTCTTATTCTATATCCGTCTCGTTCATACTTTGTCGTCTTATTCCAGGCCGGCCGTCCTCCTCGGCCTCATCCTCTCGCTTCACTCGCCATCTCTCTCTCTCTCTCTCTATCCCCATTCCGTCGGTTGTCTCTCTCGCTCCCGTTCCCAGTTTTCTTGAGAGCCGGCGTCGTGCTCTTCACGTGATCGACGCTCGGCCACGAATCGCAGCTCGCCGTGTCCACGTGCTCCGAATACCGCCGGCATACTTGCCACCGGCCACACTCTGCCAACAGAGTTGACACTTGGCTGCCAGATAAAGAATTAAGATGTCGAGTGACGGAGAGTCGGCGGAAAGCTTGTTCTGCATAGATACCGAACAGGACAGGAAAGCAATGCGACACATGCGCGCGCTTTTGAATTTTCGCCACTCGATCCTACGACCTCCTGGCGGTCTGACCCTCCGCATCCTACTTCCCTGCGACCTTAGGACTCGCCTTGTAACAGATGCGTGGACGCTGTAAATGCAGTGCACTCGGGGAACATCGGAGTATGTGATAGTGCACCTTGAGTGAAGCGGTAAAGGTGGCCGGTGATTTCGAAAGCGAGGACTCAAACTTCTCGGGTTTGGGTGGTTTATTCGGTCTATTCTATTCGGTGGCTGGTAGAGAGACGGGAAAGGGGATGCGGCAATTAAAGATGCACTGACATGCAATCCGAAATTCTGGAAACATGGCAATGGCATAGGATCAGCTTTGACAGAATAGAAATTGCTCGTATGTGTCCGGTTGACTGTAGAAGCAGAATTTGGGAAGAGTCCAGGTCGTACAACTTCTGGGCTAGAAAAATATTACAGGATTCGTTGGAAAAATATAAAGCGCAATTCCGAATTCCGTCAGAAACAGTACATAATCGAAATCTGATATTGGGTATCGAATTCATCGCTGATCGATATAAGAACTACGCGTATATAAGTACCTTATCGTTCTGACGAGACGCGTTCCACGTGTCTTTCACGATCTATCAGCGGCTTGATAAAGACACCAGAAGGAAACGTCGCGAATGATTACTTCTCCGCCCGTGGCCTTCCTCAATCCAAAATCGTATTAAGTATTATGTCTTCGGGCGATTTATCTATTGTGTAACGTTTCGTAGACGTCAGACAGTATGTATCAATATTGTACGTGGGCCCGATTTTATTCGCCAGACATAACCAGCGCAACGCTAAATCTATAATTAGATACGACTGTGGTCAAGAATGAGATAGGAGGTAACTTTTTCCCTGTTTAAAATAGTAATGAATACTCGATTACGATTGAGACGATATCGATGTCAGAGTAGGAGTGGCTAAGAATACAATCTATAGAATACAGTAAAGATAATTCTGATTCTATGACGACACAACAATGAAATTCTAAACAAGGCAACTCTCAAATATTCCCGTCGTTATAAATCAGCGTTTTGGACAGCGAATATGAATCAACGTTTAGTGGACCTATTCAGTGCAATACCTCACATGCTAATGACTCACGGTATTAAGGGCAAAGCCCGAAATTCTGTTTTGCCTATATGTAAAATCAGAGGTATCTGCTAATCCTGTTTACGAATATTCGAAAAGTCATAAATGACTCACGTGAAAGGTTTAACCCGGTACAATGAGAATTCGATAATGCGACAGACGCTCTACCTGCATTCCTTCCCCTCCTCAATTTTCTCAGTATCGGTCTACGAATGTGTTTTCCCTTCCAGCGCGAGAGTGTGCTTCCTCTAACGATCATGTTGTTCCCCATGCTTTCCATTATGCCGAGCGGAGTCCATTGTCGCGGCGCAAAAGATTATAAACGCCTAAAACACGATACCCTGCTCCAGCCAAGGTGAGATGAGCAAGAGAGCCTCGCATACATATATATACGTGTCTATGTAGGTCGGGTATCCTTGACGCGTTCTAAGTGCAGTTTATCCGGCGAATTCTTTATCTGGATCACAGAGTCCAGCGCAAGTTTTGAAAGATTTTCCATTCCGATCGTAGCTTCAATTACTTGCCTATCTTGCGGCTTCTTTTATGTGCCTCTGCTTTTCAGCGTAAACTTGACACGACTGACTCGATCTAACGTTCAATATCGCTAAGTTCTGAAAGATGAAAAATATCTACAGACAAACACACACATGGAAATGAACGATGGAATTAAAGTGAAATGTGTATCTTAACTAACGACACCAGGACAGGACAAATGAAAGATTCAAGAGTTCGGTGCAACAACGGCGGGAATCATTGTTCATTGTTTTTTTTTTCCATTAATCGTAAGTCTCTTATTCTCTTACAATCTGGATAGTACGACAGGCGTAATATCCCTTACCACAAAACTAAGGAATCGTTACTTCAATTATTACAGCGTTTATTACTTATGTTTAGTTAAACATTAGTTTTTTATGTACCTACTTTTGGAAGGATCCAAAACACACGATCGGTGCGACCCCCTTATAAAACAATCAGTCACTTTACAAGACCCATGCGCGAAACGGCGGGGGCCGGGAAGAAAAGATTGCGAAAGATTGCGTGTCTCGATTATAAACAGAACTTAACGACTACGAATGAAAGTAATCACCGTCACCTAAAGTAGCTCGTTTACATATGCCGCGCGAGCTTGATGTCAAAAATATCTCCTCTCACCCGTTCCTAAAATGTATGTCGTTATTTGCTTACCGTTTAAAAAGTAAGGACACATGCGTACAAGCTAAGCAAAGTTCAGTTTCTTTTATTTCCTTCTGCGCTATCCCGCGAGAGATCGACATGTAGCCTTTCAAAAATGTCTCCACTCCCGGAGAAAACGTATCTGGCATCGCCTGAAACCGCAAACCACAACTCGCAAACCTCTCATACCTGACGAAGATAATTATGAGATCGATAAAATGTTCCGCTTCGAATGGAAAATTAAAAGGAGCGCATGATCAACGATGGGAGCGTGAACATTTTTGAGCATCCTGTGTTCAACGGAAAGAACAAAGAAAATATAACAATCCGTTTAACTAAGAGCTGGAAGTTTAACGCATCGACGCCTCTGCTCTTCGTTATAAAGTAAATGTATGTACAGCGATTTGAAAACCTTCTATCAGAATATAGGAACCCTGTTGTTGAAGTTTGACAAAATATTATTGATGCGTGAATATATATATCTACATCGGAGCATATATGTTTGAACGTTTATTGACATACATGTCATAGGAAAAGATTATACGAAATAAAATTGTCAAGTCTGGATTCGCAATTAAAATGTTGAATAGAAACTTCCACGGACTATGACAAACGTATCGACAGTAAGCGTAATTTGGGATATGATTGATCAAAATATTTTCCTCATGACATATACGTATGTATATATTTATACGTAGGATAGTGAATGTCGAATGTCCCAAAAATTTGTCGAGTGCCCCCTGAAAATAACGGAAAACATAAGGAAAATCGTGCACACCCCATCTCGCTTGCGATCTTCCGAATTTCGTCGCAATTATCTTCAAAGACAGCCAGCTTCTCCTTTGGAACTTCCTATCCTATTTACGAGGATGTTTAATACGAATATATTGTATCGCAGTTAATACTGACACACATTACTTGACATACACTACACCTTTTTTTTTGTGTTGCTTGCACGACGCAATAGTTCGATCGAATACGCACTACGAGTCCGTAACTGACTTATATACACCACAGTCCAGCCACCGAAAAACCTCTGCCATTTTAGAATGACTAACGGTCATCGGGCCGAACTTTATCACGGCTAAATGCTTAAAATTACTCACCCTACGAATTCCTTCGGCTGAAGCGCTTCGGACGATTATCTCAAATAACGAATCCGCAACGAGGGACGAAGATCTGACTAAAGGAACGAGGATGCGAACTTTCATAAAGCTAAACATCCATCATTCGAACCAAAATCGATCGCTGCATCGAATCAGACGTTAACGTTACCAAGGAAAATGAAACGGAAGAAAATGAAAAATTGAACATTCCACCGAGGTAGAATGCGAAACGTACCGTGTCACTGTACCCTTCTCACGAAGTCAAGGTCTTCTACCTCGAAATTATCTCGATATGTATACGAGCTAGGGGAGTTTCGTGAAATTTGTTACGCGTTAAGAACGGGCACTTCGTGGGCGCCACTCGGAAGAGTCCGCGCGCTTCGTTTTCTTTCTTGTTCGCGCGTTCGGTGGAATGCTCGATTTAAGACAGGGCACCGCATGTTCTTGGCTTCTGACAACAGCAGAGACTTCTCAATCTTGCCGCGGGGCCTGCCTCTTCCGATCACCGTTCCTCGACACCCTCGCCGCCGCCGGATTCCTGCTGCGGCCGGGCGATCTGATACGTGATGAGGTACTCCGGATAGGCCTGCTCTCCTCTATATACAACGTATTCCGGGAAGGCCAGGCCACCCTGCGACGGCCTGCCCATCACGCTGTGATGTCCCGGCGGGGCGTGGGCCATTTTCATCGCCGAAAATTGTAGGAACGACTTACCGAGGGTCACTCGACACAGCAGCAAGTGCCTGAAAGACGGTGAAAGTCAGACTGCGTTATAAGAGATACAAACAAGTCGAGCAAAGCACTTAATGTTTTGCTACTTTTCGAAGGAAGCAGTAATAGAATGATCGCAAGGTCAACCGTTGACGCGCACACGTATAAATGGAAAAGGCCAAATAATTTCAGGGAAAATGATAGTGCTTCCTCATGGAATATTTTGTCCATATTTATGCATAAATAATTACCTGTGGCATATGTAACAGCTGCGATCCTTATGAGCAGGACAGCCGGTACCGCCGCAAATTCCGTAGACGTACTGATTACTTTTGCTGCTGTGCTCGGCAAAATAAATACCGGCACCGAACATGCCGCCTATGTACGCGTGCCGCTCGTCGAAGCCCTTCTGAACAATGGCGTTGATGAAGGGACTTCCGTGGAAGAGCATCCTTTCGTTTGCCTGCGGTACCGCCGAACTGGGTGTCGTTCTCGGTCCTGTACTCGGCGAAGCAGGTGCTGCTGCTCCAACTTCCTCGGCGACTTCCTGTCTTCTGTGGGCGTAGCGCTCCCAGAGTTTTCGATTCTGCACCTTTTGTATCTAAATACATGAATAGAAAATATCCAATTTGATACAAATTTTTATACAATTTTAATATTATTGTCAGCGGAATAAAAAAGGATTTACTACGACGAGATTGCATATTAAACAAACTGATAATTATGACAGTCACATAAGTATTACGAAAGGCAAGATTTAGAAATAAGTTAGCTCACCCTAACTATGTTGTATCGCGAAAATATTCCCCCGGAGTGTCCGTTATCCCTGTGTTGCCTAATCGTACTCTGCATCTCTTCTTCGACAGCTAAGAATTCCTTGTCCTCCGCTAGCAAATCCACAAGCAATGTTCCGGGATTGATGGATGGCTGCCATAATGTACCGGCGGCAGTGTTCAGCAGCTTGTCCATTCCCTTGATCAGCTTATGACGGTATCCATAAGCGGAAATCCCAACTTGCTTCAGGTCCTCGTGACCCATTTCGGCTAATATATCTAGCGTTATCTGTTCACGTTCGAACAATTCTAACAAATGTTCTAAACAGAGACTCTGCAGGAAACCGGCCACTGTAGTGATGTTGGAATTGGTGTGGTCCTTGCACATTTCTTTGGACTCTCGTTCGGAACAAGAATCCATAGGTGGCATTGGACTCAGACAAGAAGATGGTCTGGCTAAAGGTACGCAGAGAGTCATCGCTGCTCCTGAGGGCATGATGACTGTTTCCTGAGTCAGTGGCGGAGGCGGTGTCACAGGAACTGAAGAAGAAAATAAAATAAGTTATTTCTATGAATGTATAAATTGAATTTCATCACATGCCACCATTCTATCAGTAACATTTCAGGTTGCATAATATGGACAATAATCATAATGTACATTTCGATGTTCAGTGAAAAATATAGTAAGGCAAACATGCGTAAAATTTGCTTACCAGACACAATACTAGGAGGTCTGCTGTTAACAGTATTTCCTCCTCCACTGTTCATGCCAATGCCAATTCCAACATTGTTTCCTGACGGCACAGATGGAACAACTTGCTGTGACGCCATGGCATCCTGCAGCAAGCATCGAACGTCGTCCGCGCTCGCCAGATCGACGGGACTCTGGCCTTCCTGGTTCTTCAGGAAAGGATCAGCACCGTGGGCCAGTAGAAGAGCGCAGAGCTGCGTTCTTCCTTTTTGCGCGGCCTCGTGTAACGGCGTGAAGCCCCATTTGTCGGTCGCATTCACTACGGTGTTGTATTTAATGAGCAACGCCGCGATGTCAAGGTGACCGTAACTGGAAGCGTTGTGCAAAGGAATGAGGCCTCCTTTATCTTGAGCATTGACATCGGCACCGCGCTCCAACAAAAATTCAGCTACTTCTAAATTGTTGTAACCCGCTGAAAATGCGAGAAAACGGACGATGTGTAAACATTTTTATTTCCCGTTATTAGGGAAGCAATCAAAAGATCAATTATACAAGACAGCTGGTATTAAGGGGAAGAATGTAAAATGTTCATAGAAGGCATTAGAATTTTAGTATAATAAGATTGGTGGTGACATTGAATAAAATGTCGACGAGGGAAAAATAACTTACCAGCTAGGTGTAATGGAGTACTATTGCGACCTTGCGCGTCCCGGCAGTTAATATTGTCCTGCGTGACAAGTCTCTGAACTCTCGCCAAATTCCCTTTCTTCGCAGCGTCGAGCAAGGCGCTGTTGCCCCGCAGCAAGTCCGCGACATCCTGATCGCCATCGCGGACCAAATCCAACGGCGTGGCACCGTCCCGATTCTTCTTCGTCGCGTCGGCCCCGTGCCTCAACAACAATCGGACGATCTCGCATTTGCCCTTGGCAGCTGCCTCGTGGAGCGGAGTGAATTTCCACAAGTCGGCGACGTTCACCGAAGCACCGTGCTTCACCAATAATTCCGTTACTTCGTAATGACCGTAGGAACAGGCATTGTGAAGAGGCACTAGTCCGCTGTTGAAATTAATTTTAAAATGACTCTAATGAGACATGTGCGGTCGCGTAATTTTAGTTAACCCATTACACGCCACAATTAAAAAAATAAATAAAATAAATAAAATTAGCTGTATATTTAGAAGTTGCAGTTGTTAAAGGAAAATAATTTAAAGATGTCTCCCAAAAAGGGGACGTTGGCGGATAATGGGTTAATAAAATATATGTATAATTTATTTTGCATTCCCTTTCGGGTTCACAACTTATACGCCTCCCTCTTACAAAACAGCCTTATCCTACCTTAAACCTACCGGGTTAATTAAATATGCTTACCCTTTATCTTTGGCATGTACGTCGGCACCGTGCGCGAGGAGATACTCGACGACTGGCACTCTGTTGAAGCCCGCTGCAAAGTGCAGCGGCGTCGAGTGCCTGCCGTCCAGGTCGCGACAGTTGACAGCGTGCGGATTCGCCTGCAAGATTCTCTCCACCGCGCTGAGATCGCCGGACTTGCTCGCCTCCAGCAGCTGAGCCTCTGCGTCATCGGTTCCGCCAGGCGGATCTAAAAATAGAGGCAGACAAACTTGAACGATCGTCGTCAAACAAAAATATCAAAGAACCCCGAAACCTCAACGGGGTGTTATATTTCTGAATGGACATTTAAAATTGTTTACCCTGCAATATCTTGAGAACGTTCTCCGCGGCAACCTGAGCAGCAGTGTAGCCCTGAAGAGAGACGACAGAGGGGTCGACATTGTACGAGAGCAAAATTCTGCATGCTTGCACATTGTCCTCTCTAACGCATCTAAGCAAAAGAAGGCGAAAATTTTCACTCGCATTAGTTTCGGCCGGCGATGTTGGTCTCCAGTTTGATAAGAGGTCTTCCGCAATTTATGATATTACCTGTGCAGTGCGGTCTGACCTAAACCGTCCATGGCGTTCACGTTGGCGTTGTGCCTGAGCAGGAGGTCCATAGCGTCGTAGTGGGAATGATCGGTGGCCACGTGAAGCGGCGTGAGGAAGTCCTTGTTCTTCTCGTTTATGGCAGCGTTCTTTCTGATGAGCGTCTCGATAATCTGCTTCCTCTTCGGATAAGGCGACGCGACGGCGTAATGGAGGGGCGTGTCGCCGGTGTACGGATGCTTGAAGTTCACCACTTCCGGGCAGAGATACTTCTTTAACTTAGCCGGATCAGCCTGCCTGCAGGCGTCCAAGAGGCAGTGCCCTTTGTATTCATCTGCAATTTAGTAATTTCACGTCCTCGAAATTTCTCTCACACCTGGATAACACGTATCCGATGCAGGCGTGTGATATAAATTGCAATAGCAAGAAATATGGAAATATGGTGGGTGAATAAATCGTAATAAAGACATATCAAAAGACGTTTAACGTTTATGTATCTTGAACAGTGAGAAATAAGAGATTAAGTATTATATACGTTGACACTTACACGCTAGTCGCTCTTGCAATTCAAGCGTTGGTGCAACATCGATGGCGCTTTTGCTGTGACAATTCAATTGCGTTGGATCTGCGCCCTCGCTGAGCAACAATGAACAGACCTCTGCCCTCGACTTGCTAGCCGCTTCGTGGAGTGGAGTAAATGCCCATAAATCGCTGGCATTCACGGCGGCACCGTGCTTTAACAACGCTTCCGTTACTTCGAAGTGGCCGTACGAACAGGCGTTGTGGAGGGGTACAAGACCTCTGTTAGAAACAATATCAACAAAGAAAAACATAACAAAGGAACAATTGCAGGATGATCAAAGGCTGTTGCTTTAAGTTGATGTCAATTTCAATAAAATCAATATCACAAACTTTTCTTATACACATGAAATCAAAAGGAAACATATATACAAAATATTGAGTGGAACATGGTAGTAATATGGCTTGAATATGAGTCTCTTCTTGATACAATGTTTAAAGGGAAAATTAGTAGTCTAAGAGGACAAAAAATATACCCTTTGTCCTTCGCATGCACATCTGCTCCGTTTTGCAGAAGGATCTGCACCACTCTCGATCTGTTGTACCCAGCAGCTAAATGCAAAGGCGTTGATCTACGACCATCACTGGCGTGACAATTGACATTTAATGGGTTTAGAAGTTGTAGAAGCCTTTCTTCGTTTCCTGATCTAGCAGCTTCCAGAAGATCATCTTTTCTGTACTCTCCTGTTAGTACCGGTTTCGTAGCAGGATCTGCCAATTCTAAGGCTGTTTTTCCCTCTGTATTCCTAATATTTGCATCCGCCCCATGTTGTAACAAAGCAATACACACATCTATCTTTCCCTGTGAAATGATAGATAAACAAAAACAATCAACACAAGGTACATATTACACAAGATACAAAATATGTAGAATACAAAATCAACAAATAAAATAACTCAATCATAACACAAAAAGTATTAAACTTGGAAACACAATATACACAATAAAGATCGTAATAAAAGATGAAGAAATAATAGTTTATTCAATAAACTGAATACCTTAATAGCAGCTTCGTGCAAAGGTGTGTAATTCCAGTTATCCCTAGTGTTTGGATTTGCACCTGCTTCTAGCAACAGTCTTACAACATCTGAGTGACCAAAAGAGCAAGCATTGTGAAGCGGATGTAGACCACCGTCATCTCTGGCTTGAATCGAAGCTCCAGCGGATAACAGAAATTCTACCACATCTCTTCTTCCATATCCTAAATAAAATTCAACAAAGGCACAGAAACATATCATATTAGTTTCTTGCTAATATATTTCTTTCTTGTCAGTATTTCATCATAATAGATGTACTCATATTTCACGTAACTCTCATTGATAAAGAAACAGGTACAAAACAAAAACGAAAAACATGAATAATGTGTATTATCCTAACTATATCAACCCATTAGGAAACATTACTCATACATTGTCAAACAACAACATGGCTCCTACAACTTGACAAGAAAAAACCGTAATATCCCCCACAACAAACCGAGACCACGAAATAACCTTGCCCCAAAGCCGAACCTCCCCAAAAACCGCAAACTCCACTGCTCACCCCCGTCATTACCGTCTCACAATTAGCTCGTTGACAACCGAAAACATCGTGTTTACACACAGACCCACACACTCGCATCGCGGATTACAGCACGCGACAAATTGCCTCTTCCTGTTCTCTCTCGCGTTCGGCGAGCCGGAGCAGAAGAAGACTGGCACCTTTTTTGAGGAAGCGGCGCGCGAGCCACCCGAAATAGGTAAAATCCGCGAGTCGTCGGACCCAAATAGGACCGCGGAGGAGGCGCACTCGACTCGCGAGTGCGTAACACTCACCAGCTGCAAAGTGCAGGGGGGTGGACTTACGTCCGGCAGTGTCCCTCGCGTTAACGGTCTTCGGCGTCACCAGTGCCTTCACCCTCGCGAGGTCCCCCGTCTTGCAAGCCTCGAACAACTCTCTCAGCGGGTCCGCGCTGCCAGATCCCGCTAGGGAATCGGCATTCGTCAGCGTCGACCTACGTCCTGCCATTTTACGCCGCCATTTTCACGCCACCGTCCTGACGACGACAGATCGTACGTCGAACCATGCTCGAGGAAACGGCCTTTCTCACCGGGGGCCTCGAGGAGGTGGGGGGGAGGTGTACACCACCAGTGTACACACACGACGCACGGAGATGAGTTGCTATGGCAGAGCACGGTGGCGCCGTCGTTTCTCGTCCGACAACGGACCTGCAGGGGGAGGATCCTCGCCTAAGGCCGTCGGGGAAGTGTCTGGACTCGTTTTCTGGAATTAGGAGGACAATGGATGCCAGGCTGTTCGTGCTCAATGGGATTAATGATAGTTAGCTACGTTTTCGCGTGCTGGGAAGACGGATTTGAGTATTGGGATTTTTGATGGCTGGTTGGTTGCATGTGTGTGGATTCGGTATGTGGGTGTGGGTAGTTCAAGGTGCCGACGGAAGCGCCGAATTTGAAAGCTTTCGAGTTGAACGTGATAATGGATGATGGATGTATATAAATGGATGAGATCAAGTGTTAAGGGAATATGTGCTATTTGTGCATGTACGGAGCATGGAGTTATAGGAGGAGTAATTAAGAAATTAATGATTGCGACAAAGTGGGAATAACACAAAATGATATCATATATAATGATTTGTTTATCATCAAATCATATTTTTCTGTCTGCCTTGAACAACTTTCAATGTCGTGAAGTCTTCCTAAGTGCTGCAGCAGGTTGTTTATCAGATTTCTTCGTTATGTTTCTTGCTTCATTCTAATGCCCTATATCATCTCATGTCAGGTGGAAGTAATGTTTTCTTGAAGCACTAACAAGGTTACAGTATACTATACCATGATTACATAAAGGTGTTGGACACTCTTGTTTTTCTTCAGAAAATATCTGCCTTAATTGTACATAAAACATGAATATGTGATTCAGGAAATTTCTTCCTAATTAATATACCCAAGAAAATATTCTGTTGTAATAGTAAATAAATAACATCAGGGTAAACAGTACACAATGTGACAAAAAATTCTGCTAACTGGGAATTCAATATATACTTAAATTCGTAACCCAAATGTATCACATACTGCGGATTGAGAAAGATTGAAACAATGAAGGAGGCAAATGAACGTTACCTTGGACACTTTCGGTGTCCCATCTTTTTACGACTTCGATGGCTTCAAAGCGAATATACTTTCTTACCAGCATTGTTTGAAACCAGAACACCTGTGTTGCACGAATTCCGATGGTTAGATCTTCGATAAATTGTACAAATAAACAATAACTAGTATATATTCTAACGATGCAGCCTTCACGACGTCAATTTGAATCGAATGCTTGTAAACAAGATGGCGACCGATGGCGTCGGTCGAGTGAAGCGCGACAAACGGTCACTTCGTGAAACTATTGATTGATATTGGTCGATATATTTAATTTCGATAATACCGATCATACCATCAGGGGCGAACCCATATGGAACATAAAAAATTAAAAGGTGCAGTGCCCTGATTTTATGACATGTACAGGAAATTTTTATATATGTTAACTGAACATTATGTCAATTATGAATTCGTGCTTTTTACAGAAACTATTTTGCTTTACCCTTATATTGAACGATCTTGAAACTGTCTTGCCGGGTTTGTTTCGCAATGGGAGGCCTGAATATGGTACTGTAGCATCATTTGCACCATATTAAACAAGGAACTAGCAATATTATCGATTTTTTATGGAATTTAAGTAACAAAGGCTGGTTTTGGGCGTATATTGACCATTCTCCGACTGTTTTATCGGTTTTGTCTCGCAATATGAAATATATATGTGGTAGTTGGACGTGACTTACACCACACGAAGCAAAAACATACGAACACAATTTGGCTGTTTTGTGGCATTTACGTGACAATGGCAGGTTTTTGTCACATACTAAGCGTTTCCTGACTGTCTTATTTGTTTTGTACTGCAATGACAGGCCTAAATATGGTACTGGGGCATCACGTGGATCATATTAAGAAATAAACTACTGACCCTATTAAGGTTTTGTAGCGTTTAAGTGCCAAATACGGGTTTTAGGCCTATATTAGACTATATTTGACTATCGTACGGCTCTTGTATCGCAATGATGAAAATGCTCTTGTATCGCCTTTTGCTACCTGCTACGGGGTCAAAAATAACTTAGAGAGCCGTTTGCCGTTGGTCAAAATTCGCTTTAGCTTCGGAGCTACAGCCAAAAAACTGCCGAAAAATTGGGGGTTGAAAGATCGGTAAAAATTAAAAGTCTGCCGATCGATCTGAGGACATGCATACTGAAAGAAAATCAAACGAGGATCACAAAAATCGCAACCCGAACCTTCTAAGTTCAATAATTTCGAAGATATAGCCAGAAATATGTCAAAAAATGACAAAAATCGCACTTTTTGCCACCATGTAGTACTGAGACTTTATCAATCGATATAACCTGCTTACCGCGTGTAGAGGGATTCAAAATATGCAAGAAAATCGAAACCGAAGCTTCTTAAATGCATTAGTGTCGAAGAAACAGTTAAAAAACTGTCGGATATTGACAAAAATTGGACTTCTCAGTTCACTGGGATAATAAAAATTCATCTCCAGATTCCACCTCTATATCACATGAAGAAAAGGTAAGAAATGTACAAGTGATGGGAAGAAGTGAACATGAAAGGACAATTCACCTTTCTTTGAAGAATATACATTAGTATACGAAGTAGAATAGCAAACAGTTAAGAAACAGATCAGGTGTATAAATATGTTTGAATGAATCGTAATCTTCTACGCGAAGCAAAAAGTTTACTACTGGAATGGATATAGTACCATCATATACCGTAGGCAGCGTTCTATTCTAATGCTACACTCCAGTGATAATATTGCATGTAACATAAACATTTTAATGAAAGACTGGTATTTCATGATCGTACAATAACAAGAAACTCCAGACGACAGGTTTACTTTGTTAGATTATTAAATCTTAAAGGAAAATCAGCATTCCTTCTATCGGTAAACGGTCGAACGCCATCTCAAGGAAAAGTAGTATGCATTCGCTGCATTGAACTTTCTGATCTTCTACGCTTTCCTGTGTTTAGTTTCAGTGCGTCAGTTGTGGCATTTGCATGAGTCTGATGAACTTCTAGGTTATGAATTTTTCACATGGAATTCCAGGTTCGCAAATAATTGTCGGGCAAAGATAACGTTTAAGGAAAAGAAGATATAAAATATTTTAGAAAACTCGCGATGTCCCTTTGCGAAGTAGACGGCTGTTCGTCGAATCAGAATGCGAAAATTGATGGCAGAGAAATCTACTTTTTCCCATTTCCTGAGGACGATGCGTGCGTGTTTTCGTTTAACAAAATCGGTATTGTTCGTACAAGAAAGTAGCATCGATTTTCTGGTGATTTATAATCTTTGTATTTAACGTTTTAGACGCCGAGTTCAATGGTTGCAGAACTGCAAGTTGACATTGACCACTGCCAATGATAAACAACCGTGTCTATGCGAGTTGCACTTCGAGAAAACAAATTTCTTGAATTCAGGTGAATTAAAGCCAGACGCTGTTCCAACGATATTTACAAGGACAGAAGAAACACAAGGTGTACTTTGCTTAAACTAATTTCTGAATTTCAAACGAAATTATTATATTTTGCACTTCCTTTTATCATACGTAGATGTAATTTCAGAATTCCAGAAAAAGCACAAAGTGGATACTGCAATGCAAATAGAACCAGATAGTGTCACTCCTGCAAAACAAAGAAAATTAGATGAGAATTCCCATGATTCTATAGTAACTCCACCGCAGAGTCCTGTCTCACAGCTACCGCAGAATGTAGGTTCTGATAATGACAATGAACAAATCTTCAATGAATCTATATGTACTGATTTTCAGATCAAAGAAGAAACTGTTAAAGTCATGGAAGAAAATAAAGAAGATATTCCTCAAACTGACATGCCAGATGTAAGTGGTACAGCTTCCAAAATTTCTGAAGAACCCAACCAGCCAAGCAGAGGGAAAAGAATATACCGCTTAACAATCCAAATTGATAAGATTCGTGCAAAACCTGGCCCAAAGTCAAAAAAATTTATGTCCCTGATAGATGGCAGCAAGTTGTCACAAGTTCCTATACCACTCAGCGAAGTAGAACCAAATAATCAATCATTGGACAAAACAAACAAAATAGTCTGTGCCAAAGGGGGCTGCAAGCTAAAAAAATCAGCTTATGAAGCCAAGCCAGCTTTTCAGTGTGAACATTGTGACAAGTTTTATGTAATGAAGAAGGATGACAATGCGGAAGAAAACACTCACACCTGTACACTGTGTCCAAAGACATTTTCTTCGCAGCAGTCTTTATATCTTCACACAAAGAAGCATTTTGTGTGCGACATGTGTCAGACAGAGTGCAATTCACAACTTACTTTTGATAAACATACAAGACTGCATGTCAGTACGGATCCACTTTTTCCATACAAGTGTCATCAATGTACTGAAACCTTTGAATTGAAAGAAGATGTAAAGCAACACTACCTCATTGCGCATCCAACAATACAACTGCAGAATACAATTCTAAAAATGGCCAATGCATCTCCTGCTCAGGCTCCACAGAAGGAGCACAGATGCATTACATGTAATATCACGTTTAGAAACGAGCAGGCTTACAGGCAAGGTTCAATGCTATAAACAATAACTAAATGATCCCATAAAAATGGATTGTAAATTTTATTACTCCCCATTCTTCTAGGAACCACGTGAATTCCCATAAGCAAAAGGAGGGTCTGCGATGTAACATCAGTGAAACGAATAACATTATTCCTGTGCCGAATCCTTTAACTGGCAGCCAAATAGGAATATTGCGAGCAGTGAAGTTTAGCTGCAGAGTCTGTTCGAAAGAGTTTGACAATGTGGGCGAGGTAGACAAGCACACGCGGACGCACTTGGAAGACGTTGAAGAGAAACAAAAGTGCAATATTTGTAAGAAGAGTTTCAAGTCGAGTACGCTTCTAAACGAACACTTGAAGCACCATTTGTCCCGGGCACATCCCTGCCCGATTTGTCCAAAGGCTTTCATCAACAGAACGACTCTAAAGATTCACTTGAAGAGGCACAGCGACGCTTAGCATCTTGGGGGAAAAATTTGACGACGTCGTCGGTTTTGATTGCCAGATACTTTCTCAGACATTGAATGTCCTCATTAAGTGCATAATGATGCATTACGATGAATCTCTGGCGATCAGAACTGATGGGCAGATTCAAAATGTTGCTCAAGACGCAAATCAAAACCCACCGCGCCAGAGCGCCGGTCACCTGTACATTGTTGTACAAAGTTTTATGTCGATATGTATTGTACACCCTAAGATTAATGTACTATTAAAGTGGTTGAAATATCATAACTCTGGTAGTAAATTAATTTTTACCATAACTTTTTAAAGATAAAACAGTACGCGTACCATGGTTCAAAGAAAGTAGTTCAGCTGAATTCTGCCACCATGACGGCGCTAGTGTCGCTAATTTGACTACAAGTTTCAGCCTATATCGAATAGATAGCGCGTCATGTACAAAAATCACACTCTTAATTACATCCCCCAAAAATTTGAAAATTCCCATCTGAAAAGATACTCTTCCAACGTTAAACAATCAAAACAAGTACGGTACAACTTTTTGTATAAATCGCTTTGCTCCCGAGAGGAACAAACTTAATTCTCCAGTACAAGAATGAATCAGACGCAGTAGAAGAAATTCCTGCATACTAACCGGTCGTTAGTCAGATTATGAAAATGATTACGTTATCGCGAGGTCGCAGATTATCCTAGAGATAGCTGCAAGTGCAAGACTGTTGCGCATCCTGGTTAACCACACCCTACAGAAGCTTTCGGCAAGTTGAACCGCGTTAGGCTGCAAATGAAATCGCGTCACGCCGTTCCGGCGGAACACAGAAGGACCGAACGAACTGATGACAGACGACAACGGCGGAGAATAATGGCGCGGGGGTGCTCTTTCAACTCGCACAAAATGATCCCGATTCAGGGCGAGTCAAGGGATGGGGTCTTGACTTTCGTTAGGCGCGGGAGAGAGAGAGAGAGGCGTCGGGGCGCAAAGGGACGCCGACAATCGTCGAAACGTTCACGCTACGGGACTCCTGTCAACGGGGACCACTTCAAACGCGGCCGGCATCAATGTGTTTATTTGGCCACGTCAAATTTACACGCGGCCGAGGACAAGAAAAGGAGTCAGGACTCGATTGTCGCGGCTCACGATCTCGTTTCCGACGCACCTTCGGCCGCGAAGGATGCGCGACAGGATCTTGCCGACTTTTTGTGGCTGCGTCTCGACGAGATCGTGCCACCGAGATGGGCGGAGCTGTACCGAGCATTGTCGACCTTTGACTCTTCGCATTCGAGTTTTCACCTTTCGACCGTAGTAAGGATTTTCATGAGGACTTCTGCGGCGGATAAGTCCAACTTTGAAGTGGACTCTTTCTAAGTTTTGCATACTGCGTAAGCTACTGCTGTCAAGCATAATGCTTTGTAAATATACAGACGAAATTAAAGGCGTTAACAATTCGTATTCGATCCTCTAGGATTCATTGAATATTTCATTGTCGATCTTTCCTGCACTGTACCTACTTTTTAAAAACTAAGTATTCTTTGCCATTCCTCTTAATGTTATTACTATCCAGGAAATGGAATATCTAATTAAATTCTATCCTCGTTCCCTGAGTCTATGGCTTCCAGAATGCGTTTCAGGTCGCTAAACGAGAACAGATTGAGTCGTAACAACTTTCGGTCGGTCTCGATCCCTCGCAAAAAGGCTCTGTCGTGAGGCAAAACGATTCGTTCACGGCGAATCGTGCGATTCGTCGCGGGACAGCCCTTCAAAACGGTGGCATGAGCCACCCCCCTCCCCCCACGTGAAAGAGAGAACGGCTCTCGCCGTTTAACCACCGTGGAAAACCATGCCGAATTTATGGACTCCGCCCGATGTAACGAAGCGGCGCTAAACATCGTCGGAGAACGTTCCTAAGCTTCCGCGACAAAGGATCCGATGTGCGATGCGTTCGAGGGAATGACTATCGTATTCTAAAGTCAGGCTTCGAAAGACGTCATATGTGGCTGAAGCTTCATTGTGCACGAAAACGTTGACCGCGGACACGTGGAAAGGTTCATTTCCTTCTGTGCTAAGAGACTTTTCAAAAAAGATGAAACATCGCATCTCTGGCTTGAAACTCGATAAGGTGGAGTGGGGTAAAACCGACCCAGAAATTGTAAACTTTACTTTAAACTGATGTATTTCCACTAAAACCTAATAATCTTAGTGCTTTTATTTAGCGCGTGGTTTATTCTTTAACTTGCATTAATTTGAATTAAAAATATCTTCTGAAACTTATGATTTCCTTAATAAATTAGAAACAGTGCTGCTGTTTAAAAATGATTGAATCTTATGTCCTTACATTATGAGGCAAAAGCGGAATTATTATTAGCAATACGAACTTTGTCGAACAAGTTAAACGGAGGAATGACAGAATACATGGCGGCCACCTACGTTGAATACTATCCAAACCATTGAATACTAACCAATGGAAGATTTCTACCTTACAGTTGGTACGATGCAACGTATATTCGAATAAATAGGGGCCTAGTGTGGATTTGCCCCACTGCACCTTACTTCGAAAAATTGGCAACAGATTAATAGTGACTTTACGGGAAACCGCTCTTGACGTCACGGATCAATTATACAGAACGCAAAGTTGAAAGTTGGAAGACTATCGGAGGCTGTCAAATGACAGCGTGTCAAGTCAGAAGGCAGAAAATAATAGGCATGAAGCAGAAGGCCGCGCAATGACAGGATGTAAAATTGAAGTCGACCGGAGTGAAGTCACGGGGTGTTTAAAGCGTCGGATTGCAATGTCGAATGCAACATTGATAGGCGGTCACATGGGAAAGTTTTGTAACGTTCTCGCGGTGTGTGGCTCACCGACGTGTCCCAGCTATAAAGCACGGGATTCAGCGTCGGCCATTAATCAAGGAACTTCCGCGCGAGTGATTTCTTCGTCGGACGGAGGACACGGGAGTATCTGTTGCGATATAAAAGATCGTTCCGCCAGATGGCCCGTGCCGAACCGCCGCAAAGGAGCTCATCCTTCGATCTGTCCTCCATCCTGGATACTTTGCTCTTTATTCTCTCAGCTTTTCCGTCTCGCCTACGAAAGATCGCCATTCTTCGCTTTAACGCGCCACGTTTCACGCTTCTACTATTTTACGGCTTGGTGCTGGCTGCTAGTTTTATGTATATATACAATATATATATATATATTTTTTATAGCAGATTTTGATATAATTGATAAAAATAGATATATATATATATATCTATTTTTTTTTATAGCAGATTTTGATGCATTAGATATTTTTATATTGTATAAAATATGTACAGGAATTTTTAATAGAGAATTTTTAATTGAAAGGGTGACGCTACGATTCTTTGAAATTTCGTCACGGTTCATTATGGAAGATGTTTGGATAGAATATGAAAGCGTAAGGGGGATTATATTGTTCGCGAGCAGCTGCGTGTGAATTTTAGAATGTTTTTGTGAATCTTGTCGGCGGACGAGGTCAAAGGGATGCCGGAATAATGAGAAGAAGCGAGTCAAAATGCAAAACGTCGTGAAGTTTCACTGTGAATTGGCACGTTCAACCCCTTTTTCGGCGAGAAGGATACGGGGAAGCAGCGTGGAAATTTGCTTTACTTTACTCACCGGGGTGTCGCCATTGGTAGATTCGCCGACGTCGCAGGCCGGAAAATTTTACATTCTCGATGATTTGCATCGGTCGACATTGCACTTCGACCGGATCCAAACCGAGAGCTGCAACCTGCAAACATTTACTCTCTTCACATAACCGATACACAGATATTCATATACTATTCCCCGAATATATGACATATACATATACACCATCCTTCAAAAGTCGAGTACCTAGACATTATTATTATATCAGAAAAATCTCGAAGCAAACGCATAAAAATACCTGTTGCAAAGGCATGGAAATACATATTACGAGAAAAATTCGGAAAAAAAAAATTTCGACTAACGTATAATCATTAACTATCGAGTGCTCCCATTGAAAACATCGAAACGCAGACTGAACTTCTTCTCTCGGAAAGCGTTAAATTGCGCGACCGCGAACGTTGGCATATTCCTCCTTCCGACGACAGGCGATACCCACGCGTCCAGCCTCCCCTCCCCTTCCCTCGTTGGCAGTCATAGGCCTGTGCCTTCATGTGCGTGCGATTCATAGGTTCCCGAGGTGAGCGTGCGGCCGGATGAAAAGGCGAACGTTTGTCGCAGATCGTTGCCCGCGTTCGGAAACTCGCCGATCCTCGCTCGGGAAGGGTAGGTTCGGGGTAGGTTCAGGGTAGTTTCGGGGGTTGAGGGGGGGGGGTAGCTCGCACCCCGAGTAGCAGGCATCGGCCCTTGCCGGCGAGGGGTAAGCCGCGGCGAGCCCCATAATAGCCCCTCGAAGCCGGGCCAACCCCCTGGGTACTGCAGAGGGCGCAGAAGAAAGGGCCGGTCGCAAAGTGTGCACGACCGCAAAAGTCGACGCCCCTCGCATGGCGGATACGAAATTTCATTATGCGCCTTCCGCGCCGATGAACTCGCACATGATTTATGCCGCTTTTTGTCGACGTGCCTACCGCCAAGCCTCGCGTTTCGGGATACGCTGTTTTTCACGAATTTCGATCGGCTTTCCGTTTATGCGGCTTCAGTTGGAGCTTCCGTTAATTGCCGGTGCTACGCTTCCACTTTATTTCTCGTATTGTTTCGGCCGATTTCTACCGCTGTTGAAGTTGAGTATTGCACGATTTTGTTCTTCGTTTCGCTCATAGAGTGTATTGGATTTTGTTAATGTAAATATTGTTCGTAATATGAGTGTTTGAATGACCCTTGAAAATAGTGTATGGACCGCTTATTTTGAAAGCGGTGTAAGTCCATATTTGAAAAAAATGAAATGTCGCGTAAATACAAAGTTCACATTAAATGAATCATAGATTATATGATATATCAATTTTGTTTTTAAATATGGACTTATATCACTTTCGAAATAAGCTTATATTATAATAAACATAAATTAAAATAACTATTCGTTTCTCTCTACGACAGTCATTGTAATAAAAGAAGAAAATCAATTAATTTTTGCTATCATTTTGATTTGAAAAAGACTATTCGAACTTGATTGCGGTGTTTGTTTAGTCGGAGAGATTATTCATGGCGGAGAATAAATTCAATTGACCCTTGGTCAGTTGGCCACGCTGATCGATCAGAGAAAAAAAGTTGTCCCGCCATTGTGCACTTGATGAATCGTGCTCTGCGACGGAACGCTTCTTTTTCAGGAGGCACGCGACTCTTTCTCTCGGTCGGGGAGAAATTTTGGCCGAAATTCTCCGATATTCAAAGCCGAGCCGATTCGTCATCAGTCAGGTACAGAAAAAAAAAAACGATTGATAGCGCGAGATCGATACCGCATTTTTTGAAACATGCTTTTTTGAAATATACTCATACAGAAACTAATATAAAGGTACCCTTTTCAAAGACTACGGCGCAATTATACGAGTTACGCCATAAGAATAATTACTTCTACTTAATCCAACTTTACTACTGACCACCTGCTCTAATTGCGTCTCAAGCCAAAATCGATCCTAATCCCGAAACTGTCTCAACTCTCCCATCCCGATTTCCGTACTCCGACAATGGAAAAATCTCGCTCATGCGTGAAATCCCAAAAATTCGATCCGTTTAATCTGATCGGGACTACTTGTCGCGACACGTCACCGGCAATCAATACAGGGTGCCGAAATCTTTTCGTATCCGTGATAATATTGGCCAATAAATCGACGCGGCAAGGTAGCCGGCACGCGTTTTCTTCCGAAAAGCCATGATCGACGAGGCGTAAAACGATTGTTCCTCCAGTTTCTCCCCGCCGGGGTGCGATAAATAACGAGCGAATAATACCAAGGTAATTAGCCGGCGGAAACCCCCGCAAACAATGCCGAGGCATGTCGGGGTCATTGTGGCTCCCCGTAATCCGTTTCGATGATGACCCTGAGGACGCTCGTCGCTTACCTGCTAAGTGCAGGTAAGTGAGACTCGGGCTCTTTCTTCAAGTTCGTCGTCTTATTGTTCTAGAGCTGCTCGATCGTACAGGTGGTGACGCATTCAAGTGTGAACGCGCTTTATGTGCGGCGGGTACGCTTCCTTTTAATTCGGCGGTTACACTCGCACGACGCTTGAATGGCCGAGAAAATGCTGGAAATTGGAGTAACGTAATTTGGACTTGCGCAAGTTTTGGGTCGTGCGGAAAGTTCTGGATACCGAAAGCTTGTTCAGAATTCATCTACTGAAAGTGAGAAGTATCCTATATGTATGCTATCGTTGACTGGTTGGTCATATGTGTGATTGAATCGTGGGCTTATCCAGTCTACTTTACGACATTTCAAACGCTTTTACATGACGCTCGAAAGGTGGAAAATGGAGTAACGTAATTTGGACTTGCGCAAGTTTTGGGTCGTGCGGAAAGTTCTGGATACCGAAAGCTTGTTCAGAATTCATCTACTGAAAGTCAGAAGTATCATACATGTATGCTATCGTTGACTGGTTGGTCATATGTGTGATTGAATCGTGGGCTTATCCAGTCTACTTTACGAAATTTCAAACGCTTTTACATGACGCTCGAATGGTGGAAAATGGAGTAACGTAATTTGGACTTGCGCAAGTTTCGGGTCGTGCGGAAAGTTCTGGATACCGAAAGCTTGTTCAGGAGAATTCATCTACTGAAAGTCAGAAGTATCCTACATGTATGCTATCGTTGACTGGTTAGTTGTATGCATGTGTGGTTCAATTGTGGGCTTATTCACTTTACGAAATTTCAAACGCTTTTGCACGACGCATGCTCCTTTACGAAAAATGGGAGCAATGATGCTCAGAACAGGGAAAGAAATTGTAAAAATGAAAAAATTGAGAATATGTTAGTATACTTGCAATAGAAGGGAGCTAACGCAAAGTACAAACTTTTTGCAGATGTAAGTACTCGACAAGACTTCAAAGACGAAGTTGTCTTTTTTTTTTTTAGGTATATGGAAGTATAAATGTTAATTCGTTTCTTAATATAATAATTGCCATAGCTACTGAAGAAGGCCTGGATAGACCGGCTGAAAAGTTGAGTTAAAGCGTTCGGAATTTCGTAAACTGGACTGAATAAGCCCACGATTCAACCACACGTATCCTACATTTCCTACCACGCGCAATTTTACTATTCAAAGTGTGAACTAAGGACGAACTCAAGTCGAAGGACACCGTTTTCACGTCACCGGTGAAGCGTCGGCAAGAGTTTTGAAAAGACAGAATCCGAACGAAAGGCAGGAAGAATAAAAGCGCGCCAACTCTTGCGCGATCTGCCCTCAAAGATCATGATGGATCGGTCCTCAAAAATTTCGACTTCCTCCTTTTTCGACCCCGTCGATCCGTCTTACTTTCCACCGCCGGAAGTCACAACAACCGGTTGTACTTCGAAATATCCTTTTGGCTCGGATTAAAAGTGCGCGAGTGGACAGCAGGTTACTCTCGAAATTCGAGGAACTTCGAATAGAAGTTACTGTATCCCGAGGTCCCCTTTCACAACAGAGTAAAAGATTCGCAGAAAACCGTTATAACTGTTCATTGCCAGAGATCGAAAGTAAATAATGATTGCGATTGTATCCCGCAATCGAATTCATTGACGGCCAGTTTATGATCGTTTCAGCTTTCCTCTGCCAGTTTACCTGGAACGCGGAATCATTTATTGCGGTTGCGAATCGATCGAAGATCCCGGAAAACCGTTAATCCTTCCTACGAACTAAGACGCAATCGCTACCTAAATTTAACCTGACAATAAAACGCACGCAATTATCCCATATATCGATTAACATTATCCGCTGCCGGCAAAGGAAGCAATAAAATTTTGCGTCGAAGGGGTACGCGTCTGAATATATTTTGAGAGGGTAGGTTTAAATGGCCGAGTTGCGTGTAATGAGAATATGTTGCAGATGCGTAAGTGTCTTCAACAGAAATCTCTTTAGGCAAGGACCTCGTCCTGGGCAAGGATCGTCCGTAACGGACGGCAAAAGTCGAGCGACGATGTCGTGACGAATATCACAATGGGAAGTCGATGTCAATGGACGAAAGCCGGTTTTGTGTGACCGTCGTTTTGACAGAAGGGTGGCCGGGATCAGAGCTGAAGAAATGGGACGTGCGTGGGAGAGGGAGAATTGAATGAAATCGGAGAAACTTTAATTATACTCACGAAATAAAAACTGCCTTAAACAGAAATGATTTCTAGAATTTTTTTAAACCTGGATTGAGGAAGGTAAGAAATTCTAACAGAATGGTATTAAAGATATTTATACCATTAATGGGTGGAATTGTGTATGTGCAAGTAGTTACAGTATCTTTTGTGTTAAACACAAATTATTTCTATCATTTTATTAAACCTGTATTGAGGAAGGTAAGAAATTCTAACAGAATGGTATTAAAGATATTTATACCATTAATGGGTGGAAATATGTATGTGCAAGTAGTTACAGTATCTTTTGTGTTAAACACAAATTATTTCTATCATTTTACTAAACCTGGATTGAGAAGGTAAGAAATTCTAATAGAATGGTATTAAAGATATTTATACCATTAATGGGTGGAATTATGTATGTGCAAGTAGTTACAGTATCTTTTGTGTTAAACACAAATTATTTCTATCATTTTATTAAACCTGGATTGAGGAAGGTAAGAAATTCTAATAGAATGGTATTAATGATATTTTTACAATTAATGGGTGAAATTGAGTAGGTATGTACACGACGGTATTTTGCCGTATATGTTTACGCGGTATAAGAAGATTTGTACAGAAATAGAAGAGAGAGATAGAATCTGACAGAGGACTACAGACGATTCAGTTTCGAAGGGTCCCACTTTTGACTCACTTCGAGTGTTACAATAAATCAACTGCGAGCCCCACCCTCGCAACATTGGCAAAATTCTGTTCCATACACGGAGGAGAGACACCTTCCTACCTTTCATTGTGTTTAAAGAGCCTACCCCTCGCAATCCTCCCTTCGCCTCTGCCCATTGGTCTCTTCAGAATTGATCTCGCGCTGGGATTATAAACAATGCTACTGCCATTATCCGACTCGACTACTCTCGTTCGACGATTGTCTTTATGCAACATCGAGCGTGTCATTTTGCATCTGGCCAATTCTTACAGTACGTTTATTTTGTTCGAAACAAGATACCTTTTCCAAAACCATCAAAATTACTAATTTCTTATTTAGAAATGATACCATAAAGAAAAAGTAAATGACAAAAATGTTTTTGCATTAATATATTTGATTTCTGCAGTATTTCTTCACCGTTCCTAACTATAACCCAGTTTTAGAAGAATGTAAAACAAATAAATAAAAAAACGGACATCTAAAAAGACAATTGCTTACAAGATGCAACAAATGATATTCTCCACCGCAAGTTTAAGTACTATCGAATTTGTGCTCAAAAATATATTGACCAACGAAGGGAAAAAAAATCTTTTGACTCTGTCTACTTCCTCATGACACGAATCGATGGAAAATCCACGGAACCACTTCTCACAGGCGTGTACCGGGTGCATCCTCCGTCGGGGGGGCACACGTGGGGTGTGTCAGACGGCGGGGGTAGAATGGGGTGGTTGCAGCCCTTGGTGGGTTCAGATCGGCGCGATTAATTCCCGACAAAAGGGCTGCGAGTCCAGCGCGAGCCTCGAATGCGAGCCCTCTTCAGGCCCCTGAAAACCCACAGCCTGCCCTTGCCGAAAGTGTCGAAGGGTCGCCCCCACCCCCTCGGAGGCGAGCGTCCAATCCCTGCCGAGGGTGGGCACCACCGAGGTCTATATAAGCCTGGGGTGAGTTTCGAACCGGGACAGTTCGGACTCTAAGCTCTGAGACGGTGGCCGTCGGCATTTTTTTTCGTTACCAAGACGGGGTGGAAGACGCAAATTTTCGTTACCAAGACGGGGTGGCAGAAGCAAACTTTCGTTCCGATTTTTGGTAATTTTGCTTGAGAGCGGGAGAGTCTGCCAACTTGTGTACCTGGCAGTGGACTAAGCCGATCGCCGTACGGGACAAGAAATCGAAACATTGGGGAAGGACGTCCGTAGTAAGCGAGTAAACAGGCCCGCTGATAGTAAACAGTGGCTTCAGAGGAGAACAGTGCCTTTAAGCCGGGAGTGTTTTCAATCGGCAGTACGGCAGAACGCAATTCGAGGAATATAGTTTGAGAACGCTCCGGTAGAAGCCAGGACCCTGAAGACTGTACGGTCGTTGCAAGATTACGATTTTCGGCATTTTTTTGCATTTCTATACATCGGGACGAGTAGCTGGGGCAAATTGTGAGTTGGCAGATGACGTAAGTCGTTCAGTTTCGACGGAAGAGTTAAAAGTAGCGGTGAGAAAATGTGCGAGTCGAAAGCCACTCGATTTTTCCGTCCGTGGAACGTGTCGGATGAGAAGGAATTCAGCGACGCGTCGGACCTGAAGAAGGATACTGATACTTACGTGAAGACGGAGGAGGACGAGGACAGCATTCTGTCCTCGACAACGTGTACGGCTGACGAAGGAAGCACGGCCAGCTTCTCCGAGAACGAGACCTTGGAGATGAGCGACCTGAACGCGGATCTGACCTCCAATCAGAATCGACGTCGCAGACGAAGAAGGAGCGAGACTGAATCAAGATCCTCGTCCGTGAAGAGCGAAGAGTCCGACAAGAGTAACTTGGACGTTCTGCGGAACTTCGTCCTTGAACACGGATCGGCCTATCCTCAGGAGATTCAAGGTCAGCGGGAGAGGACGGCCGAAAAAGTGTCCGACATGTCGTATGCATTTGACAAGAGTGCCTTCGAACCCGTTCATCCGGAATATTTTCAAGCCGGACTGCATTTGGGACACTTTGCCGGGCAGGATGCGGCCAATTGTTTTCTGCCGTCGATGGAGAACTTTAACGGCAACATGGCGCAGATGTACTATGGCTTCCCGATGCAGAGGCAGTTCGCGCAAGGATTGTACGGATCGGTGGAGGAAGCTGTCGAATTGATTCACAGGCAGGACGCTGCTGCTAAGCAGCTGAAGAAGCTGAGGCCGAAGAAATTCAGATGCGAGCACTGCGACGTTGCCTTCAGCAATAACGGGCAGTTGAAGGGACACGTTCGGATTCACACAGGTGAGGTGTCATTTCTTTTTACGGGCTCGTTTGTAAACAGTCGGAGGAACGTGAACTTTGACGCGGAAATATAGATTGTTTACGGTTTTAACCCATTACCCGCCACAATTCAAAAAGTAGAAAAAAGTAAATTAAATTAGATGTATATTTAGAGGTGGCAGTTATTAAAAGAAAACTATTTGGAAATATGTCCCAAAAATGGGATATTGGCGGATAATGGGTTAAAGATGCGGGTTTGATCGGATTGGATGTTTATGAGGACTGTTGGGTCAGATGTATAGATGAGTAATTTTGAGGAGAGTGATTTGAACGTAGCACGATTTGAATTGCTGGTAGTGGAACCTGGTCGCTGAATTATCGGTATGAATAAGCATTCGCGGAAAATTGCCGGTGAAAATTGGATGTCGCCTCTACGCGTTCTTGAACAGATTAAATGATTGTCGCTTGCGTAACTGAGATGAACGCAACGTGTCACGTATCGCGTGACAGTAAAGTACTATATTAAAAATTAATATCTCCCACAATACGCAAGTCATCGCTTCGATACAATTTTGTATTCAAATATTCCACGAAATGCCAAATTTAAAGCTACGATCTATATTTTCGCAAAGAAACACGTTCCTTTCATAAATTCTATAATTGGACCATTTATTTTGAAATTAAATATCACATAAATGAACCGTTTACACCGCGTTAATCATAAATTATATATCTAATTTTATTTGAAATATGGACTTCCACTACTTTCAAAATAGACGGTCCAATTTTCGACCACAGAGACTTTGCTAATATAATAAACATATATTTTGATTTTAGACTGTAATTAATATTGTCTTTAATTTGATTGCAGGTGAAAGACCGTTCAAGTGCGACGCGGAAAATTGCGGGAAATCTTTCACGAGGAACGAGGAGCTGACCAGACACAAACGGATTCACACAGGACTCCGTCCTCACTCCTGCGTCCTGTGCGGCAAGCGATTCGGCAGGAAGGATCATCTGAAGAAGCACACGAGGACGCACGACACACGCGACCCTTATCGCGTTTCCGCCGCTTTGGGCGTTTTCGCATTAGGCCATCCTTTGCAGAGAGCGCATCCGCTTCCGCCTTACGTTTATCCGATTTGACGAGTCCACTCTTATGTAATCGTCCTTTCGATAGAATTTTCTGCGGATGAAACTGGAGAAAGTTGGAGCTCGTCGGAACGTTCCGACTCGTCGGGAAGTTTGAGGGTAAATGCCGTCTATTTATGGAATCGCTTCGATGTATATGTTGTAAATACCGAGATGGATTGGCCTGTTGTCCGATCGTCCATTCGAAATGAAAATTATTCATTGTACAAATTGGAAGCGCGGAGATGCGTGAAAATTAATTTATGAATCGGGAAGCCGGATACCGTGACAGTCGTGTACATGTTGTAAATTAAATCGAGATCTATATTATATATTTTGTATCGGTCCAACCTTCGCTGCCTTCGCCGATGAAAGATTGTGAGATTGTCAAGTATTTTTGATACGATCATTTACGCCGCCCAGATGCCGAGAACTGATATAAAAATGGGAAAATAGTTAACCTGACGATCGAAGTGTACGATCGAAACGATCGCATTGTAAATATCATTGTATATAGAAGAGTGTCTATATTTTGACGAGAGGCGGAGAGATAAATAAATAAAACGATGTTTCTATCTTCATAAATATGTCGTACGTTCACTCTACCTTCCAGTATTACATCTTTTATTCACCACCAACTTCCAATAAAATCCTTGCTAAATTAATTCAATTCTAAGTGGTATTCTTTCTATACTCTTGCTCGTTGCTCATACTAATTACGAATAACATTCAATCATTCGAATCGTCTACATTGACAATGACAAAACTCTGACTTCAACCCTTCGAATAAACTTGGAACAACTTCCCCATAACACGATAATGCAAACCCGATCCACATCCGCCGCAAATCACGTCGTTCGCCCCATCCCGAGGCGACTAAATATGCAAATGGCAAACCACCCAGAACCGGCAAACCTTCCGCCATTTTCCTCTCGACCGAACGCGTAATGGCGACCGTCAGTTCAACCCCTCGCGTCGTTTCTACCCCCGTGTGGCCATGGGGAATCCCTCGGCGCGATTATACGTCGAATGGGGATGCTCGAATATGAAAGTGGAAGAAGGGGAGGCCGACGGGGGATGAAACGGCGGCCGGGAAAGGGGTGGCGAGATTGGGGTTTGCGCCCTTTTGCCCTCCGGAACGCTCTCGCTTACCGAAAGCTTCCCTTCCCTTTTTTCGGCCTCCTCTCCCCCCCCCCCCCCTCCCTTTCCCTTTCCACGATATCTGTCCTTCTGCGTTTGATCGTGCGGCATATCTTCTGCCGGAGGCTTTCATTACGATGCGTTTTTATGGAGTCGCGGCCGCGGACGTGTGTTACGGTTGATACTTGGTTAGGGAAAGCTTCGATGGGGTAGTGCCCTCGGACCGGGGGCAAAAAATGGAGGGTACGATTCATTTTCCCCTGACGT
Source organism: Anoplius nigerrimus (assembly GCA_914767735.1). Classification (NCBI taxonomy): domain Eukaryota; kingdom Metazoa; phylum Arthropoda; class Insecta; order Hymenoptera; family Pompilidae; genus Anoplius; species Anoplius nigerrimus. The sequence goes on from OU612091.1 coordinate 6,915,249, forward strand.
CGCTGTGGCCACGATCGTAAATAGTCTCTTCATTTTCGTTGCGTGACCCTGTTTTTCACGGTTGGAATTTAATGTATTAATCGGAATGCAAATTGTATGATAGAGTACTGAACGTGCTAAAGCTTCGAATATATAGGCTGATAATAAACTAAAATATATAAAAGATTAAAAGCTATTTTTTATATATTTTATATATTTATATATTTATCTATATTTTATATATATTTTATATATTTATATATATGTTATATATATTTTATATATTTTATATATTTATACATTTAAGCATTTTACATAATTCAATACGGTCAAAACCTTTTTATTTTATTAAAAGCTATATACGAATATATGAAACATATATGAAATCGATCAAATCTAGTGCAATATTATCAGTCTATCAGTTTATTATCAGTCTATATATTCAGAGCCTCAGAACGTTGAACTCTTTATCATTCAATTTGCATTTCGATTAATACATCAAGTTGAAGATTAATATGAAGAGACTAATCACGATCTATATTATTTATATATATATGTATATATTAAGACTTGACAAGTTAAACTCAGATATCGCTGCCCTTTGAATCCTATTAAACGAATATTGTATAATACAACATCCTACAAAATTACAGTTAAACTCAGGTCTCATTCCTGTACTAATATCTTAATCTCAAAGATTAGCTACTGGTGCCACACACGTACCTACGCTTCTCGGCTCAGAAAAATGCCACTGGCCCAAAACCGGCATCTGAAATGAATCCAGGGGCATTACGAGTGCAGGAGTCGGTGTACGAAAGGACGAAAGGAGGAAACAGCAAATAGAGAGCTTTAGCGGAAGAGGTGTAATCCGAGATTAAGGAGGGCCTGTGTAATCCCGGCGCTCTTAACCGATCGTTTAGCCCTCGCAGAAGTGGAAGTCACCCTCGAGGAGGCGTCCCCCAGGAATGAAATGGCCAGCTCAATGGATCTGGAGTGGAGGGGAGGGGAAGAGGGCCAGGCCGGTAAACAGAGCAGGGCAGGGAGGTGATCGGACGACGATCTGGAAGGAGAATATTGGATTGCGGGGAAAAATGGGAAATTGCTCGCCGGAAGTTGGCTTGAACGCTGCACGTCCTCCTACCAAATTCGAAATTATTCTGACGAAAATTCAACCCCCTAACTTTCATTTGATACAAAACTGACACATGTTCCGAAAAATAATATGATGAAGAATAGAAATTTGTTATCGGTTAATTTGACGACTTTTAATACTATCATCAAGCAGATATAGAGGTAATGAATTCTCTATCGAATCGTTTCGTTGAGAATGCGAGTCGGATAAAGAGGTCTGGCGTCGAACAAAGAGAAGAGCAGAATTAGGGGAAGGAGCGGCGGGTCGAGGAGGGAGGGAGATCCGGATGAGGAGAGAGACAGAGGGATGGGGAGAAGAGTCAGTGAGGCTCGGTGTCATATATTTGGGGAACCGTAGGGGGGTGTCAACGAGCTCGAACGAATGTCGCAGCGGGGTGTGCCGCTACCCGCTTCTGCTACCGGGCCCTTCGAATGTGAGAACCTAACGTGCTTAGTGTGTGTTTAGTGCGAGCTGCGGGACGGAGGGTAAAGGTAATCGAGTGCTTCTGGGTTTCCCGATCGCAGTACGGCCCGGCAAAATTAATCGTAGAATTAATTAACGGGATGAGGTAAGATTTTCTACGTTTTAGAGAAACTCGTGTTACGGAGAAATTGTCAATATAATTATCTAATAAGATTATGCGTACGTAATACGTGTTTCAAGCTTGAGAACTGACAGCTTGATATTTAAAACTGGATAAAGATTAGAGTTCTTAGATTAAATTGTTTCGACTAGAACTTCTCAAATATTTTTAAGAATTGTTTGCGTAGACCTCTCTACGGTTTGATGGCAGGTAGTTTTATTTGTTTTTACAGTTACTTAGTTCTTCGTTGTATTATTAGATGGTGTTAGTCATCATTGTTGCAGACAGTTCAATTTTTCCTTAGCAGGTACCTTCATCTGTACTCTCCCAGTTACGATCTCTAGTAATCATTGTTGCACGGTTCAATTTTTGCTTAGCAGGTATCTTTATCAGTACTCTCCCAGTTACGATATCTAGTAATCATTGTTGCAGACAGTTCAATTTTTGCTTAGCAGGTACCTTCATTTGTCCTCTCTCAGTTACGATCTCATTACCTCAATATCCCGCAGCCTTCCATTTACGCCTGTAGACTTTAACGAAAACATCAACGCCTCGACACCCCCCCCCCCCCAGAATCCAGTTTCCTCTCCTTCGGATCCATTATCCAAAATGTGATGTCGAAACTCTGTGCAACGCGGCAGGAATCTCGCTACGGGAGGGCAGGAAAAAGTCGCGCGAAACGAAACTGAAACGCGGCCGAAGGTGCAAACATTCTTCCTTCCATACAATTGCTCGTATCCCGGATCCGTCGGGAGTTCAGGGTCATAGATCAGAAAGTCAGCGCGCGCCAGGGTGTCATTGATCGGATGACACTTTCGCTCGAAATTCGACTCCTCTCCCGATTCTTTTCCTCGATCTTCCTCGATCCTCGTCGATCCTCGTCGATCTACGAGGATCTCTGCCGTTTCCGATCTCTCGATCCTTCGGACGCCGGGGGCGAGCTTTTTGTTGGCCTCGGCTATTTAGAAGGGGGCTAAACGCTTTTTAAGCGCAGAGTTCTCCTCGACAATGGACACAGTGGGCAAACATTTCGCTGATGGAATCGTCGGACCACCCTCCGGGTGTGTTTCGATCCTTCGTTATTCGTACGACGCTGTTGCGCAGTTTGAGGAGTCATAGAAGGTTAAGGGATGTTGGCGGAATTTTGGCAGAGCCGCTCGCCGGGTCGCTGATGGACGATTTGTCGAGCGAAGTGTGAAAGTTAAATGATTCGCTCGGGAAGAAGGACTTTTTGAGGGAAGTCAGGTATAGGCTTGAGTCATTCAAAATTTTCGATCGGCAAACATATTTAAATCGCTGTCACTTTCAAAGTGGATTAGATCAAGTTTTATTTGTGCGCGGCGTCTTACAGAGGTCAACAATAAACGATTGATCAGTCAGACATTTTGCTATATTAAGTTTCTAATTACTCCGATGCTTCTTGGTTACCTTTCTCACCGTCTTCCAGCTTCTCGTCACCTTCCGCCTTACTTTCGACTCCTTCCTCGTGCTTCACCTCCCCTTCCTTCGTACCTTCCGTCTTACCTTCCTCGTTAGAGTCTAATACTTCGTCTCCTAAACTTTCAATTTTTACTTGCCCGTCACTCTCTACCTTTGCTTCCTCCTCACCTCCCACCTTTTCTTCCTCCCGACTCTCTGACTTTCCTCGCTCCTCGCTCCCTACTTTTTCTTCCTCCAGCCTCTCTACCTTTCCTCGCTCCACGCTTCCTACTTTTTCTTCCTCCCGACTCTCAACCTTTCCATCTCCTTCCACACTTCCTCCTTCTACTTCTCCATCTCCTCCAACCTCACCCTCTCCGTCTCCTTCGCCTAATTCGCAAATTTTTCAATCAGACCAATCGACAACCAACTGACCTTCAACGTTATTCCTACGAAGCGTTCTACGAGCTCGAAAAACTACGGCATCGATCAGTCTCGAACGATCGGAATCGTTCAGGCAGGCAGGGAAATAACTAATGTTCTAATTACTCTTGTCCTTGGTCCTCTCTTTGTCGCCCTTTCGCGGAATCTTGTACATCGCCGTGCCGTACCAATTGCCGGCAGGGCCGTAATTGCAGACGATGTAGGTCGTGTTCCAATCTGGCTCCTGTATGTAACGCATCACTCCGCATCCGACTTTGTTCGACGTCGCCCAGACTACCTGAGTGTAGTGCCCGACGTCTTTGAAGTTCCTGATAACGAACACGTTCGTGAGAACGTTACCTACACTCTTGCATGTGTTTACATAGAGAGCGATACGACGGTACTGGCGGTTAGTGGCGACAAGGTTAAAAAGCAAATTTTCTACCTCAATTATGAAGAGTGACGCTGAGATTTTGATTAGAAAGCCATGTTTAAATGATTGGTAAGGTGGATTGGGGTCAAATCTACCCAGAAATTGTAAAGTTTAGTTTAAACTGATGTATTTTTGATCTATTCCACTGAAACCTAATAATCTTAGTGTTTTTATTTAGCGCATGGTTTATTCTTTAAGTTGCATTAATTTGGATTAAAAATATCTTCTGAAACTTATGATTTTCTTAATCAATTAAAAGCAGTGCTGCTCGGAAGTGGGGCAAAACCGGCCAACCTGTTTAAAAATGATTGAATCTTATATCCTTATATTGTGGGGCAAAAGCGGAATTATTATTAGTAATTCGAACTTTGTCGAACGAGTTAAACGGGGGAATCGCAGAATACATGGCGGCCACCTATTTTGAATACTATCCAAACCGTTGAACACTAACCAAAGGAAGATTTCAACCTTACAGTTGGTACAGCACACCGTATATTCGAATAAATAAGGGCCTAGTGCGGATTTGCCCCGTGTACGGATTTACCCTACTGCACCCTAATTGGTTTCGATTAAAGGGAGTATTGAAATGCCTATCGTTAGATTATATGACCGCGTTGGCATTCTTGTATACCGAGTTTACGATTGTACTCACGTGACGTTCGGTACTTGGCCGGAATTGAAGAGCTCGACCTCATCGTACCAAGCCTGAACGTAACTGCTCATGGGGAATGTATTTTCCGCCGTGATCGATTTCGCACCGACGTTTTGGCCCACCCTATACCTTTCTGCACCGCGAACGTATCGTTATAGTTTTGCGTTTGATTGAGAGAATTTTTCGGATTTTTTGGATGGTAACTCACCGACGTTCCTACATTTGTCGTGTCCAAATTCACACTGATTCGCCCATCGTTGGGCGATCGTTGCCAGCTCGTCGTCCCATTTCTATGAATCGATAGAATCATTCCCGCTCATGGTATTTTTGCAAGGTATTTTTTTTTGCAAGGTATAAATTTTTGCATGGTATTTTTTCGATGAAAAAAAGTACTCACCATAACCAGCATATTCGTCGCAGGAGGCTGAGGCCCAGGCTTCCCTCTCTTCTCTTTCCCGAGGGCAACCTTCTGCCTCAATTTATTGTGCGCATCCACCAGCTCGTCCTTCTCCTTCTGCGTCAGTTTGTTGTTGTAATACTTCGTGCAGGCCTTCGCTGGCGCATCCTGAAAAAGAAACAAAAAGTTGCAAATAGTTGTACAATTTTCATTGTATCAGGAAGTAAACTGTAATGCAGAGTCATTTACTCTTGTCAAGAGCAATTACGAAGCACGAAAAATTCCGTAATTGATTGAAGGTCGAATCGTGGTACATCCTCCATCGCAGGTTAATTAAATAAAATAAAAATGCTGAAGAGACCGGTACGATCGAGCGAAGTGCGCAGATTCGCATCCCCCTTCCAGCATTACCATAGCAATTATGAGCGGCATGTGACAAACGACCGCGCATTCCTCAAAGTCTCGTAACGAATTACGCGCGAAGATCGGCGCGAGCGTTAATTTATATAGGCATTGTTAGGGATCTCAATGTCAAAGTCAATCGGCGCTGAGAGTCCTTCTCACGGCGGATAATTGATAAGCGAGAGAGGCCGACGAGAAAGATCGTCGATCCTGGATCCTACGATCCGTCAGGATTCGCGCATAATCGCACTCCTATTTCCATTTTTCCCTCGTTTGCACTTATTTCGCATTAATAAACGCGGTCCCGGATTATGAATAACGGCCGTTTAATTACAGGCGAGGAGTTCCGTTCTGATTGCCGTTCGAATTAATTGCCGACGAGTCGAGCAGGCCGGCATTCCGTTTCCGCGTGGAATTCGAATTTGAATTCGTGGTTCGAGGATTCGGGCGAAATTTCGATTGCGTCACGACGCTCGTTCGATCGAACGGCGTCTCGTTACCTTAACACATCGCGCAATAAGTATCCGGTCTGACACATATATGGCAACTCTATTGACAGATCCATATGATTTCCGGATAGTGGCAACTCGCAAACGAAATGTGTCAAAATTTCCTTTCATTCTGACAATTAGTTTATGGGTTACAGCGGTTTTGACGGCCACAGTTTTGTAATTTTCCAAACGACGGATAAAAATGAATTTTATGTCTTGTCAAGAAAACGATGCTTAAATTGGGTGAATTATATTTCGAATTGCTTCCCCGCATACCGTACTGTCCAGATCTGGCCCCCATCGACCACTGATCTTGCAAACATCAAAAAGATTGACTGAGGAAAAAGGTTTGACTCAAACGAGGAAGTGACTGCCGAAAAAGAGGCCTATTTTGAGAGCAAAGACAAATCGTTGTACAAAAAAGATATCGAAAAGTTAGAGGAGCGGAATGAATGTATAACTTTTCAAAGAGAGCGTGCTGATGAATGAAATCGAATTTCTGAAAAAAAATGTTCCTAGTTAGACCGCAGACTTATTGAGTGACGTATTATAATCGTCCGCACTTTATAACCGTTCGACCGAAGTGACAGGCAAATTGTATTGTTTGCATCGATCGTATTAGATTATCGAACGTGAGAATGGCGAAGCTGAACTTTTATCAATGTTTTTCCGCGGAATCGCGGAACGGTGTAACGTTCTTTTTTTTACGGCAGAAATTTTCTGCGCGCCAGACATTGTTTACGCGCGCGCACGTGTTAGACGATACTGAACCGGAAGAGTTACGAAACGGTTTACTGTCGACTTTTAACGGGCATCTGCCGTCGGGATTAGCGTGCATCTAAGACTTAACAGTAATGGCAAAAAAGCACGCGAGCCTTCGGCGGTTTACGGTCGTTATATTCAGCTATACTTATCGGAAGTTAGTCACGGGCGATAATTCCGGAGCGCGAACGGTACGTAGCTAATGTTTCAAGTGCGTCATAGACTCTTACTTCGTACTTGCACATCGTGTGCTTGCTGTCGTCCGGACATTTAAATTCGCAATAATCCACCGCTATCGAGAGCGAGGCAAGGGTCGAAATGCAGACGAGAACCAAAAAGCTCCAGGTGATCTTCATGTTTCAATCCCGTCAACCTTCAGTCCAGCTACCAACTGTATCTGAATTTTGCTCTCGATTCCTTAGGTTGCTTCGAATGTCGACGAGTAAGAATTTCCGTTCACTTCGAGTGCGAAATTTTTTAATACTTGTTTCGCTTTTTCTGCGCACCGAAACTTGAAGGAATCGAACCACCCGAACGATCCTCGGATCCGGAGGCGGTTCTGTTATCAGCCGACGGCAGCGTGGTAGAAAGTAAAGTACGTCGCGAATTTCCTTCCTCGTCAGCTTTTATACGGAATTGTCGGCTTGAGGCTTGCGCTCATTCGCCGCTGCACTTCGACGTCCCATTCGACGTCCCATTCGCCGCGTCCCTCGTCGGGCGTCGATTTTTTTTCCGCGAAGTCGTTAGCCGTTATGTCGTTAGAAAATGAGCGATGATCGGCGTCGCGAGTGTGATCGATACCATTTCCTTCCTCAAATTCCAGCCGATCGATTCCGCGAACACCGACGATTTCGTTTCGGTTACCCTTGCCGGCGAGCTGAGAAATTGTTATGTTTTTTGTTAGTGGAATTTTATTGCGTAACGAGGGTATAAGGATTTTGTGCGATTGATTTGATAATGTGGGGGGTATTAAAAAATTATGTTGGCATTCGAATGGCGATTGAATGATTTTAATGAGTTAAGGTTGTGTAATAAAACTTAGAAGAATAGAATCGTATAAGTATTATTGCACGATATAGAATTATATAAGTATTAATGAGATTTAGGATTAATATTGAAATAATGCTTTATGATGTTTATATTATGTTATTGCAGTTGTATAATGTGGTGAGATATCTGTAATTATGTTTAACGATATAAAAGGCTCAGATCTGTTTTCATTCAAGGATGCCTCACGATTGAGTTCATCGACCCTGATACCAACCACTTTTGTGTGCCCATTTAAGTTAAAACAATTGTCTTGAAGCATGTCAACACGATATTTCCTACCAGGATATCTTTATTGTCTTTACATAACTAATCACGTTGGCAAGGTGAAGCTGAGGAAGCGTTAGTTTTCGCACGAGTTAAGTGGGTCAATGTGTGTATAAACATAATACTGCAACACTTAATGTCGGTTGAACTACGGTAGAAGGTAACAAGTTGCAGTCTTACAATATTAATATTCGTATTCAAATATTAATCGTTCGCATTCAAATTTTCTACTGTCACTGTGAAGAAAAAGATTGACTAATCTTGCAGTGTGAGAAAGACTCTACTGTCGAAATTCCTATTTCGTTAGTTTTCGCACGAGTTAAGTGCGTCCAATATGTGTATAAATATCGGTTAAACCACGATAGAAAGTGACAAGTTGCAGTCTTACGGTATTAATATTTGTTCGTTGCATTCGAATATACTACTGTCACTGCGAAGAAAAAGATTAAACGATCTCGCAGTGTGAGAAAGACTCCACCGTCGAAATTCCTATTTCGTCATTATTATCCCGTCTCTTTTGTCACACATTACCCGACTCCTTTATTACCTCTTATTCCAATTTCCCATCCCACTCGCCACGGAAAGGTACGAGACCGAAGATACCCGGTCGACCACCCCGGAATACAATTTCGTTTCCACGTCTCCAATAACAGAAATGCCCACATTGACGAACCCACATTTACCCTGATTTTTCTCACTCCTCGGTTTATCAATGAGCTGAGAGAAAAAAAAATCGGCCCGTTCTGGACGAACAGTCGACAGAACCGGGAGTCAAGGTGAATGGGAACGAGCACGTATCGTTCGAAGATCCCACACAGTGAATTCGACACTTCTGTACGTGCGTATATATGTAGCTCCGTATACGTGTGCGTGTACACGAAGCAGGCGACTTCTCGATTTCGAAGGCTTACGCCCTGAGAAATCGTCTTCTCACCGTTTCCTTCGAGATTTTTGAGGGAAGGAAAAAAATATGGGTCTTAGGTGGGCGGGTGGCCATTCGACGCGTTCGAATCAATGGATCTATGGATCCATGGGCGCTGGCCGTGCTCGAGGAGTCCATTCAAGGTAACACCTGACTCCGAGGAGTAGGAACTTCAAGTCGTGAGAATTCTTACGCCAGATTTTCGGTGCGCCCGGATCCCTTTACTCCGACATCGGCCCCTTTTCAGCCGTTTGCGGACAGTGAGAAAATTGTCGTAAATGGCCTGATGATGATTGTTCGGGAATTCTTGACGGCAGCTGTACTACCGGCGGATTTTCGGGACGTCAAATTAATTTTTGCGGATCCATCTTGCCTCGGGGAGTCGCGAATTTTTGACTGAGCCGGTCACTTGTCAGATTTTTGACGAGTGAAATTGTCGAGGTGAGAATCGATTTATTTATCTCGAACGGCCATGGCGGAATCTGTGCGTTGTCGGTTTGAGCATGCTTTAGCCACGTGCTGCGGGGGACCTTGGGTAGTTATGTAGTATGTAATTATCGGGTAACGCGACTATAACATGTTTAACAGCGATTTCCGTGGGCAACGGAGTCTTTTAAGAGTTTTCCCATCGATTTTTGGCTGTATCTTGGAAACTGTCGCACTTACGAAGCTCCGGTTTCGATTTTCTTGCATATGTTGAATCCCTTTACACGTGGTAAGAAGGTGATATCGGGTTATAAAAGCTCGTTACTTCACCGTGCCGAAAAGTGCGATTTTGGTCGTTTTTTGACACATTTTTGGCTGTAACTCCGAAACTAAAGCGAATTTTGACCAACGGCAAACGGCTCTCTGAGTTATTTTTGACCCCCTACCAGGTAGCAAAAGGGCGATCCGATCCGCCGACCTTCGATTTTTCGCAAAAATGAGAAGGGGTACCCCTTAAGAAATTCGCGATTTTTTTAATCCCCTGTAACTTTTGAACCGGAAATCAAAACCTATGATAATCATACGTTTTCTTGAAGCTTTCGACGCGTACTTTAAGATAGGACTATCGACGAAAGTCGATCTTTCAAAAAAATTTTTTTCAACCTCGAAAAATGGCTGTATCTCCGAAACTATTGAGAATTCAGAACTTTGCCTGGGACCAGCTTTCAGGGCGAGTTAAAATCTATGGGATAGGGTAGTTAAAAGTCCGATACAAGACAAGAAGTTTTTTGGCATTTTTTCGCGATTTTGAAGGTTCTATCACGTTTACATAGGTTCAAATGATGTCCCTCAGTACCCTCAGTTGGTCGCTCATTGCGATATAAGAGCCGCACGGTAGTCAAATATGGTTCAATATAGGCCAATGACCCGTATTTGGCACTTAAACGCAACAAAACCTTAATAGGGTCGGTATTTTCTTGTCTAACATGGTCCATGCGATGCCCCAGTACCATGTTTAAGTCTCTCATTGCGATAAGAAAGCGGTGTGACAGTCAGAGAATGCTCAATATACGATCAAAACCTGGGTTTCGCACTTAAACGCCACAGAAAGTTAATAGAGTTGGAATTTTTTTAATTGATATGGTCCAAGTGATGCCTCAGTACCATATTTAGGTGTCCCATAGCGATAACAAACCGGTATGACAGTTATAAATGGTTGAATATAGGGTTAATACCCGTATTTGGCACTTAAATGCGACAAACACTTGATACGACCGGTATTTTTTTTGCTAATATGGTCCAAGTGAAGCCCCAGTATCATATTTAGGTCTCCCATGGCGATACATAATCAGTAAGATAGTCAGAGATGGTTTAATTATGCCCATAGCCCGCCTCTGCTCGCAAGATTCCAAAACAAATCTTATAAACTACCTAAATGAATATAAAATGATGTAATAATCATAATTCCACGCAAGCATACTCATAGAAGAGTCATAGAGTAAAAGTATGTACCGTACATAATTCTTACATACGCAAGGTGGATGAGTTGGTGGGTGAATAAGTCGAAGGATCGCACCAAAATGATGCGAGCTCGATCATCGGCATAGTAATTGACAGAATTGAGGAAAATGTACGCTTGACTGAGCACGACAAAGACAAACGATCGTAGTATGCTTAATGTAATAGAGGACGCGGATGAGTAAGAAGTAAACAATCAAGACCGAATATCAAACAACTTTAGGGTTTGCATATTCTCTTATCGATTCTCATTTTAAACATTGACATTTAATTTGGAGCAGTGATCCGCTCTGGACAATTACATTTCACCGCCCACCAAATTCGAAAGATCCTCAAATTTTAATACAAATAAAGTTCCACCTATTGGAAAGGGTATTCAACAAATAAATTCTTCAATTTTCTTTTTTTATCTCTATTAACTAAAAAACATTCTTTACAATGTAAAAGAGATTGTATTATTGATGAAAGAAATATAATTTTCCGGACGAGTCCGTATTAAGAGGATCAGTTACATTAGGTTCTCAGATTTGAGTAATCCGTCTAATTTGTCAATTTCAGTCGGCGAGAAGAACTCTATTCAAGCGCGGGCATTTGTCATCGGTTAATTCTAAACCGCCCAAAGGGGCGATGGTAACGAGGAGAGAAAGAAAAGCGGAGAAAAGGAAAGAAGGTGTTTTCGGAAGATCTCGGGACAAGTGTTAAAGTCCTTGCCACGCCCAAAAAGGGGCGCGTTTGGCACCTGTTGTCCTTCGGAGTTAAGTCCTTTCGATCCTGCTGCACGTAAGGCCTTCCACGGAAGAGGACGTTTCTCGGACAGTTTTTTCTTCGCCCCTTTTGGTAAAAGTCAGTTTGAAATGGGTTTAGATTAGTTGGCATTAATGGGAAAGTTCATGGGAAAAAAACTGAGTAGGAACCAATTATGGGATCAGCGGATTACTGACAATTTTCATATACAAAGCAAACTACAAGAAAATCAGATTATAAGTTTGATAAAGGAATTATATTTTATCCACTAACTTCATTTACAATCGTACTTAGTCTAGTGATATGTTTTACAAACTGATGACAATCGTGATATGTTTCTTATGTCATATGCGTGAAAGGTGATGTAAAAATGTTTCTTTATATGTGAACGCGTGAGGCGTGATTACGTGAGATATGGAACAATAATGCCTCAATGATCAATGTAACAATGATGCCGATGCATGGCGATATTCCAATTACACTTATGTTACTTCTTCTCCGATGAAGATCGAATGGAATTAGGTGCGAATATTGTAGATCGGCATACTGTCGTAATTGCCAGCTGGGCCGTAATTGCAGACCAAGTAAGTGCTGTTCCACCTTGTCGGCCTGAGATATCTGACAGCGCCGCAACCGATGCGATTCGTGTTTGCCCAGATCATTTGCGTGTAATGTCCAGTGTCAGGGTCGAATCTATCAAAAAAATTATATTCACGTCCAAATGACGTTCTTTCACCGTTCTCGCATTTTTGTTCAATTATGATTGATTATTGGTAAATTAAGGCATTTCGCGTCTTGTAATGTTCAAATTGTTCTTAAGACTCGAATTAATTTTCACTTACCGGTAGCTAGAGACTTCGCTGGCGTCGAACATGTCGACCTCATCGTACCAATATTCAACGAAGCTGGTCATGGTGAAGTTGGTTACGCCCGTAAAAGATTTCCTGGCAATGTTCTGGCCTACCACGCCCCTTGCTAATGTTCAATATTCCGTTAAAAAATTGTCTCCGAACGCAATGCTCACTCTTCGATCGATTCGAGGATGCGAGACTGATTTGTTCAAATCGTTTCTGAGAAATTCTTACCGGTGTCACGGCACTTGTCGTGGCCATAGTTACATTGGCGGGCCCATCTTTCGGCGATTCTGGCCAATTCGTTGTCCCAGGTCTAGGAAATATTACACGTTCGTTTTTTTTTTTTATCTTTACGCGAAGAGCTATGACTAAGTTTAAATATGGCGATGCATTATGTGGAATTACGTCATCGAAGCGTGCCTTATCTCAGAAAGCCCAAAGATATTTTGCAAATTTTGCCACGTATGATTTCACCGAACACATCATCGGATACCAAATATATGTTAAGATGGCGATGAGTATTGATAAAGGATGTTCTATCGATGGTCAGTATTTCATAATTATATACCATTCTCTTCATGTTGGTTGCGGCAGGCTGCGGTCCAGGATTCCCTCTCGTTTCCAAACCTCTGGCAACTTTCTGTCTGAGTCTGTTATGGGCTTGAACGAGCTCAAACTTTTCCGCTGTCGTAAGTTTCGTGCTGACAAGTTCCACTGCGCTGCATACCGGCGCAGGCGTTGGATCCTAATTTGTTTAAAATATTTTAGATACGAGACTGTTAAGTCACTCGCCAGATCAGTCAGAAGCAGTCAAATGACAACTATGCTTTATGTTATTCAAGAAATTGAAATTACTAAATCAATTTATTTTATTCCGGTAGATTAAAATTAATTTATTATTTATCAATTGAATGAAAAAGCTTTGCTTACTGAATACGTGCACATCGTATGCTCATCGCCGTCACACCTAATCGTGCAGTAATCGAAGTGACGATTTACTGACTGGCCCCTGCAAAGTGCCACTACGGCAACCAGAAGCAACGCGAAGAATCCGCGCATGTTGAAATTTTCCTGCAACTTCCCGTACAATCGAACAAGACTCGCGATTTCCACCCTCGAACTCGTTCTCCCACTAAGAAATTGTCTGACCGAAGAGTGCGAGGAAGTGAATGGAAAATCGTAAACCGCTCCGCGTATTTATATGAAAGTCCGGAGCGTTATCAGTTATCGTGCGAACGCGGATCCAGTCATTGATTCGATCGATTATGAAATTCCACATTTGCACAGTTGTCACCATCACGCGCCGCCGTTAGATCAGACTTCATTTTCGCCTCATCATCGCCAGGAATTTGTTTGATCAATGGCGAACTCATGATTCCTGTCATCCGGCGTTGATTTACGCGCCGGTTTTTTTTGTTCTTCGGAATGGCAGCCTACGATCCTCCACAGTATCCAATTATCGTCGGCTTTATTCTCCGCACGTGGATTTCTGCCGACTTAATTCAACTGACAATTCAGTGGCATAGGTCATTTGATTTTTATGCAATTTTATTTTAAACGGCAGATTCGATTCAGTTAGATTCAGTTCATGCACATTAATGGTAATAAATATGTTATCAATTTTTTTTTTTGCCAAGCATTAGCACTCGCTTCTTCTTTTAGGTTGATTATTATTCGTTTCTGATAATGAACGTGTTGTAAATTGTTTTGTTGCAAAGCATCAACAATTGCTTCTTCTTTCAAGTTGATTATTATTTGATTCTGATAAAAAAAAACGTGTTAGAAATTATTAGCATCAGCAAACGCTTCTTCTCTCAAGTTAATTATTATTCGATTCTGGTAATAAACGTGTTAGAAATTGTTTCCTTGCCAAGCATCAGCAATCGCTTCTTCTTTTAGGTTGATCATTATTCGATTTCGCTTTCTTGTTAACACGCGAACGCTTTTTAGCTTTCGCCTTTTTCTTTCTAACCGCAACTTCTTTCTTAGCTTCTTCGTCACTTGCTTTTTTCTTCTCCTCCGATTCCTCCCGCTTCTTATCATCGTCCTTCTTCTTTCCCTTCTTCTCCTTATCGTCAGGCTTATGCGTCCAAGGTCTCGGCGCTCTAAATTCTAAATCAAACTTTCTCTTCTTATCGCCGCTCTCGGACTTCTTCGTAATTCGGAGCAAAAAAATGTTCGGATTCTCCTCTACAGGCACAGTTCGCACTTTTTTCTGTTGCTTCTCCTTCTCCTTCCTTTTTTCATGCCCTTTGCTCCCTGCCGACGTTGGCCTTCTAGCAACGGAGGTTCGACTCGGATGCGAACCCTCTCTCGGACCAGAATCACGATAACCTGTCGTCGTCCTACCATCCTCCTGCCTCTCACGTTTTTTTGCCACTGAACTTTGCGGCCGTTCAGTCTGACCAGAATCCGTCATTTCGAAAATTACGCCGTCTCTCGCTTTCTGGTCGATCGACGAGGATGATCTTTTCTGGCTCGGATCCGAACTTTCCAAGCAATCGCAAGGTGGATCGTACTCTCCCTCGGGATGTTCTTTTTGCATTCTAATTACCATTCGGTGGTCGTTTATTATCGCTTCGATCTCTTTGTACGGACGTCCCTTCGTCGCGATTTCCGAAACGACCTTCGGTTCGACCTCTTCCTCGACGTCTTCATGATAGGTTGGACAGCAGGAACAAAAACTTTCACCGGAATAATCGGAGAACATTGCCGAGAGTCAATTGAAGTTAATGAAAGGGATTTGAACGAAATTGTTAGTTACATGTTGAATTTTGAAGAATTTTGAAGAATTTTGAAGAATTTTGATAATGTTTCGGTCAGATAGGTTAATTAGCCAAACGTTTACATGATGAGATTGAAATCTAAACGTTGATGTGTTTGAAGGGTCGATTAATATCGATTTAACGTCGACCTGACTACCTTCAGCTGCATTAAATGACAGAAATCATGGTGTGATTACATTTCCACAATCTCGTTCGGCCATAATACACATTCCTCTAAATTTCAAGTTTTATACGTAAGACGCGAAATGCAAAATTGCTGCGTTGCGCCAGGTAACGAATATTTATAAATTTAGCTGTAAAATGAACAAACGGTGCAATTTATTCGTTTTATTACAGATCCATGTTGTTGTGTACAAATTCCAAACATTTCCTGTCCACCGCCATGCCCACAACCGTGTCCTCCCCAATGTCCTCCCCCATGCCAAACAAGCTCAACTACCCAAAAAGACTCGAAATACGTTCAGGAAGTGGGCGCGGAAATGATAGGCAATCAATTGATAATTAGAATGGAGAAGGACAAGAACAGAAGCAAGAAGAAACGGGATCAGTGGGATCCGCCTTGCGATTGCGAGACTGTCGAAATTTTGCGGGGAAAGGAGGGACCCAAAATCATAAACGGCAGCGAGAACAATAGAATTTTGTTCAGGATCCACTCGAGAAGCAATATTCGAACGAAGGAAGATCCAAACTACAAGCCGCACGCGATCGCTTACGAGGTTTGCATTGTTCTCGGGCAACATTGTCTTTCTATCCACTCTTGTTTACTCATGCGCGCTCTTGTTTACTCGATGGGAAATCGGGCCTTGGAATTAGGACACCGCTCTTTATTTTAGATCATTTTTCTATCGTGACTTTTGTCAGTCAGCAGAAGTAAGATGTAATTTACATATTTGCACAGTTGTGTCATCAGACTTGGGCAATTTTTTTTCTTAGTCATGATCATCTGAAGATTCTTCTGACCGCGGAAAACTTATTTTTGGTAATTAAAAAAATAAAGTGACTCAAGACTGATCTTTAATTATTTTATGTTACTTTCTCAATTAGGTCGGCGGTTGCAAAGGTGTAAATGATTGTAACGACCAGTGTCGGAAGATCACGGTCTATCCACAGTTTGGTGGATCCGGGACTCAAGAAGTTCACAGCGATCGAACGACTGACGGCAATCAGGATGTGTTTTTCCTGCGAATAAAGAAGAAGGCCGACGCTGCTGAGCCAAATAAAAGAAACATCGAATTGGAACTGAGAACGCCGAAGAAGCATTCCTCGCCGAATTTGGTTACCGACACTGATACCACTCTGAAAGTCCATCTGGACACGCAGGGGAGTCTGCCACACGACGAGAAAGGAATGTTTCAATTGAGAAAAGGAAGGAGGAGAAGAAAATCAAAATCAATATCTATAAAAAATAATCATAGAAGCTAAAACCATAGTGCTGACTGTAATAAAAGAGTAAGATACATAATATCCAAATTGATGATTGACACCAACACCACTCGAAAAGTATCGCAGGGGTCACACGACGAGAAAGGAATGTTTCAATTGAGAAAAGGAAGGAGAAGAAGAAAATCGAAATCAATATCTATAAAAAATAATCATAGAAGCTAAAACCATACCGCTGACTGTAATAAAAGAGTAAGATACAGAATATCCAAATTGATGATTGACACCAACACCACTCGAAAAGTATCGCAGGGGTCACACGACGAGAAAGGAATGTTTCAATTGAGAAAAGGAAGGAGGAGAAGAAAATCGAAATCAATATCTATAAAAAATAATCATAGAAGCTAAAACCATACCGCTGACTGTAATAAAAGAGTAAGATACATAATATCCAAATTGATGATTGACACCAACACCACTCGAAAAGTATCGCAGGAGCCACACGACGAGAAAGGAATGCCACAATTGAGAAAAGGAAGGAGGAGAAGAAAATCGAAATCGATATCTATAAAAAATAATCATACAAGCTAAAACCATACTGCTGACTGTAATAAAAGAGTAAGATACATAATATCCAAATTGATGATTGACACCAACACCACTCGAAAAGTATCGCAGGGGCCACACGACGAGAAAGGAATGCCACAATTGAGAAAAGGAAGGAAGAGAAGGAAATCGAAATCAATATCTATAAAAATAGTCATAGAATAATATGCATATCATAATATCATAGCATATCTAAATAAACATCAACGTTGAAACTCGCTCTTCGCAAGTTCATTGTATCTGAATACATAGAGGAGTTCAGTGACCATGCGGATGACGATGAAAATTTATGCATGAATGAAATCGAGTCATTGAGAAATATTTTTCGCCAGTCCACCATTCGTGCATGAGTAATGAAGTTCCGCATTGATACTTCTTCGAACGTCCTCGTAGCTTCTGGATGTCTCAATGAGTCCGTGGCCGAAGGATGCTGGTCAATGAGGAAGCAGAAGAATTTCGTAGGAGCAGGCGTGAATGCGTTAAAAGTTCGAGTCAGCCGACCTCTTCTTCATTCACGTGGCAGGACTGGCCGTGGAAAATTGCTTCGTTACGCACTGCCAGATGACTCTTTCCCATCTTCTTCCCTCAGAACCTCCCCCTTTTGTATACCTGTCGCCCTGGCTCCTTCGAACTTTCCCACTTTTTACCTTTCCCACTTTTGTCTACTGGCTGCAAGACTGTTCTTTGTCAGGATTCCAACCCTGACACTCGATCTTGCCTACCGTCCTTATGCACTTTTCTTTCCACTCTTGTAGAAGACGTTTATTTCTGGCCTACATGAAATTCTAAGAAAAGGTGATGGCTGCTTTGAGATGGAACGAAAATTGTGAAACACCGAGGTTTTTAATCGAAGGACTTATATAACTCTTATGCTTTACGTACACATATATATTTACATTATATATTTACTTATATAACAGTTTTGACGAAAGCGGCTTTTCGTAAGTTTTTCGTCCTTCTTAATTCTTCTTCTTCTTAGTTCCTTCTTTAGGTAGGTTCCGCAGCCCTGCAATTCTTTGAACCTCAGCACACTTTTGCTACCGAAGTTCATTCTTGGCGAGGTGCTCCTTTTCCAAACTTCAATTTCCCTTGACTTTCAATGGATCGATGGGTGCCGATGACATCCGAAGGTCTCTCGAGACCAGCATTGTCGAAGTTCAAAGGCCGCTCGTAATTACAGCTAACTCCTTCGGTAAACTCTTTCAACCCATCATAATCGACGGCACGTTTCAAGCTGAGTCCACCCAACATCCACCATTCAGATATTTTCCATTCTCACCTAGTAGATTCTCGGAAAGCTACTACGATTTCGCGTCTCATTCAGATTTTACATCGAACCCTTGAACGGTCGATGCCGATGCAAATTCTTTGCTTCGAAAAATGTCGTCTTTTCACACAAATATTGTCGTCCCACGTTGTCACGTGCACACAAAAAGAAAATTATATAAAAATTGTACATTTAAACAAAGAGAGACCAGTACAGCTTGAAATATTTCTCCTCAATTTTTCTTCATTTTCAATCCCTATTTTTATGCGAGTCGTACGAAACGTTCGAGATCGTATCGTTGTTGTTGTATGAGAATAAGCATGGAGTGAATTATCGATTCCTTCTCAAAGCGTTCGACGGCCGTCGCCCACACGTCTTGTTCCAATCCTCTTTGTCACGGCAGGACGATTCGAGGAGTCTTAAGGACTCTCAGGATCGACATAAGAACGCTGCACTTTGCGGTCAATCGACAGAATCGACGATCGACCGCAAAACTTCTTCTCGCCATTTTCTTTCCCATTTTCCACGCTCCTCTCTTGTGCCTCCTCTAATTTATCGCCCTCCGTTCATTCACGCCGGACATTTTTCGGGAAAAAATGGGGCCACACATTGAGCGAGGACACGCACTTTATGAACTCCGAAAAACGCCCACGCTTTTTCTCACTCTGCCGCGTGAAGTTTGACTAGTAATAGCTCGAGTGTGACGATTTTTTGATTAAAGAATTCAATGTTGAGGATAAACGACAAGGTCATTTCCAATTAAAAATTTAGATAGACGAATCATTGGGTTTCCATAAAAAATACAATAATTGACATGTAAAAATGCAATATAAGAATTAATAATTCAAATAACAATATTTCAAACAGTATTAAAAATATTACCCAATGTTAGACCCACGAAGTGTAAATATTAAATACAGAGGTCTTTTTTCTCTTCCCTATGTTTCTAGTTTATTTGAAAGAAATGTTCGTTATACGTGTTACGTTTTTGTAACGTTTTTAAGTATTGAACATACAGACGTATTCGAAGAAAAGGAGGAGGAACAGAGAAGGAAGATATCCCACGATCGAGACACGTATACGTTACGTAACATTTCAGTAGCGATCTCGGGAATTCAGTTGCGGTTTCGGACATGCGGTCAGAATTGACAATGGAGACGTCTAGGATTTTGGGACCACCCTCGACGGCACCACCTGCGGCGGGGTCGCTAGATTTATTTAGCCGCCATATTTAGCCACCCCGCCATTGTCAACGCTTAATGTTATTAACGAGCGTGATGGGGAGACTTTCGATACCGTCATTGGACGGAGGGTCTCCCCAAACAGTCACTACGTTGCAATATTTCTCCATCAAATTTTCTAATCCAGTTACTCTGCTGTTTTATCAAATATACATTATTACTCAAAGTCTTACAAATATCTACTACAATTAATCTTAATTTTAAATCGTTAATTTCAATTCTAAATCAGTAAATTAAAGTGATCGAAGTTCTTAATAAATTTTGAATTAGTAGTAGATATTTGTAAAACGCTGACCGAATTCGCCTAAAAAACCTTACCTTGCGACGGTATTTTACAGTATTACTCAAAGTTTAATAATCGTGATTAACATTTATTCCCTTTTTTTAACATCTTTTGCGAGCTCGACGTATTTTAGTAATTTTATTGGGTATATGTAGATGAGCTTAGATATGATGAAAAGGTATGTGTATTGGTACGGAGGCAGGCTATCAATTTCTCCATTTCCACGACTCCCCATTTGGCATTCGGCATCCGTTACGCACCTCTTTGTGTCGTTTCACGATTCGGCGCGTCTAGCAAGCCACAGATTTCGGCTCCCCGCCGTGAGGAAGACCGATTAGAATATCCGTCGACATTTCCGCAACTCGCATACTCCCCACATCCTCATTTCCATCAACACCTGCCCATACTCGTGAAGAAGTGGGACAAATTGCCTTTGGCGCGCTTTCGGACGTGAGATGTGGGTTAGGCAGAAATCGTAAATTTTCAAACGTCCGCTTCGGAATATGAATTTTTAATACCGATCCGAGGTAATAACGTGCAAACTTCCCGCTAATCTGATTGTCTTCGTTACGCAATAGGCGGATACTTTATAGCCCGGAACGGTGCTAATTACAATTGTGTCGCGGAGAGATGTAATTTCATAGTAATGAGCGAGGATCGTTCGATGGGAGATTGATTGTTTGAAGGCGGACGCGGTTTCATGTGTCGTATGTTATGTTGGATACCTTGCTTCAGTATAGAGTTACTCCAAAGTTTGATGGCACTAAAAAACTGTTAGGATTACGAAATCCAATTTATTCTTATTTATTATAAGTGTTTAATTTCCAAACGTTCTATCACCTTGCTTTAATATAGAGTTACTCCACAGTCTGATGGCACTAAAAAATTTTAAAATTATGAAATCCTATTTGTATTTATTTATTATAAGTATTTAATTTCCAAACGTTCTATCACCTTGCTTTAATATAGAGTTACTCCAAAGTTTGATGGCACTAAAAAATTTAAAAATTATGAAATCCTATTTGTATTTATTTATTATAAGTATTTAATTTCAAAACGTTCTATCACCTTGCTTTAGTATAGAGTTACTTCAAAGTTTGATGGCACTAAACAATTTTTGAATTATGAAATCCTATTTATATTTATTTATTATAAGTATTTAATTTCAAAACGTTCTATCACCGTGCTTTAATATAGAGTTACTCCAAAGTTTGATGGTACTCAAGTATTTTCAGCCTATGAAATCCTATTTATCTTTATATTATTATCAATACTTCATTTCAAAACGTTCTATGAAATTTTCAATATTCCTTCGTGACAAATGAACACGAAACGATTGGTGCCAACTTTACTGCAGTTAAATTGACGTCTAAAATGCACGTTATTTTTCAATGTCCCATACGTGCCACGAGAACTCCCGAACATTGTGCGACCAAATGACTTTTGAACAGCGAAAGAGTGTCAAATCTTTATCATGCTCGAGCCATTGATCGTGCTGACCGTCTTAAACTGTTTCTTCATGTTCAGCTCTACCGTAACGACATGCGCATTATGGTAATCCAACCTTTCTTTGCGTCTATCGATTACAGTTACTTTTAATATTCATACCATTATTTCCGCACACGGTGTTACAACATCGACGTAAGTGAAATTCCTGACTCTATGAACGCTTACGCTCATTGCGTCTGCGAGCAAAAGTGTTCAGACTAGTATTCAAATGAACGACCGGCGGGCACCTGTTATAAATAAAGGCTGACTTCACGTGGATAGCGCTATTCCGCGAGGAAGGTCTTTCGTCTGAGGACGATTCGTTTTGCAGAGCTTTGTTCATTAGAATAGCACGGTAACGCGGAGTGGGGTAAAACCGAGCCAGAAATTGTAAAGTTTACTTTAAACTCATTTACTTTCTATCTATTTCACTAAAATCTAATAATCTTAGTTTTATTTAGCGCATGGTTTATTCTTTAATTTGCATTAATTTGGATTAAAAATATCTTCTAAAACTTAGATTTTCTTAATAAATTAAAAACAGTGCTGCTCAGAATTGGGGGCGAAACCGCCCAACCTGTTTAAAAATGATTGAATCTTATATCCTTACATTATGGGGCAAAAGCGGAATTATCATTAGTAATACAAACTTTGTCGAACGAGTTAAACGGGGAAATCACAGAATACATGGCGTCTACCTATGTTGAATACTATCCAAACCATTGAATACTAACCAAAGGAAAATTTCTGCCTTACGGTTGGTACAATACAACGTATATTCGAATAAATGAGGGCCTAGTGCGGATTTGCCCCGTGTACGGATTTACCTCACTGCCCCTTATTTGTTTGACATCTTGTGAAGAATGACTTGCGAATTCCGAAATTAATATTCGTTCACCGTTAGCTTCGCATTCGCAAATTTATGCATATCGAAGCAGGTCGATATTCTCTCACGAATTCCGCGGAGCGATAAAAATGTTCCGCATACTAATTTCAGGTGGCAGTATCGAAGTCACCGATGCTGCTTCAAGAAGTTTGGCCAACAATCGTCGAGAAATGATCTTAAGAAGCCGAGTAGCTGCGGATGTCGAACTTCAAAACGTCAGGCAAAGTCAAAATTGAATGGCATATTGAATATCATTAACACCAACAAGTCCAATACGACGGTCGATCGTCAAACGAAGACGAGTAAAGAGAATAAAGAGAATAAAGAGAATAAAGAGAACAAAGAAAGCAAAGAAAGCAAAGAAATGAAGGAAATTAAGGACAAAAAAGCGAAGAAACGAAAGTCTAAGACGAATTTGAAGTATTTGTCGCAGGTTAACAGAGACAAGGGCGAAGGTAGATTGCCGGGAAATTTGAGTGACAAAGGGACGATTTCCGAAGCTTCGCAGACGAATCAGGAGAACAAATCGACCGTCGTAATGGAATATTCCACGGTGCAAAAAATTGTGCAGGTAGTCGACGACGACGGAAATTTGCCAGTTGCTGGAAGCCCATTCAAAACTTTCAATTCGCACAAAGACGCGCCTGACAAAAATAGGAAAGTCAATTTTCCAAGTGATGGCCAATTACCGGTCTTGCCAGAAACTTATTGACCGTACACAATTACATTATACATTTACCTTTCATAAAACGGTTTTTACATTGTCACGATTTCGATAGCGATTAAAGGATTTACACATGCAATTACATAGGAAGCGAAGTTTACTTTCGACTTCGAGCGCATAGGAGAGTAAGTTCGAATTACCAGCGTTAATGTTAAACGTTTTTGGGCCGATCCATTTCTAAGCTGACCGCTCACTCGCGCGTTACAACAAGAAAACATAAAAATCGTCCCACTTTCCCGTAATACGGCAACACGCGTATCGATTAAGTGCAGAAATTGAAAGGGAATATTTTGTAGTAACGGAACGGCTAAGATTCTAGTCATTTCTGTCGGATACGTTTAATTATGCAGAACGCAATAAAGCATGAAGATACGTTGGCCGACGCTAATTATAAGTTTCTGAATCTAACCACAGATTTTTCAGTCAATTGAAAGAGTCACGATTTACATGCACATAAAAAATGAATTTATTGTCTTGACACTACCCTATTAACGTAAAGAGTTTATTCAATGATCGTGAATTGTATAATAATCATACCGAATTTTGGCCGGTTCGAATACAGTAGCCTTAAAAGATAAAAGCAAAGGGAGATAGTATATTCCAAAAATCGTTTCGTCTCAGATGAAAAAAAGAAGAATGTTCGCTAAAATTCGGTATGATTATTACCCTATTAACTTTTATAATTTTCATTTCAACGAAACCCTCGCTCTTCCTTGGACAACTCTCCTACATTACACCGTTACATCGGTAACATCAAGTTTCCTGTCACGATCCTAACATGTCAACCCTCTCGTCCGCGTCAATTGTCCGTCAATTCTCACGTCCGTACTCGCGCGTAGAATTTGGAAAAGGATGAGAAAAATCGATCTGGGAAAAGAGTGTTTCCCGCGTGCGCTCACTTTCGACTGACCGGCCACGATTGGAGAGCATTGAAAAGCCGATGTCTTCGGATGGTGGGGCAATGCTGGCACGGTGGTCCCAATACGAGATTCAATGGACGACTAATGCAGGAGTCGAAGTGCGCGCTGCAGTTAAGCCTCGCGATCCAAACGATCCGCACCGCGATCGAGAGATCTATCAGAGTTCCGCGAATCGACCAGTGACAGGTCTCGAATCAGTGTTGGCAGTGTTAAGAGGTCAGCTACACCAAATTTTCTTTCTTTTTTTTCTTTTTTTTTTGTATTACGGTGTATATTTTATTTATATTTTTTTTCTTCTATTTTTGTATTACGGTGGGTAATGGGTTACGTTAATACTCAATCTCTTCGGTCGTTTCGTTGCATTCGAAAGTAAAATCGATGTCAGTAATTTTTACATGTCAAGTTGAAAGAGACCTTACTTGTCCACGATAAAGTAGGGGAACAAGTTTAGGTATTGGATCGCTTGCAAATTGTAGAATTTGAGTGGTAAACCTTATAAACGATTGAAAATTAAATGTTTTCGTGCGAACGTTCGATTGCGACGACAGTCAACGAGAACGATGTAATTGAAGTTACAAGCGGCTCGGAATACCAAAAGTGAAGACGATCGAGCTGACACGAATGTCCAAAGTTGACAGATGTAAATAAAGCTGAGATTCCGCCATGCATGATTCACGATGTTTGACCGACATCGGGATGGGAATACAGGCAACGCTTCGCATACCAGAAATGGTGTAACGCGATAGAGAGTGCATTTCCTAAGTAGAACCTGTTTACCCCTCTGTGTCAAAGTAACGAGTCGAGTCGGGCAACTGCTCGCACACGTTTCAGTTAATCCCATAGAACCAACACACACGTCCGTTCGCGTACGATATATTACCTCGGGCCTGCCAACATTTCCGCGTACGAGCGTATCAGCATATGTCGCCTGAAAATATTTGCGAATTATGAAATCCGTTTCGTTCATCCTTCGCGAACAGATGCTTCGAGGAATTACGAAATGTAATGTCCCTGCTTCCCTTCGCGCGTGGAATGCAGAGATAACGGCTTGATTGATAAAAGGTTATGTTGTTGAGGGAATCGCTGATGCGAAAGTAATCATGTGTCAGTTTTGTTATGATAGCTTTCCAGTCAATGAGTTTCGGTAATTGAATAGACGAGTTCTATACAGAATGTAAATTTGCTGTCTATCTGTGTACGAACGGTTAGTAGTAGTAGTAATACTAATTGTAAGTAATAGCGAACTCTTAATTCGCTTACAGGTTAATGGCAGTTACATATGAGGTGCTTCTGCAAACATTAATCATTTCTCCAAACAATTAAGGATAGATTTTTTTGTATATGAGTTTGAGATATTTTATATTATTCGAAGTTACGACCGTTACCTAACACGAGCTACTGTTTTTGTCCGCAATTCCGTTAAGTAATAACGAACTGTTAATTCGCTTACAGATTAATGGCAGTTACATATGAGGTGCTTCTGCAAACATTAATCATTTCTCCAAGCAATTAAGGATAGATTTTTTTGTATATGAGTTTGAGATATTTTATATTATTCGAAGTTACGACCGTTACTTAACGCAAGCTACTGTTTTTGTCCGCAATTCCGTTAAGTAATAACGAACTGTTAATTCGCTTACAGATTAATGGCAGTTACATATGAGGTGCTTCTGCAAACATTAATCATTTCTCCAAGCAATAAAGGATAGATTTTTTTGTATATGAGTTTGAGATATTTTATATTATTCGAAGTTACGAGCGTTACTTAACGCAAGCTACTGTTTTTGTCCGCAATTCCGTTAAGTAATAACGAACTGTTAATTCGCTCACAGATTAATGGCAGTTACATATGAGGTGCTTCTGCAAACATTAATCGTTTCTCCAAACAATTAAGGATAGATTTTTTTGTATATGAGTTTGAGATATTTTATATTATTCGAAGTTACGAGCGTTACTTAACACGAGCTACTGGTTTTTTTCCGCAATTCCGTTCGGCACGTTCCCGTCATTCCACTTTCCCCTGTCAAACGGAACCGCGTCAAGTTCCATTCAAAAGCGCAACTCCGAGTTCTGTCATGTGCAGCGCATTACGAAGCCCATTACAAAGCGCGTTACGAGGTGAGAGCTGTAAATCCTTTTCACTCGCGATTCAAACGTTGACCCGCCGAATATCGATTGCGAGAATGGAACGCGGCGAGAATTATTCAACGAGCGCATTGTCAGTATCCGAATTCTAAGCACGCCGGTCAATTCTTCTTCTGTACATCTTCGACACTCCCTTCGTTAGACTCACGCGATAAACAGCGTCAACATTCGACGATTACGCGAACGTCTAAAACAAACACGGCCGAGGTCGAACGGAATGCATTTACCCGAGTCTGACGTCCCTCATGCAAATCAGGCTGGCAATTCCGAACAAATGTGGAATCGCGGAAATCTTTTGTCCCATTATCGGATGCAAAATGGAAGGCGACGTCGCAGGTTAAGTTTTCTAGCGTCTGCAAAACACGACTACGTTCAAAACAAAGAATTGAAATCTGGTTGTTTCTTCGAGATAGGCAGACTGGTCCGGGAATAATTTTGGGGCCGATAAAAAAAGGTGGGCGATTCGGAGGCTTTGTGGACGTTTTGCGCAAAACAGGCGAGCCGGTTAAAATGAAATTGGCGGGTTCGGCGATAAGTAGAGGACCGTTCGAGGTCAATATTTGATCGTGCCATTCACAGTTTCCTTGGCAGAGGATGGAGATCGTTAACTTTCCTTCGATGCCAAGATGTTGACTCTTTGCGCGGGAGTGCCCGATAATGCCGTATTTATTTCCCTGTCGTAACGTTCCACTTTTGTAACGCCCATTGTCCTTACGAGGAATCGCGACAGTGTTTGACGAGCCGAAGCTGGAAAAAATCTCAGTCCACAGAACTCTACACTCATCTCGACAGATTGAATTGTTTAATCTGGCGGCAGTGTCCCAGCTATAATCGTTTTATTATATACTGATTTACATTTGTATGTGTCTCGTTTCAACCCTGTATTTATTTGTCTTTAGTTTAAAACAAAGCCTTTGTTGTGGTTGAAATTTTCTATATTTTTCAATTTGCTCCACATGTTTCGACACCTTACTTTCATTTTATTTCATTTCTATTCTTACTTTACTTTCATTCCAATTAAATTCTTATTTTCACTTGAATGTCCATTTTTGTTATATTTGAACGACAGTAATTATACATAATTCTGTAATATGCACAAATGTAACGATAAAAAAATATATTTTATGCCGCAAAGTGTCGAGACATTTAGAGGAAATTAAAAAATATAGGAAATTTCAACCACAACAAAGGTTTTATTATATAATTATTTGAACACGCTGATCTTACTTAGTCACTTTAATAAGCGTTTGACAGTACGTCTACGATTCTTCCCTAAGATTGAGGATGACAATTATTATTATTCCGTAGTAGAGACGTTGACTAATACTGTCCAGTATTTTGTCACGCAATTTTCCGACCGGCAATGCACTTCCCTTGAAATGTACCTGTCGTACGCTGGCAAGTGAATCGCGTTTGAGAATGATTTATGTATCCGCAGGTAGTTCAAGTGGCGTGTAAGTCGGTTGAGTGCTAATCACTTGGCTAAATCGCAGGCAATAATGACGTTATTGCCGCCCACGGTTGAGCAGCAGAAGAGAATCGACGAGGAAATTCCGCCCGATCCGGAAATGAGGAGACGCGACATTCTGGCGATAAGAGAGTGGCTTTCCAAGCAACCGCACTTGCCGAATCACATGGGTTAGAAATTCAAATTTTACGAAAACTCCACGAATTAGGAATGACCTCTCGATCATTGATCTCGTCTTGACCGCAACCCGGTAGAATGCTATGAATCACTGTATAATTATCAGTCGTCAGTCGGTACACATACAACGTTGCGTAACGCGGTAAACGCAAATTGCACGTGCTTGTCTCAAATTGTAAGTCGGAGCCTTGCCGTTATATTTTTTTTCAGACGATCGCCGCCTGGAAAAGTTTCTATTCGGCTGCAAAAACAGCGTGGAGAAATGCAAACTAATTCTCGAACGCTACTTCAGCGTCCGCACCGGCCTGCCGGAATTTTTTGCCATCCGAGATCCTCTTTCGCCGGACGTGCAAGACTGCTGTGATGCAATGTAACAAAAATTCTTCCGATTGTCATTCTAATACCTATTCGCACTATCATTCTCAACCTGCACGCTAAAAACTGTACACGCTTCCAATTAAGTCTCCATTATCACTCCTAACTTATACTATCTATGTACGCCTAATCAAGTCGCCAAATTATGCTGTTCAAATCCTCATTTCCAATTCTCACGTCCCAAGCCTTTCGTTGAACAGCATCTACATATCTATCCTCGTTCTGTTTGGTCTTTATTGTGGAGACACTCGATGTCATACAGTTATAAAGTTAAACAATAAAGTCTCCATTATCACTCCGAACTTTTACTATCTATGTACGCCTAATCAAGTCGCCAAATTATGCTGTTCAAATCCTCATTTCCAATTCTCACGTCCCAAGCCTTTCGTTGAACAACATCTACATATCTATCCTCGTTCCGTTTGGTCTTTATTGTGGAGACACTCGATGTCATACAGTAATAAAATTAAACAATAAAGTCTCCATTATCACTCCTAACTTTTACTATCTATGTACGCCTAATCAAGTCGCCAAATTATGCTGTTCAAATCCTCATTTCCAATTCTCACGCCCCAAGCCTTTCGTTGAACAGCATCTACATATCTATCCTCGTTCTGTTTGGTCTATCGTGAAGACACTCGACGTTATGCAATTGTCAAACATTGCGAGACTTATGTCACTTCAGACCTGGAAGTGATTCCTTCGCACTCGCCCGATACTCCTATCGCACATGCTCGATCGGCATGTGTTACGCACGTTCCGCTTAATTGTTCAATGTTTGCCTTCGCAGAGACTACTTCGTACTGCCTTCCCTAACGGAAGACGGACACAGAGTGACGATTTTAAGATTAAGAGACGTAGCAGTCGACAGATTTTCCATCCAAGCCATTTCCAGGCGCATCCTGATGGTCCAGGATACGCGTCTGATGGAGGAATCCTGCTTGTCGAACGTGATGGTCATAGATTTGGAAGTCAGTATAGTCGTTTCAATCATTTTACTCAGTCTCCATAAATAATTCAGATGCGACTTGCTGAAAACAGCACATAGTCATTACGTCCTTTAATTACAGAGTAATACGTCAGGATTATGGTATCGATTTAATTGCAGTCCGATTAGAAACAGTTAGGAACGGTACTTTTAATCATTGTACATCCAGGATTTATTGTCGAAGATTTTTAAGCGATTACTCGAGAATTTATGGACATTTGAATTATTCATCGGGAGACTGAGTTGAACCTGTGCATTCTGCGCAATATTTCGATCGTTATCGACGTTATCTGCGTTATTGAATTTTTTAGGGATTTACGGCTGTGCATATCGCGAAATGCAGTCCTACGCAAAGTATCGTTAGAAAGTCTATGCTGGCTGTTCAGGATAGCATGCCGCTGAGACTTCACAGGGTGCACTTTCTGCACGCGCCAGCTTTTATCGAGACCATACTCAATATATTCTATCCGTTGCTAAAGGAAAAGTTAGTGCAAAAGGTAATGCAATGCGTTTCGTTAAATTGTACTTAGGCTGATAATCATATTGAATGTTACATAAGGGGTTTAATGATCGTCAGTGAAATATGTAATCATGTATTTTTCTTGGCCAATTCGATCACTGTAAACTTGGGAGAGAAAAGGATAAGATAGCATATTCCACGAATCGTTTCGTCCCATTAACGTTATCACATAATATAATACATTCATATTGAATGTTAATTTGATTTTAGTTCCGTATACACACCGGCGGCGGTGAGGAATTACATTCTTACATGGACAAGGATATTTTGCCGACAGAATGGGGCGGAAAAGCAGGATCATTTAAGGAGTTAAATGGTTGCTAAAGTTGTTCTGTCACTTGCAAAAAATGCGAAACAATTTTATAACATGACACATTTGCAGAGGCGTGGAGAAAGAAAATAGAGAAGAACAGAGACTGGTTCCTGCGTGAAGAAAAACTGAGTCGATCCGATGAAAGTGCAAGATTGCCAGAGGCAAAAAGTTCGATCGTTCTGAGAGAATTGGACGGAGTTCAGGGTTCGTTCAGAAAGTTAAATATCGACTGATTTTCTTTTCTCGTATTTTTATCCGAAGAATGTACCTCTATAATTGTCCCACACCATTTTTTTAATATCTGACGGTAGGTAGTTTAAGCTAAGCCTTATATTATTGTCTGAATACGTAAACATATATTTTTTGCTTCGTAGAAAATAGCAGTTCTTTTTGTACTTTGAAAGTTGTTAGTTATAGCACACGATTGTAATTAGTTGTAATTATCTGGTGCGTTATATTGATTTTTCACGTTGTATTTAGTTTGCTACATTATATTACGAATATATTGACGAATCATTCTCTTAAACTTCATGGTGGCGCCATCTATCCACTGACGCTTGAAACTACACAATCGACCAAACCGCACAGTCGGTAAACGTCTGTAAAAACAGGTCACCATCGGATGACCAATGAATAGTTTCTGGGAACAGCGGAAAGATGTCGCTGTTGCCGTTTTCCTCCAAGTAGAAAGTGTCCTTACTAAACAGGCGGGCGACTCATAATAACATTACAATTACTGAAATTACATCTGCCAACGGTACACTATAAAAACAAGTAAAACACAGAAGCTACAGTATCATAATTTAAAAACAAACACATAAAGCTAGTGCTAACGGTTGGTTAAATTCGAGCAAAAATCATTCTCCGTTAACGCGCGCGAACGGCGTCTTTAAAAAGAATCCGGTTTCAAACGATCGCACCGGACCGATCAATCGAGTTAATTGCGCAATTAGCCCGACAAAGAGTTCTCATCTTCCAGGCCGATCGAGGCGCGCATTCCTCACTTATCGGAGTCGCATGTATTCTTACGTAAGCCCATTAAAGCTGAACGCGGAAGCGTGGCACGCTTCCTGAACAAGCGAGAACAGATACTCTCCCTATCAAAAAATTCCTTCCACGATTAAGCGATCGTCACTCTTATCAACCTACTCAGCCGAGGTGCAAAAAATTCGCCCGCAATGAATCACGGCTTCACCGACAAAATTAGCCGCTCGACACTGGACGCAGGTAAACAAGTGGCAAAAAAATCGCTCGCCAAAACGTTGAAGCGTAGCAGGCGATCGGGAAAACTCGCTATAAAAATAGCGAGCGCGCGAATAGTTTGCGGGCCGTAAATCCCGGTTGCCAACTAAACGAGTCCCTCTACTCGGCCGACGATTGGCCGACGATGTTGTGACTAGAGAACGACGTTTACGAGCTAGCCGGCACTGAAGGCTTAACAAAGTTAATAAGCTAATGATGCCAGGAGTCCCGATGTCGACTGATGTCGACAGTGTCACTGCCACGAGCCTGGACCCCCCACCACCTTCTGCCATTAGGCCTCCATGCTCGCCTTTTTCATCGGCAAGATGCAATTTTATAACTGTCACCGGCCCGACGAAGCGGGACAAAGAAGTCGGCCGCTTTTCAGACCTCGGACGCTCTTTCTTTTCTCTACTCACAATTGTCTTCGGCCATTGTTGCCCTGGAGCGTCCCCTGTCTCATTGGTAGCTGAGATTTGGCAGATGACGCGGCGGCAAACAAATGCATTCGGACGTATAGAATATACATTAACGTAATGTGTAAGCGGCTCGTAAAATAGGATACGCGTATCTTACTTGACTTTCTTCAATTACGTCTCATATTAACCCATTACCTACTGTATCATATACGGCACACAAATCATATATATATGAAAAAAAATAGCTTCTGTGATAATTATTTGGAGATATATGATAAGGAAATAGAAAATGTAAATATTTTTCCAAGTAAAAATAATTCAGGTATTAATGGGCTAATACCGACATACGTGCCCAAGTACCGCGGAAAAAAGAAGAAAACCATGTAAATAAACTATAGCGGTGAGACAGAGGTCAGAAGATCCAAATCCGGAAGTTGCAGTTTACCGCAGATGATGGACGGGCCCGATAAAAAGGTGGCGTTTAAAAATAAACGGTAATCTCGGGAGATATCGCGCGGCGGAGGTCGTTTCCGGATAGTATCGTCGGGCCCATCGATCGGGATCGATCGCGATCGGGCTGGATCCCTGACTGCGACAAACAAGCGGGAATCGGCCTCGCGAAAATATTCCGCGCAATCGTTATCATTTATTGTCAGGAGATGCTGCGTGCACTGGCTAATGTTGGCGAACGACGCGTACGGCCGCGACGCCAGTATCGTTGTATGCGTCGGTCTGCCTTTGTTCAGGACGATATGCGTGCATACATATGCGAGAAATCGCCTTCCGCTTTTAGTAGCGACGCGCCCATTGACGTGAGCGGAGGGTAAGTCGAACGCCTCGCTTTCAACAATTATTCCAATTAGCCGCATCTCGGTGCAATTTTGATTAGATTTCGGACGATCGGATTCGTTAGGGACTTTGGTCAGGATCGATGGTTTCGTATTTCATGGTTTATGGAGTGATGCTTGGCTGATTTTTCATTTTCAGATTTATACCGGATTTGGTACTGCGGTATCCTTCATTAACGTGGTATCCTTAATTATATTAGAATAGATTGAGTGACTCGAATTGATCATTTATTATATCGATATTCGGTTTGTTTAATTTACCGGGATGTTTTTGAGAGAGGAAGCTAATTTTCTATATTTTAATTTTGGATTAATTACAACTCGCGCATATGTTAATTAATTTGACATCGCGTGCGGCGAGATTCGAGACGAGAGTCTGGGAGATCTATCGATCGTGACTAACGATTATTGTTCGCGCTCGTTAAACTTCGATTCGCGCTCGCATTTTTAGTGCCTCTGACGTCAGGGAATAATCGGACGAGCATCAAGTACCGGTCCGAGCTCGGACGTAAAATGCGAAGTTGAGCGCGTGCTAAATATCGCAATTTCCTCCCGTGGCACGAGCGAAACAACGGAACGGAACTGTAACTCAACTCCCTCGGCTGTCACAAAGATAAGCCGATCAATTACGCCTGACTTAGAGCATCTGTCATAAATCAGATCCATTCAGTGCCACGTACGGCCTTCAAGTCGCGCTTTCTACGCACCTATTCAACATACGAAACAATACAACTTCGTCAGATATCAAATTTTGCGATACGTTCGCCGTTGATATCAAGAAACGTCAACTCATTATGGCTGAGATTTCGCTACTCCGCGTGGTGTGACTAATCGATATTCCAATTGACATATCTGTAATATTGGGCATTGGGCGAATTTGGTCAGTGTTTTCCAAGTATCTACTACAATTCACCGACTTAAAGTGATTGAAGCTTTTAATAATTTAATTTAACATATTATAATACGAAAGAATAAGAAAAGAAATTCATGAAAAATTACAAAGAGAAAAATAATGTTTACAAGTCTGACTCATCTGGTCAGCGATCTAATTGACATTCCAAACTATGTACACCGAATTGCGTAACGCAGGTATCGGGTCCGAGAGAATCGATAATTTTCAATCTGAGAGAAAAAAAAAAGGCGAAGCGGAGGAGCGCGAGTTATTTCTGCCAGGCCTTCGGTCGGGGTATTTTTAAAATTGTTACCTCGCGGCTCGATAATAATTCGCCATTATCTAAGAGGCGATATCCGAGGTGCAACGTTCGTTCTAGCCTTCGATTATCGAGGAAATGGCCTGTTATCGGGCTGTCTATTTGGCGGGCGAACAGTTCCAAGGATGAATGCAGCGCGACGGATAACTTATCAATGATCGCGGCCTGTTTGCCTTTAGAACGGCCGAACCTTTCGCCGGTAAGATCGCAATGTTTAATTAGCGTTCCTGCCAGTAGCTCGTGCTACCGCGGCTCACGCTATTTAACACCGCGAACCGATGGAACACAGCTGTTCGGGCTAGATACTCGGCTGGATTACATTTTACATCCGCAAACCTCACTCCACACATTCAACTCGCGATTCAACCCATTATCCGCCAATGTCCCATTTTTGGGACACATTTTCAAAATTTTCTTTTAATAACTGCACCTTCTAAATATACAGCTAATTTTATTTATTTATTTATTTTATTTATTTATTTTTATTGTGGCGGGTAATAGGTTAACCCGTTATCCGCCAATGTCCCATTTTTGGGACACATTTTCAAATTTTCTTTCAATAACTGCAACTTCTAAATATACAGCTAATTTTATTTATTTATTTTTTAACTTTTGAATTGTGGCAGGTAATGGGTTAACATGTGGCAAATAGTGACATCGAATTTACTTTCATTCGAATATATTTATAATATCACGCAAAATTTGGTGTAGCTGACCTCTTAGCACTGCCAACACTAAACTGAGCCCTGTAACTGGTCACTTCGCTGAACTGTTTTCCTTTTGTAACTGCAACTTCTAACTATACAGCTAATTTTATGATTTTTTAATTTTTTTAATTTTGGTAATGGGTTAAATTGCACGAATGTACGATTTTATTTATTTTTCCGTTGCCGAACTGATTGGATGGATTTTTGAGGGGTTTTGCGAGATTTTCGATGGGAGGATGTACTTCGTTGACAGTAGGGCAAACGTCATTCAACTCGGACGTGCCTTTCATTGATTCGGCGTGCTGCTGAATGTGGGCAAGGCACGCGATCGTCATCAAGCGTGTTCGAAGTAATTTCGATGCACGCGGCCCCTCGCCGATATTACAAATTATGTCAATTACGTACACGTTAGGCCGTTCGCCACGGGCGCACCGCGAGTCAATTAACTAATCGATTAAATCGTTGCTCAACGTCTGCGTACGGTGCGGCTTTTAGTGTACTTCCCATCACGGCCTATGAAAATATTACTTGTCAAAATGACAATCTGTACCTTGTCGCTTACAAAGATTTATACTCAACCTGTACCGTTTGTCTGTCTCTCTGTTAAAATTCATTGAAATTTAATTATTATTATACATACCTTATTATTATTGTACATCTTACACAGACGGTCAATAACCAATTAATTTTACATCTACATGTACTATAAAAAAGATTTTAGAAAATATTTACGTTTGAGCTAGGTCGGTTGGATTTAATCGGGTTAATCTTTTCGGAAGGGGAAAAAAATGAAAAATTGTCTGCGGTCTCGATCACATCCCTAAAACGCGTGGAAATTCTGTCGGCTGTCGCACTGTAGAGTGCAGCGCAGGGTGGATTGATTTTTCGCCTAGACTGACGTCACGGCGGAGGCAGCATGCGCGCGATTCGCGGATTGAAAACGTTACCGGCGTCGGTGCCGGTTCCTCGACTAAATCTTCCTCGTCATTCGGAGACCAGACCAAAAATACCCTTCACTCACAGTCGTTCATTTTCACGATATTTTAAATCAAACTTAGAAACTGGCGCGTTCAAAATGATTTTTCATAGATAATCCAAAATTTCTATTTATTCGCTAAAGACAGGAATGAATGTTCGAACGGTTAACTGTGTAACGATATTTCATTTGATTTGGAGTTGACGTGATTTACGCAATGTCGATGAAGACCGTCAACCGACTGCGGTCGCAGAATTCAGCGCTTTTCCGCATTTATCGCGATAACGGTGGCTAGAGTCGCGCCTCTCTCTCTTCTTTTTCATTTTGCGTCTCTTTAGAGATTGAAATCGAACGTACACCGTAGCCCCGAAGATCCTCGCGATACCATGACTCGGTGTATAATTAAGGAGTGTATCGAGCGGACTGCCCGTAATGTACTTAGGCTGGAAAGTAGGGCGCTGATAAAAAGTTAAGCACATAATCTGCCGAATGAATCCATCAAAACAGCTTACGAAGGGGGTGGTCTAGAAAACTGTTCATCCCCCGCCCCTCTCAATATTTTACTGAAATTGCATTACCCGCACGGCATCCAATAACAATAAGAACCGCAGACATAAAATCCGTCTGCCGATGTAAAATATAACTGCGTTCCGTCGAAAAATAAAAAATCGTTATTATTACCGTTACTGCGCTTTTGTAGTTTATTTATTTAGAGTTCGATGGCACATTAAGGGTGCTGTTTAATATGTCAAAGTATGTACCTCGAAGATCGTGAGAAGGAGACCCGGAGAAACGAACTCGCAGGGGACGTGAGGCGAATGGGGGGTGGAAGGGCGGTCGGAAGGGTTTGCGAAGAGGGTGGCAGACGGGTGGGTTGCGGTCGTGGAAAGGGGCAGAACGTTGGGGTCAAAGCGGGTTCATTCAGTGGCGTGCAGCTCGTGTAGACTGCGGCCGATTCTCTTTCCCTTTCCCATCCCCATCTTCACTCTCCCTGGCCACGATTTTTATCAACCTCCCCCCTCCCATCCGTAATCCTCCCCAGTCACCCTAATTCAAAACATTTAAGCCCTCCGATCCTCCACACGTAAAATCACACCTTCCACCCATCTCACACTCAAAATCAATCCTTCCGCTCTACACTTTTCTCCCCCGAAAATCTGTGTTCTTTATCAAATATATCATAAACTCGATAATCCAATTATTTGTACAAACATTCGTTCTCTCTCTCTCTCTCTCCCTCACCTCTTTCTCTCTTTTCGCCGGTATCGTTTCATCTCTCTCGCCTCCCACGCAAGCCCCCACCATCTTCCATTTCCCCTACCACAACATAGTTAAAGGCATGCGTGGAGAGGGTGGTGCGCGCGCGCTCGCTCCGCTCGAGAAACGTCACCGGCAAAAAGCTGGCAGCGCATTCGGGCCGCACACGTGCCACGACATGAAGCACGGAATAGACAGCATTGACAATTTGGATAGTATGGACAGTATAGACAGTATAGATGGTATGACACTGTAGACAGTGAAGAGAGCATAGGCAGCGACAGTCTGTCCCCGACTGAATAACGCCGCTGACTTCGATCGGCCGATGCCACTGTCGCGAGAGAGGTAGGTGAACGGCGGAAAATAGCGAGGGTATCCAACAAACGACGGGGGAGGGGGGGGGGGGGGTGAAGATCCGAACTATTTCTCTGCGTCAGACCAGGCGGGGTTCGGGGAAAATTCTGAGAACGCCAGAACCAACTCTCTCGTATATCTTTTCTGGGAAGTTTTACGATCATTGAGGATTTTTATTTAGACTCCTTTATGTCTTTTTTATCATTCAAAGGAAGGAAGCTGGATTGACAAATATCGTCTGGCAAACTGAATGTGGATATTATAAACGTGGATGTAAAAATGATTTTGATAGGATTCAGTGAAATTGGGAAGGTATTCAATTATTCTGAAGAGAGGAAACTGAAGTGACATTATATCATATGGCAAACTGAATGTTGAAATTATAAGTGTGATAAAAATGATTTCGATACCGTTCAGTGAAATTGGGAAAGTATTCAATTCTGCGTACTCTCTCTCTCTCTCTCTCTCTCTCTCTCTCTCTCTCTCTCTCCAAAATTAGCCGATGCATCAGACTGAGTGTATCTTTTGTCCCGGTCTGAAAATACTCGGGGAATTTCGGCGGTTTCGGTGTTTGACTGCGCTGTCGATTGAATTCGTCAGAGCGTCGGCAGGCCAGAAGGAGAGGAGAGGAGAGTGACCAGCTGGGAGGAGGGGAGAGGCGAGGTTCTAAAGGAGGGGAGCCAGGCTGGGAGGGACGAGGCTAACGTCAGATGAACGGGAGGTCTCTGATCGCATGCGGTTTGCGAGGCTGAACAGTCCTCTCGAAGTGTCACTCGCGAACGGGAATCGGTCCTCGAATGCGAGGATCTCGCGCGAATCTTGACAGTCGGGGGGGGAGAGTGTGTGCTTCGTTGCGAAGATAGACCCTGAGGAGTCCGTGGTCTCATCCGACGCTCATTTAACAACGCCGTGAGAAACGTTACCTCGACCAAACGACTTTTCCTCATTTCCGTTAGGTAGTTATCAGTAGCCACTTGCGAGGTTCAAAGATACACAAAAATCTACTCCCATTGACGCGGTTCTCGTCTCTAAGGTGAACTTTCCGAGAATTTCCGAGCTAATTTAAGTATTGCGTACTTTACGAAATTCTCCGCAACGACGGTAGTCAACAATCGTCCCAACTGCAAATACCAAATATAGTTGAGTCACCGTAACCCTAACGTTCAGCGTCTAGTTCCAACCCGCAAGACGTAAAGGGTGCCGAAACTCTCTCGGATCCCGTCGGAAATTGCAAATATTTTTAAGTCACAGTGACCCTAACGTTCAGCGTCTAGTATCAATCCGCAAGACGCGAAAGGTTCGCCGAGACATTCTCAGAGTCCGGAATCACAGCTGGCACGAGTTCGCTGACCAAAAGCTGACTCGTCCCGAGAACGAGTCCGTGATACCCTGGGGTCGAGGAAGGCCACAAGTTCTGCGCTGATCAATCCCCCGCGCACGTGCCAATCCGCTCGTCAGCTCACGGCGGAGGGAACGTTATCGTCCGGGGGCTCGGGATTCCGATTGCGAGGAACGACGACGTTGCCGTAGGTCGTTCGCGAGTGTTGACTCAGAACGGACTCAGGCGCCGATCGGAACCTCGACGCATCCCTTTCTACCCGACCGCGGCGCTTTCAGGCTTCCCCACCCGCTGGAGGGGTTGCCACCACCACCACCACCACCTTCTCTCAGCTCTCTCGGCACCTTTCTCTCTCCCACTCTCTGTTTCTCCCCCTCTCTCTCTCTCTCTCTTTCTCTCTCCCTTTCTCCCAGTTTAGTTTACATTCCTTCTCTCTCCACCCCTCTTCGTCTATCTCTCTCGCTCTCGCACGCTCTCACTCTCTCCCTATAGTTTTCATTCCCCTTTCCACCCCCTCTCCCTTCTCATTCCCCTTTCCACCCCCTACATTTTATTCTTCCCTCTTCCGTCCCTCTCCACCTTTCATTCTCTTTCTGCTCCTCTCCAGCTTTGCCTCCCCATCTCCCTCTCCCTTCCCCAATCCGTCCACCCCTCCGCCTCTCTCTCGCACCCAGTCTGTCTTCCTCGGTCGCGCGACGAAGCAGGACGTCGTCGTGGTGCTCGCCCTCGTCGTCAGCTGGAACTTGCGTGCTACGTTCTGGGTGTGCTCGTCGTGTGTGCGGTTCCACGATTCTCGCCTCTCGTTCCGTTTCACGTTCCTCTTCCGCAGCCGGGAGGATCGGGGAGGATTGGGAAGGATCGGGAAGCAGGCCGATGAGAATCGGGACGGGCAGCTGAGGCAAAGAAATTATGTCGCGCCAAACCGTCAGCGGGGTGTGTTCGACGCTCTGACGAACGAGACGAGCGATACTTTCCTGATACTGGAAAGATTGGCATCGGACTCGGGGGTGGATACTTCTCTCGCGTGTGCTGCCGTCTTTCGAAGGTAGAGTGCGATCGTCGTAGAATTTGCGGTGCATTCTCTCGTATCATCTTTCATTTTGCTGTCAGCTTGCTCTTAGCATGCTCTCAGCTCGTGAGTTTCGGGCAAGGTTGAAAGGTTTAGGGTGTTTAGGTCTTGTTTCCTGCAGAGTCGTGCATCGTTTGATACATTGCGGATGCAGGCTGCATTTATTTTTGGCCCACAGAGCGAGCGGTGTCAGGCGTCGGGTGATTTTGCGGACTGACACAGTAATTTTTGATACGTTGCGGATGGGTGAACGGTGCAGTCGATTTGAATATGTAGAGAGCGGAGTGCTCGAAGGAATTGACTTGGTAACATGACATATTGCGGGTGGACGAGCGGTGCATTGATTTCGAACGGACTGGAACCGACATAAATTTCAGACGTTCTGCCGTTCAAACAAACATCGACTCTACAGCGTTCCGACTAATTGTAAGCTTAACTTTCGAACCTCCGAGAAAATTCTCCAAAAGCCCGATGTCAATTTTTATCTATATTTATCTCAATGTCAGATTATGATCATGATTAATGCTTATTCATCGGCACAAAAATGGCAATTTGAGCGACTTGGATGAAAAGTGCATTCGCGCAATGTTTTCAACTTTCGAAACATACAAGCGAATTTTCCAAAAGTCCGATGTCAATTTTTTAACTATATCTAACTCAAGTAAAATTATGATTAATGCTTATTCAGTAGCATTAAAAAAAAAAGGGTATCGCCCGTCCCGCAAATTTGCCTCCATCAATGCCAATTTCAGCGGTCCGGATGAAAAGTGCATTCGTGTTTTGAACTGGCGCACAATGCTTGTCTCGGCACGCCATAAACGCCGGAAACGCCTGGATTGGAGTTAGTATTAAACCGGCATTAAACGCCCGTCCGTCCGCAATGTGTTGACCCCGAATAAGAATTTCGTTTACGTCGCACGCGTGCACGTGAACAAACTCTCGATAAGTACCCAACAAATGCAATCTTATCGTGGCCTGTCCGAATCTGTGTGCACGAGCTGTGGGCTAATAGAGGGTGTCCCGATAGACATGGAAGCATTGCGGATGTTGACTTTGCTGAGCTTCTCTCTGCTGCCGGACGAAACCTGAATAAGCATTATTTCTCCAACTTCGAACTATATCCTATTTCTACAGATTAATGATAGAATTAATATCATGCTTCTGAAAATTTCTTGGCTTCAACGCTCGATGGACTCTTTCGTACGGGTTTGGATGTATGAAATACTGATGCGAGTGGAATTGAAGTGCCGCGGGATTATTAAAAATGAAAGGGCGCCGAGGGTGAGTTTTATGAGATTGCGACGAATTAACGCGTAGAAGTAAAGCCACAATGGGTCGTAAACTGACACGTACGTTTCGCTTCAACGGCCGAACTAAAGGGTTAATTGTCGGGACCGCCCGTTTAATGACACTTGTTTCCTCGAATTAATACATAGCGTTAACACACCGACTGCGATGTATGGCAATTATTTTAAACTGTGCCGGTCGTATCTTCTTCACGCGTGGGTTCTACTTTAATTAGTACCTGGCGAGGGGGTTGAATATATGACATCCGGGATGAGTTCGGATCAGGAGGGAAGACTATTGATGCCTGAGCGAAAGTACGTCGAGAATCGAAACCTTTATTGGTTTTTGAACCGAGAGCAGTCGATGGCAAAACAATTTCCGTTAAACGTGGATAAAGTTGGGCCGCGTATTGTTACTATATAACGATATTTTATTAATGTTTACGTTCTTCGGCTTTGTCTCTATTGACTGCTGGCTGAGGGCGGTTTTGGGCATACTTTGAACCTTGCAGGAGTGGCGTATCACTTTTGTATCATTATAAGGAACCTCAGTATGGTACTTAGGTGTCCCTCAGGCGTGATTGAACGCAGAAATATCAACACTATCGCCTTTTTATGGCACTTTAGCGATAAAGGCGGGATTTGGCCGTATATTTATCATTCTCTGACTGTCTCATCGGTTTTATATCACAATGACAGACCT
Organism: Anoplius nigerrimus; assembly: GCA_914767735.1. Lineage (NCBI taxonomy): Eukaryota > Metazoa > Arthropoda > Insecta > Hymenoptera > Pompilidae > Anoplius > Anoplius nigerrimus. The sequence continues at coordinate 6,956,678 of OU612091.1, forward strand.
ATAAATGGTACTTGGACAATACTTGGACCGTAGTAAACAAAAAAATACCGACCCTATCGACTTTCTGTGGCGTTTAAGTTCGAAAACCGGGTTTTGGCGGTGTATTGAGTATTCTCTGACTGTATTATCGCTTTTTTATCGCAACGAGAGACCTAAATATGGTACTGGGGCATCACTTGGACCATATTAGACGAAAAAATACCAACCCTATTAAGGTTTTGTAGCATTTAAGTGTCAAATACGGGTTTTAGGCCTATATTAGACCACATTTGACTACCGTACGGCGCTTGTATCGCAATGAGGGACCAACGGATGTCTTGTATTCGATTTTAACTACCCTATCCCATAGATTTTAACACGCCCTGAAAGGTGGTCGCAAGCAAAGTTCGGAATTCTCAATAGTTTCGGAGATACAGTTATTTTTCGAGGTCGAAAAAAAATTTGTTTAAAGGTCGACTTTCGCCGATAGTCCTATCTTAAAGTACGAGTCGAAAGCTTCAAGAAAATGTATGATTATCATAGGTTATGATCGCCGGTTCAAAAGTTACAGGCGATTTAAAAAATCGCTACTTTTCTAAGGGGTACCCCTTCTCATTTTTGCGAAAAATCGAAGGTCGGCGGATCGGATCGCCCTTTTGCTACCTGGTAGGGGGTCAAAAATAACTCAGAAAGCCGTTTGCCGTTGGTCAAAATTCGCTTTAGTTTTCAAGTTACAGCCAAAAAACTGTCGAAAAATTGAGGGTCAAAAAATGGGTAAAACTTAAAAGTCTTCCGATCGAACTGTGGACATGCACACTGAAAGAAAATCGAACGAGGATCACAAAAATCGCAACCCGAGCCTTCTAAGTGCAATAGTTTCGAAGATATGGCCAAAAATAGATGGAAAAATGCTGGAAAATATACATTGTGGCGTCAATCCCACAAACAACTCGATTATTCGGGTATTTTAGTCTTACAGACTCTATTCTTCCATTGTAAAACAAGTATACATTCGCTGGAAACTGAATGACAATTCAAACTTATGTGTTTTTTACATGTTCACACACACACGATGATCAATCACTTTCGCAGAAGGCCACTTTCCGGCATTACCCAGTATCCTCATCTTCAATTCTCCGTTACTACTTCAATTACATCCACGTAACCGTTCGCACACTCATCCTCCTTAATTATTTGCTACATTCCGCGCACGCAATTCATTACCCGTATCATTATCACCGTGCGATCCACTCGTAAAACATCGATTTACATAAGTTCTTCTCAATTTTCCTCAATTAATCTCAACCGTTCCACATAGTACTCGCCCGTCACGTACAATTAAATCCTTCTTCACATCTTTACCGCCCGTCAACATCCCCCTACCGCCAGCGCCGTCCTATTACCCAAGGAAAACTAGTCGAGCACGGTCTAACAGCCTCGGCAAACAGAAGACAATGTAACAAATTGTACCGCCATCGTCTCTGAACGCTGTTTGAAAACGTTAAAAGTTATTACTCCCACCCGAATCGACTCTTCAATCGTTCCTCGTCTCGCTTCCACGTTTCCATTTTCTCTCTCTCTCTCTCTCTCTCTCTCTCTCTCTCAGTGCTCTCCTCCCCCCACTCCACCCCCGCAGAGTTCACAGTCTCTCTCGCGTTCACTCTCTCGACTTACATAAGAGAACAGTGCCTGCAGGCGAGTACAAGTGTCCCTGAAACGATGCAGAGCCGACGTTCTGCCGAATGGCACCCCGTTCTTCTCGAATGACAATTAGCCACCCCTCGAGGAACCTGCATTCTACCCTTCCTCTACTCCCCACCTAACGGAACTGCAAGCTTTGTCCCGACGCTGATTTTCATCGAGCACGCGCCATCAGCGACGAATCCGATTCATTCGGCTCGAATTTAGATTTCCTGCTCTTAACTGTGGGCAATGTACGCTCTCAGTATGTAGATAGATTTGAAAAAACGTTCTGTCCCTTTCTCGTACCGTGAAATGGATCGTTTATTTTGAAAGTGGTGTAAGTCCATATTTAAAAAAAAAACTGAGTCATGTAATTTATGATTAATGTAGTGTGAACTTTTTATTTATGTGATATTTAATTTTATATTAAATGTGGACTGACTTACACCACTTTCGAAATGAACGGTTCAAATATTCTGACGAATGTTCCTTCTTGCCAACCAATTATGAATCCTGGCCATGTTCTCCGAAGGCGACAGTTTTTTGGGTTTCCATAAATTGTCTGCGTTTAAGGTGACCGGCCTTCTGTTTACGACGTTCGCGAGTGGCGAATTTTTTGGCGGGTGTCGGGTTTTAAGCGACGTTAAGCATAAATCATCGATGACACCTTTGTAGGAGAGTTGGTGGGAGGGATGGATTCGCGTACTTTTCGGAATGAGCGTCGATCGATACACCCGTTACAGATGTCGGGCCGAGTAAATTGCTCCTGGCGAGCATTCGGCGAGGCGAGTTTGTCGCTTTTAAGGCGCTTACGGTAGAATTCCAGTTTGCGGTCGATCGATCGATCGTGCCCAATCTACGCTCCGCCATTTCTTCCCGTTAATTGCCGGCCGAGTTACTTTTTCATTTGTTCGCGTCGCCCGTTTGGTTGGCAAGAAAGTATTTTTCGGGCTTCAAGCATGGATAGCGCCGTAATTATTTGGAACAGCTTCCGTCAGTGTTAACATATTTTCCTTTCGGCATCTGACATTAGTCATAAATATAAAATTTGTAATTTATTAAAGTTTACTGTCAGCATAAAAGTATCAGTTTTATTTCACATTACAATACAGAAGTTACTTTCTTGGCAACCGAATAGAAAAATTGTCAAGAAACTTTTCTAATTAACTTTTTTAAAATTTATTTTTTGCTACTCTTCATTTTCCTTCATTTTTACGTGAGTTTTATTTCACATTACAATAACGAAATTACTTTCTTGCCAACCTAATATCTTGAGCGTCCCGTCGTTAGACCGAATGAACAACTGTAAATACGTTTGCCTATCGCGGCACGCGCGAAATTGAACACTCGAGCCGAAAATAAATCCTGTACAAGGACCAAAATTCCTCCGACGCAAACAAATGCTCGGCGTTTGTAGGCTCCAACGCTTACTTTTATTCTCAACGAAGAGATCCACTCGCTTAACCCATTACCCGCCACAGTTCGAAAAATAAATAAAAGAAATAAAATTGGCTGTATATTCAGAAGTTGCAGTTATTAAAAGAGAACAATTTGAAAATTTGTCCCAAAAATGGGACATTGGCGGATAACGGATAAATGCTCTCGCACGATCGCAACAGTTTCGGCCAACGATTACAATGATTCTCGCCACTAATTCTTTCCGCGGAGTGCGACGTAGGCGTGAATTAATCTTCCTCCTTTTTTTGGTCAGTCGGTCCGTTTCCGCTTATGTCACGATTTCCGCCGCACCCTGCGCACAAAAGAACGTCGCTGAAAGACAGGCCAACGCAGCGTACGTGCCCACGGAGTTGGCGATTAACGACTGAAAGAGGTCGGCAATAAGAGGACCGTTTACTTAATTAATACCGCCGACGGTCGCTGATGCCTGGCTCGTTGACCCCAGGCCCCAATTGTTCGAATTGCCCTTCGGCGAAATTCATTTGCCGCGCCACCGGCGCTCGTCCGAATTTTCTTCTCAAATCGTCCTGCTCGATAAAAGATTTCCACGCGAAGCCGGCGGAATCGATACCGGGAAAGGTGGAGAAAATTCCGCCGCTTTCCGCGAAACGATGCGAGTCGTATGTAAAAGTAAAGAGATGTAAGGCGGAGTGGGGTAAAACCGACCCGGAAATTGTAAAGTTTACTTTAACCCTTAGAGTACGGAGCGGGTCCGATGGACCCGCAAAGCAAATATAATTTCTTATAATTCTGAAACCATTTGTTTCTCGTTCCTGTTGTTTTATGGTTGCAAATACTCGGCAAAAATCTATAAAACGAGAGAAAATAATAAAAGTCATATACAGTGAGACATATAAGTCAGAATTATAAGAAATTATACTTGCCTTGCGGGTCCATCGGACCCGCTCCGTACTCTAAGGGTTAAACTGATGTATTTTCTATCTATTCCACTCAAACCTAATAATCTTAGGGTTTTTATTTAGCGCGTGGTTTATTCTTTACGTTGCATTAATTTGCATTAAAAATATCTTTTGAAACTTATGATCTTCTTAATAAATTAAATAATACTCGGAAGTGGGGCAAAACCGCCCAACCTGTTTCAAAATGATTGAACCTTATATCCTTATCTTATGGGGCAAAAGCGGAATTATTATTAGTAATACGAACTTTGTCGAACGAGTTAAACGAGTGAATCACGGAATACATGGCGGCCACCCATGTTGATTACTATCCAAACCATTGAATACTAACCAAAGGAAGATTTCTACCTTACAGTTGGTACAATACAACGTATATTCGAATAATAAAAGTCCCATTGCGGATTTGCCCCGTGTACGGATTTACCCCACTGTACCTTGAACGCGTTCCTTTCAAAGGGGCACATGTAATTTTTAAGTAAACGACCCAATTGTCATTTTGCTCGCTTACGCCTCGAGCCGGAGATTTTTGTAATTCTGTACCTCAGTTTCCCGTTCCTTTGTCCCTAAAGTTTCACGAGCTCGCGCGATGTGCAAACTTTTTTATTCCATCCTCAGTTCCGGGTGCCTATTTGCTGACCCCTCGGCGACCTCTTCTGCAATGCGCCAACAGCGACGCTTTCCATTTTCAACCATTTCCCGACGCTCATTCCCACTTTTGAGCCACCTCCCGTCTTCCCGTTACTCGGTTTCCGACAATAATCCTCCCACTGTCCCTCTCAACGCAAAATCGATTGCCCCGCAATTTTCTCTCACGCGCCACACGCTTGCAGCTTAGAATTACGCGCCTCAGATTTGCACAACTTGCAAACATTGCTGAACGCGATCGGGGGGACGATAAAAAAAATTGCTGGGCACGCCAATTTCGTTGTGTCGATATGCATCGAGGAATTACACTGCGGGCGCAAAATTCTGTAAAATTACAGAGTCAGTACGATCCGTGTCGCGATAAGTGCATCATTCGGTATGCAACTCGTTCATTCATCCGAAACAGTTTAGGGAGACCGATCTTTCAATTCGAACGGAGTTAAGTCTCTGTTTACGATGAGATGACAATTATACCCGCGTCATTTCTGGCTATTTAGGCCATTGATTCAGGAGCATGTCGCAGGACGGAGGCCTCTTCGTGCAATATGCATCCAGCTGCATCTCGTACAGAGGAAATTACACTGTCGGCGGATCTTGCCTCTCGTACTGTTGCCCAGACTGTATACGTTCTCGCGACTTCTCTTATATCCCTCGACTGCCTCACTCTCAATGTGCGAACGTACCTATATGTTATTCTATTTTAACCGTATTGAACGTTACCGAAGCTTGAATCGCGCGAAAGTGACGTTTATCGACGTAAAATTCATCCTATGTCGAAAAATTATTTTCATTCGCTCGATATTGTAGACAGTTTTCAACATTTATCAGGCAGCGTTCGAATTCCGAGGCTGATATGTAGATATGAGACATGTTAATTGCTGAATTATTTGAGTTTTTTTGTCGCTCGATATTGTAGAACGTTTCTTGTTTTGAAATTCGATCCATGTGCTCGAATTGCGAGGCTGATATGTAGATAAAAGAGATGTTAATTGCTGGATTGTTTGATCGCGCGAAAATGACGTCTATCGACATCTTTATGCTATGTCGAAAAATTGTTTTCATTCTCTCGATTTTCACGTTTTCACAGACACAGATTTTCAACGTTTATTGTTTCGAAATTTAATCCGAGTTTTCGAATTGCGAGGCTGATATGTAGATAAGTGAGATGTTAATTGCTGGATTGTTTGATCCTGCGAAAGTGAAAAAATTGTTTTCACGTGCTTGATATTGCAGACAGTTTTCAACATTTATCAGGCAGCGTCCGAATTACGAGGCTGATATGTAGATATGAGACATGTTAATTGCTTGTTTGATCGTGTCAAAGTGACGTCTATCGACATAAAATTCATGCTATGCCAAACAATTGTTTTCACATGCCAGATATTCCAGTTTACAACATTTATCTGGCAGCATTCGAATTGCAAGGCTGATATGTAGATAACACACATGTTAATTACTGCAATATTTAGTATCGTTTGATTTACATATGCTTTGACATTCGTGGTGTTAATGCTCGAAATGAGGCAATATCGGTCGAAATAATCTCGATGCAATCTTGTGTATCGCCGGCGTCGCGCCGTCGCGCCGTCGCAATCGATAAGGCCTTGCTTAACAATGACAACAACTTTTCCCGCGCAGGAATTTGAAATTCGCGCAAACACGTTTACTAATGCATCGCGGCCGCCAATTGTCTCGCGCCTCATACCTCCGCAACTTTCTCAACTCCTTTATAAGCTCACTGTCAAACCGAATATATCCCACCTCTGAAACATTTAAAGTTAACCGAGCTAATTCGATCCGATCGAAAGACACGGAACATTGTCAATGCAAATTCCTCGAGTCGCAAACTTTTCAATCTCCTCGAATGCGAAAGAATCAACTTGGCGTCTGCATTAATTGCAATCGTGAATTGAAACTAAAATTCCCGATTCCTCATCCGACTGATACTGCGACCTTCGAAGAAAAAAATACGAAATTAGCAGGACAGCGAGCGAGGCGGCCCGATTATCGGAATTCCAATTATCAGAATCCGCGGCAGCGGATTGGGCGGGACAACGATGGTGGGATATTCCGAAGCTGGCATTTTAATAAAATAGAGCACATCCACGTCTCTTCCGAGAAGCGACGTGAGCTTATCGAACGGCACCTGACTTTCGATTTTCTCATCGGTTCCCCGGCTCCGTTCGCGATACGTACCACCCGATTGGCCCCTTCTAATGCCCTGTGTATGCATAGGCCGTCACCTAGCAGCAACTATCAGCCTTGTCAATGTACTTTTCTAATGCCCACGTAAGCCGGTGTGCTTTCATCGTCTGTCGAATGGCAACGAATTAACCCATTATCCGCCGTAATACAAAAATAAAAAACGATGTTAACTGTACAGTTAGAAGTTGCAGTCATTAAAAGAAAACAATTTGAAACTGTCAAATAATGGGCTAACCCATTACCCGACACAATTAAAAAAATAAAAATGAATAAAAAAGATTAGTTGTATATTTAGAAGTTGCAGTCATTAAAAGAAAACAATTTGAAAATTGGCGGATAATGGGTTAATGGCAGAATGCTTTGAAAATCGACCTACTGCGCGAAACGAGTAAACTGTAACCTTTCACTCATCTTTGTTCCATTTGTTCAAGCTTTCAACATAAATAATATTGTCAAGTGTTACATTAATTGGGGTGCATGTATCGCAAAAGTAGCAGAAGTAACAAAAGAGTTCCCATCTCTTTCATCAGTCGCTTATCTAAAATTCCACATTTGAATTTTTAAATCCGGAACGGTTGCAACATTAATCGAAACGCGGACAACGTAAAAGCGACAAACCGCCCCTCTATCCGTTCTATCAGTCCCACCGACAACGTTGTATCTACCTCGAAAAATCTCTACAGTTACCTCTGCAATATTAATCCGAGCAGACCTAGCACGAACCCAGCCAACCACCGCTCCTCGAACAGTTTACTCAATGAAATCAAGCCCGTCCCACCGTCCTCATCCCAGTCATTAACCCAGCACATCCAAACATAAAAATCTGAAGGCAGCCACCCGGAATATTAATCAAAACGTTCGTAACCATAAAGCCGAGGTCCCACCTCTCCGGCGATCTCGTCAATGAAATCAGCCGCACCCCCTTCCACCCTCTTCCATCCCCTTCCACCCCCTTCCACCCGCTCTCATTAAGCGACCGCACAACGTCAGGTTCATCGGCAAAGTGTCGACGTGGAAACGGACGCCAAGTCACGTCTGTGCGTTCGTTCAAAGTCCGCTCAAGGTTAAGGCGATGGGCGAAGGGCCGGGGTTGAGGTTGCGAAGGTTCGATTCTAAATATAACCACCCCCCCCCCCCCCCGCGGAAGGAGGGGGGGATCAAATCAATAGCGTTGCATCTGTGTAAGATAATCGGCAGCATGTCTGAATCGCAGCAATGCGTTCAACGATGTCCCGAAATATCCAAGCGCCCGTCCCCACCAGCCACCCCCGTCGCCCCCCCCCCCCTCCACCCAACACCCTCAAACTGGATCTCGACTGACGATTCATTCCTCCGCCCTTTACTTCCCATTCGGCGGGGATTTCGCGGTTAATTCACGTCGGCCCAAAGGATTTGCTCCCTATTTGCCGAGTTACACGGGGTGCCAGATGTCGTGGGGTTGATCCTGATACAAGTTTGACGTCGTGGATTTCCGGGGAGATTCGTTCGTTATTCTCTTGATCGAAGACTGAACGGTTTATTTTGAAAGCGGTGGAAGTCCATATTTTAAAAAGAATGAAATGTCATGTATTTCATGATTAACGTGGTGTAAACGGTTTATTTGATGAAATTTAATTTTTTTGTTACCTCATATTTATTTAAAATGTCTCATTTTTTTTTAAATATAGACTTACGCCACTATCAAAATAAACGGTCCGAGTATCGACGGTTTAACGTTCTCAGTCATCGAGTATAATCCTAATTTAAATATCCAGATCGAAGAATTGTTAACCGTAATAATTTAGAGTATTACTATTCAAAAGAATACTGTGCCAAATCATTTTTCAGCACAGCAAAGACATCTCGCATCAATCAAAATATAACATAAAATGTTCGATAAAATATGCCATGCAATTGTACATGGAAAGTTGGACTTACCGGGCAGCGTACTCAGGGGTTGCTCGCAGTTTCAGGCCAGCGATCGAAGTCAGACGCCAGAAGAGGAGCGGAGGAATCCGGGTAAAAAAGAGTCGGCCGTAGATCGGATGTGGTGGACGTTGGCCGCCAGTCGGAAAGCGTCATCGGGAACATTGGCAGCGTCCGCTATCAATCGGTCGTCGGCGACATCGGGTTCGTGCGAGCTGGCAGGTGAACGGGCATATTGGATGAACAGGGGTGATTGCCGGTGATGGACAATGAGCAGCCGCACCAGGAACTGGTCAAGTGCGTGGTCGTGGGTGACACGGCAGTCGGAAAGACCAGGCTGATCTGCGCCAGGGCCTGCAACAAGCACGTCTCGTTATCGCAGCTGTTGACCACCCACGTGCCGACCGTATGGGCCATCGATCAGTATCGAATCTATAAGGATGTACGTGCCAACGCCTCGTTTTTACGCTCACGGGATACGTTCGATCGTTTGCGGAACGTCGAACAAACGATGAAAGTAGAAATTCAAAATTCGGACGTTCTTGTACTGACTAACTAACTACTAACTGACTTGTAACTGAAGTTGATGAATCGGTTTAGATACGTGTAGCTATCGTATAGATATATATAGCTGTCCGTTCAAAAGTATCATAATTAACCGTTTGAGTCCCAAGAGGCCTTTGAAAGGATTCGGTCGAAAAAAACCCGAGCGAAAGCGCTTGTTCCAATGTAGTGATAGCACCGTTAGGCTATTGCATGCGAAATGCGCTGGGACTCTTCGACACAAAATCTTGGGACTCAAAGGGTTAAAATAGGTCGACTACTAGCGAATTTGTTTCATCGATCGTTTAAACTAATAATGATGAATCGGTTTAGATACATGTAGCTATTGTATAGATATATATATATCTATCCATCCAAAAGTATCATAATTAACCGTTTGACTCCCAAGAGGCCTTTGAAAGGATTCGGTCGAAAAAACCCGAGCGAAAGCGCTTGTTCCAATGTAGTGATAGCACCGTTAGGCTATTGCATGCGAAATGCACTGGGACTCTTCGACACAAAATCTTGGGACTCAAACGGCTAAAATAGGTCGAGTACTAGCGAATTGGATCGTTTTAAAAAATATTGAAAGAAATCTCGATTTGTCCAGGTTCTCGAGAGATCCTGGGAGGTAGTGGACAATGTGAACGTTTCCCTACGTCTGTGGGACACTTTCGGAGACCACGAGAAGGATCGACGCTTCGCATACGGCAGGTACAGCCTGCTTACTTCAACTTCTACCCACTACAAAATCAGTACACGCGTAACGGGCCTATAGATCGGCGTCTCAACACATTACATGCGGGAAGATTATTAATACCTTTTACGGCGACTGATCTTCATAGTGAGAAAATGATTAAAATATCTTAAATATCTTGAAAATTATGACACTTTATGCCGTCATTCCTTAAGCGAATGCTCTAATTTTTGCCTGCGGTAACGCATAACCAATTAGTCGCGACGCTCCGCATATAATGTGTTAAAATTGTGCACCTCTTACGGCGACTGATCTCGATTTGAACTTTCCGATAGTTATGCCGTTGCTCCCTGTGAGTTTAATATTGAAAAAATAATTAAAATATCTTAAATATCTTGAAGACGATGACATTTGATGCTGTAATTTTTTGAGCGAATGTTCTTATTTTTGCCAGCTGTAACTCATAGACAATTGGTCGCCCGCGTGTAATGTGTTAATTTTTCACGCTGTCGCTCGGCGGAATAAATACATATTCATGGCCGAGCTCGCAGAAAGGATTTTGAACGTTTGCGTGCGGACTATGTCCAGATAACGTTTGTCGTTCGGCGTTAAGAGCGAGTTGACCCGCGGCCGTCCCTGACATCGATCTGCGGCATCGATTCCCGACGTCGATTGAGACACGCTCTCATTCTGCACAGGTCCGACGTCGTTCTGCTATGCTTCTCGATAACGAATCCCGTGTCCTTGCGGAACTGCAAGGCGATGTGGTACCCGGAGATCAGGAGGTTCTGCCCGCAGACCCCGGTCCTGCTCGTCGGATGCAAGAACGATCTGCGGTACATGTACAGGGACGAGACTTATCTCAGCTATTTCCGCGATCGCAGTCCCTTTGTCAGGTGAGCACCGGGATTTTATGGAATTGCCCAGTTCGCCGCTAATGGCATTGCGCTCGGCTAAGTTCGGATATGGCGCATGTTAAGAGTTCAGTGGAATTGTATTCGTATCTTGGATGGGATAACGGTGGACGTTTTGTTACAATTTGACAATGGGATTATGGAATAGGAGAATTGATCTCGTTGATAGTTAGGAATGTCAATATATTCTGAGAGGTACGGCCCTCCTATAACACGATTCATAAATTGTGGACATCCTTCTGCAACACGGTTTTCCTCTAATACGATAAGAAAATTGCGAAAAACTTTGTACGACATTGTACTTCAAGAGTCTGCGTCCAGCCGCGATATGTTTAAGGCTTAATTTCGTCTTTGAGGCTCATTTTTCGAAAGTCAAGTTTCTGTCCCAAGCTATGTTCGCTTAAAGATAAAAAAAACAACGTTTAAGTAGATAGTCTCGAATCGTCTTTTAAAAAGAGAAAAAGTATCTCGTATTGAGAAAAGTCTTAATTCAAATAAAGCAACAGTCAGGGCTAATATTTTTGTTCTTTTCCTAGTTTTGTGTTATACATACATTTGTATTTTTATTAAAAATTAAATTGCTTATATGCAGATTATTTGTTCTGTTCCTAGTTTTGTGTTATACATTCATTTGTATTTTTATTAAAAATTAAATTGCTTATGTGGAAACACGACAAAAAGACAGTTTTTTTTTTATAAGATTGCAGAACGTAACCCCCCTTTTTGTATTAACTCTGGGTCTCATACAACACGGCGTTTTCTGGGAACCAATCTACCGTGTTATACGAGGGTTACCTGTATATTAAATCGACAGGCTCGCAATACGGAGTATATTACGTTTTCCGCAGTATGCCAAGATTGTGTAACATGACAACCGTCCTGCAGTGAGAGTCCGACGAAACCGTGTCAACCTATCGTATGAAGATTCCCAATTCTCGTGAACTTTCGACGATCCCCAGAGTCCCGTTCGCAACTATATTTGCGCATATACGGCCTGTATGTCAAGGTTCGGTTAATTTCGTCTCGCGATCGCCTAATGCCTTATTACTTTCAACCCCTATTCCCATCCCCCGAACTCGCGCGACGTTCGCCGGCCAGCCAATCCTATACCTCTCGCCGGATCGCGTAATATTTATCGAGCATCGACAACGGCCGGTCCTTAGAGCTCATTATTTTTTTACGCGACGCGATAAATATCCGGCCGAAAGAGGCGAAGATGGACAGGAAGGGAAAAGAGTTGGCTTAGAGAAGACAGGGCCGAAATCAATACTCCGACACGACCGCGCTAAAACACTCTCCTCTCCCGTCGACGGCCATTGAAGCGTCGAACGTTGCCTTACACGGTAATGGCAATTGCTTTTTTTGGGGCCGCGGCCTGCGTCAAAGGCTGCCCAAAGAAAGATGATCGATGACCGGGCAAAACGCTGTGCCACGCGAAACTTGCCCTCGTAAAACACGAGACTTGAAAGTCTGCTCCCAGCGCGTATAATTCGAGAAGTTTCATGCAGATCTCTACTCGCGACGGCCGATTTGTGACCGGCGATAAAAGGTTGATCCGTTAGGGGTGGTTAATGGGGGATTATTCATTGCAGGGCTACGAGAAAAAGCGACTTGGTGATGCCGGATCAGGCGAGAGCCGTGGCTCGCGAGCTGGGCATTTGTTATTACGAGACCAGCGTCTTCACTTATTATGGGGTGAACGAGGTCTTTGAGAACTCCATAAGGGCGGCTCTCATCGCGAGGAGGCAGCAACGATTTTGGATGACGAATCTCAAGAGGGTACAACGACCTCTTCTTCAGGTTCGTTCAACTCTCGTTTCTCATTTGTATTTAAATGAATGCAGAAATGGTCGGAAGATTAGAATTATCAATGTTCAAATACCGTTTTATAAGAAATCGTGACGTCTCATTATCCCCAAAATTAAAAGAATGTTGATTTTGTCAATAGCTACCATTCTTTATGATTAATTGAATGCAATAATGATCAGACCGTTAGAATTGTCAATATTCGAAAACCGTTTCATAAGAAATCGTGACGTCTCATTATCACTCAAATTAAAACAGTTAATTTCGTCAATAGCTGCCATTCTCTATAATTAATTGAATGGAGTAACGCACAGAAGATTAGAATTGTCAATGTTCGAAAACTGTTTTATAAAAAAGTGTGACGTCTCATTATCCCCTAAATTACAAAAAAAATGTTAATTCTGTCAATAGCTGCCATTCTGTCCGCCAAAGCCAGATCCGCCGGAAGTCGTCCTCGCCGCAAGCACGTACGAGGAGAACATGAAGACACTTTGGACGAAGCCAGTTCACACGGACGTGACGCTGGTCGCCGGAAATTGCACCTTCTCCTCTCATCGTTGCTTACTAGCGGCCGCCTCGCCAGCTTTTCATCGTCTCTTCTCGATGGAACTCGCGCACGAGCACACGCCGAGAAGTTCCAGCGAGTCCAGCATGGTAAAAATTAACATTTTGTGCGTTTCACTTCCCTCTCTTACGCTTAACTATCTACTTTCCGTATTATGTATAATGGGGTGTTTAAAAAACCTTATCGATCAGCACTGTCAATATACAAACCTTTTAGACCAGTTTGGTCAACGAAGACTCGATCCTCTAAGGCAGCTTTGGCTGGCATAGCTCTACTGATGAGTATACTAATTTTTTGAATTTTTCATCTTAATTTCCCCCCTTTCAAGTCTTCATTGACCAAACTGGCCGAAAAGCTATGTTTATACATTTCAATATGATCTAACTTGAGAGTTCGAGAGTATCGTTCGTAATTTCGAAAGATTTTCTGCCACTCTATGGGATTGTTTCGCGAGACTTGGCATGCTCTTATGTTCGAAGGTGAGCACATTCGGCGAGGCCACAGTCGGTGAATTCAACGACGATACCGAGTGTCTGATCCGCATCGATCAATCCAAACCTGCCAAGTAAGACTAATTCCCAGAATTGACTGGCGATGAAAGAGTGGACGGTATAAAAGATTTTTCGTTGCAGGGTTTGGGAGCAACTGAAGCGACGATCGAGTTTCCAAGTACTGCCCACCATGGATAATCAAAGAAAATCGACCGGCGCAACGAGAGAGCTCAATCATCCTGCCTTCCAAAGCGTTCGCATATGTCTGGTAATTTTGTATTTCCCGCGCGTAATCCGCCGAGCCGACGTGAGCGTTTATCACGATTTTTCCCTCTTTCAGACCGAAAATGCGAACGGCGTTCAACAGTCGACGACGGTGGTGACGCTGTCGAAATTGATAACGCCGCAGGCAATGCAACAGTGCCTACAGTTCATATACACGGGCAGCCTGGACAAACGGTATCACGATTTGCAAGTACGTTGCCTCAATCAATTACTTAATTTGTAACGTGTAAAAGAAGTGCGTCGCGTGAAAAATATTCGAGCAGCTCCAATTCGGTTTACGTAAACTCTTCTTGCAAGGGAAAAGAAAGGTCTCCTTTATCCAAAAAAAAAAAAAACGCGCGACGTTACTTTGGACACAATTGATATGTGACTAATTCGAAAAAGTGGGGAGTCGATAAGTGATCGCGATTTGTGCAAAATTCCGAGGTAAATTGTTCTCTCCGATTTGCGAACAACGCGACCGGAATGACAACGGCACGAAACTTTTCAAGCCCTTCAAACCCTCCCCCCGATATCCCTCAGAATCACGCTACCTTTGCGTTCTATGCCTTTTAGAGAAAAGCACGCTCGCGTGCCAGCAAACAGACACCAGCGGTACCTTTTGAGACTTTTGACTCTCTCTTTTTTTTTGATGCACCACAAACTTGTTTTCTTTCCTCTATCTATCCGGTTCCTTCTTTTTTTTATTGATTGCGTCGTGCTTCGAGTGGAGAGCGTCAGAAATTATGACTTCTGGCGAATATTCGATGGCAAAGCTTCTCTGGTCTCTCTATATACATCTATTTCTCCTGTCTAGAGTTATTTATATATTGCACGTTTCACGAGGGAGGTGGCTCAATTATTCACTGCTCCGAATTCTATAATTATTCACTCAATCTTCTCTATTACTGGCTTTTGACATCATTGGAATAATTAAAAGTTAAGACGCGAATAATTAAAAAAAACATGTATATTCCGTTAGAAAGTCATGACAAAATATAATCGAGTACTCTCTCTTATTTCCTAATAATTAAAAGTACGGTCAGAGCATAATTACGCCACCGTTCCCGTACTTTCCGTCACATATCTTTGATCTCGTTATGCGAATTATGCGTTAAAACTACGGAGCGTGCGGGCTTTCGCAAAAGGCTTGTCGAGGAACGAGCATCCTGGATTTCGAGAGTGTCGACGAACTTTTTTTGTTAAGACGTGCGGAACCCGTCACCTCGCAGATGAGTAAAAAAGCAGCAAACTAACCGCGGCTCTATTCTTTCAGACAGCTCCTATCGGGCTTCTACTGGTTAGTACCTCGTAAAATGCGTTTGACGACGTCGATCATTCTCAATAAAACACACGTACACCGACACACCCACACACACCACCGAAATCGATCGCCCAAGCACACGAGCACGCGCCATACGTAGTTCTTCATTTTCATTCTCACTATTCTTACGTTCACTTTCATTTCTGCCATCATCTGTCACTGTCCGCTCTCGCCGTCCGTTTCTCACTCAATTTTCAAAATTGCCAATCAATCGGAACGTCACCGGGGTCCATCACGTCATAGATATGCAATTCTACGCTCACGGTCTTGTCTTCAGCATGCTCAAGTTCAACGAACAATTTTTCAGCTAACGATAGCTTAATTCTACGCTAATTCCTCCTGAGGGTTATCTCTCTCTCACTCTTTCTCTCTTTCTCTTTCTCTCTCTCTCTCTCTCTCTCTCTCTCTCTCTATCTCTCTCTCTCTACTTCTGTCTCAGTCGGTCGTTCGAACAAAAAAGTTACTCGTTCTTTGAAATTAGCGAACTGTAATCGATGGAAGAAAGCGTTCTTTTTCCAAAGTTTCTTGTGTGATCAAAAAATGATTTGATAGGATGAAAATATTTAATTCGAGTGCATGGGCGCGCTTTTAATCGCTATCATCGACATCCTAGAATCATTTAGGACTCTCGTAGTGACTCGTTTTCGAGCAAAAGTGGAAGGGAAACCGTACTCGCGTTCGATCATGTCACTTATGTCAATGCCGAAGGGAGAGAATTATTGAAAGTGACTGGGGAATTTCTCTGTCGATAGGAGATCAGGCAAGCGGCGGAGTTTTTGGAATTGCCGCAGCTGCTGATGGTGCTCGGAAGTATCCAGTCGAGAGAGCAGTTCGTTAACAGTGATCTTAATAATCAGTATAAACAGGTCGTCAGGCAGAGGCTCGAAGACATCTGTCTCGAACAAGGTATACTAACTTTCCAGTAACAGTTGCATACATAGGTATTAATTACTGTGGGTCAGAACTAATTCTCTGATCAGAAAATTCTTAATTCTATTCTATGGCCCCAGACTCTTTATTATTGTAAGATTTCAGATTCCAATGTCCTATATAAAAAACTGTCAAATTCTAACTCTAATTGCTCATTTATAAATTGAAGATTCTGCGTATTAACCCATTAGCTGCCACGATCCCCATTTGGTAATTTTGGAATTTATACAGGGTGATTCTAGTAACTGGGCCAAGCGATAACTCTTTTTTAAATAAATTTAGAACAAAATCGTAGAGGAAAAGTTTGTATTAGGTGAAAAGCTCTATCATCCTATGCACCGACTTTTTTCCCAAGTGCATTGGTGCATGTGCAAAGTGCAGTTGCACTGTTTTTTTAAATGGAACCACCCATTTTTTTTTACATAAACACGTTCCTTAAGCCATTCTGCAATAAAAACGTATAAGGGAAATCATCGAAAAAACAATAGTTTACGAGATATTTCACTTTATTCAAACAGGGTGATTCTGGTAACTGGGCCAAGCGATAACTCTTTTTTAAATAAATTTAGAACAAAATCGTAGAGGAAAAGTTTGTATTAGGTGAAAAGCTCTATCATCCTATGCACCGACTTTTTTCCCAAGTGCATTGGTGCATGTGCAAAGTGCAGTTGCACTGTTTTTTTAAATGGAACCACCCATTTTTTTTTACATAAACACGTTCCTTAAGCCATTCTGCAATAAAAACGTATAAGGGAAATCATCGAAAAAGCAATAGTTTACGAGATATTTCACTTTATTCAAACTCTTATAACAGATGCCCAAACCGTTCACTATCGCATTATCTAAACGTTTTTGGTCAGAGTTACGTTCCAATCATGTTTACTAACATCTCATACTCAAGGATAGGAACGTATTAAAAAATGTTTGCAAGCTAACGGTGAAACGTTCGAGTATCTGTTATAAGAGTTTGAATAAAGTGAAATATCTCGTAAACTATTGCTTTTTCGATGATTTCCCTTATACGTTTTTATTGCAGAATGGCTTAAGGAACGTGTTTATGTAAAAAAAAATGGGTGGTTCCATTTAAAAAAACAGTGCAACTGCACTTTGCACATGCACCAATGCACTTGGGAAAAAAGTCGGTGCATAGGATGATAGAGCTTTTCACCTAATACAAACTTTTCCTCTACGATTTTGTTCTAAATTTATTTAAAAAAGAGTTATCGCTTGGCCCAGTTACTAGAATCACCCTGTATAATTATACTGTTACACAACCATTTGTGCATATATATATAACTTATAGTCAAAAATTAAAAAAAAAATTTGGGACTTAATGGGTTAAATTTCCTTCCGTTGCTGTAACTTTTTCTGTTGAAATTGTTATGCAAATATTCTAATATCCTTTGCTAGGACTGTTTTCCGATGTCGTGTTCATTCTGGACGACGGAAGAGTACCAGCTCATCGAGCTATTCTCACTGCCCGATGCGACGTGATGAAGGCAATGTTCTCTGGAGATTTTCGCGAGAGTAGCGCTAAAGTCGTAAGCAAAATTATTGTTCCCTATCATTATCAGGAAAAATTGACAATGAATCATACGAGTTACAAATTTCGCAAAATGTTCAGATCGTCTTTCCCGGAGTACGCGAATACACGTTCCACAAATTACTTTGCTATCTCTACACGGACGAGATCCCAGCAATATCATCGGCCCGTTGCTTGAATCTTCTGGAACTAGCCAATCGCCTGTGCCTCCAACGATTAGTGAATCTGGTCGAGAGCAGAGTGATCGAGGATCTGGAGAGACTGTCGCAGAATGAAGGAAACGAGGCTGTTGAGAATTGCCTGAGACTATTGGAACCGTGCAAGGTCCGACTTTTATCGTCTATACTTGCCAAACGTTCTCACAAGATTTCTTAAGACGTTGCGTGCCATAGGGGTCACCGGTGACCGGCACCGAGTCGCTCCGTTTGGCCATGGGGGTCACCGGTGACCCCAAAAAAAATTATTGCATTATACGCTCTTATATATTAAAATTTACCTGTTGTGCAAAAAAATTCGAAAAAATATGTAAGGCATAATAAGAAATTCACGTTGGCCAGACGCGGCGGACACGCAAAATCAGCGTGGCACGCAACGTGTTAACCCCTTGACATACAATGACGAGTCTGACTCGTCAAGCGCTTTTTTACAGAACTATTAAATTATTATTTTTTCGTGTTATTTAGGTATTCTTTATTAAAGCCAACGTGATTAATAAAAATTCAAAAATTAAATGTACCCTTTCTCAGCTTAAACGGTGTTCTTCGGTCGCATCAAGTTCCATTTAATTTGTATGAAAAGGGATTAGCAAAGATCGTTTCAAGCACGTTCCATTTCGAACCGACACGGAATATTGGGAATACGTCGTTTAATTCCAGTTGCACAACGCGGACCAACTGGCAGACTGGTGCATGAATCATCTGTGCGTGAACTATAACAGGCTGTGCAAAATGTCGCCTAGGAGCGTGAGACTACTCCATCCGGAAAATCAGGAGTACTTGAACGAGCATCGATGGCCTCCCGTTTGGTAAGTATATCGAATATTCATATAAAACAGAAGGAGAAAGAGAAAGGAAGAAGTGGAGGTGAATAACGAATAGATAGGAAGAAGGATGTTGGCAACTATATGATTGCGGATTTTAAATGAGAAGGAAAATTCATCATTTTCACTTGAAAATATAAGTTTGCTAAATTAGATATTGATCGTTTGCCATCTTTCAGGCAGTGTCACAATTCTATATTTATAAGACTTTTGATTTTTGCCAGAAAAAAGTGAGTTAAATGAGATTTTTACATCATCGGCGTGATTAAAAATTTTACTATTTAAGAAGTTCTGCATAGAGCAAAATAAGTGGAAATCTGAGTAAGGTGAGAACTAAATGACAGATGTAGCAACGCATCCCCACCTAGCTGCAATAATTTTTGGCGACTGACTAAAGACGAGTGAGGCTTTACATCATCACGGTGAAAAACAACATCCTTACAATTTGCCACTTCTGGACAAATACAAAATCGAAACAATTTTCTTTTTAATTAAATTAGGTCTAAGTCGAAAGAACAAGAAAACTATATCGGTCAGGTGTTTTGAAATCGTCGACAGATCAAAAGAATATGCTGAAACTGAATCGACAAAATCCGCAATCGTTTAGTTGCCAACCCAATACCTCGAAGCTAACTCGTACTATAGGAAAATTTGGGTTGAACAGGTACCTAAAGGACTTCGACTATTACCAAAAATGCTTGGCGGAGCGCGATCGCGAGAACAAGCCGACCTTGAAGCGGAATCGCAATCAGTCAGGCTGCCTGTGCTTCTCCGGGCTGAGCAAGACGCGGCGCGAGGCCGAGACGGAGAACGGAAACGGAAGTACGAACGCGACGTCGGCGTCGAACGAGACGCCGGCCGCCGATCGTCCACTTTTCGACGCGTCGACCGAGTCCGGCGAGCAGGCCGTATGACAAGAACCAAGCGGCTTAAGCCGCTCAATCAGATTCATTCTGATCTTGCCCGTGCTCATGGTCTTCATCTGCACCATTTTTACCATTTTGATACTGCTACAGATTTATACTTAAGGGGGTACGCGGATGGGGTCGCAACATTTTGCGGGAGCGCGGCCGAAATTGCGAGCGTCTCATGAATGTGTCATGAACGTGTCATGAACGTGTCATGAATGTGTCATGAACGTGTGATGAACGTGTCATGAACGTGTCATGAACGTGTCATGAACGTGTCATGCGGAACAGGAAGTACAGAAAGCTCGCACATTCTCTGCGAGACTGAAGGGAGAGGAAAAGGTTTTTTGGACGGTTTTGGTACGTTTTTGGAACGTGAAAGTAGTGTGCGATTTCGGATGAGGAATTTTGAAGGGAAGGAACGCGTGATTTTGTGGTGAACGTGATTTTCGAGAGGGTCATTCGGAATAATTTGCAATTTTTTGAAATCTGAAACGATTGTGATCAGGCGATACGATGGAATTTCGGTGAAACGAGGCGAATATTGTTCACGGTCAGAGAGTATGGACTGATTAATTGTATGATTTTTCCTTTTTTCGATCGAGATACGGATGTTCGATAGGATCTTTAGGGATCGACGGTTTTTGAGACAGTGGTACTCTCATTTGCGTGGACTTTAGTGGGAGTTTGTCTTTTTTGGGCTAGCCGAGGTACATTTCCATTGACTGTAGATAGCATAACACCGACGAGACAGGATATTTCTTAATGAAATCTGATGCTAATTGCTTGTGGAAGCGCGTGCGGTACCCGATCGGAAAATGTACCGTCAGCCCAATTTTGAATCCTTGACAGGATCTTTGTGATTCCTTTGGGAACGTCCGCGTGAGAAAAAGGGACGGGTAAGAAATGGAAAACAGGTACACTATCGCGGTTTTATGTCCAGCGAATTTTTATCGATGCGCGCGTCTTAGACTGAAGTAAACCGAGCAATAGCCGTTAGTCCGTAGATAAAACGATAAACAATAAGCGGTAAAATTTAGCCGTCTAAGGGAAATGAAAACGTGAGGTACTTTAAAGAAGGCAGGGAAGGAAAGTTTGAACGGGAAGACGTTACATAAATCGTTAAGTACCACGTAAGTCGATAAAAACGTAAGATTGTGCGAATTTTTACTTGATCCGATGAAAAAAAAATATGAACTTATGTAATAATGGCTGACCCCCGGCAATTAACCCACTACCATATTTCTCACTACCTTGTACATGAGGAGAGAGAAGGGTGAAGAAAACGTTACACAAATAAGCAAAATTACCATCACCGTGGACGTGCAAGATACTTTTTTTAACCGCGTATATTGTCCAATCGATCGAGTCGGAATATTTCATGATTTGCAACGAGAGGGAGAATGCTTGTAAAAATACCGATGAAATATTCTGTTCGACGCCCTCGATTTTTCCAGAGAAAAGGGATAAAGTTACTACGCGACGGCAGTATTTTAATGAGGCACAGTATATTTGTGTAGATAAAGTAAATGAGAAAAAAAAACACACACACACACACGTATAACAATAAACGGCGACATATCGATCACGGTGATGACGAACATATTTTAATCGTATTAGAGGATAGCGAGGTGGAGAGTTATGAGTTTTTAATCGCGCTAATCTCGTTATAACGTACTAGGAGCATAATCGTAGAACGAATGAGAATAAGAGTGGAAAGCTTCGATATTTTTATCTCCCGCGGCCGGAAGTGACGTTTATCTCTGCTCTTACTCAAGATATTTGCGCGAACGTTGGCGCGAATTCACTTTTCTCTTGCACGTCGCTCGTCTTGGTAATTCTGATTCTCAAAACTAGCGGGGACAGGGCCATTTTAATTAGCCGAAGATGTAAAACTGTAATCACTAATGGTAATCGCCGTCGAGGAAGATATCGTTGATAATTTGATACTCATTAGTTCATCCCTCGATCTTAATCGAACTCGCCTAATTGATAATGCATATGTTACGGGCAATGTCGCGAAACACCGAGGTATGAAGCCTGACGAAAATTAAAGCTTGCTAATTGAAATAATGAGTAGACTAATGGCAGGGAGTGTCCAGTATTTCACCGTCGCCGTCATTCGAAACTATGGAGAATTAAGTAACCGAATTACGAAAGTGCACGAAAGTTTGTACAGATATGCGATCAGTAATTGGAACAATAACATGTTAGCGATACAGGAGCATCTAGTATTTCACTGTTGCCGTCATTCGAAACTATGGAGAATTAAGTAACCGAATTACATAGTGCTCGAAATTTGTACAGATATGCGAACGGAGCTGGTAATTGGAAAAATAATATGTTGCGATGGATGAAGATAAGAAATCCTATTTCATTATTTGCTCATTGAATTCGATTGCAGTTTGCGTCTGCGTACCAAATGATTTTGACGCATTGCCGGTGACATACACGTGCGCGACGGAGAAGTGTGAGTAAATGAGAGGGAGAGAAGGAGAGAGAGAGAGAGAGTGTGTGTGAGGAAGAATGCATGAGTGCGCGAGAAAAAACAGAAAATGAAAAAGATGAAGAGAGACGGATTAAGGTTAAGAATATTTACATATATGTTTACCTAAGGCGAGAATTAATATCATCCGTATTTGCCACATTTTACTGTGTGCGCACATAACGCGCGCGCGCGTAGACACTACACTCGAGACACGCATTTACATTACCACACACACACACACACACACACACACATGTACACGCACATAAAAGGATACATAATATATATGCGTATATGAACATATGAGTATACAGGCAGACACACGTACAGTACACTGACACGAGAATACGCTACTGCCCAAAACTATGAAAAAAAAGAGGAAATAAATAAATAAAAAATAATGTAACGAGGAGAATGACGATGAAGCGGGGGAGAGGACGAGTTCCGAATAGTGAAGGGCGGATGAGAGAAGTTTTTAGCAAACGGATAAGAATAACGTCCCACTCATATGCTACGTCAATTTCGATGTCAATGTTGTCCTTCGTCGCTCGTATCGTGTAAGTGTATATTTTATACTGACATTGGTTAATAGTATCGGTTTTAAGCGCAACGGCGGAACGTAGAAACAGTAAGGATCGGCGAGGGTAAATTGAGTAAAAAAAAAAATAAATAAATAAATAAAAGAGTTGCGAGAAAGTCGAAACATTGTGATTAAAGGAGCTACATCCGTTCCGTTTAATTTTTTCTATTGAAAATAATGAACGCTGAATTTTAACGTCGAAACCGTGCAGGTTGAGATGCCTAATTTGTGGCATAATTGGAAGGAACGAAAAATGGGGGAAATGTAAATTGCAACATGTTGTACATCCTCACGGCTTAGGGATTTTACATGTGAGATCTTGCTACACATTTTTATCGCATATTTTCGTCTAACAATGTTTCTTTCGTATTGTGTCACGAATTATGTGATATCGTAAATGTAAGGGATATAGTTTCGAATAAATTCTCAATTTTCCCTCGTTCTCGCAGGCGCAACATTTTCATATTTCGCGCTGAATCTATCGGATAAGTCATTGGCGATAAGTATTTGAACGTGTTCTGCCGTTTTCCCAGAAATCGTGAAAGACAAGCCTATTCTCGCGAGGCGATCAGTGATCTGGACAAAAGTGTCTGGAAAACGGCTTGAATGAAGAACGTGCGAATAAATTATTCGCGGGAGAAAAAAGGAAATCCTAAAAAGATTTGCCGGTCTAGTAACTGGCCTAAAAACGATTTGAGACGAGATTGAACGTCTGAATTACACAATTTCGTTCGCTTCTCTTGCCACGCAAACAACACTAAACGTTATTAACGATGCACGTTGATTAGGGAGAGAGACCTAAATTTTAAATGCAATATTCGCAGCGCAACGCCTTCGAACGATCGATTCTCAACATATTTAGCGGAAGCGAAAAGTGAAGGATTATGTGACGGGATCCTGTTTACAATTGTTTCCAAGAACAGAAACATTTGGGTCCGTTGTCTGATTTTATCACGTTGACTGCCATATCTACTGCGCGTGTTTTGAGGAATGAATATTGTATTTCCAGCATGTACATGTACAACTTGAATTTGTTTTTCACAAAGTATTAACACAAATTGTCAGAATGATAAAAAAAGAGGGAGGTTTTGGGATCTGCGCCAAATGAACGAAAATTTGAGGCATTTTATCAGGTTTTGGAACTATGGCACTTAAATGGTGGACAATTTTCATTGAAAATCGAGTACCCTGGTATACGTATTCCTAAAGTATAACAATGTTTCATTCATATTTGCAATTCTTGCTGCCTTTTTGCATCTACACCTGTCTGAGGGTGAATTTGGCTATACACTAATCGTTCTTTGATTATCTTATTCGTTTTTTATTGCAATACATATTCCACGGCAATTGCTTGAAAGTACTCAAAATATTAGTTAAACGTAGCCAGCATGACAGTCAACGTGTGAATCCAGTTTGTATCAATTTGAACCCTGTTATCCGAAAGAAAATATTTGAATGCTCTCGATGTGGCAAATCGAAAGTTTCTCTGATATCGATATCTCGATAGGCAGTCGACAAAATTCAAACATGGATGGTACTCACTCGACACTGCTAGGGTGACGAAAGGGACATTTCCATTCCATTCTGCTTTTCCAGAAATCCTTACTTCAGCTAGCCATCATTCCCTTTTGCACGAGAATTCGATGGTTCCACTTTCCTGGCGATCCGAAATAGTTCTTTCGTTTTACGAACGATAAAACATTACACTCGCGACGTACTAAATTCGTTAACGGACAAAGTTCGAAGGTTAGAGAGAGAGGGCGATAGGTTTCCCGTGGAAATTTTACACCCAAACGCGGATCAAACTGATTTACGGAATCGAGACAATTCGAGGGCGTATCACGTATAAAAAATGTGGGAAAACTGACCGACAATCCAAAATTGAGATTTAAGTGTCTTCGTAGCGTTCACTTTTGCCCGAATTTCGCGAATTTCGATGAAAAATACAAGCACAGCACAGAGAAACACTTCGCGCGCGACTGTGCACTGTTGCACATTACGGAAATACAATGGAAGTCAAAGCAGTATTTAATTACACACGATTCGGATTTGTTTAATTTCGACACTATAGGTCAACAATTTTCACAACGAAATTAAAGCAGTTATTGTTTTTATAAATCGAAATATTTATTGCATGCAAGTATTTGTGTTTAGAGTATATTTGAGAACATAATATTTGGGTGTAATGACTGACGATGTGCGGAAAATTTGAACAGGATAATGACGTCACAAAATGACAAATTTTGTAGACCATAGTTTTAGTTTATAATACTTGCGTAATTGGTATAAAATTCGAAATATCGAAGAATTCAGGCAAAATAACAATGTGTGTTACAGCTTAGAAAAGTTCCTGACAAGGCACAAGATATTTCTAGATTAATGGCAATTTTTCAATAACTTCCACGTTCTGTCCTAACCAAATTTAATTTCTTCTTTTCCTTCGCATAATTTACCTTTTCTTTCTCCTCTCTCGTCACGATAAATTAGTTTCCTCGCGAAACATTTTAGCTTTGAGATACATAGGATTACCTTGTGATAATCTCCGAATGTTTTTAAATCTCAAAACCGTTCTAACTGGACTTTTCCTAATATGCTGAACGCGGACAAAGAATATATTGAGCGAATAAAAAAATAATAGAAAAATAACCGATAGTACTTAACTAAAAGATGGAAAGGCTTACGTAGTAAATTTTTCACGTTTTTTAGGCAGAATCAAGATAATTGGAAAAAAACAAAGGGCAGGATCATTTGTTAACTTAACCAACAAACTCGTAAATGAACAATGTCCGGCAATTTCTGTTTTACGCAATCTTTGTTCAAAAGACAGAAATATTTCATGCTAGACTTTTAAGAGATTAAAGGAAGAAAGGACACAACCATCTCTCAAACATGCGTGTTTCTGTACCATAATTTTGAACAAGGGGAAACGAAATAAATGAATGCGGCGAAGTAAAGGGATACGAATCGAAAGCAAAAGATTTGTCATTCATGTTGTAGACGGGAAGATTTCGTAATAAATCGTATATGTTCATTATTGTTTGTTCTTAATTCATAACAACACCAGTCCTCCTCATTCTTTCATAACACTTCAAGGACGATATTTATTTCCGAAATCTATAGCAATAGATTTAATTGTATTGTCATAACTTACAGTAGTGTACAAAAAGTATGAATGTATGCATTCTATAGCATTAGCTGTAAATCATCTTATTTACAATACTTGAGAAATAGAATGACATGAATAGTTGCTTCATGATTTTGTTTATGAAGCACCATAAAGGTGTGTACAAAAAAATATTGGTACAACTTTGATGTGTGCAATACGTAGATATTATGCTGCACTATTATCCACTATTAAAATATTCTGTATATAATCTAGACTTAATCTTTATAAAGGCGCAGCCAGTGTTTTCATTGATTCCTTCACTTCATCATATAATTCTTTATATTCAGGATGTTCCTTTATAAGCACCATTAAACTACCACGTTTAACTCCCATGGCAAGTCCAATATCTTGCCTGGATGGTGTGTAACAGTAAGGAATGTCCTTATCTTCGCAGACTATGGGTAAGTGGCACATTATTTCCAAGGGAAACACATCTCCTGCGAAGACAACTATCCTGTGCACAGAAGTAACAACAATGAAAAAATATAAATTCATAAGAGAAAACATGTATTTTGAATTCATCACACTATTTAAGACATGGAAAAAGAACAAACCGTACCCTGTTTCTCCTTTCCGAATGTGTTTCTGAACGTCTTTCAACCCATTTCGCAGATATGTTTTCTGTTTGGATGCTGAAAAGAGGTTATATACACGTGTTACAGATTACATTAAAATATTTATTAGACGCACAACAAAGTGTGAACAAATGGGAAATATTAAATTTGAAAACAATGGAGAAGAAGTTATAAATATTATTTAATAGACTACCTTTCTTTATACACTTGTAAATTTTTTTCGTTAATTTCTTCGGTGCCATCGGCTTCGCGATAGAGTTCACATAATTAAGCTTCTCTTCATAAGTTAATTCCGCCGATTCACCCTCCACTTTTACACTCTCGTCCAACTCCATTTTTACAGGCGTCTCGTCCATTATCTATCTGTTTTACGCAAAACTCTACGCTACTTTAAACTAAAATACCGAACTTAGTTCGCACACGTGCTTCCACTCGCGGGCGCCTACAGTGTACAGTGTTTGTTGTGCTCCATAACCTTCACGAGATACAACTTTGCTCCAAGTTGTACCATAACCTATTTTTACGTCATATGCCTTCTTTCATAAGTCAGTTATATTTACTTAGCAATGACTTGTGTCAAAAAT
This sequence comes from Anoplius nigerrimus, assembly GCA_914767735.1. Lineage (NCBI taxonomy): Eukaryota > Metazoa > Arthropoda > Insecta > Hymenoptera > Pompilidae > Anoplius > Anoplius nigerrimus. The sequence goes on from OU612091.1 coordinate 6,983,890, forward strand.
AAATAATTCGCAAGAAACAAATTTTTTTACGATAAAGGAGAATGTTTTGGAGCTTGTTTCAAGGATTGTGACTTTTGTATTCGACCAAAAAACAATCTTTGTATCTGGGTTGGATACATTGATAACTTATACGTCGCCAAGTTATTTTGATAATGACATTGATCGCATAACTAGGCGAAATGCTTCTTAATTTCTGCGATTCTCGACTCAGGCCAGAAATTCGCTGTGATACTATTTCAACAGAAGGACATGAAGTGTCTAATCTTATACAGGATTCTGGTCAAGGATTCTTAGCTTATTCATGCATCAAACCACCAGTCAATATCGATTTCACATTCGTTTGTAATGTTAGAGTCAATCATATATTGATGTGGCCAACTGTAGGATCCCAAAAATCATCAGGATTCCAGATTTACGCTAAAACAACCAGTGATGCTAACACACCTTATACTCTGTTGGCATCTGGCTATCTAAGTGCTGTTGACTGTGGAATATTATTTTATCCAGCTGATATTGACCCTGCAAAGATATTGGCACCATCGAATTTTCTCAAACGTTATATTAAAGTGTCCCTGCGCCATATTACGGCTTATACTAATAATTTGAGAATTTGCATATGTAAAACAGAAAATTCTGTACCTGCTTTGGGAAGAATTGAGGTTTGGGGAACAGTTTCTCCAAGATGTGGCAGAGATGTAATAGCAAGTGTACATACACTGTGGTCAAAGCAACAAACTGTAGTACCAAAATGTAATTCAACACCACCCCAAGTTGAAGTTGTAGAAAAGAAGTAAGTTACAACATTTATTATCTGATAATCCTTGTACTTTAAGGTATCACAGTTGAGTTTTTCATTAGGGAAATCAAGAATCTACAAGTGCCAGAATCATTTTTGGATGCAATAACTTGGGAAATCATGACACAGCCTGTCATGTTACCTAGTGGAAATGCGATTGACCAGACTACTCTACAAAAGCATGAGCAGAATGAAGCCCTTTGGGGTCGTCCACCAACTGATCCATTCACAGGAATTCGATTTAATGAGCAGAGGAGACCAGTGATTGCAACGGCATTGAAAATGAGAATTGATAAATTTTTATTGGAGCACAGTAATGTTAATGAAATTAAGAACTTACCACGGGTTTTGGGTCGTAAGACACCACACAGTGTGGGTAACAAACAATTGTATGTAAAGACAGACAACTTATCTAAAACTGTAAATGCAAATTGCACAACAACTGATATTAAACACTCAGTGGCAAAAACAATTAGTGGGCCAGTATTAAATGAGCCTAAAAAAAGGAAGAATTGTCATCAGTTGCCAAAAATGGTTACTTCTCAGCAATCAACATCTGATGTCATGAGGCCACTGAAAATCAGAAAGCCAACCTTTTCATCCATTCCCTTGAATATTGGCGAAGGAAGCAACGAACCACCAACTAGTATTCAAAGCAACTTAGACTGTGATTTAGAAAGTATGTTGTTGAATATTAAAAGATTCAGTGTTCCTGAGCAGAAGAATGAAGAAGATGTAGACAAATGTGATTGCTGTACTAACAGTATTTTATATAGACTACCTTGCAAGCATATTATTTGCAGAAAGGTTTTAACGTCCAGCACGAAATCGCAGTGTAAATCGTGTAACAAGACTTATAAAACGAGTGAGGTTGAGCGAATCTACGTTTGATTGTTACAAACTTTAGTATTCACTGTGAACTTACGATATAATATACAAATATATTTTACCGAATAAGATGTAGCATTTTTGTACTGTTTATTGAAATAGACGTAAATCCAATTTTATTGTTTTGGGGAATTTTTTGGTAAAAAAACATCTTAGACATTGTAAAATATAATATATTTCCCACAATTGGACAATTTATTCCTTGCACAGTTACAATGTCCGTAATTTACAGACACACTATTTAACCTAAGACGTTTATTGTAATTTAGTACAATGCAAGAGTGCAAAGTTATACAGGTGAATAAAACGTCATTATGTCAATTGCACATATTCGCTCTCGCGTTATCTCAAAAATATTTACACCCTCGTATCGATTTACAAGTAAAATTTGCAGCAAAAAAAATCTTTCATGTAAGTATACAGATTAACAAAGATTTCGCATTGTGCACTGTTATCCATAAAATTGTGCATCTTCCCCTCTTGTTTTTACATCTCACTCATTATAAGTGCTCAGACTTTGCAAATATACAAAAATTTCCGCCCCTCCCCCCCGATGTCGGTACAAAATGAAGCGCATACGTGAATCTAATCGGAGGTACCTACCGAGCCTTGAGCATTACTGTAAAAAACCATACGATCTGAGACCCATAATACTGCTCCAATATCACGTTCGCTCTTCGTTTTAATACTTATCCATTTGTGTGAAACAATTTACACGTCGAGGCATGATTTAACTCTTGCAAATTAAAGTGGCGCGAATTACAAAACAACAAATCCACTGTTCTGATTCTGTCGTTTGGCAATGTTGAACAGCGAGAGCAGGTAATTACGGGAGTCTGGACAAACGTAGAAAGTGAGCGTATGCTCGGAATTCGATGTTACGGTTTCGAATATGTCCGATTCGCCGTCGCTGTTCGTAGAAACACTCGCCAAGCCGGTACTGCTTGTCCTCACGTATTCTGCGACTCTTGCTCTCATTTCTTGGTCCATCTGAACATAAAATTGTTGTATTTTTTCCACTGCTGTATTCTCCATGAAAAACTCTACTAAAAATAGAAGTTTTCTGTACCTCGCGTTCTGTAGGTGACACAGGTCTGTTCACCTGAGTGTTCGCAGGTGGACAATACAAACACAGCATTGTGGATTCCGATGGATGATCTACACTAGTCAATTCCTTTAGGGGGAACACACGTTCCACACTGTCTTCAGCCATGTTAACGAGAAGGAGGGCTTGCCGTGTAAGGACCAACATCATTGCGCGATTACTACCCTGCTGAATTACGTAATCGGCACTGGTCACATGTAGAATACTGTCTCGGCTACTTTCTAAAAGAGGTAACAGTCTCCAGGCATAACGCACTGATGCGTTGTTACTGGCAGTTGTGTATTGGACAACTGGTCTTTGACGAGGCTGTAGAAAAGAAAAGATATAGTTAATATTTTTCAGAACATTCGACGTTCACAATGTTGCAGATGATTAATGCACAGAAAAGAAAAGAATATACTGAAGGCAAAGGATTCCATCCAGCTCCTTGCAGAAGCCCTTGGCCGGTTAATGCAACTAATTCGGCGGCTCCACTAAGTGGTTTTGTGACAACTCCCACCAATCCCAATCCGACTCCAGTCACTAGACTTTTGGTAGTTGCTTCTCCTGACCATACTTGTTGCAAAGGATGGTGAGCTAATCCAGCAACTGCAGCTGTTTTTATTAAAAATGTACAGAACCTATTAGTAAATAAAGTGAAGTAGTCGACAAAAAAAAACTGGTGTTTTAATTACCTAGAACACTCATTCCTAATCCGGTTAATCCTTGATACAGTCCTTGTGCCATTCCCTGGGGCCTCATTCTTCGCGATTCTTCTTGTCTCTGCAAATGTTCTTCATCCAACGTTAACCTATCCAAATTTCGAGCCACACTTGATGCCAGCTTAGTCACAGAATTGACAGTACCTAGAATATGTTTTGACATTAAGTACCACAATATAGTTGTGCTTATTCACAAAACTTGGTACCTGCTGTCACGTGTTTCATTAAACTAGCAGAACCATGAGTAATTCCAACGATGAAGCCCCATGGCCCTTGAAGCAAGCCTTTAAATGGTAAGGACACAAAGTCTCTGAGTCCTGAGCCAAGAGCTTGTGCCAATCCTCCAGGTGATCCCAGGATTTCCAAGGATCCAACGACCCATCCTTAAAAGCGAATGTAAAAATAATTTATTACATTGGACACGACTTGTCCACGGACTTTAAAGCATACAAAACTTGTAATATACCAGCTCCAAATATTGCGCCAGACAAATAATGCATCGTCAATGCATTTCCTAATCTGTACGGCGTTGTCAGGAGATTCTTCCTTTCGAAAGTGCCAAAGTACAAAGGCGAATGGTCCAGTGCGACATAAAGTCGTACAGAAGTGTGAACACTCAGTAATATGGAAACTGGGTCTATGGTGAGGTTCTGAAGTCTCAATGGTGTACTGAGTATCTTCGCATCAACCATTATACATTCTGGCACGTATACAGACGTCATGGCAGAAATCATTTCGTTTGTTTTATTCCCTGAATGCATTGAAAATCTTGGTGGTACCATCAATGTTGCATATTCTAACAATTGTGTGATGTAGGTGTCCTCGATGTAGGCACTGACTGGTGCAAGTTTTAAGTACAGATCTTTTGTTGCTGAAATAAAGATTATATATGTACATCTTAACGAATATTGATGTGCTAAGGCGTATGTGTCTAAAAATAGTACCTCTTATCGGTCCATTCTTCTCTCGAATAAAATCGATCGTTATCAGTGAATCTTCTTTAATTTGATTCATGCTGTTAATTATACAATTCGTCGTATGGAACACTGTCTCCCTGGTTGACAGTGGACTTTGATTGATAAGAACAACTGGAAAATCAAAACCTCCTTGGTCGAACATTTGGTTGTCCAGCTGTAAATCACCGATGCATGCGCTCAGGCTCAGAATGTTAACACTTTCGTATAATGTAACTATCACATCTGTCATGGACAGACTTGCAACTTCTATCCTCTGCGCATTTTCATTGACATCATGCATAACAATTATGGTGATTCCGCGGAGATAAACCGTGAGGGATCCTTCTTTAGGAGGTGCTTCGGTCGTTTCATTGATTGGTTTTAAATCAGAGGGAATAGGTGAACGATTTCTTTTCATTTTTGATATCATTTGTCTTGGATGACTTTGTGAAAATGATGAATCCATGCTTGAAGCTTCCTCTTGTGCAGAGAAGAAACTCGTCATAGATGTTGAACTACTGGAACTTTGAACATTGACGAACCTTGTCCTTTCGTCATCTTGATCCAGGGAATCATTATACGCGGCTTCTGCTTCTTTCATTTTAATTTCCTTACGCAGTAATCGACTTCTGATATCCCGCGCTGAAACTTCTACTTGAGAAATAGGGACAATACTGATGTGCATAGTGTAACAACGGTTCTGCATTATTAATTTTACATCACCATAGAATGGTAATCTTACGTATTGATCTATGGCTACTGACGTGATGGCTGATAAATTCACGCCTCGCGACCAACGGAATTCTTTTTTCTCCGCTACTTGTGAACTATAGTTGTAGGGCAGCGCAGAAAACAGGATTACATTAGAATTGTTTGTGGCCGGGGTGTCAGGCAATCTACTGCCTTCACTTGGCAAAGAATAATGACACGCCCCATTACTTTCCACCTCACAGAACCATGAGAAATGCGTTGTGTCCGGTAAGATGCTGTCACCAGTCTCATTTGCTTGTCCAAGCAGAATCCTGAATGAGCATGAATTTTCGATCAATAGTTGTGGATGGTGATCAGCATGAATCATGATGTATGTTGTCCCTTTGTCTTCTTGAATTGTAATGACAACTGGCATGGTGGAGAAGCCATTTGGAATTGCAAGACATCTTCTGCTCATACTTTGATCTACTCGAATTGGACAGGACCATTTGTGGCCCACGCTCAATGAGATATAAAGAGCAACAGCTTCAATGCTTCCGTCAGAATACAAAGTATGCCACTGAACAATGGGAGTAGCATGTCGTTGATCATCAGAAGGTGAAATATTCAGACTGTAAGGCGTTAGATCATTAGGCAACTGTAAATTACTGGATGTATCTTCAATGGCCAGCGTGGCCACACAAATTTCTTGAGCAGTCAAATTTCCAATAACATGGCTGCTCGCCACTCTCACAAGTCTCATGTCTTCGTGCATATTTGAAGTTATACTCATAATACATATGCTTGAACCGCAATCCACTGATGTCTTAATGTTTCCCTCGACTGGAATCAGTCCCCCAATTCGTGGCATGTAAAAACTTTGGCTCCAGTCTGGCCGTGCTAATTGCAATGCAGGTGATGTGTAGTATATATCTCCAATTGCAACACCTAAATGGAATGTGCCTTCTAGTTTGGGTGGAGTCACTATTCCATAATGACAGACTTGGCATAGTTCAATGTCCTCAGAGACGAGAGAAATATAACAGCCCAAAGAATTTAGAACGAAGCACCAGGGTTGAAGTTCAAGCAATAAAGTACTGGAAACCAATCCAGCGTCCTGATATTTAACTTGTACGTGAGTTTGAGGCTGTGCACAAGAAATCCATTCCTCTTGATCGTCGCCTTGAAAAGGCCACCGAATTTCATCTTTGGTATTATTTAATTCTTTTAAAATAGCGTCAATGTCTTCTACCTCGGGCCTCTTGAAGAATTTTCGTTGGTCTACAGAACTGTAGGACAGTGGAACATAAGGATTAGAAGCTGACACTCCGGATTCGAACTGAAACGTTAACTGATGAAAATGTTCGAATGTTCCAGGACAATATAATTGCTGCCTTTCGCCACAGCCCATTACAGTAGTGCTTAGAGACATTTTTAGGGAAGGTGTTTCCATTTGCACTCTTGCCGGAAATGGTAAGTGAGAGCGAATCATATAAAGAGGACTCAATACTGCCAGCATTCTGTCTTTCCCTTGCATTGTTTGTGTGACTACTCTCACCCAAATACTCAGGAACTGTGCACGTTCCTGAAGTGGTACTTTCACTAGCCAGGGTTGACTCCACCTTGCGTTTGGCTGCAGCGGTATATCACCTGTCCAAGATAAATTCGGCAAATTCGTGAAACGTAAACGAATCGCTACTTTTTTATTTCGATCGAGTACAATCGACGGCGGTTGACTCTTCGCAGGCACATTGTGCATGTCTTTGGACACTGTCGGCTTTGAATTACTATTTTCTTCGTACTTCACAAGTTTCATTTCAAAGTTATCGATCAGTTGGTTCGATATTATAAGCTGTCCAAGGAATGTAATTAATTTCTGCGTTGCTGACAATGATGAAACGTGGACGAAAATTGTTGCGTCGGTTAGTGCATTTCCAAAATCGACCACTTGTATTCCGTCAGTGCTTATTGCAAAAGGCCGACTCCAATTCCAGGCGTTCTCTTCGATGGAAATTCTTATCATCTTATTCCCAATATAACGCCAGGAGTAAAAGTAACATTGTCGACTGTTCAGAATTATATTGTCGTCCGTGCCACTCTGCCCAAAACGTATCGGTGTATTGCTATCATTTGCAATAACGTATCTGGTCAGAATGATCGATGTTCTCCTCTCATCTTCTTCCAACGACGTGGACCATAAATAACTGGACACAGCCAGAGTGTGGGTAATCGCAGGCCCAAGTTTCAAAGAGAACGGATTGCACATTATTGACAGATCAGTTTTCGCTGCTAGAGACAACTGAAATTTGCCGTCAAGCGGATCTAATACTTCTTGCATCGTCAGATGACTGTAATCCAAAACGTGTACGCCTACAGTTCCGCTGATATCTATCAAAGTTGATCCATCGACCCATCGATTCAGTACAAGAACTGCACCTTTGTGTTCGATAGACATAAAGCATTGCATTTCCGGAATGATTCCCTTTAAAACATAACTGTTTAAAGGTGGAGGTAAAGATGTATATGTGTTTGTGTTGACATGATTGTACAACGACACGTGAATGGCTCCTATGTTAAGGGCAGCTTGTATGTTGGGAATGATAGATGAATTGAAGTAAGAATCAATTCTTAAACAAGCGGCTAATGCCCGTGCTGAAACAATCGTTTTTGAAACAGGTCTATTGTTTGACGAGAGTAAGATTACTCGCCAGACACAAGCAACAGCTCGGGCGGGAGCTTTTTCTGGTAGGTCCACCTTGTAGCTGTCAGTTTCTGACAAGTAAAAATCGACGTAACGTTGATACGCCATGTGAGAATCACTCCAATATTCGATTGCACATGGTATTCTATCGACATAGTCATCATCATTGTCCAAAGCCTAGAATATTAATGTATACGTCATGACATAATAATGATTAACGGTAATTAGTAATTATGACAAATAATTGTAGTTACTTCGAATGGAACAGGAGAAACGTGAACTTTTGTCAAAGTTCTTGGTTGAGGATAACGCCAAGCCATTGCTTGTTGCGGATAAGTAAAAAATACAACCTACAAGAGATTATATTATCATGTAAGTTTCTATAAGAGCAGTTACAAATTGCATTTTTTTACCTGGTAAGGAAATGGCAATTCGTCAGCATTGCCATCAACAAATTGAAATGCACCAGCCTTTAAGTCATCTTTATAGTGTTGTTCTGTGGATAGAACGACCTGCTTCTCAGACTCGTTTTCGCTTACAGAAGGCGAGACAAGTCTGCTCCACAATAACTGGCAGTCATGTAAAACTGTCTTTATAATTTTAATTTGCTCGGGTCCGAAATCGAGATAAATGCTATCGCTGTCGGCTTGCAATTGGATCTGTGGCAAGGCTGTTGCATCCTGCCACGACTCCCAAATTAAACAAACCGTGATGTTACAACACCAAGGATTCAAGAGTACTTTTATATTCCCATTAAAAATTGCAGAGATAATAAACGAATCAATTGATATGTTTGAGAATATTCGGTCTGGTCTGACTAATGTTGAAGTCGTATCGCTTAAAGATGCGAAACTCATCATTATCTCAGATCCTGAATCAGTTTTCAGTGATAACACAATTTGTTTCGTGTTCACTGTCAGGTCTGGCAAATTTATATTTTTCGGCTGGATTGTATGATGGGGCATAGTTTTCGTATCAGTCTCCGTTGGAATTTCAACAGTGTTGTCGACCATCATGTAGGATTTCAGCTAAAAAATTAACGTTACATGGTCTCGCTAAAATAAATAAAAAAAAGTTGTAAAGCTTTTTGTTTTACAATACCTTGTTTTTTATGTGGTAAATCTGGTTCAACCTTGACAACGAAAAATGAATTTTTGTTGGTCGTCCCATATTTACGCTGAATTGAGGATTTTTGCCCGGGGCTTTATCACATTTTATGGTTACAAATGAAGGTGGAATGCCTGTGTCTGGGTGAGGATCACCATTTTTCGTTTCTATCATAACAGTTGGAAAATCTTTAGCAGTTGGTACCGATGTTAATTCTTGATCTTGTTGATCTCCTAATGCAATCATTACATCAAAACACGATACCTGTAAAATAAATAATATTGTTTAAACAGCAATTATTGAAGTCCTAGTTGTCAATGTGACGTTGACAAAAGATTGAAGGAGTACCTGTATTCTTTGAGACAATTGTTGCTGTGAGAGATAAATATTAGGCTGATTCACCATTACATATAATAATGGCTGTTTTAATATGCTGTTATCTTCCTCATCAATTTCATTAATATCCTACAGAAATATTAACAATTAAATCAAATTTTCACTGAATTTTAATTATTGTATTTTAAAACTTACTATATTATATTCAGACATTACAGCAGCTTTATAATCTTCGTAAAGAATAAATGTTATTTTTCCACAGTTTACCAAAAATTCAAATGGTGGCAGGACTACAGAGTCTTTTAATCTTTGTTTCTCCTAGAATAAAAGATGAACTCGTTACTTTTAACTTTGCCAATTATTATGCAATTAGCGTTACTTACTATAATAGCAGAGTTTAGGCTGGACATTTCGAAATCAACTCCACTATCTTTCGTGTAATCTACTTCCGATTCATCAGAAGTTTGCTTGGTCCATGCTGTTGGTTTGGAGTATGTACCAACTGTAGCTGATTGATGAGAAACATCCGCGATATGTACTTCATCCGAAATACCAGAAAGTAGAGTCTTCAACTCGTTGTTCAGTGTGGAGACCAGCTTGATTTGATCCAAATTTATTGTCACTTCGATGTCGGTGATATAATTAACTTCAACTGCACTTCCACAGACTATGGTGTCTGGTTTAAAAGTTATCGCTGGCGCAATGATCAGACAGAGGTCGAATCTGTACATATAAAAATCAGACATAGTCAAACGAAATTGATTTATTAATATGTTTATAAAATACAGAATACTTTACCTTGTTAAAATTGGAAATGTGGAGAAGTGGGGTTCCAAGCTACTGCCAATTCCAAGTTTATTCCATTCTAACGCAGGATTTTCATTCATCGTGTATAAATACGATTGTGACATTCTCTGAAATAATGAATGAAAAATGTAAACGTACGGCAATATAAAATATCGTTGCATTTGATAGAAGCGTACCTTATTGATACTCATTTGATAATTTTTCCAGGTAGTTGTATAGACGCATACACCTCGTATGTTAATCTGATACTGTCGGTCTTCTACAGCGGAACCTGGTATATTTAAAATATTGGCTTGAGCAGCGAGCTGATAAATATCAGTACGCAATGGTGTTCGACCAATTGGATTATCAGCCTCCGGATTTATACGTATGCCGTCCAGCTGAAGCATTAACAGATCATGTCGCAATTTGTATCTCGCATTTGTCGATGCAGGAACCATTAATCTGAACCCTTTACACTCCAAATATATTAAAGGTAAAGCTTCGTTATCGATGCTCGTGAAATTGTTAAAGTATGGCGTTGTTTGCGCTTCGGAAACTTTCTCTGCACATCGGCTGAGGTATACAAAAGGTTTTAACAATTGCATATATTTGCTGAGAACACTGATGGGTAAAATTATATCCATCATTTGCAATTTTATAACAATTTCTGTTATGTATCCATTTGTAGATAGCATGGAATCTGTTATTAGTTCCTTCTAAAATGTAAAAAAATAATTAAATGATAAGTCATTTGTTAAAAGATTCATTTCAAGTACCTTTTGGGTTTTATGACGCGGATAGGCACTCCATCGTGTATGCACGTTTCCAGATTTTGCTCTGGTAAGTATGATACTTAGAAATCCTGAGTCTTCTCCTTTTTCCAAACTGTCTTCTCTTCCACATAACACCAAACCAACGTATTCGCCGACATCCCAGTTTTGTGATTCTGGTGCTCTATTCAAAATATAATACGGTCACAGAATAATCAATGTGAACCAATATCGATCTTACCTTGTATAGTGGAATATAGTGGCAGTAGTAATCTTATTCTTCAATTTCATGTACACCGGTTGCAAGTCCAGAGACGTAATAATATCTTCTAGTTCCAAAACTAATTTTAACGAAGGTTTATTTGTTTGTCCCATTATGTACAGTTTAACTGCCACTTTTGTAATGGTCCACTGTATCCAAGCTTTTAAAACTATCCCTTCTTTTTCTAAAATTATATTTTTTACAGTCAATATGTTAAAACAAATATAAATTTTGTTGGCAATGAAGGATTGTTATACCTTGACCAGAGTCCTCTTTTGATGTGGACACTGTGGAATTAGTTGTATCTTCCGGATAAATAATTTGTGTAGGAGAAGATGGGGTTTGCGGAATGACAGGAAGAACAACAGATGTTTCAGTCGGTGTTTGAGGCACAATCATTCCATGATTATCAGGTCTAGATACAGCTCTGAGCATATTTAGAATATTTACAGCAATATTGCTCATAAAGACAACCTAAAAAATATAAAGTAATAAATTTAATCTGTTGTCTAATAAGTACTGATCTTTTTTATCGTACCTGTTCTTCAGAGATTGATATAATTATTGGTGTATTATCGATGTGGACGCAAACACCCAAACAACTGAGTGCGTTATTTGCTTGAGACGGTATGGTCTTCGATGTATGAGCAATAGTAACGTTCATTGATACTTTCTTAATAAAATTTTTTTGCACTTCTTTTTGTAATGTATAGCAGTGAAATTCTAGTAAACTCAGAGTCCACGGAAAACCCTGCGATTCTGCATAAGAAGGTAAACATTGTTTCGGCTGTTGATCATGCCGTGTACGTAGGTGTAACAACTGTAAGTTGTACTTACGATTTGTCCACATGGACTTTGGCAATTTTACTGGTAGTTGAGCAAGGTGCGGTGCCAGGGTTTCAGAATTTACATTGGAAGAGTGAACCACAAGTATCGGTAGTTTAATTACTAAAATTTGAAGATCTTTGTCTTCTTTCAGTGCCCTATCTTTTGCTTCGTCGATTCCTGCGTAACATTTAATGCAAAATATCAATTGTTAGGATGATAGAATAAATTTATTACCCACCATTTGCTCCGATTCCACTCATCGTGTTCGACGGAATATAAATAACAATATGCCCAACAGATCCACTTAACACAAGTCCAGACCACCATGGATACAGTTCCGCCAATCTGATCAATATTCCCGATTTCTGTAAGTTCTATCAAGGATCGAATGAACCCATTTGCGGGCGAGCTACCTATACTCAATTAAATGACAATGACATACCTGCTGCTCTTTTTCATTCTTCGACATACCCTTCTTCTGTGCATCTTCGTTCCGTAACGTTTTAGATTTTTCGGTCGTGACCACTGATCGTTTCTTCTCCTTATCTGACGAGCTGTGAACACTTTCGTGTAGACTCGGAAAAGTTTTCTTACGTGTTCCATTATCAGACGATGTGCCTTCCGTCACTGCTTGCTGATTCTCAGGATGAACTGAATACAGGGTGCCTAATTTGTAGTAGACGACCCGATATTCTAGCCACTTAAAAAACAACGGATCTAGGGATCCTCGAATTTTTCCTACGTCGAACGATAGTAAGGTAGGATGGACCTGTGCCGTAACATCTCTTGGAAACTGTACGACACATGTCAGGAGTGGTTTACTTTCTGAATCGCTGCCGAGACGAAAGAATTTATTTCAGAAACCAACGACAATATAATCTTGGATGTAGACAATTTTTTATAGCAAATTTTAACTAACCTTTGGCTTTCAATCTCTGGACCAGACAGTATGAAGGCTTGTTGCGAATCATTCAAAGCGAAAACTTTTATAGAATTTATACTTAGTTCATTGGATATCGTGACTGACGATGACAGATGCTTGCCGCTTACATTTTCGAGATATAATTCCAAGTATACCGGGCCTGCAATAGATTATTCTCAGATAAATTACTTCATAAGTCATGCGACATTTCCTTATTAACAAAGTGCATTTATCTTACATACCTTTCTCTTGACATGCGTCGTTAAAGAGCGACGAACAAATTAAAGGATTCGTGGTATCGTTTGAGTGAATTAAAGAAGTGACAATTGAAACAGCAACCATTAATTTTGGTTTTGTCCCAGTAACAGTAATGCTGTCTACCTTGCAGGAATATGAACTGTGAACTAAATCTTTAGTCCAGTACTGAGGATAGAGCAACAATTTTGATGTACATAATGCAGAGCAAGGCATCACAATTGAAGTATGGCAATTCTTCATTAGAAAGAGCTGACTTTTGGCACCATTCACCTAAACAAGTCAAATTTGAAACTTAGTGTAATAAGTTTCAAATTCTATCGTAAGCTAATAATACTTACTTGTACTGATATGTTCTTGTGACATTGTTCAAACATATCCGGTGAGAGATCAATTTGTTTCGACGCACAAGCCGCTAACCGAAATGGGTACAGTGGCTGAACTAAAGTTGCAACAATTTCGTCGCATTCTAGACTAACATATGGATCATCCGTCAAGGCGGGTGTCAATGGTGTTGTCTAAAAAATTTTTTATTCAGTATCTTATGAAATATTGTACTTTAAATTCTATTTCAATGAAAATTACCCGACTTTCGACGAGTTTTCTTTGCCGTGGTAATCCAGTTATGGAATGATCAGCTAATTGAAGCTGTAACGATACTTTTATTAAAACTATTTTTGTTTCTACCATGGATACATTTTCCCGGAGGGCTTCATATTCTTCTAAAGTAACTGGTGGTAATTCATCGACTACAGGATCTGTAAAATTAATAAAATAATTAAGACGCAGCTTTTCTTTATTAATATTATCATTTGTACTCTTAAAATGTTATACCTGGTTTTGGCACAATATATGGACTATAGTCATAATTAGCTGCAGCTTCCTTTATCGTTTGTAATCGATGAAAAACACCAGAACATAATCGCACTGTTAAGTCTCCAAGCAAATATCTCATTACCCTATGTTCGCGAAAATTACTGCAAAACACTGTATGTTAGTATATCTGCTTTAAAAGTTGTTTCTTGATTGATTTTATGTACCTATATTCGAAATTGGACCCAAATTCAGCTAATTTTTCAGGTGTTATATCTTCTGGCAATTCTACGCAATGTGCGTAATCTAGAACGAATGCTGGACATCTCGCCAACAGTTTCTCTTCCGAGACTGTTGCTAAGTGATAGTCTATACCTTGCTTGTAATCCCGTTTCTTTCCTTTATTCTCGACAGCATCTTTATCGAACAACGAATCCTTTAAGTAGTCTGTATTGAGTTTACCAGCTATCAAATAAAGTGGTGGCTGAAAAATATATTGTCGTTGAGAAACATATTATTCGAAAAAGGTTGAAGACGTAAAAACTCACCTGTGCACCGTCTACAACTTCTAAATGACCGCAACTGCAACTTCCCCTCGGATAAAGACGTATGCAGCCCAAGCCAATTTGAAAATTCGTCATGGCAATTCCTTGCATTAAAGCGTCGACAACAGCTCCGTTCAGTCTTAAGGATAAAAATGATTTGTATCGCAGTTTACGAGACTTGTAGAACAGTTGTTCCTTTATACTTTCAATAGTCTGTAACAAATAAAAAATGTGAAGTTGTAGAAGTAAGTTGCAATATTTCAAGGTCACCTAACCAATTGGTAATCCTACTTTGAATGTTAATGTTGCATCATCTATGTAAACACCTAAATGTATAGTATGACCAGAATAAGCCATTTGTTGTTCGCTGGACCAGTCATTATCCCAGTCAACAGGTAACAATGATGATACTGCATTCCAAGCCCATCCACCCCAACCAACACTTTCTGCTGCTGTTCCACCAACCGGTAAATCTGTATCATCTAAAAAATGTAAATGCTATATTATATTGAGTTTTTACAGTATGCAGCAAATATATTAACAAGATGAAATGGTACCCTGAGCTGCATCTTCTCTGTCTTCCACGGAAATCGAGGATTTATCTCTACTTGCCGGAAACTGTTTTGTTTGTAACGCCATTAACAGAGCTACTAATCTAAGCAACATTGGTACTTGTTGCTCTGTCATACTAAACTCCATTTTTTGACAATGCAAATCCAATCTTGTTATGGAAGCTCTTTTTGCTGTGTTACTGTGATAATTTATAATTAGTCGAATCATCATGGAACATCGATATAAAACTGGATCCTGAGTGAGAAAATTACGAACGTAAAATGCATCTTGCAGTATTTGAATATTTGAATATTTGAAAAAAAATCGATAGATCGATAAAGACGGTTTACCTGATATATTTCGATTTTTCCAGAAGCGTCCATTTTGTCCAAGCATAATGTTAAATCTTGAATTGTTATAATTTTTCTAAGCATGACTTCATAAGTGTTTACATCTGGAATAATGCATAGAAAATTACTTAATAATTTTTCCGAGGTAAATTAATGATTTTCTAAGTTGTTGAAAACAGAATAATAACCTGTGAATGCAGGTTCCCATTTGTTGTCAACAGTTTGCATACTTAAAAATCTGACATTAACACTGAGCACAATGTCCTCTTCTACATATTTTAAGATTAAATTGTTACAGTGAATTGTTATATTATTTACAACTTTGGTGACTATACTTTTGATATAACCAGGTGGTGCTTCCTCCCTATTATCACAGCACAAATAACAAATTAATGGTATAATTTTATAAAGCACACCAGAATGAAAAAGATGAAAATTACTCACTGCACCACTTCCTTCTTCTTTTGAACGACTGACGTGCTTGCCTCTGTTTTGCTCTCATCTTTCAATTTTAGTATACACTCTATAGTATTGATTGTGACCACTATAGGTTCTGAGGTAATTTTCACCCAAGGAACATGAATAAGAAGTTCATGTATGTGACCGCTGACAAAGTTGAAAGGAAGATTTAATTGTTCCTCCAAAACCTCCAGTCGTAAATCAAGATTCTGAAATGAAGCGTCTCCACCCCATAAAGACACCTAAAAATGATGTGATACCAATATTATTATTCTTACATAGTTTATTTTATCTACTGCAATATTGTCAGTACATACCTGTGATTGTTCTGGTTTAAAGTTTTTGACATACTTCTCCACATAGCTCAGAATAACTGGTGTTATGTACGATTCCAATTTAAACATTGTGACTTCTTACGCGAAACATTCCACATACTTTTACCAGGTTGGGAAATTTGCCCAGATATAATAGTTTAGCCATTAAATATGTCTTCTGTCATTTATTGACATATTGTCATCATTTATCATGATATTAGTGTTTCCATTATAAGTTGAATTTATATAAGCTGGAGAAATTAAAGGTGTCCAAGGAAGCACAGTTTCTCACAGAATTTGTTTCTGACACTTAGTGTGCTTGATTTATCATATTACTTGAATTATATTCTCGTAAAATATTTGGTCCTTACTCTTCAATGCTTGCAGTGGGATAATTAAAAAGGATAAGAACGCAATCACAACTCAAGTTTCTCAGAAATAAAAGTCGATTTATTGAAATTCTGAAACGAAATCACGACAAACAAATAAAGTGAATGCAGAGTACAATGATTTATATAAATATTTGATAGTGAAACAATGATATAATTTAATTATTCACTATTAATCACCTTCTTCCGCAAAATTTTTTCGGCGGTAACCTTCTTTTTGCAATTAATTCTGCTGCACACGTCAGGATATCATGCGATATGTTTCACTTTTTATGTCTCAGAATAGGTTTGAAATTTGTACTGCTTATTGCCAGATTTTCCGTGTGAGAAATGAAAGAAAATCGGAACTCTTGTTAACTTTGCCGAATTTCTGACTTTTCAATCTGACTTCTTACGATCTGAAATCGTAAAACAGTGTGTGTGTATCTCACAGCTGATAACCTATGTACACGTTTGCTTGTAGCAAATAGCCATGAGCAGGTGCTGCCATTTTCAGGTAATAGCAGAACCTGGAACCCTTAACTTCAATTTTAAATTTAAAATAAGCTTCTCCCGCGTAAATATTACTCCCGAACAATTTCACAGTTCAGAGAAAGTGGTTCTAATTATTACTTAATTAACTTAATAGTCATCGCGGAATTAAACCGTATCATCTGAATGAATTTTAACGAATAATATCTGAAACACAGGGTGGTTTATAGCAGAAATTTATTGTTTTTAATGATAGTTCGATGTTCAAGTATTTCAGGTAAACTTCAAGTCACGCCTGATGGCTGAATATCTTGCAAAAAGAATCGTGAGACTTGAAACGTTAGAAAAATGTCTAACGTGACAGCTTATTATGCACAAAGGGATTATACGATACCCGCTATTCAGCGGAGAATTCAAGAATTGTTGAAGAGAAGAATCGGAGCTTTAGAATCGTCTGCGGAAAGTACTAAAGAAAAACTTGTAGGTTATTATTAGCAAAGCAGTCTCAATTACTTCATTAAGTATCCCGATGAGTCATTTAGCTTTTACACTTATGCTTAAATGCCTCTAAGTGCTTATGTAATTATTGTCTAGGCCAAATTCAAAGAAGCCCGAATTGCGAGGCAATCATTATTAAAAAGTGTGCATTACCATATCTTGGAAGTCGCTGGTTTGATTTTGAACGTGGACACAGACGTTCTAGAAGAAGGAATCATAGATAAAGATGAATACGTCGACACTTTCAGTAGCTTCTTTGCTGAAGACGGAAAACATGCGGTCTTAATTTATTTTCAAGCAATGCCAACCCCTGCTTTTGGTACATTTGCACAGACAGTTTCCTCACCTTTACTACGAGTGTGAAAAATCTGATAATCTGCCTTTATTAGAATCTGGTCGATGGTCTGCTTCATATGCAAAGAATGAACGGATTTTTACGGCTTGCGTGACTGATGGTACAACCGATCCATTTTTTGGAAAATGCGTTATCGTTTATCGTCTGCGATCGGATGCTGAGTTCGAAATAAAACAATTATTGGAAGTAAGATTGCTTTCAATAATTGAACGTGTACGGTGTAATTTAATTTTCTCACTTCTGTGTGCAGGAAACATATTATGCTTACTTAGAGGTAGATCCGAACACTCGAAGTCCTCTGGCAGCAGTTTCGGAATTGATTTCGCGATTAAACGCACCGGCGATAAAAGCGAATACTCAGTGGGGTGAATTATCGAAAACTGAAAGTGGTCAACGAATTCAAGCGAATTTCATTGGAGATTTCAAAGATTTTTGCGAATTTCTCAGCAGTGAGCATATGGCCTCCTTAATTTATATGTTTGTCAGTGATAACAATTTTTACTATCCTTCCAGTGACAAAGATGGACTTGGAAGCCGTTGTGAAATTTGATTATAATTGGGAGATATACAATCATTATTTAAATTCACCATCCGAAATAATGAAAAATGCAAAGAATCGGACTGTCGTTGAAACGGTGGAAGGAATCGTCAAGTTATGGATGAAGACGATGGAGCGTGTAAGTTTTCGCTCTTCGTTAAGCGATATTAAAACAATCGAGATTAATTTGAAGTTGATAAAATACTGATGTCATCAACGATAGGCTATTGTTGAGAGTCAACAATTGCGAAGAGAAACTGAAACAATCGGACCGACAGCGGAATTGGCTTATTGGCGAAGATTACTAGTTCGATTTTCTTCCATCGTGGAACATATCAAATCACATTACACACAAATGTATATGCAACTCTTAATTCAATCCAGATCGAAATTAATGAAGGTATGTCCAAGCCGAGACTTTACTGTATATGATATAATAAAGAGTAATTTATTTAGAAATGGAAAAGGTTGGACAATCACGTTACGACAGTTCGAATTTTGTCACAAGATAACGTGAAATTCTTGTACGCTTTGGAAAAATTCACACGGCCACTCTATCGATTAGATCCAACCAGAATAGCAGAGTATTTACCTTCATTGATGTATGTTATAAGAATGATTTACGCGACATCCCGATTTTTTAATACAAGGCGAATGGTGACAGCAGTTTTCGTCAAGGTATATGCTTTATAGACATTATAATTTTGTTATTAGATTTTACAGAATTTCTTTTTGTACAGATGACGAATCAAATGATTTTAGCGTGCAAAGCATACTTAACAGAGGATGGAAAATTGAATATTTGGCATGATTCGAAAGCAGCGATGATATCGAGAATGAGAGTATGAATTAAATGATTTATATTAAATAATTGATTGAATAACGTATTTTTATTAATCAATGATCATTCAGGAGTGCATACAGTTATACGAAGAATATTATAAATGCTATAATGACATGTGTGAAAAAGTAAGACAATGTCCCGATGAAAAACCTTTTGAAGTGTCGGAAATGTATGTCTTTGGAAAATTCAACGCTTTCAAAACAAGGCTGATGAAAGTTAGCATTAAAAAATATACATCACTATGTGTATAGCATTTACAATTTATTAACAATTTTAGATAATTGACGTGCTGGAATCTACCTTGTCTTATTCGATTCTTCGTAGCTCAGCGCTCGAAGGAATTGATGCTTTTGCTCAAAAGTTTACGAATTTTTTTGTCACTATTTCAACAAAGACTTACGATCCACTAGATCACAGAAAACCCTTTTTCGATGGCGATTATGATGAGTACAAAAAGAATACAGCTGAGACAGAAATTGAATTAAGGAATTTCTTTATTAAATTTGTTTCCCTAGCACCAACAATTGTACAAGCATTAAGAATCGTTTATAGGTAATAAATATATGGAAATCTCATTAACATGTTCATCGGTTTTCAGAACTTGCTATTATAATTTAATGATGTCGTTTATAGGTTCGATAAGTTGGGTTTTAAGGTACTGCGAATTGATAGGAAATATTTGGAGCTTGTCACGATGTTTCAAGAGGAAATTGAAGAGATCAGAGATCGATACAACGAAGATCGATCCGATCCACCGTTGCCACGAAATGTTCCACCGATCGCTGGCCGAATTCTGTGGATCAGACAACTCTACAGAAGAATAGAGCAACCCATGGAAGTGTATAAGACTCGTCAAAGAGTTATCTATCATGATCGCATGCAGAAATGCATTAAAATTTACAATGCAATCATTAGTGTGTTCACGCATTACGAAATGATTTATCATAGAGCTTGGTTCGATGCTTGTGACATAGTATGTCTTTTATAAACATTTTTCTTGCTCTTTACTAGTCTTCGTGTTGTATATGACACGATTTCAAAGTCTTTTATTTTTTATCCAGGTTCGATTGGCATTATCATCACCACTATTGGTCCGACATCCAAAAACGAACCAATTTCATTTGAATTTTGATTCTTACATACCGGAAGTGATACGAGAATCTGAGCACATGTCCAGATTTGGACTTGAAGTGCCGGATTTTATTCAAATTATTACATTCTGCAAGGAAAAAATATTTTCTTCGTACCAGACTGTTAGAAAATTGGTCGAAGACAACGATAATTTGCGGTGAGGCGTTGTTGAGACTAAAGAGTAAAAATTAGTATGCATAATTTCTTTTTCATTGCAGGCAATCGATTCCCTCTTTGTATCTCAGTCTAATGAAAATTCCATTGGTGGATCTCGAAATTGCATTTCAACCTTGCTTATCTGTAATAACCTGGGCATCCCTTAAAATTGATGAGGTCTGTGATAACATCAGGGAAACTATGCTGTCCATACAAATATTCGCAAAAGAAGTTAAAGATATGAAGGAAGCCAGGGTGGACGAAGTTTTCGAATCAGTTGGCGAAACAATGCTGCTGAAATTCGAAAATTATGCGAAGTCTCCCGTACAGTTTTCTGAAGACAATTATACGTTTACACAGACTGTCGCTAAAGAATTGGAAGTTAAATCGTCCGCAGCGGAGAAAGCAGTTATTACGATCATCAATAAGTTCATGGATCTCATCATTGATCCGAATGTACAGGAAGTTAAATACGATTGGATGGACCTCGACAAAGTTAATCGGCAGATCGGATCACATATAAAATTGTTGAGACCTTCAAACATGCCGGGTTTGTTCAATTTTTAATTACAGAAAGAGGCAACATATCATCACTTATTATTTCGAATTCTAGTCTTTGGAAACGTTGGCAGAACACATCGAGTAAAAATTCAACAGGTTCATAACGACTGCATGGATTTGTTCGCTTTTTTCAATAGTAAACTGATTGAAGCATTAGTTAAGGCAACGAAGAATTCTTTGGATTTGCTGAAGAAAAAAGCGAGCATAAGGTATTTATTTTTATTCTGTCTTCTTAATTCAACAAATTATCTAAATCTGAAACTTTGTAAAATTAATCTTGTTCATTAGTCCACTTGTTCACGATAATGCGGAAAACGTAGCGGAACCTTCAATAATGTTGACATCGTTTATATTGCAAATACCGAATATCGTAATAGTACCTGGCATCGAAGAATTGCAACACCATTTTGCAAAGACAATACAATACGTCATAGATGCACACGACAGTATAATAATGTGGGGTCAACGGTATACACCGAATCCAAACGAACGATTGACGATTGGAAGCATTGATGAAGCACGTAAGACAAGAAAATTTGCTTATATGCAATTGCAGTTTCTTTCATTAAGATATTTTTCTTCTCTTTTGCGATGTAGCTAATGGTCGACGAAAACTTAGAACATATTATCCTATCATATCCGACCACAAGGAAATAATTCGTTGCACAATGAGCCTGCAGGGCGCTATTTTAAGTTTAAAGGATGATATCATGGAGTTAGGCAATGTGTGTTTTACTACAACATACTTGTATCATTTCTTCTGATTTGGAACCTAATGCAATTTTTAATATCAGTCCTATTTAAGATATTGCTACCTCTGGGCCGAAGATAGAAATACGCAGATAAAACATTTTGTCGACACTGACCCCATCATTCAGGAAGTCAAAGAGAAATTTATGGAATATGACGATTTATTTGCTGAGATTGAAAATTTACCTAGCACACACGCCGTTGGTCCCATAACAATTAGTATGGGTACGATACGAATGCATAAACTATACAAACCTGAATCGCAGATGACGTTTTATTTAATTAGAAATACATGTTGCAACAATGTGATTTGCAGACAAGTTAAAGTTGGCTCTTCTAGTCGAGGCGGCAGCATGGAAGACAACTTTGGGAGCAGTACTTTCTTCAACTTACAAAGATAAGTTGAAACGAATCACGGATTATATTAACGACAAGAACAAAGTTTTAGCGCGACAGATTAAAGATTTGGAGGACGTGAGAATCGCGATGCGGTGTTTGGGCGAAATCAGGGATGATTTTATATCTTTGGATATGGAGCTGATACTGATCGAAGAGATTTACACGCTGATGGCAAAGTACAAGATCGACGTTTCCAGAGAAGAACAGGATATAGTCGACAGTCTCCGTTACAATTTTACGAACATGCTCCAACAGGTGACCTTAAAATCGAATGACAATTGTCAACCATCAACATTCAAGAATTTCTTCATTATAATTTGCATTGGTTAGGCGAAACAAGTCCAAGCGACAATTTGTGAGATGCAAGAACCTTTGAAGAACGAATTAATCGAGGGAATTGCTATTTTGAAGAAAGAAACGGCAGACTTTGATTTAGATTTCGAATTGTATGGACCGATGGTAGAAGGAATAGCAGCGAAAGAAGCCAGCGAACGGTTTTTTACATTTAATTAAGCGACATCGTTCTGCGATAACATGTGTAATAACAAAATTTATTTTGATAGATTGGCACTGTTCCAAGCAAGATTCGACGAACTCTGGGAAAGGTATGAAACGTACAGCAGTGGTGAAACTTTATTCGGGTTAGAATTGACAGAATACCCGGTGCTGCAACAGAGGAAAAGGGAACTCTTCCTGTTGCAAAAGTTGTACACATTATACCTGCAAGTTATGCGCACCATTGACGGTTACTACGAGATTCCTTGGTCGGAAATCGACATCGATTCGATCGTCGTCGAATTGGCAGATTTCCAGAACAAGTAGGTGACGAATGACGCGTCAAACTTAATTCATTTAAATTTGACGAATTAATATTCCTGCCCAGATGTCGAAAATTGCCAAGGGCCATGAGAGATTGGCCGGCGTACAACGACTTGAAGAAGAAAATCGACGACTTCAATGAAACGTGTCCATTGCTGGAAATGATGGCGAACAAGGCGATGAAGGAGAGGCATTGGGAGAGAATGTCTAAGTTGTGCAATTATTACTTCGACGTCGGGTCTGATACGTTCACGTTGGCCAATGTCATGGAAGCACCTTTATTAAAATATAAAGATGAAGTTGAAGTATGTGACTGTAACTGTTACACGTAGATCATGAGAATTATTTCATGATCATTTTTAGGATATTTGTATTAGCGCAGTGAAGGAAAAGGATATTGAGAGTAAATTGAAGCAGGTGATCGCCGATTGGAGTATCGTCGATCTGCAGTTTACGAACTTCAAGCAGAGGGGTGAGTTATTACTTAAAGGGACGGAAACTGCGGAGATTATTGCTCAATTGGAGGATAGTTTGATGGTCATCAGTTCTTTGCTGGCAAATCGGTAAGTCTGAAAAGTCATTTTCAATTGTTCATGTGTAGAAAGATCTAACTTGTTGAAGCATTATTAATAAAAGTAGCGATATGTATCAATGTGATTAATAGTGAATAATTTTAAGTGGTCATAAACGTGTCGAAGTAAATTTTAGTATATATTATCGATTTTCAAAGGGCGATAACGGAATCTTGCAGTTATGATACACCGTTCTGACACTTAGCACTTTATAGATACAACACGGTATTCAAGAAGGAAATTCAATTATGGCAAACGAAACTCAGTAACACCTCGGAGATACTAGCCAAGTGGCTAACTGTTCAGAACTTATGGGCTTATCTCGAAGCCGTATTTATTGGCGGCGATATATCCAAGCAACTTCCGGCCGAGGCTAAACGTTTCGGTGTACGATTACTAATTCCCTTGCAAAGTACACGCATAAAATACATCAGCATATTAAAAGTTGTACATTAAGTGGATTACCCAATTTACTGTCATATTACAAATCTCTGTGCAGAGGAGATAATCTAGTTAATGTTACAGGCTTTCTCTGCTCTTGTAATTGTCTGGAACAGAATGCTTTCTCCTCGCAATATTTATGACAAATTATTCTCTCTTTATGTGTCTTAGCATATTGGTATTTTGTTTGTTTTAATGTAATACTTGCAGACGATCGACAAATCGTGGGTGAAACTTATGTTCCGAGCTCACGACAGATTGAATGCAGTGGAAACTTGTACAGGAGACGAGACAATGATGCAACTATTACCACATTTGCTGGAACAATTGGAGTCATGTCAGAAGTCTTTGAGCGGTTATCTCGAAACGAAACGGAAGATATTCCCGAGATTTTGCTTCGTCTCGGATCCGACGTTGCTGGAAATTCTTGGACAAGCAGCCGACTGTCATACGATACAGAATTACTTGGACGGATTCTTTGATAATATAGGAAAAGTAACAAAAATCTTGTTCCTGATATATCAATTATTTACTGCATATGTCAGTCTTTTTAATTTAATCATATTGTTTCAAACAGTTGGACTTCTCAGAGAAAGAATACGAGAAAATTGTGGCTATGTATTCTCGAGAGAATGAAAAAATTATGTTTGAAGAAGAAGTTATTTGTACTGGTGGCGTTGAAAATTGGCTGAATACTTTGTTGAAGAGCCACAAAGATTCAGTTGGGACTGTAATTGCACAGGGACTCTTGAATTTTACTAATCCCGAATTCGATCTAATGGCACAAATTGAGAATTCTGTGCTGCAAGTGAGAATTCAATTCTAGCTTTCTTCTTCGTTTCACTTATTTTTCGTAAGTAACTAATTACCATCGTAGGTTGGCTTGCTATCCATGCAAGTATTGTGGACGAAAGATTCGGAAGCTGCGATGGTAGGATTCAAAAAAGATAAGACTCTCATGAAGAAAACTAATCAATGGTTCTTAGATTTATTGAACATGCTCATTGAGGTAACGGTTCAAGATTTGTCGCCGTACTCAAGACTGAAGTATGAAGCACTGATTACAATTCACGTGCATCAAAGGTTTTTTCAACATTTCAACGATTTCTTTCACTCCCAAATGAACAGTAATCGAAATGAACAAATATTTTATTCCTACAGAGACATATTCGATGAGTTATGTCGCCAAAAGATCCGCAACATTCAGGACTTCGAATGGCTGAAACAATGCAGATTTTATTTCAACGAAGAAACGGAAGAGGTGCCGATCAGGATCACAGATGTTGATTTCACTTATCAGAACGAATTTTTAGGGTGCACCGACAGATTAGTTATTACACCACTTACGGATCGATGTTACATAACGTTAGCACAGGCTGTAGGTCAGTCAAACCGTAGAAAGTGGATTGGAAAGTCTCATATTGAAGAACAGTTTTATTCTTAATATTCTTCCTCGTTTACTCTTTTAGGGATGAATTTCGGAGGCGCTCCTGCGGGACCAGCCGGGACAGGAAAAACGGAAACCACGAAGGACATGGGGAAGGCGCTCGGAAAATACGTGGTCGTGTTTAATTGCTCCGACCAAATGGACTTTCGAGGTTTGGGCAGGATATTCAAGGGTCTCGCGCAATCCGGATCGTGGGGCTGCTTCGACGAATTCAATCGGATCGATCTGCCAGTTCTGTCCGTCGCCGCTCAACAAATTGCAATCGTTCTCAACGCGAGGAAGGAGAGAAAAACGTCATTTCTCTTCAGGTCTGCTTCTCAGCATCTACTTTATTCAATTTCAACATTTTTTGTATCGTTCTTTTCGATACCACTATGATTTGCTATTACCAAAATATGTAATTTTTGTAGCGATGGGGATACTTATTCCTTGGATCCTGAGTTCGGTATATTTTTGACGATGAATCCTGGATACGCGGGACGACAGGAATTGCCGGAGAATTTGAAGATTCAATTCAGAAATGTCGCCATGATGGTGCCGGATCGACAAGTAATTCACTCTTGAATATAATTATTTTCTAGAATGTTTCTTCCAATATGTATTCGTTTTAGATTATCATGCGTGTCAAACTGGCAGCTTGCGGCTTTAAGGAGAATATAGTTTTGGCCCGGAAATTCTTTACGCTTTACTGCTTGTGCGAGGAACAGCTCAGTAAGCAAGTGCATTACGACTTTGGACTGAGGAATATTTTGTCCTGCTTAAGAACTTTGGGTGCCCAAAAACGTGCGCATCCGAGTGATTCCGAAGAAACAGCACTTATGAGAGTACTGAGGTATTAATTATAAGAAGAAATCGAAGTTTAATGTTGAATTCACTTTAATTTGCTTTATAGAGACATGAATTTGTCGAAACTGGTAGACGAGGATGAACCTTTGTTCACGTCTCTGATTGAAGACATGTTCCCAGGCATAAAAATAACAGTGTCGACGTACAAAGATTTGCAGGCAGGAATTGCGAATGCAGCAGTTGCTCTCGGAATAATGAATCATGCAGAGTGGAATCTAAAGACTGTTCAAGTACACCTGCACTTTAAAATTATGTGATCAGCCTGCGGCAAATTAATGCCAATTCTCATTATATTGTTGTTGTAGTTGTATGAAACTTCTCTAGTTCGACATGGCCTCATGGTACTTGGGCCAACAGGATCAGGGAAAACTAGGTGTATGTGGGCATTAATGAGAGCTTTAACAGAAATGGGAATTCCACATAAAGAAGTGCGAATGAATCCTAAGGTATTAATACAAACATGTTTTTAATTTGATGGATATTAATATGAATTTGATATACATTAAATTGTTACATTCAGGCAATCACAGCGTCTCAAATGTTTGGAAGACTCGACGTTGCGACAAACGATTGGACTGACGGAATTTTCTCAACTATCTGGCGAAGATCGACTCAGTTGAAGAAGAACGACCATCTTTGGATTGTTTTGGACGGTCCTGTCGACGCGGTGTGGATCGAGAATTTGAATTCTGTCCTGGATGACAATAAAACACTGACGCTGGCCAATGGAGACAGAATAATCATGTCGGCGAATAGCAAATTGGTTTTCGAGCCTGATAACGTGGATAACGCATCGCCTGCAACGATTTCTCGAATGGGCATGGTGTTTGTCAGTGCGTCCGTGCTTAAATGGAACTACATTTTGGAGGTATGCCGTTTTATGTAAGACTACTAGGAATTATTGGTTGTGTAGTGCTGGAAAAGCCATTTTTCGTCAGTTTTTGATTCTTTTTTTAGCTGCATCTGCAAAACTATTGCACTAAGAAGGCTTGGGTTGCGATTTTTGGAAAGCTATTTCGATCCTTTTTCATTCTGTTGTAGAACAACTCCATTTTAAGGTGTCCATATACGGTCCAGGTGGCACAATGTCAATTTTTGCCTATATTTTTTAGCACATTTTTGGCCATATCTCCGAAACTATTGCACTTAGAATGGTCCGGTTGCGATTTGTGTGATCCTCGTTTGATCCTCTTTCTGTATGCATGTCCACAAGTCGATCGAAAGACTTTTATTTTTTATTAGCGATATTAATTATTTTTTAAAGCGAATTTCGACCAACGGCAAACGGCTCTCTGAGTTATTTTTGACCCCCTACCAGGTAGCAAAAGGGCGACCCGATCCGCCGACTTTCGACTTTAAATTCGCGTTTTTTTAAATCGCCTGTAACTTTTGAACCGGCGATCGAAACCTATGATAATCATACATTTTCTTGAAGCTTTCGACGCGTACTTTAAGATAGGACTATCAAGTCAGCAGACAGTACAGATTTAAAACTGTGCACGGCAATCTTAAGCAAATTAAGTCATTAAAATTATTCACATATTTCCAACGATAAATACAGAAATTTGTACAAATTCCTTTTCCACTTATTAGAATTTACATAATTATTTTTCAGGGTTGGCTAAAAAAACATTCAGCTCATGAGGCAGAAGTCTTTCGAGAATTATTTCATAAAATTTACGACGACGCTCACCTTTTCGTTCAAACAAAATTGCACGCAAAAATGCATCTTTTAGAAGCGATGTACATTAGACAAAGTACTGATTTACTGGACGGCTTACTGGCAAAGGAAAATGAGTCAGCAAGTGAGCGTTACTAAATTATGTTATTATCGTAGACAGTTTAGAAAAAATTCTCTGGTTGGAATATTACAGGAAACCTGTCTGACGCTCACATGGAGAAATTATTCTTGTTTGCTGTAATGTGGAGTCTTGGTGCAGCCTTGGAATTGGATGCAAGAAATGCATTACAAGAATTCCTGGTGTCTCACGAATCAAACCTGCATTGGCCCCCTTACGGAGTTAATATACTAATTTTGTTCACGTCGCTAACAACTAGAGTTTTGTTATATTTTATTATTCGTTGCTTAGCAAGAAGAAACTATATTTGAATACTTGGTATCCGATGGAGGAAGTTGGATACATTGGGCTGAAGTGGTTCCTGCATTCGAATATCCAAGCGATAGCATTTTAGAATATCATAAAATACTCGTGCCTAATGTAGATAACACCAGAACACTATTCTTAATCGACGTAATTGCAAAACAGGAGAAAGCCGTTCTTCTAATTGGTAATCACATTGTACTCCACATTCAAATGTATACTAACTTACATTATAATAGAACTTATTTTGTGCAAATGTGATTTATGTGTTGTAGGTGAACAAGGAACTGCAAAAACAGTTATGATAAAAAGTTACTTGTCTAGGCACGATCCTGAATTCCATCTTAATAAATCTTTCAATTTCTCTTCAGCATCCACACCTAACTTGGTACAGGTCAGTACATTATAGGCGAGCTACATTTATTCAGCATTCTGTAGTTATTAGATTATTGCGAATTAATGTTACAGCGTGTATTTGAAAGCTACGTGGAGAAAAGAGTTGGAACTACGTTTGGGCCGCCGGGAGGAAGGAAAATGACAATTTTTATAGACGACATAAACATGCCTGTGATAAACGAATGGGGAGATCAAGTGACCAACGAGATTGTCCGACAACTGATGGAGTATAACGGCTTTTATTCGCTGGACAGACCCGGTGATTTTTGCACGATACAAGATGTCATGCTGTTAGCTGCCATGATACATCCTGGCGGAGGACGAAACGATATCCCACCAAGACTCAAGAGACAGTTCAACATTTTCAATTGCACCCTGCCAACGAACAAGTCCATGGATACAATATTCAGTAAAAAGAAGGGCTGAAAGATACATGAATATTTGAAAATACAGAAATTTCATGTTAAACGGTATATTGCAGGTACTATAGGGGAAGGATACTTCTGTGAGACAAGGTTTCCGGAAGATATAGTCGAATTCTTACCGAAACTGGTTCCTTTGACCAGAGTTCTGTGGCAGCAGACAAAAATAAAAATGCTGCCAACCCCGGCAAAGTTCCATTACGTCTTTAATTTGCGCGACTTGTCAAGAATCTGGGAGGGACTGCTAAGAATCGAAAGAGACGAGCTACCTGGGGTAACGACGCTGTTGAAATTGTGGGATCACGAGTGTACAAGAGTGATAGCCGACAGGTTTGTTAAATAGGCTTGAAAAAAGAACGGTTCTGATTATAAGATGTTTAACATAACGATAGATTATAATTAGTCTTTATACGTTTGCGTAGATTCATAACAGAAGAGGATAAGAGTTGGTTCGAAACTGTATTACAACGAACAGTCGAAAGAATGTTAGGTCCAGACAGTCAATTTTACGAGAAAGTCGAAACCTATTTCGTCAATTTCTTAAGAGACCCTCCAGAACCTACGGGCGACGAGCCAGATGATTATGTTTTAGAAGCACCGAAGATATACGAAGAGATTCCTAGGTAAATGCATGAAACATCAGAAAAGAAATTGAACGTGTTAGATACAAAGAGAATTTTTACGCTTTGCGCAGTTTTGACGTTGTCATAACGAAGGTTCTGCAAAATATGGAACACTTTAACGAATCTATACGTGGGATGAGATTAGATCTGGTCTTTTTCCACGATGCCCTCGTTCATCTGATGAGAATTTCCCGAATCCTCGGAGTGCCAAGAGGAAACGCGATGCTGGTCGGCGTGGGAGGATCAGGGAAGCAAAGTTTGACGCGTTTAGCCTCTTTCATTGCCACATTTAATTTCTTCCAAATAACCTTGTCCAGGTGAGAACATGCTAAGGTATCTGAATAACAGAAAATTTTACAAACGTCCTGTTTTCAGAACTTATAACGTGGCGAGCTTGATGGACGATTTGCGGAAGCTTTATAAAGACGCTGGAACAGGAAGCAAAGGCCTAACTTTTATATTTACCGACAACGAAATAAAAGACGAGGCCTTCCTTGAATACATAAATAATGTACTGAGTGTGGGTGAAGTAGCTAATTTGTTTGCTAAGGACGAGCTTGACGATATCATGACACTCGTCACGCCTCTGATGAAGAAAGACGAACCTAAACGACCACCAACGCAAGACAACTTGTACGATTATTTCATATCGAGAGCCAGAAATAATCTTCACATCGTTCTCTGCTTCTCGCCTGTAAGATTCGTTCTCACAATTTCGAGAATTTTGTACTGCTCTCAAGATCAAATTACCTTAAAGGTTGGCGAGAAATTCCGATCGCGTGCATTGAAGTTCCCTGCCTTGATTTCCGGATGCACAATGAATTGGTTCTCAAGATGGCCGAAAGACGCATTGTGCGCTGTGGCGGAACACAGTTTAGGAAAATTCAAAATTGCTTGTACTCCTGAGGTAAAGAGAGAATTGATAGAAGTCATGGGAGATATACAGGATGATGTTAGCGATACGTGCGCCGAATTTTTCAACAGGTATAATTCAAACTCCATTAATTACAGTATTCTGTAAGAGAGATGGTGTATTTAATTATTTAATAGATTCCGTCGCCAAGCGTACGTCACGCCAAAATCATTTTTAACATTCTTGGAGGGATACAAATTGTTTTATAAACAGCGTATGGATAATATTAACACGATGGCTTATCGAATGAGCAGTGGTTTAAGTAAACTAGTTGACGCTGCTGCGCAGGTTGACGATTTGCGTAAGATTCTTGAACAGAATCAGCAAGAGATAAATGTGAAGAACGTTCAAGTTGAAGCGGTCTGTATATTTTTCCGTATAACATTGATCGAATGAGTCGTGTGGCAATTTCAGCAAAATTCTATGTAATTCTGTAGATTTTAGTCACCGTTGATGAGAAGAAGAGAGAAGCAGAAACTGTAAAAGCAAAGGTGCAAGTTTCCAAGGACGAGGCGGAAACCATTTTGAAAGTGATTGCGAAAGAGAAATCCGTAGCCGAGCAAAAATTGAAAGCTGCTGAACCTGCATTGTTAGAAGCTGAAGCTGCGTTACAAGTATGACAGAAATATATAGTGTCAAATTGAACATATATTTAATGTTCTATAAATATCTTTTGCCTTATACAGACGATAAAAGCTGCCGACATTGCGACTGTCCGAAAATTGGGAAAGCCACCATTTTTGATTACGCTTATCATGGATTGTGTATTAATATTATTCGGTAGAAGACTGGATCCTGTAAAGCCGGATTATGAAAGACAGTTCTTGACACCTTCGTGGTCAGAAGCATTAAAGGTACAAAAAACGGAACAATGGCTTGTATTCTGTCGTGTAATCATACCTTACACGATTGAACGTACTTTTAGATGATGATAGACGTTAGATTTTTACACAATCTCCAAAACTTCCCAAAAGATAACATCAATGCGGAAACATGCGATTTAATGTACCCTTATTTAAATTATCATCTGTACACTTATGAAAATGCCAAGCAAGCTTGCGGAAATGTCGCTGGCTTAATTCAGTGGACAATGTCCATGGTTACTTTCTACGGAGTAAATAAAGACGTTCTCCCATTGAAAGTAAGAACCGCCTTTATCAAAAGCCAACGTATTAAACTAGGCAAAACCTGGTTCACGTTCAATCGTTGCTTTAGGCGAATTTGGCTGTGCAAGAAAATAAATTCCTTAAAGCTAATAGGAATTTGAC
This sequence comes from Anoplius nigerrimus, assembly GCA_914767735.1. Lineage (NCBI taxonomy): Eukaryota > Metazoa > Arthropoda > Insecta > Hymenoptera > Pompilidae > Anoplius > Anoplius nigerrimus. The sequence continues at coordinate 7,015,970 of OU612091.1, forward strand.
GGAGGCTGAGGCCATGTTGAAAGCGAAAGATGAAGATTTGAGGAGAGTTCAACAAGAATTTGACGCAGTCATGCAAGAACGGCAGGTAAATAATGTTAAAACGTATCGCATTAATTCATGTATCAAATCAAAGAATTATTGTACCTTGTTTCATGTAGCAAATCGTTGACCTGGCAGAAGCTTGTCAAGCGAAAACTGATACTGCAACGGCGATGATCGAAGGATTGTCAGGCGAAAGAGTAAGATGGACAGATCAAGTCGCCCAATTCAAGTCTGAAGTTGAACGACTTGTTGGGGACATTTTAATCTTGACCGGATTTCTATCGTACTGCGGTCCTTTTAACCAAGAGTTTCGAGTCTGGTTGCAAAAGAAGTGGTACGATTTCATTCAGGGTAGAAAAATGCCAGTTTCGGCCGGCATCAATATTGTTGATACATTAACAGATACAGCAACGGTGAATAAATTTCCCAGAACCTGCCCATTTGAACTATGCTGCGACTAAATTATAGCATAAATATTAATTTTAGATCGGTGAATGGAATCTACAAGGTCTGCCAACGGATGAGCTGTCGATTCAAAATGGAATAATAGCAACGAAAGGCTCAAGATATCCGCTTTTAATTGATCCACAATTACAGGGCAAGCATTGGATAAAAAATAAGGAAAAAGACCTTGACATTCAGGTACTAGTTGCCTAATTTTAGAATTACGCTCTAATCGGCAAAGGAACGCAGAAATTACGAATTACGTCGTTTTAATTTCTCTGAATTTTCAGTTGACTTTCCTCACGCACAAATACTTTAGAAATCATTTGGAAGATTCCGTTTCACTTGGGCGTCCATTGCTGATAGAAGATGTTGCTGAAGAATTAGATCCCGTTTTAGATAATTTGTTAGAGAAGAATTTCATTAAAATCGGAACAACGCTTAAGGTAAAAGTCAGGAAGACGAAACATTGAAGTGTTAAACAATGTATGATATGTTGTTCTAATTGCAGGTCAAATTAGGCGATAAAGAAGTAGACATACACAATGATTTCAGATTGTACATCACTACAAAGTTACCGAATCCTTCTTATACTCCAGAAATATTCGCTCGTGCTGCCGTCATCGATTTTACTGTTACAATGAAAGGTATTTGTACAATGAAGGGTACAACTGTATTTAATTATCTACAGCCACGTACAAATTCTTCCCATTAGTCTGATACCAACTTTACCTACAAATCGTTAAACCTTTTGCCGGAATAGGTCTTGAAGATCAATTACTGGGCAGAGTAATTTTAACGGAGAGAAGAGAGCTGGAAACAGAACGAACGCAATTAATTACTGACGTAACGGCGAATAAAAGAAAAATTACGGAGCTCGAAGCGAATCTTTTGCATAAGTTGACCACAGTTCAAGTAAACTTTTACTTATTTTACCATCAGGTTAATGTTCACAGAAAGTACACGTTATTTTGTTGTTTAAGGGCCCATTAATTGAAGACGTTGAACTGATGAATGTGTTAAACACAACGAAGCAAACCGCTGCGGAAGTTAACGAGAAACTGAGCATTGCTAAAGAAACAGAACTTCAAATTGATACTGCTCGCGAAGAATTTAGACCTGTCGCCACTCGGGGCAGTGTTCTCTACTTTTTAATCTGTGACATGGCGCATGTTAACTCCATGTATCAAACGTCGCTTGCCCAGTTCTTAGAGCGTTTTGATCTTTCTATGGAACGGTAATCTTAAAAAGTGCTAAATTACTAAATCAGTAGATTTACAGTTTTCATTGTAACATAATAATTCTTAAGAAAATATGTCTCAGGGCGGAAAAGAGTCCGGTGAATCAGCGAAGAATCGGCTTCATAATTGAATATATGACGTTCGAAGTATTTAAGTACAAAGCGCGAGGCCTGTACGAGATCCACAAATACATGTTTATCCTCCTCATGACGCTGAAGATCGATCTGCAGCGAGGAAATATAACTCACGACGAATTCCAGTATTTTATCAAGGGCGGAGCAGCGTTAGATTTGAACGCAGTAGCACCGAAGCCCTGTAAATGGATCACCGATGTCACGTGGTTGAATTTGATCGCACTTTCGTCGCTGAAGCAATTTCAATATATTGCGTCCCAAGTCCCGGCCTCGGAAAAAGTCTGGAAACTCTGGTTCGACAAAGAGGCGCCGGAGGAGGAAGTCATTCCGGATGGCTATAATGGCCTAGACACCTTTAGAAAGCTATTGTTGATAAGGTACGTTGGCTATTATGTCACAAAAATTTGCCAAGTTCCAACTTAATAAGTACTGATCCACTAATATTCAATTCTCAATAACATCAGTCTCATTTAATGCAAATGAAAAATATTTGTTTATTGTATTGTATTGTATGTTTATTATACGGTTCCCGTCCCAGCGTACAGCCTTCATACTACTTTTTACCTATAATAAAATACATATTTATATAACTTATTTTATATGCAGGGCTTGGTGTACAGACAGAGCTTTGTCGCAATCGAGAAAATATATTTCACAATCTTTGGGCCCCAAGTATGCTGATCCTGTGGTCACTCGTTTGGACATCATGCATAGCGAATCGAGAGAGAACACGCCGATGATTTGCTTCCTAAGCATGGGATCTGATCCCACGCCTTCGATTGAGCAGTTGGCTAAAAAAATGGAAATTGTTTGCAAGTGTATATCGATGGGCCAAGGGCAGGAAGTGCACGCTCGAAGATTGCTTCAACACGCAAAAACGGAAGTAAGGGCAAAAAAGCACTTGAAAATTGTATTTTAAGTTGCGTAGAACGCCATGTACTATGGTGTGAGGAAGCCTATTAACGATGTACGTGAATCTTATAGGGCTTTTGGACTTTGTGCCAAAATTGTCACTTGGGCTTAGAATACATGCACGAACTTGTGAACTTCTTATTGGAAATGGAAACACCCAGTCCAAATTTTCGAGTGTGGATTACTACAGAGCCGCATAAAGATTTTCCAATTTCCCTGCTACAAATGTCTATAAAGTACACTTACGAGCCACCGCAAGGTACACATTTTTTCGTATACTTTTATAGAAAAATATAGCTTCAAATTAACGATTTAATTTCTTATGAATATAGGAGTAAGAGCAGGCCTCACTTCGACGTATAACAATATGAATCAGGAGATGTTAGATCAATGTGACGTTCCACAATATATTCAGCTGATATACACAGTGTCATTTTTGCATACGGTCGTCCAGGAGAGACGAAAATTCGGCCCGCTCGGTTGGAACATTCCGTACGAATTTAATTCGGCCGATTGGCTCGCCTCCTGCATATTTATGAACAATCATTTGAACGACTACGATCCGAAGCGCGGGATAAGCTGGCAAACGATAAGGTAATCTAAATTCCCAAATCAAACCTTCGTCCACTTTTCTGGTCGCGTTACACGCAGTTGCCTATGCACCGCCATTTAAAATTTAATTTGCGCCCGCATTGCTTATCCATTCGTAATTTTAACTGGCACCCCGTTTAAAATTTATTTTTCAATCACACAACCCGAATGCAATTAATTTCATTAATATATATGCAATAATTTATTGCATACGTTCGCTGTTTCGTTATGTGACTTTTAGATACATGATCGGTGAAGTTCAGTATGGCGGTCGAGTTACGGACGATTTCGACAAGAGGTTGCTGAATACCTTCGCAAAAGTCTGGTTTTGCGATACACTTTTTACGGAAGGCTTTGTATTCTATAAAGGATATCCGATGATCGTTCATAAGCAAGTTACTGATTATATAAAAGCGATTGAAGGTTTGGCTGCCATCGATCCTCCGCAAGTTTACGGATTGCATCCAAATGCGGATATCACGTGAGTATTTCACGTAAGAGAATATTAATATTTATTACAATTGAAATGGCCATTTGATATTTAATGACTGATCATTAATGATTTGTACTTTATGTACATACTTTTAAATCGTTCATTGCTCAACGGGTAAAAAGTTATAAAAATTCATTTTCTTGGAGCAACGCCATCTCTGAGAGAAACGCTCAAACTGGTAGTAAATTGATCTAACTTATCATCCAAAAAATTTGAATTACTTGTAAAATTACTTCAAATATTTCGAAATTTAATTATTGCACCCGACTAATATCATGCCAAAAATGAAGGGCACACTTTTAGGAATAGTATCTTTATAATATCAGGAAATGTAATGTCAATATTCATGCGTTAAGTTGAAAAAACAAACAACAATTTTAAATTTTTCTTCCACCAGTGATTAAATAATTACTAGTTTACATAACTCATAAGTGCCAGACGGTGCTGCCCTCGCGGTGAAAAGTTGAATTACGACGCACTAAATTTTGGAGGGAAAATTGCGTTCATTAATTAATTTCCATATATTATTTTGACTTTTACAGTCAATTTCTTTTAATAAATCTACGCTTTAATGATAATTACAATACAGTTTGATCTTCAAGTGCAGTGATTCAACCTTGAAATTGTTCTGTACAATAATGTTTGAAACTATAATTTTAGATTATTTATAATAACTTGTTTGTAATATGTTTCCCGCCGTACAAGAAGCATATCGAATTTCAGTTATCAGAGCAATACCACGCAAACGGTTTTGGCCACGATAGTATCGGTCCAGCCAAAGGAAGCAAGCGCTGGCGGTGGTGAAACTAGAGAAGTTGTCGTTGCCAGGCAAGCGAAAGAGATGTTAGGGAAAGTACCGCCGCCTTACGATCCCTTTGAAGTTAAGGAAAGGTCGGTTAATAGAGTCGTCGACCTTCCCCACCTCCACCTTCTCTTGAAATTGATCATCTTCCTTGACGGACTTGATTTCAGATTGAAAACGATGGGAATCACGGCGCCGATGAATATTTTTCTTAAGCAGGAAGTCGACAGGATACAAGTCGTTATAAAATTGGTGCATGTTCTGTTAAAGGAGTTGTTGCTGGCGATCGAAGGCGTTATTATAATGAATGAGGTAGATTTTTGTCCCTAAAATGTCTCTTTGTCTTGTCTAACATCTTAGCTGTAAGTTGTTTTTCCTTAGCAACTGAGAGATGCATTGGATAATATTTACGATGCAAGAATTCCTAAAGTGCTGAGAGGAAAATCTTGGGAATCAGCAAGTCTTGGTTTTTGGTTCACTGAATTGCTGGAGAGAAATCAGCAATTTGTCACATGGTTAAATACTGGCAGACCAAGCAAATTTTGGATGACAGGCTTTTTCAATCCACAAGGTAATATCTTTGCTCTTAATCAAAGAGGAATGTAATCCGTGCATCTTATTTACAGGATTTTTAACCGCAATGAAGCAGGAAGTGGCAAGATCAAAAAAGTGGGCATTGGATAATGTAGTTCTTCATAATGAAGTCATGAAATACATAGCTGAAGAAATTAAGATGCCACCTGGTGTATGTAAAATCCTTAACTGGTTTTGTATAACATAGAAAAATTTATTTAAATATTGTGTAATAGGAAGGAGTATATGTATACGGACTGTATTTGGAAGGAGCAGGCTGGGACAAAAGAAACAGTCGACTTTGCGAGTCGGCGAACAAAGTTCTTTATGTGCTAATGCCGGTTATTCACATTTTTGCTTTGTCGGAAGTAACAGACAAAACTTTGAAGCTCTACCAGGTAAGATTTTTATCGTATACGTGCGCAATTGCATGCACGTACGTGTACGTACTATTTTTAACGTTGCAGTGTCCTCTTTACAAGAAGCCAATGCGAACGTACATTCATCTTATAACGCCTTTATGGCTTAATACCGTCAAACCACCGGACTTCTGGGTATTACGTGGCGTGGCCTTGTTGTGTGACAATAAATAAGCTAGCTTTTTAGTGAACAAAGCCCTTAAAAACCTTGAGAAACAATAAAAATGAATTTACTTTAAGAAAAGCCAGTTTCATTTGAATTTGTAATTACGCGGTAGATTAGTTCCACGTTTCTCTAATAGATGGCGCCACCATTCAGTTTTGACGCAATGAGCGAACATTATATTCACACTTTTCTTACATTTTTCTGTTGATTTTGTGTGTTGCTCTCATATTTGCATTTTTAAATACCGTCTTTAATGGAAATTAATAAGGACGGGTATGTTATATAGTTTTCACCCAAATTTTCAAGTAGAAAAGGTTGAGTGCTTTGACGTGTTCAAGGTTTGTTAGCTTGTCGAAGTAGAAACAAGTATTCTAGAAATTTCTTTGTTCAAATTAAGTAAAGTAAATTAGATAATGCAAATATTTATTCAATGTTAAGAATATTTCTATTATTGAGAATTAAAGACATTTTTTTAAATAATAACTAGTTTCCTGAGCGCTTTTTTAGATGGCGCTTTTGTCTGGTAGAGCTACTTTTGCATGCAAGTTTACCAACTGTCTGTTTGACCAATGGTTATTAGTGCGTTTGAATTTGGTCAACTTTGTGCCATGTGACTACTGTCCGATTTTTATTCCACGATTTTTCGTTAAAATTATCGTTATTTGACATAAAATTATTCGAAAAACATGGCTTAGCATGTCGAGCATGTGGTCAAATGTTATCTCGGATTAATTCGCGACAATATTGCAGTTTTCGGGAAAAATTGTTCGACTCGCTTGAGGAGGGTTGGAATTTCGAAGTTTGCTCAATGATGGCGTCACTTCAGTTAAATTTCGCGCGAGTTACCCAACGGTGGGAGGTTACCTAACAATCTCAATCGATTATCTCACTAGTATACTTAAATTGTGAACAATAAATATATTTTCATCAATACATGACCATAAATTTGCATGAATGCATACGTTCACCAGTACTATCTTATCAGTCTATGAAATTATCTTCTTTTTAAGTGCAAATTATGGTGTAGGTTCTGACAACTCTACAAGACTACGGTACAGAAATTGTTTTGCGCGCAGCGCGAATATCTCTTCCTTCGTTTTCATTGTGTAAAGAAGCGTAAGAGAGGGAAGAACTGAATGCGGAGTCTATCAGCGGGCGGTACAGACTGCGGTTTTTGCAGTTCTGCAGTTCTGCAGGTATTGCTGTTGCCTCCGGTATGCCGCAATCCAGTTCACCGCCGGTGAGTGATGAAAACATATGCTGCATCTTGCATGGCGCATTGCTTACATTGTTATTGCCTTGGCCTCTTGCTTAGAATATACAGCGCTTACGATGTCGTTGTATATAATGAAGCCGTGAGCGTGGGTGCGAGTTATTGAAAACAGGTTATAGGTTATAAATTTAAATCGTTTGACCAGACACCATCAATAAGGCAACAACAATGCATATAAGTGCATATGAATATTGCATTAATTTCCTTGCAGATATCAAAACAAGATTCAATCACTTTTTAACATTGAATAACAAGTATAAACCTACCTAGAAAATATTATATTATTATGTATTAGTTATATATAATAAAATGTATTATATATTATATTTGTCAACCATCATTCATAAACATGTAGGATGAATATATGTTCTGGTTGTGCTTCAAAGATATTGGTACCGCTCGATATGACTAATCTGACAGTCGAAGTTCATTCTTGGAGAACTTTAACGATTTTGTAGGTAGCAGCGTGTTATCCGACAGATATATCTCGCAGACTGTATCTAGCGTCGCGCCTCCGTTAATAGCAGGCAATTTCGTGTTCCCTCGACTAACCCGTGTAATTGAGCCAATGTGTGTTAATCAGAGGACGCCTCATTTGCCACGGGGAATAGGCCAAATTGCTTTTGTTACCTGGCAATATCTTCGCCGTATTGATTCGCTTCCTCGGCCCTCCTTCTGAGTTTTAGCTTCCTTGCCAATTCGGATCTCATTGTAGTCTGAGAAATTTACCATGTTCAATTCCATACCGCATTCATATCCGATAGAAGCAATTTTTTCAGAATCATGTCCATTATTCTAATATATTACTCTGTGTTTTAGGTAAATTTTCTTGCATTGTTCATATAAGGGTCGTCTGAGAAATTTTGCATGTTCAATTCCATATCGAATTCATATCCGACAGAAGCAATTTTTTTCAGAATCATGTCCGTTATTTCAATATATTATTCTGTGTTTTAGGTGGAACTTATTGCATAGTTCACATCAGGGTTAGTTATTCCGACTGTTAGACTATATAAGGTTTATATCCATCGTGTTAGTGGCAATTCTTTGCCAATGAGGAATTCGTCGTGATCAGCAGGCCGCGAACAGATACTTTCGAGTAGACTGACGCGCACAGGTACGGAAGGCGCGACTACAGAGGGGTGGAAGTGCCATAATTCTGTCGCGGGCAGAGCGAAGGAAACAGTCGAGATGACATTTGTTATCTCGCGCCACGACATATAGGTGTCCCCGCGAAAGTTTTCCATTCCGCCATTCTCCCCCTCCACCCTCTCGTCCTGCTCGTCCTTCTCCATTTCTTCGCCCCACGCCTTCCAAGCCTCCACCCTAACTCTCGCCCTCTTTCTATCATGCCATCCAGGTCCCTCTGCCAGGTCCCTCTTCCAGGTCCCTCTTCCAGGTCCCTCTTCCAGGTCCCTCTTCCAGGTCCCTCTTCCGGGCGCGCAGTTTCTTTCGACGGGCCAACTTGCCGCATTTACTTCCAGACGAGCTAGCGCGCAACTTTTCTCTAATATAAGTAAACGGCCCGCGAGGACGCCGTCCTCCGTTTCGCATCTCGCGCGCTCAGAAATGTTTTGTCTCCGAGCCCGTTTCGCCCAAGACGCCGATGTCCGCCCCTTTCGTCCCGATGCACAGGATTAACGCCTATTTATTCCGCCGCTAATGGATTTTTGATACTTCGCGAGAGATACGTTTCTTCACACTTTGCGGTGCCAGAAAAATCTTTCTTTCGAGCTTCAACCGATTTCTCTACTTAACTTATTTTTACTTCCTCATTTGTTCACTTTTGCGGCTGGATAACAATTAAGAAACATTGCTTCCATGTTAAAGTAATTTTCCAATATGCTCCATATTACAGTAACGTTACACCTCATATGCATAAATATTATTACAAGGTAACTTCGCTTCTCGCATATTAGAATTTCTACGCTCTACTCGTTCTAGCTTAGCCCATTAACTATCAAATTTTTATTTTTATTTTGCCTGGATAAGTTATATATGCACAAAAGGCTGTGTAACAGTATAATTATATAAATTCCAAAATCCCCAAATGGGGAACGTGGCAGCAATGGGTTAAAAGTGCGCGTGGTCACGGTTTGAACGTAGCAAATTTTACGGCCCCGTCCATGGTCCGTTCTAGAGAGAACGTTAGCGTTGGGCTTATATTAATATTGCGGATCTGGCCAATGGCCATGTGCATCGTAGACGCCGCGAAAGGCAGATAGAGCATGAAGCAGATCGTTAGCGGGCACGGACAAGTAGTCGGGCTCAATGATAGGAGCGACCTCGGCATCGGCGTAGAATGGAAGTAAGAGTGGCCGGTGCCACGCTGAGAGAGAGCTTCACGCTGGAAGCCGGGCTTGATGGTTTACCTGATATAATTGAATGAGCTGACGGGAAGAGAGCTGGATCCCGCACGATATCGACCGCCCGGTACAATTGGGTGTGGGCAGGGTAGGACTGAAAAATTGTGCAGGAAAAACAAAAATCTCTTTTTTTCGCTCAGATGCGACCAGATCGACGGTCGAAGGTTCGGTAAACGGTGATTATGGGTCTGGTGTTTTGAGCTCGGCGATAGAAGGCGAGTGTGTGGGGCAAAGTTTCGTGGGCGAGGATAGAGTTATTTGGGGAGGGCTGTAGAACTTGAAGTTTAGGCGTGTCGCGCGGAAGGTTAATGCACACTTACGGTAAATCTTTTATGTACTCAGGGGCGAGTGTGCGGGCTGAGAGTTGACATAATCGAGTGAAAATGTACGGGTGTACGTAGATGCTATCTTGACTTTGGCGGCGGTGGGATTATCCTGAGTACACATACAATTGTGGGTGGAGTCACCGATATTAGCGGATCTTATCTCATGATATCGAAGGTTATTTACGTTATATGCTTATTAGAAACAGACGATGGGGAAGAATTGGGGATTATTAAAGGAAAAGATCAGGATTTTTTTGTTTAGTTCTCTATACCATTCGATAGAGGATAATTTGTATTAGCGTCAGAATAGATGGTGGAATAATTGATCTGACGCACGGAGTGTGTCGACAGGTGTTGGGACGATAGTCGAATGATTTCGAAAGACAGGCAAAGATAATAGTCGAATCGCAGCGGAAAGAAGTGGCTCCGCGGGCCGGAAGTGAATCGAGGATCGAATCAATGAGCTTCCAGTTCCAGGCGGTGCTTGCCTTTTCGGCCACGTCCTCCCGTTTCTCTTTGATTGCCCGCCAAGTCTTATCTCCCTCCCGTACGGAGGCCTCGTGCTCCATAAATCTCGGTCGAGGAGAGCCGCACTCGTGTTCCGCGTTACGTATGCGGCACGAGAGACAACTCCTACAACAACCAGCACCCCCCACCAACCCCTTTCCAAACCCCTTCCAACCCCCTTCTAACCCCTCTCCAACGGGCCCTCGTCTCGCCTCTTCATATGTTTCCCTTCCCTCCTGCCGTATTTATCTCCATTTTTCTCTTTTTCGGACATCTTCTTTGTCATTCCTGAAGGGGGTGCTCTCTTCAGGAATAATTCACGAATCTTTGATTCCTCTCTTGGCTTTTCCTCAAAATCCTTCCGACCGAAGCTTTGCACAAAATTTCACCTGCGACGTGCCTATTGTGGGACGCTTAGATATTTAGAATCGTTCAAAGGCGCCTCGAACGACCGTGCCACGTCTGGGGGTTGATCGAATTTCCAGTCCGACGACGTCGCGTGCGCCTCACGTCGAGCTAGCCCCCATCACTCACCCCCGTCCGACCTACCCCCGGAAACGTCAGATAACCGAAAACTGTGTCTGTCAATCTTGTCTCTCAATCCGCAACCCTTTCCCTCCACCCTCGTTACCCACCCCCTGGCAGCCCCGTATTTTCCCACGTCCCTCCTTATCTCCTCCCGCACCCTATCTTCATTCACCCTACGTCCCGACTCAGCCTTCCACCCCCGCCCTCCCTCGGCTGAACCTTCCGACCGTCCTGCCGGTTTCCAGAGGGGGTTGAAATGTGCAAACACCCCCGCCACGTAGCCAATGCCTTCCGTCCGTCGTTTTCAGCGCGCCGGGGCCCGCGGTATGCCGCGGGAACAATAATCGTTGCCTGCGAGGGGTGCGCAAACATGGCGCGTCCACGCATGGCATCACAATCGTGTCGTTAGGCGAGAATCTTCGCGGGGGTAGTATTCTCACGTCTCGGCCGGCGAGCTCCGAATGTTTTCCTACGCGCGAACGTCGAGGGACGCTCCAGTCGACGCTTCTCTCTCCGCAATCTCTTACGGCTTCTTCGCGCGACGCCGCTGACGGCAGATTTTTATCGGCACTGTTAGGCAAATGGACGAGGGGGGGGGGGGGGCGGGGGTGGAATTTATTCCTGCACGTGATTCGGCCCCTTCAACCCAGTGGAAGGGACGAGTCGCGGAGATTTTTGATGATAGGCAAACTTGGATTAATGTGCAGTAGTGTGTATATGTGTACATTTAACGGCTGAAGAGAACCTAATAAAGTGGTAGAAACGTACAATACAATTGTGCCCATAATTATGAAAGTGGTCTAAGTCAAGATTTAAAAAAAATGAGTTTATCAGTTATTTCACACCACATTTGTTTACACTAAATTTATTCAATGTAATTTTTTTTTTTTTTTTTTAAATCTTGACTTAGACCACTTTCATAATTATGGGCACAATTAAGTTGTTTGACGATCCCACCATCGCCGACAAAAGATACACATTTAAAGACGGATCGAAGGTCATGAACGCAAACTTGGATTAATGTCCATGTGTTTATCGGTAGCCTTACAGTTGTCTCTGACGGTGGGAATATTCTATACAGAAAATTTAGTACTGATATACTGATGTATAATAGGATTGCGAACAATCGGTTATTGACTGTCAGTGATAGATGTAAGATTGGGCGAGTCAGTTCTGAAAAATATTAATACATGTTTTTTCACATTGGGTAACTATTTTTTCTGGTCGTTTTGAATTTATTAATGGTTCATTAAATAATATTCAATCATATTAAACGAATAACAGTTAAAATTCTTAGTAATTAGTTGATATATTATGTTGGCAAGAAAGTATTTTCGGTTCTGAAACATGGATAGCGCCGTAATTATTTTTAACAAATTAAAGTCTACTGTTTATATAAAAATATGAGTTTTATTTCACATCGCAATACCGAAATTATTTTCTTTTTAACCCAATATTTAAATCACTGACCGAATTCGCCGAAAACCTTTTATTATACATGAAATACTAATGTACAGTTGTTTCGGTGGATAGATTTACACGTTATACATTTTGATTATTCATCGTATTATTTTATCACTCTAAAATCCATCCATAATATGCATCCTTTTCCATTCATTGCAAAGTATGGTTTCCTACGCGATTAAATCCGAATTCACCGACAAAACCTCGACAAATCTACTTCGATATCCATTAACACGCGTCCAAAGAACACACACGCCGACACGATACCGAAGAAGCCAAAGAATCGCCACCAGCAACTTCCCACCCCCGCCGTCCGCATAAATTACCTGTATCTGCCCCCGGAAAGTTTACGTCCCCGAAACGTTCGGACGTAAATTGCCCCTATCATCCGAACTTTATATTCGCGCGCGTCCGGATATATTAACGAGGCAACTTTCGAATAAACAGCCGCGGAACAAGGAAAAGACACGCACGCCCACGCTCTCATCCGTGTTCACAGATAGGAAGCCACGCGTACCGTGCAAGACATTCGCATATCTACACACGCATACGACAGCGTCAAATCCGGAGCTCGGCGGAGAGAAGCAGCCAATTAGCGCGGTCCGTAGCGAGGCAAGAAAAAGGAGGGTCGCGACGGCGTCTTTTTTCGCCCGGGCACCCGGCTCTTCTTGCAAATTTTAGTCCGCCCTTCCTACCCTACCAACCCCGGGATACATTGCGCGGCATGAAAAGCGTGCAGAAAGGAAGGGAGAGAGTGAGAGAGAGAGAGAGAGAGAGAGAGAGAGAGAGGGAGAGGGGGGTGGGGGAGGAGTGGGACGTTTACACTCGTCGGCATGATAATTATCGCGCAAAACCCCGCGCGAGGCAAGAAGGCGTCGCGACGCCTCGCGTCCTTCCGCCTTTCGCCGGGAAACATCGTATCAGGGATTACGCTCGTCAGATTACAGACTCAATCTCTCATATTGTTCCCACTGTTTTCGGTATTCGTTATCTCGGGTGGTGACGTAAGATTGGACGGCGTCGGTGGACTAGGGGTTAATTTTTGGGGCGGTGGAGTTTCCGGCTTTTTATTTGCGTGGTTAAATAAGGTGCAACATTGGAAGTCGTTGACTTTTCGTCGATTCGAAATTATATATATATATTTTTTGGAAATTGTGTAAACGTCTTTTATTTATATTTTGTATCATTTGTAAATTGTATTTTTGTATACGGACCGGTGGCCTTGGAATTTGTTAATATTGCCACGGCGCATAATAATTTTTATACCATTGCCCTTTAGCGCTTAACGTTACAAACATTATTACTGTTTGCAGCCTCAAAATAATATTTTTACCTGATTGTAATTTTATGGGATTAAACGTTGCATTAATCGTTTCCGCAATTACATTGTTCGGACAAGGCCGATTATTTAATTTCGTAATAATAATACCAAATATAAGCGTAATCGATCGTTCGCCAAATAGAATCGCCCAACATAAGTACTATTAATTGCTTCCCAGATAATATTACTCATTATTCCGGAGCTATCAATTATTTTCGAAATAACGTTGCCAACCAGCGCCCGATCAACGTATTTGCGAATTACCAGTATCGCGAAATTAAGTTGAAACAACGTTAATTCTTGCACTGTGACGTCACCGTGGCGGGAATCTAAATGTTTTTCGAAATCAGCCCTAATCACGTCGGGCGACAATTTCGTTCATGGGGGGGTGTTTCGCGTCAAAGAAATTCCAGCCGGAAATTCCAGGCGTCCAACAATGTAGGAAAAGGCCCGCGTAGTTTTCCCTTCGCCCTCCACCCCCCCTCCCCCTCTGGAGCTCGTCGAATTACATTTTGCGACAGCGGCGAATGCGCGGAATTAGAGGAAGTAACGAATATGGAATGAGGTCGGTGGACGGGGGTGCGCGCGCGGAGGAAGGGTAGGGGGTGGCTAGCGTAAGGGTGGCTGGAAAAAGAACAGCAGGTTGTTTACCGCATTGTTCGTTCATAGAAAAGGCGCCGCAACGGCGACGCAGTTTACTCCGAACTCGCCTGTTTCTTCTCCCTTCTTCTTACTTCACCCCCCACCCCCTCCCTCCCTCGTTTTTCTTCCAAGTCTCAGCTTCATCCCCTTACCTTCGCTTCTTCGCGGCGCGACCTCCGTTTCGCAGGATTGAGATGTTGCGAGTCGATAAAAAGACGTCCTTGCAGTAGTGCCGATCGCCAGATCGGAGGGTAGTTTGATTTTCGAGCGAGTCTGTGGAAAGTTTTCGGATTTCAGAGGAGTGCTCGGAACTTCTGGAATGAGAATTACTATTATTCACGGGTGGATTTTTAATTGCTTTTATTTGCTTTAAATCGGAGGAACGGTGTAACGGTGGAATATTCTTAGACGGACTAGATTCACAGGAATCATTTGTGTAGCGTGTATTTTTTCCGATGACGTTTATATATTTTAAATGGGAGAAATGCTGTGACGGTAGAATATTGTTAGACAAGCTTCAGGGAATTAATTTATATAGCGTGTACTCTTTCCGATGACATTTATTTTATTTAAATGGGAGGAATGATGTAACTATAGAATATTCTTAGACAAGTTTCGGAGAATTCATTTATATAGCGTTTATTCTTTTCGATGACGTGTATTCACTTTAAATAGGGGAAATGGTGTAACGGTAGAATATTCTTAGACAGATCAAATTCGGAGGAATCATTTATATAGGATGTATTCTTTTCGATTACGTTTAATCGCTTTAAATGGGACGAAATGGTGTAGCGGTAGAATATTGTTAGACAAGTTTCAGGGAATTAATTTATATAGCGTGTACTCTTTCCGATGACATTTATTTACTTTAAATCGGAGGAATGATGTAACTATAGAATATTCTTAGACAAGTTTCGGAGAATTTATTTATATAGCGTCTATTCTTTTCCGATGATGCGGAATTAACGTTGGGTGGGATTATTTTTGGACGGCGGTTGGGGTGGCGGTGGGTATCGATCGTTTTCGTTTTCCGACCGATCGCGATTTCCTCTGCCCGTTTTCGGGGTACAAAGTGATTGCGTGCCATGTCGCCGGCTCGTTCGGCGCAATCACGTTGACTAGATGTCGAAAGCGCAACGACGAACGTTTATCTTGATCAGCCCGCAAACGAACAACGCCCGCAACCTTCCGCGTTCTCGACTACCCACCCCTCTGCCTTCGACAAAATCTACCCAAGTACACGCATCCGTGCGGGTGTCGAAATCGTGGTACGATCGAGGGTACCAGCGATTCCCTGTAAAAAAAATAAAAACTAATCTTACCGTGCAATTTTGTGCATACAACTATGCGTCTGAAATGGAATTTTTCCAGACTGAAGCACTTAGATAAATGCTACTTCAATTTTAATCTGACAAATCATTTGCTTAAATTCGTCTAGTATAACGTTTTGATAGTACATCAAATTTTGTTGGTTGCCTCGATTACGATTCATTCGAGTACGATTCATTTTGTAGATACAACTTTAATTTGGAAAATTTTCTTCCTTAAAATCGTCTAGTATCAAATTCTGATAGTACATCGTTTTCATTGCGTGCCCTTTTCCGAATCATTAAGTCTCACCATTTTTTTTTCGCGCCTGCGCGCCAAGAGAAGGTGGTGGCCTTTCATTATGGGTTAGGGCGGTCACAAAAGGGACGCAGATTTTCCGGCGCGACAATGACGAAGAAGACGAGGACAGGTAGGGTTCGCGGCTTTCGACTCTCTCCTTGCCCTTTCAGCGTGTCGCAACCCTCGCTGACAAAACAACCCCTTAGTCCAGCGTGGCTTTCGCACGGGAGAGGCCAGCGGTTTCACTCCGGTTTCACTCCGGTTTCACTCCGGTTTCACTGTCCGGCCTATCTCTCTCACGGATTTTCACCACCCCTCTCCGCCACCCTCGCCGACACACACCTAACCCAACACACACCCCCATTCCCCGCTTTCGACTTCCGTCATTTGTAATTACGGAAACTGCCGTCGAATTATACGCGCCGCGAATAATTGAGTGCTGCCGGCCAAGAGATTATTAGATTCCACGCTTAGGCTGGCTCTGAAAGATAGAAACTTGACGCTGGATTACATTCGAAAACGTGCCGCCGCGTTTCGAGGCTGTAAGTCAGGTTTAGGGGCGGTCATTTTAATGGAGATTACGAACCGCTCCGCAACTGGCTGTTAATTTGCCTTTTTTTCCCTAGGCTGAATTCAACCTGCTACGCAATTACGTTTTTAAGTTTTAATCACCTGAGGTCAAAATATATAATTGACAATTTGTACACGTATCTAATTTGTGAATTTCAGAATTACTCGAGCTTCGCCCGCATGTCCCACTGCATTCGTAACCGTTCCATAACTACCGTTAACGCTCTTTTTTAATAAAAAAAGAAAAAATCACTGCGTTATAATTGTAATTACGACATACGTTAATCCCAATGTCCAGTATTTTTCGAATTCGATCATTCACCTCAAAAAAAACGTTCAAACACCTGTTAGCCCCCCAGAATCATTGACATCGCAGCTAATGGACGCTCAAGGGTGGTTACCCGAGCATCCGGTACGAAACTTCCGGTATCCGAATCGTCGCAAAATCTGGCATTGTGGCCCGCGATCGAAATGCTACCCTTGATCCCGAATGCGGACACGTGCATCCTCCGCAGTCCGCACCGACGCGCCCGGGGGTTGCCCGCCGAAGGGGTGGGGGGTCGCTTCGGAGGCAAAGGGGTCGATCGTCTCGTAGGCCGAAGGGAGGCGACTTCACGCTCGGGATATCAATCGATGTCACGTAAAGTGTGTGCGCTTGTAAATTAATTGGCCACCTGTGGATGTGCTAGGTGTCGGGCCCCGCGGGAGTCAGGGAGGGTGCGCGCGTGGGGGTGGAGGGGGGGGGGGGGGTTGGAACGGCGGCGAAGGTTCGGCGCGAGCAACGTTTTCGTTGTACGGATCGGATTCTAATCAGATTAGCAGACGCGCTCGTCGTTTGACGGACGTGCGAAGAAGCTAATGCGATTTTCGAAGGGTAGGCCCTCGAGGGTGGGAGGGAGGAGGGGGTGGAATGAATATCGGGGAATTGTCGGCTTGTCGAGAACCGGAGGGGGTGGGTGCTGAGACTGCGTTAAGGTGGATTAGGATTAAGCGGGGGGTTGGCCATGGTGGAATGATAGGGTTGCGCCGCTGACGAATGAGTCGCTTATTTTGAGGGTTGCTAGGGTGAGAAGGGTTGTTTCGAGTGGCGCTAAAACGAGGACTTTCAGGTTCGCTGAAAGAGTTTCGAGATCTCGAAAGGAAAAACCAGTCACTCAATTTCTAAAATTAACATATTAAATTTGTTTTATTAGGAATTTTCAGAGGTGAACTAGAAATTGTTTCTCTGTAAACAAAGCGAAGTTTTGTTTGTTAATACTATTTCTTTACATACATAATACATACTTTATTGTATGCACTTTTATCTCATTTCTCATCTTCATAGTTTATTATTTTCGTGTACGTCCGTTCGCCTGTTAATTTATATCCGTCAAACTTCTCTTAGTTTAGAATTTCTTTTCCTCTTCATTCACCTATTATTTAATTTTGTATTTTCCTTGTAAAAAAGGGCATTTGCCTGTCAAATAAATAAATAAATAATATTACTGAGCATATATTAATATATATATAAATATATGTACTGAGTACATATATTTATCACTTCGTGGAAAGAAATCGGTGAGAGCGGCACAAAATTCCGCGCCGCCCCGTTCAAACTTTCCATCCACCCGAAATGATCGAATCAGTTCCGGCGACTAGCGTCCGGCCGGCATTTTGTCCGCGAGCAATTGACGTAGATCTTTGACATTTCGTCATTATATCAGATATTTCATCGCCGAAAAGCGCGTCCTACTCCCAAGCAGAATTCCATCGTTCCAACTCGATCTACCAACATTTTGTCGGCGGATTGATCGTAATCGATTATCCGTGAATTAGTGGAGGGGGGGGGGGGGTGGGTAGGTTAAGAATCGTTTCGATAATTCGAGAGTGTGGCTGATCGCTGATCGTTCTACTCCCAGTTCGAATCCGTTGTCCGTTCATTCGAGAACTCGTCACGGCCGGCTAATTGGCCGGAAAATCCGTTACGAAGGCGTTAATCGTCCCATCGGTCGGCAATGCGACCGATTAGGATCCACGGATCCGTGGATCCGTGGATCGGTCGGAAGTGGGGGTAGGCGGCCGTTTACGAATGCTGAAGAGGGCTGGACTACGCTTTCTTAGCGGCGATCACTTGTTGCTCGCCGAGCCGGCTTGCCGAATCGATTTTACGCCTGTCGATTTATGCAGATTTCGCGGATGAGACAATTATGCTGAAATTTTGATCGATGCCGGTCGTACGAGGGCGATAGATTTTCAGGATTCCGATTTTCAATCTGGTCGGTGCAAATTGTTTGGCGGTGTGCTCGAAGGTTCTGATTAATGGAGTTCTTGGCGGAGAACATCTTCAGTACTTTTTACACTTATTATTAGTAACATTTATTTTTTATAGATTACATTATGAAGAACTTTTTAGAAATTTTATTATTGAATAATTGTTTTCTCTTTATTCAACTTTAATATGTTAAAATCGTATTATCTTTGAACGAATTACTTAAAGTCAATGTGTTTCTGTTAAATATCATTGAAATTCAGTAGTTGAGAGTCTACTGTCTGTATAAAAATATGAGCTTTATTTCACGTTACAATACCGAAATTACTTTCTTGCCGACCCAATATTTAAAACACTGACCGAATACGCCGAAAACTTAATGTTATACATATACTTATTATTAGCTAATAGCTTATGTCTACTTTCTTATGGCATACATCTCGTTCATCGAATTTTCTCAACTCCCATCATAACGGATTATCATCTTTTTTAGTTTACGGTATATTTGGCAGCTTTGCAGGCTTGTCGATCGATCGGCTGGCAAATCTATCGGCAGACAGTCCCGATTGTAATCTCAACAAGTTTTGATCCGCGACCCAGGGCTTCCTCCAGCTACGACCATCCCCTTTTTCCACCAACCCCCTCCCCCCCCCGTACCGTACAATTTCGTACAACGTCGCACAATTTCTCGACTTAGGCAATAGGTTAGCCACGGGGTCGTTGGGAATCCGAATAAAATTGCGTTCGCGAAGCCGGACAAGACAATAATCCCCCCGGCAGGCCAACGTGGACGATGAGAAAAAGGAAGGTAAAAGGTATCGAGCGAAACTGGGCGAGACAAAATCGGGCGACATAACCTAGACTCAGCTTTATTCCGCGCTACGCTCCTGGCTAAGGAACTGGACTCCAATTACGGACCTCGTAACACCGTTTTCGAATTACACTTATAGCGCGAAGTATCTTACAGCTCACACTTGGAGCGGGTCTTTCAATTTTTTGTCGCGAATAAATTTGAAAATCGAACAAGTTGACAGTTTCAGAGTTTCGTAGCTTGAACAGTCGCACGTTCGCGGGGCGGCAGTTTATTACCCCGTAACGAAGTCCATTGGCCGCAACTCCGCACTTACGTCCACGCGTTCGCGAGGACACACTCTCGTCCTGCGGAGTCGCATATTGGAAAAGAAGGGAAAATTCGTCATGAAGAAATTTTGAAAATCGAACAAGTTGACAATTTCAGAGTTCCGTAGCTTGAACACTCGCACGTTCGCGGGGCGGCAGTTTATTACCCCGTAACGAAGTCCATTCGCCGCAACTCCGCACTTACGTCCACCCGAGGACACCCTCTCGTCGCGCGGGGTCGCATATTGAAAAAGAAGGGAAAAAGAAAGAATTTTCACCCGGCACTCCCAACGATCCTGTTTTCCACCGCGCCGTTCCGCTACGGCGCGCGTTCCTTCTCTTTTTCTTCCTTCCTGCATTTTTTCTTTATTTTTGTAGTCTTCTCTCTCTCTCTCTCTCTCTCTCTTTCTATATTGCTCTCTTTCTCTCTCTCACACACTCTTCTCGCTGCGCTTCCAGCCGCGTCTAATAAAAGCGTCGCGCTTCCCGCGGCAGGGGTGGGCGGCTCCTTTTCGGGGGTGAAAAACAGTGGGCCGGGGGTGGCTTTCCCGTGGCGCTCACCCCCGCCCGCGGTCTCGCAAATCACCCCCGCAGCCGGCTGCGGCGAGGGTAGCCACCCCCCTCCCCCTGTTTCTGTTTCTGCGAAACGCCTCGCAACACGCCTTCGCCACGGCGAAATATCATTAGCCGCACGCTACTCGTACGTCTCGTCGAGGTCGCCGCAAAAAAGGTGGCTCCATTCTAAGGAACCCTCCTCCGAGGAGCGCACCCATTGTTTCCTTTTTTTTTCATATTTATTTCGTGAATTAACGGGAAGCTTTTCTACGAGCCTTTCTAGCGGCGTGCTTCGTTCGGTTCATTTTTAGCTACTCGTACGGTTCGGTTCAGTTTCGCTGACCGGTAAGTGTCGATGTAATTAGTAGGTTGCGGTCGGTAGACAGGGAGTCGAATAATATATTTATTATATAATAATTAATTGCGGCAGAGATCGGCTTCTTCGAGTACGCGTAATCAGAAGATCGGCGAAAGTATGCTGCTTAGGTCACTGTAATTGATCGACTTACAATTGTAATCATTGAATTGTAGTACATATGGATCGTTTATTTTGAAAGTGGTGTAAGTATATATTTAAAAAACGATGAGGTATCATATAATTTATGATTAACGCGGTGTAAACGGTTTATTCATGTGATATTTAATTTTGTTTTGGATGGACTTACACCATTTTCAAAATAAACGGTCCACATGTAAAACATTGACCGAATTCGTCAGAAATCTATTATTATACACCTACGTTTATTATATGCTTAGGAGGCACTCCGGTGGAAACGTTAAATATTTAAATATATACGCCGCCATTATTCGAAGCAGGTGCTATCTCTAGAGCCAATCACCCCCCCCGGAAAGCGAGCCCCCATCTCAACTATCACCTTCAAACTTACCGCGGCTACAGCCCTTCGCGAACCCCTCAATTCGACGACCCCTAACAAACCGTAACCCTCCCACTCCCCCCCGAAACAATCTTCCAATTTCTACTCGGAACAATTGGGCCATTAAAGGGGGCGGGAAAAAATGCGCAACGTATTACGTTCGCCCGAGACAAATCTTCCGGGATGCAGATCCCACCCCTGGCGAGTGGGGGAGGGGGGTGGGGGTTGGGTGGGGTGGCTCGCATAAAGGGGGTGGTTTCGGTGGAAGTGGGAAGGGGCGAGACGCAGGGACGCGTCTGTGAAATTCAACCAAGCTGTTCCGCTGGTAATAATGGACAAGAGGCAAGCGTTGAAATGCAAATTAGAGAGCGGGTCGCGGACAGGTTGATACATGTGCGGGGATTGTGGCCTCGCGCGACGCGCAACGCCATCTATATTCGCCGAATAAAGGAGTTTGTTTGGCCAGTTTTCTCCCGCCGCACGGCGAACGAGTCCTCTTACTCTCCGTTTGCTCGTCCTTGTCACCTTCCGAGTGGATAGGCATGTCCTTCAGGCTTACCGATGATTAGATTGTAATTTGGATCTCATTTTAGAGACGAGCTCTATATGGCACTCTAGGTGTTACAACGATTTTTGTTGGTAGATTGGCAGTCCGAGAAGTTTTGTGAATTTTTTTATGGTTCCGCGAGGCTGCCAGATGAAATTTCAGCGGTTGGATAAATAATTGCCCTGCGAACTGCGAGTGGATAGGTCTGTCCTTTGGGCCTACTGATAATTAGATTGTAATTTGGATTTCATTTTAGAGACGAGCTCCATATGGCACTCTAGGTGTTACGACGATTTTTGTCGGTAGATTGGCAGTCCGAGAAGTTTTGTGAATTTTGTATGGCTCCGCGAGGCTGCCAGATGAAATTTCAGCGGTTGGATAAATAATTGCCCTGCGAACTGCGAGTGGATAGGTCTGTCCTTTGGGCCTACCGACAATTAGATTGAAATTTGGATCTCATTTTAGAGATGAGCTCTATAAGGCACTCTAGCGGAAGTTTCGGCGGTCAGGTAAAAATTGCCCTGTGACCTTGGAGCGGATAGGCCTGTTCTTAGGTCTACTGATAATTAGATTCACATTTGGATCCCATTTTAGAGACGAGCTCTATGAAGCACTCTAGGTGTCACGATAATTTTTGCTGGCATGTTGGCAGTCCGTCTTTAATTTTGTTGCACAGCGTGTCAAGGAAACGCGGTGGCTCGAAAAGTTTATGTATTATTTTACGGCGTCGCGAGGCTGCCCGGTGAAATTTCAGCGGTCGGATAAAAATTGCAGTCGGAGACGAGGGTAGTTCATACAATTTTTCAAAGCCGTGCAATTAATTTCCGAGATAAAAATAATCTCGTTTCTTACCACTTTTCGTTCTGGGCAGCGTCAGGCGTGCCGTTCCGCTCGTCTCTCACCTGCGCGCCTCGTATCACGTAGGTAGTGACAAAAAGTCTGTGTGTGGGCGCGTGTGAGAGAAAGAGAGTAAGAGAGAGAGAAAGATGAAACACAGAAGTGGAAAGAACGAGGAAAGCATCGAAATAGAGGTAGGCCAGGATCGTCCCATCAACCAGCCATTCTCTCTCTCTCTAACCCTCTGTCTCTCTTTCTCTCTCATTCTCTCACCTTCTCCCTCTCACACCATCTTTCTCCCACCAACATCCCCTCGCCAATACGCTCTCCGTCCGGACTGGAAATAACGGTTGATCGTCCTGTACACCGCAGAACCCATCCTTTGGAACTGGACCACGTTCAACCATGACAAAACGCACAATTTCCATGACGGTCTATTTGCTGAAATAACGAGTCGCCGCCGACTCTCTCTCTCTCTCTCTCTCTCTCTCTCTCTCTCTCTCTCTCTCTCTCTACCTCTCGCCTCCAACCCTTTCTCTGGCCTCGTCCGCGGCTACATTACGCACTCTCGTCGGGAAATGAAACTGTACCGAGAGACGTGCGAGAGCGAGACTCCTCTTTCCGCGCTCGAGGCCGGCATGATAATCGAGCACGATTGCGGATAGCTGGCGAGCGAGAGGGGGGGTGGCGAATATTTTTTACCGCAGACCATCGCGCGCCAACGGGAATTGCCGTTCGTATATTGAGCTTGTCATCAATCGAAAGCTTTTCACTGACGTTCGAATCCCTGAACGCGCTGCCTTTCAACCATTTTTCTTTTTCAATTTAGCCGTGTAGTTGTATCCCTTTTTTTTCTCTCGTTTCCTGCGTTTTAATTAATGGTTTCAACAGAGGGGGTTGATTCGTGGACGTTATGGTTACGGTATGGGACATGAAACGTGGATGTTTCTTATTTCTGTACGTGTTTTCTGTTGTATTGGCGGAAATGGAGATTTGTCGCCATATCTTCGAAACTATTGGACTTAGAAGGCTCGGGCTGTGATTTTTGTAATCCTCGTTCGATTTTCTTTCGGTATAGACACCCACAAGTCGATCGGAAGACTTCATTTTTACCGATTTTTTGACCTTCAATTTTTCGACCGTTTTTTGGCTGTAACTCCGAAACTAAAGCAAATTTTGACCAACGGGAAACGGATCCCTGAGTTATTTTTGACCCCCTACCAGGTAGCAAAAGGGCGATCCGATCCGCCGACCTTCGATTTTTCGCAAAAATGAGAAGGGGTACCCCTTAAAGAATTCGCGATTTATTAAATCGCCTGTAACTTTCGAACCGGCGTTCAAAACCTATGATAATCATACATATTCTTAAAGCTTTCGACGCGTACTTTAAGATAGGCCTATCGGCGAAAGTCGATCTTTAAAAAAATTTTTTTTCGACCACGAAAACTAGCTGTATCTCCGAAACTATTGAGAATTCGGAACTTTGCTTGCGACCACCTTTCAGGGCGTATTAAAATCTATGGGATAAGGTAGTTAAAAATCGAATACAACACATAAAATGTTTTCGCATTTTTTCGCCATTTTGAAGGTTCTATCACGTTTAGATAGGTTCAAATGATACCAAAGTACCCTCCGTTGGTCCCTCATTGCGATACAAGAGCCGTACGGTAGTCAAATGTGGTCTAATATAGGCCTAAGACCCGTGTTTGGTACTTAAACGCCACAAAGAGTCCATAACGTCGTATTTTTTAATTTAAATTGGTTCCTGTGATGCCCTAGTATCATATTTAGGTCTCTCATTACGATAAAAAAGCGATAAGACAGTCAGAAGGGTTCTAATATAGGCCTAAAACCCGTCCATATATGTCTAAAATCCACTAAATTCCATCGAAAGTTGAGCAATTCCTGTAAACCCATCTACAATGTTGTACTATCTATAATTGAATGTAATCATAATCGAGAAATCACCATACAGTAAGAATATGTACGCTGAATATGCATAAAACCCACAAGACGTACAGTCAACCCATTTCTCCCATGCACCGGATACACATTTCTGTCAATAATATTGACACTATTCCATGTCCTAAGGTATCAAATACACTATACTAAAGCATTAACTCTTCCGTTCTCGCATTACAACAGCAACCCGACCCACGAACATCCACGGTGCCATCAAAATTCACTTTAATCCACACAGTCGACAAAATAGCAACAGACGTCAGGATACAATTAATGAAACGGTTACAATTCAACCATTCTTATTACCCACCAGTCATCATTCATAACGCAATCAAAGGCTATAGCAACATTCCGGCAACGTCATATGCCTCCACAGCTGTGCAGAGAAATAGGCAGAGTGAAAATGGAACGGTGGCAAACTCTTCGGCGCTTGTTGGCGGACGGTCGGCAACGTCTGTCTAATTCACTGTCAAAAATGGCG
Source organism: Anoplius nigerrimus (assembly GCA_914767735.1). Classification (NCBI taxonomy): domain Eukaryota; kingdom Metazoa; phylum Arthropoda; class Insecta; order Hymenoptera; family Pompilidae; genus Anoplius; species Anoplius nigerrimus. The sequence continues at coordinate 7,041,016 of OU612091.1, forward strand.
CCGCTTACGGCTCGCGGTCCGGGCATCGGGCACCGCATCGAGTAAACGAATGGGGTAGCGAGATTCGGTCAACAGAGCCGAGGAGATTTCCGGCATGACTAGTCGCTACCCAGCTTTCAGTTCTGGTCGCCGGCCGGTGGCCGGGTGCCGCTTACCGCAAATCAAGTCCATGGCTTTCTGCAATATTTGCCGTAAGCTCGTTTCCCCTCCCCCCCCCCCCCCCCTCCATCCCTCCGCGGGGCTATCGATTTTTGCGGCCGAATTACGAGGGGCGCAATCGTCGGCCAGCGCGGCACCCGTCAACAGGAAAGGAAGTGGCCTGGCGCGAGATTGTTGTCATGGAGGAGGAGATCGAAACACGCCGGATGGCCAGAGACCTGTGGCAAGTGAATAAACGAGCCTGCGGTAGAGGTAGGGGGCGGGGGAAGGGGTGGCGAATTAACGAATATTCATCGGATACAGTCAAATTCTGCTACAGACCGCGAATTTATCGAACGATGCGGAGAGTGAGGTATTAGGTATACCGGAAAGTCTTGTGCCTTTGGAAAATGGCAAAAGAATACATTTCTCATACCATGGATAAACTTTCATTTTGAACTTCAAGAAATTTCAATTCGAGAAAAACATTCGAAAAGTCAAGAACGAAGAAGATACCAAACAAGCACTGGATCAATTTTTGGTCTCTAGAGATAAGGCCTTTTCTAAAAAATGGCATACACAAATTGCCATCATCGTGTCAATGAAGTCATAAATAATGATGGTAATTTTATTATTCAATAAAGTTTATTCGAGGTACGAGAAATTTATTCTTTTGGTTCATTGCAACGGCGGACAGAACTTTCTGGTAGACCTAATATATATTGGCAGCGTAATAAGAATGATCGTTCGATACCGAGAATTGAGTGATTCCAATATTTTCTAAAAATTTGCTTCGGAGGAAAAAAAAATGTTCACCCTCGCCCCGTTTCGAGCTTGACATTTTTAGCGAGGCTGCCAGCCGTGAAATTCGTAGACGTACGGCTCTACGTTCGGTAAGCTCGGAATTGTAGAACTGTTGACCGTTTAACTGTTGCCCACCCGGTGGCACCGATGGCAGGGAGCTGACGGCGCTACAAGGTGCAACTTGTAACCGAAAATTTTATATTCACCCCCCCCCCCCCCCCCCGAGCGGGACGGTAGGCGGACATCGGCCACGGTTTATTTATTTGCTAAACGCGCCGCTTGCCGTGCCGCGAATAATCAATGCTCCGACTATCGGACCTCTAAACGCGCGGCCCGTTAATAATTGTAATTAATACCATTATCTCTGCCGGCCGAATATTCGGCTCAGCGATTCTTATAGCGAAAAACATTTGCAATTCCGTTCGTTCGCATTTACGCTGCCAATGGTGAAAGTGGCACAACTAAAGAATTCCAAAAATTGGAGTCACATTTTTGTTTTTAATCCTTTAACTGCAAATCTTTTTTTGATATTTTTCGCCGGTAAGTTACATATATGCACAGAAGGTAGTGCAAGAGTATTACTATATAAATTCCAAAATCCCCAAATGGGGACCGTGGCAGCTAATAGGTTAATATCTGTAACAAAATAAGAATTGAACACAATTCTTCTACTTCCCCATGTTACTCTCAAACTATCATCATAATTACATCCACACTCGGTGGAAATGCATAATGCAAAGTTTGGCGAAAGGTTAAGATAGGTCTGAAAATTGAGCCTTGTGTAATTCGAAATTACCAACGCTCGTAATTTGGGTGTCGCAATCTCTCGCCCCCCCCCCCCCTCTATCCTCCCCACCCTCTGCAATTCTTATCCCCGTCATTAACATCGAAACGGCGTCGCTGCCGACAATGAGCGAGACAAGTCAATAAGGTACGCCGCGACAAAGAGACGTCGAACAATGAGCCTTCCCGAAAGACAAATAAGCTCGGTTATAAAGCGGTCTCTTGCTAACATAAAGGCGTCGCCGCCCCTGAAAGAGAGATATGGATACAAAGTCCGGGCGCTGCCGGTGGAGCGTGGATGACGAAAAGACGTTAAGGCCCAAGGAAAACGACGAAAATTGAGGCGGACGTTTGTAGGGTGGTGGGGGTGGGCTGGCGTAAAATATGGCGCAGAGGCAGAAATGAGGGGAAGTAAGGCACGGGCAGCGAAAAGAGAATGAATATTAGAGTGGGAATGGAGTCTTCAGAGAGAGAGAGAGAAAGATATATATATGTATAATAATGTGTTTTTGGCGAATTCGGTCAGTGTTATACTTTTAACTACTAAACTTCAATGATTTTTAACTGCAAAACATTGACTTTAAGTAATCAAGTTAAAGATGATATAATTTTTTTTATTTTTTATTAACAATTTTTTTGTCTTTTTTCAAATTTTATATTATGTATATATATAATTAATAATTAATTTAATAATATAATATATTATATTTTATATTATATAAATTAATAATAATATTATAATATTATATATATATAATATAATATTAATAAATATTATTACATTTTTTATTATGTATACATATAGAGTCAGAGAGGCGTGAGAGAGGGAAGCAATGAATCAAAGATGAGTGTACGAGGATGAAATTGCAAAACCGGAAAATAGTGGAAGACGATTGAACGTGAGATTCAGGGAATACGGGGACACAGGAAAATGGGAAAAGAATAAGGTGAACGCGCGGAAAACACCATGACGCGTGTTCCCTCAACTTTGCCTCCCCAGGTCGGAAAGTTTTCCTCTGTAATCGGTCGAGCTCGATGTAAATGTTCCTGCTGGGAGCGGGCGAGCGAACAAACTGTGTATCTCGAGGGGTGCGGAGGGGGCGAGGGACGCGCGCGCGCGAGAGGGTTGGAAGAGAGGGCTCGGTGATTTCACATCAAAGAGAGAGTCAGCGCCGTATGGAGAATCGGTTTTACGGGGGAACGTGCGCTGAACGTAAACGCACGGTGGGAGGGAGGAGAAAAGTGCGCGGGCCGGAGGGGGTGTGAAAATGCTTCTGTTATAAATGCGAGCGGATCTATACGGGGTGCCTGGAAAGAACGTGAAATATCCAGCCGAAGAAAATCGCAGGAAGGCAAAGTTCATTTTCGGGGATTACACGTTCGAACCGACTAATATCAAACGCACGATACTGTCGGTCTAACGTAGAATAAACCTCACTAAACGTTCCTGCCTCTTAAATTGTCCGCACCACCGCCCTTTCAAAATATTCACCTGAACATCAAACACTACCTTCGCGTCTCGCGCCACGCGCGATATTCGAGCTTTCTCACTCGACTCAAGGCCGAATCGGCGTAATACTTTTTTCCCACCCGTTAGGCGCCAGACGGTGGGCAGGGGTTGGAGGGAGGCGGGAGATGCGACGCTGCTCGGGGGATGAATTTACCGACGTCGAACGCTCGTAATGAAAAGCTTTTCTCGAACGACGGACCGTTCGCTCGCTCGCACGCGCGCGCGCGCGCGCTCTCGCTCGCGGTGAGGACAGATGGCGGCAGATGCATTTGCAAGCTGCTTTAATTCACTCGCTCTCTCTCTCTCTCCCTCTCTCTCCCGCGTCTCGCTCGCATTTAGACTCCCTCGCATCCTGTTTATTTGCGCTCCCTGTTTCGGTTGCGTTCGGGCTCGCGTTTTCGGTCGCATTCTGCGAGACTCCCGGCTAAGTACGCTCGCGAAAGCATGCAGGGGTACCAACAACCCCTCGGCTTCGCGCGTCATTCGTTTCCCTCGAACGTTTTCGCTTCGGTTTATCCCGGACGTTGACGACGCGTTCCGCCGGAAAGGTGGCAAGCCCGTCCCGCGAGCGCCGAAAAAGCACTTCCGGCGTCGCGAGTCCGATCCCGAAAACGAGACGGACCGACTACCGTAAATTCTACTCCCACTCTTTTTTTTTTGTTTGCTTTTTTGTTTGCCGTTCCAGACCGCTGACAGCCGCGACTTCGGGAGAATTATTTTTCTCCGCCACTCGTCGCGTAGGCTGAAACGAACTTTTGAGAGGCGTTTTCGCGCAATCTTCCGCGTAGTGGTTGATTCGCTTCTCAGTTCGGTAAATTAACAGCTGCTAGCTTTGGAAATTGTTTACAATAGATGATATCAAATGAAATCTGCAGACTTTGGATGTATACGGATAAATTGATAAATGGACCGTTTATTTTGAAAGCGGTGTATGTCCAAATTCAAAAGAAATTAAATATCACATAAATAGAAAGTTTACACTACATTAATCATAAATTATATAATTAGTTCAAATTCAAAAAAAATTAAATATCACATTCATAGAAAGTTTACACTACATTAATCATAAGTTATATGATGTCTCCATTTTTTTCGAATACAGACTTATACCACTTTCAAAATAAACGGTCCAAACGTTAAGCAACTTTATTGTCACTTCAACGTGTACTGTGTACATTAGAAATTGGACAAAACAGCCAATTTAATTATCTCCGCCGGTGTAATAATTGTCGCAAGGTTCTTGAATAAGGAATCGGCGGTTCTATTGCTCAATTCGGTCGTCAGTCGGGATATCGGACGGGATCCGTGAATTGAGCCAGCCACGTATTGACACTGTCCCCACGGGCGAGATACATACCACTTTAATCCCGTTGACTTTTCCCTCGAAACTCCTTTCTACCCCCTACACACCCCCACCCCCCCTCCCCCAGCTGAGCCCGCGAAGTTGCGCCTCGGTCTATCGGCGAGCGATCGAGAGGCTCGTCACAAAGTGATTTAATCAAATCTCCGGTGAAAATCCACCCTTCCACCCCGTCGCACCCTTCGCAAGCTGAGCACACAACGGCACACCCCCTCCCGCTCCACGTTTGTTACGTTTCGCAGTCTGTGAAAACGAAGCCGACGATGCGGAACGAATTCCTGGACGATTGTCGTTTGAGCCTGGATCGTTTGCCAGAGGGTGGAGGAGCGGGGTGAGGGGGGGGGGGGGGGTGAGTTCTGAATTTCCGCGGAAATAAGCCCACCTGATCTTTCCTTTTGTCCGGCTGGGGAGTCGCAAGACAATCTTCATTGACACTGAAATTATTTCACCCCGTCCAGAAGGACGTCCTTGTTCCTCCTTTTTTTTGGAGATTCTCAGGATTTACGTTCGAGGACATTTTTTGAGGGATCAAAGGGGAGAATGATGATCATTTAATGGCTGATAAATCATGCATCTTATATTGAGTGTTTGTTAGGAGAGAGCTTCCAATTTGGAGATTATCGCGTCTGTGTGCGAATTTTCTAGGGGTGCAATGCGAATTTGTAGCGGGTGGTGGCTGAAACGTTGATCACAGACGGAGAATGGTACCATAATTTTTGCATAAGCTCGGCAGCTGCAGTGTTTAACGGAAGTCCGACAATTGTTGGGATAGCAGTCGATTTGAATGTCATATTCTACGTAATCTGCAAATCTTCGTTATCGGAGCGAGAAGCTTTTCGAGGACGGTAAACGCCGGGATGAAATGTTGCTTAAACGACTTAAAAAACGCGAACAAAATTATCGCCGCTCTTTATGAAATTTTCGGAAAAATGAAATGAAAGCACCTACCGTGACGTCCGCATAAAAGTTGCACATACGCAGCGAAAAAAAGAAGGGAACGTACCCCGGCGACATTAATAATACGTAACTGCGTACCGTTACGATACATAGAGCACAAGTACCACCCGAAAAAAGAAACAAATTGCACGTAAAATATGCATATGCGCTCCTCACACTGAATTACAGCATTTAAATTGTTAAGCGAACGATTAAAAAATGTACAATTATTCCATATATTTCTTTAGTTTAAATTATTTAAATTAGTATATATTGTTCTATATAGACACCACTCTCCTTATCATCTTATCATCAACACATCATCCGCAACACAAATTATTAAGCGATCAAATAAAAAATGTACAATTATTCCATGTGGACACCACACTCCTCAACATCTTATCATTAGCCTTCACATAATAGTCTTACCACTTAGACAATCTGCTTAAGTTAATCAAATATCATATATATTGCAAAATGCAATGTCCATCAACTTCTCACTGAACGTTAAACTCCAACTTACTCAGCCGAGTCCAGCCTGTAATATGGAAACAGGGGCGGGGGAAAAAAATACACATCCTGCCCATTATCCCAAGGTCCACTCACACCTGATACCTGAGGGTGGAAGCCGGCGCAAAAAGCTGGAGGAAACTGTTCGCTGACGTACGGAGGCGATAATGGCGAGTCTGGACGGACTCTGAACAAGAGGAGGAGCAAAGAGACGCCGGAGGAGGGTCGGACGAAGGTGGACGAAGGTAGACTAGGACAGAGGAAGCGAGGGGAAGCGGGTAGAAGCGAGACAGAAGCGTTTAGAGTCCGGAGTTAATCGCCGGGCGGTTTTAAGTTGGCGCGAAAGGCAGCGGAATCCGGGGAAGAAATGGCGGCTGTAAATAAAAGGAATTATTCGAGATTCGTTAAAAGGCGACTTAGCCGACCCGGTCCTGGGGGTGTGGGGCGGTGGCCACGGAGGTTCGCTCGAAGAGTCCTGGCGGCGATGGAGGGGAGGGGAGGATCGTTTTCATTTGCAAGCTGTTACGAGTGTAGCATCTGCTGCTAAACGCTATAAACAGCTTTACTCGACTCGTAATGGCGAAGGTGGAGTTTAACTTTGGAATAGGGTGCCCGGGCCCAGGAGAAGGCCGGAGTCCCGGAGAGTCCTGGAGGAGTCTCGGAGTCCTCGCTACCCGTAGCTAGTCCCTCCTAATAGAATGTAAGTGCAATAATAGAGTCGCCACCTTCCGCCCTCGAGGCAACTTACCTTACGGTCCTCGTGTTCTGCCCTCTCGTCTTTCACCTACTTTGCACCCCCCTCCCTCCCCCTACCCTGCTCCCCACTCCCTCCTGCCCCTTTTCTGCGCACCGGGAATCTTTGCCGCACGGCACCCCTGTAATGCCGAGCTGTGATTCGCTGCACGAATGTTTCATCTTCTCAGCGGTTTTGAATACCTACGCACTCTCCGTTACTCGTAAGCGCAGAGACACTTGGCCCTTTACTACTGTCACCTGTTTGATAAATATTTTCTTTTAAATGGATATTTTTAAGCAAGGGCATTTCAACCGTGTCATGCGGTTCAGATACAATTTAGTTTTTAATCCTCTTCAGTGTTCCGTCCAGGAAAACCTTGTCAGTGTCCAGAAATCTTATAAAGCGGCGTTCACGATAGAAATTCGCCGTAAGTTAATCGTTTTAACGGGCGCGACACGCATCAGTATGCAAGGTGGGATCGATAATTCGCGGGCAGGGGGGGGGTGGAATGCTTTAGATTTTAGTGCCGGTCCCGGTAACAGGCTCTAACGTAATTCGTGGCGTGCGAACCTTAATGGCTATGTGTCAAGCGCGTCTAACGTTAAACGTACAGGTGAAAGCGGCCGGCTACGAGGGCAACCCTGTCACCACCCCCCTGTTTCCCTGCCAACCCGCCATTCTCTTCCCACCGAATATCGTCATCCCCATTCTGAACGCCAGCGCATTCCCAACGCAGCGCTTATAAATTTCTACCCGATTAATTGCCTTCGGCTGGAAGAGATCGAGTATCAGACCAAAATTGGCTTCGTTCGCTGTCTAATCGGGTAACTTAATTTTGTCAGCACAGATTTCTCGATTATTCAGGCTGAAAGATTCCTACGTACGATGGTTGAAAGTTTAGATGGAGTTCAGATACGGTTGAAGTTTAAAAATGTGACGGATGCTGAGATAATTTGTGTCTAATGAAATCGTTGAGTAGGGACACGGTTAGTCGTTTTGAAACAATTACGTGTAGGGGCTGCGACGCAGTTAGGTTAAGTTCCTCATTCTCTTTCCCTATTCTACCACCTTTTCGCGTTATCGCGGCACATACAGGGCTTTACGGCCGAGGTACGCTCACAATACCATATTCGTACCTTTAATGCCGGTATATTACGGTATCGCATTAGTTCCTGCCTGTACGAACACTTTGACGCTAAGTATTCGCCGTGATTATTTCAAATTACTTCGAGTGGGTGTCATGCGATTAGGGTATTAGCGTTCTGAATATTGTGGAGCTTTGCTACTGGAAATGTCATTGTGAACATTTTCCACCCGCAGCGATTACACTTATTCGTTCAATATATTTCGATACGAAACAAGGCATTGTAAAATTTGTAGCCTCACGCAATTAATTTCGACACTCTTCTTCAGCTTTCTTTCGGAATTCATGATTCACCGACCGAATAATTTTCATCCCCCAAACTTCAGCTGGGCTCATCGAGGAGAAAAATTGCGTGGCTATTATCAAATTCCGCATTTGTATCGACGTGGCCGACGATATATCGAGGAAAGTGGCGAGCGTGAAAGTGGTTTGCAAACTACTTTCTCGCGGGACGAGGGGGCTCCGGCAGGGTTGCCTATGCAGGGATTGGCCGAAGGGGTTGGGAAGTGGGGGATGAGGTCGGCTTGTAAATCCCCCCTCGGTTGCGGAAAATTATTTCATGACCCACTTCATCATTTACCATTGAGGAAAGTTCGCACCCCGCCGAATTCGGATTATTCCACCACCCTACGGCGATCCGTTCGCAAAATTTTGATCGTCGGCTTAAGGCTTCGCCGATCCTAATCGTCCTCGGATCATGCGGACTTTTACTTCACACTCATTTTCCCAAGCATTCGCGCCAGCATCGAAGAAAAAGGAGCAAGGGTGCAAACTTAGTTCGACGCTCGATTAACGGCCTGATGCGCGAAATTACAGGGGTGTTTTTTTGTCTGTGTCAATTTTGCTCCCACCTCCTGCTCCACCCTTTTTTTTCTGGCGGTAACTTTATTAACGAGGCTGTAGGCAGTTATCGGTTATCGGCGACGTTTTGCATTGAAAATGGAGTGTACATTTTTTGCCCCCAACTTGGCGAAGTAGTGCGTTACAGTCGTTAACATTGTTCGCGACAATGGGGATGAAATTAAAGCCCTGTTATAGATTACAAGCCACTCGATCAATATTATCCAGCAAAAAATCACAAGTCTATCGTTAACATCGAAAACCTCCCCATTGTCTCTCGCCACTATTCAAATTTTGAGCCCTCAGTGAGTTAAAATAAATAATTTCTCCCACCTTTCAAATTAATCTTCCTCCAACTCTCGCTGCTTTATCTCTTTAATTTTCCTTTTGACCGACCGACAAAAACTTTAGCCTCCCATCCGGCGAACGATACTATAAACTCTCGCTTCCCCACCCCTCGAGCCCGGAGCCGTATTTCGTTTTAATCCTCCCCGTATTCTTCGTTTCGCGCCCTCGCCGGCATCCGCCACGCCGACATATTTTCGGCGATGATATTCGAGGCAGAAATTTCTAAAACGCCTCCGCTCCTTCGCGGGCTCCTCTCGGCGTCGGGCCGAAAGGTTGCCCGAATGGGGGTCGGAGGGGGGTGGAAAGGCGTAGGGTGGGAAAGGGGCTGCGGGGGGACGGCTCGCTCGAAGGTAATCGCGAACTGGCGCATCGCAACGAAACAAAAAAGTAATAAAAACTTTCGGGAATGTTTAATGACGCCAGTAGACCCCGGCATTCGTTTAATTTGTTCGAAACTTCGGTTAAGTGTTTAATTAGTTAACTTTACATACTGGCGCGAGTACCGAACGAGGGGTGGCTGAGGGTGGCTTGGGGTGGTTTTGGGGTGGTTCGGGGTGGTTCGGGGTGGATGGGATGGGGGAAGAGGCCAGGTACGCAAACACTTAGTAGGTAAATTACAGGCGAAGCCATTCCATAACTTTCCAGCATCCCACGGAGTAAGTGTATACTGCATAGTAATATCTCGAGCCGCAGTCGAAGCAGCTAATAATACCACCCCGACAATGGGCTCGTTGCCTTCTATTTTTCCGTTCCTGCAGGCTCGATCTTCGAACAGAGTTTGAATTCAATTCCTGACGTCACGAGCAATTAATGGGTGTATACACAAGTTCGGTGCCTTTTTATCGTATTTATCGTATTCGATGGTTATTTCGATACGGTTTCTTTGGGAGAACGGAAATTGGTTGTCTTACATCAAGTTCTGCAAGTTCTTGCTGTGCTTGATAAAAATCTTTGACCAACAGTTGCTCTGTTCCCCTCGTTCTGCAGTTTTTTCGGCGTTCCAATGCGTTCCACATCATTAACATCAAAATTTGTATTACTGCATCTTTGGATTCACTTTTTGCACGTCCCGTGTTACAGTGCTTTCGCTTAATGTAAAACAAATTACTTTCTAAGCTTCAGCAGCATTTATTCTCAACTCAAGTGTGAAAAGAATACAATGTCTCGTGTGGTTTTTCTGGAATGCCATGGTGCGAAGTATCGTTTCTTCAGATTAGAAAAAAAGGGGGGAGTAAGATTGCATTGTATCCTTTAGTAAGGTGAGGGTAATATTTTGACATCAAAGTAAGGAGGATTTTTATTTAAGGCGTAATTACAGCTGATTATATGCAAGAGCACCGAACTTACTTGTACACCTAATATTTTTACCGGTAATACAATTTTACTTGCGAAACAGACATTACGCTGTATTGCTCAGTTTCTGTCTAATTCCTCTGTCAGTCTTTATATTTTCACAGGGTGAAGATTTTAATTGGATAAATTGTTAAATTTTTTTTCTACTACCCTGTTAATAGGTGTTCTAAGAGGCAGTGCGGAATTTGGCGAATTTTGCCAAGACGTAATTTAGTCAATCTATGTCAAGGGGCGGCAAATTTCGAAGCTCGCCGACTTTCGCCGTGTCAGGGAAGCTAACTCCTTGCCCGAGGATGCTAATTTTTTCGCTCCCAGGATATTTCGCGTCCCTTCGCCGGCGCGAGGCAGCCGAAGTTGGTTAATTAATTAAAATGTCGTTACGGGCAAAGTTAAGCGGTAATCCGCGAGCGCAACGACAAGATCGCGAGCAACATTTTGTCCTTTCGTTTTCTTCCCGGCGACAGATGTAGCTGTTTTGAAGGATAACACGAACTAGCCTCCAATGAAACCGAACGAATACTTTATTCAGTCTCAATTAACGTTCACAACGCAGAATATGCGTTCGGCGTTGAAGCGCACGCTTTCCACCCTACTTATTGAATATTTCAATTAGCCTTAATTACGAAACAGTGGCCCAATAAACTCTATGTACGTCCGCGGGCTAAAGCTCGGGAAAGCTCGGACACCGAAAATCGGTACATCGCCCTTTAACAAGTCGGAATGCGCCAACTAATTTTCGATTAATTAACTTTCTCCCCCTCTCGAATGCCTTTCTTTCCGGCCGAGAGGTGCGAGCCATTTAACTCGAAAGTCAGCCACGCGAGAACCTTTCCCATGCACCTGGTCGAACTTCATATTTTTTTGCTCGCCGGCAAAAAAGCGGGAAATTTCGGAATTTCGGAATGCCTCGAAAGCGGCCCGTGGCGGGAGTTCGCGCGAGCGTAAATCCGATTGCCGTTCCTCGCGGGCGCAAACTTCGCGCTTCAAACCGGAAATAGTGGGGCCGAGCCGCGGGCCAAACCCTTTTCGATCCTCTTCCCGAGCGAGTAACTCCGCGCATTAAACGTCGCTATTTTGCGTTCTGTTCCATCCCGCGGATTGGCGGTACGCGTATCGATATGCTTCGAATCTGCGCGCCTTCCGTACCCGAGCTTGTCAATTTTTCATTTTCACGCCGAATTCGGCAGAGCGATCGAATAATTGGCGTGAGAGCGGTTGAAGATCGCAATGCTGACTGACAAAGTAAATAAATCCAGATTTTTTGAAATTGCATCGTGTTAAAAGTTGCGACATGAGCAATGGATGGGGTTTTTCGTATGTTTTTTATTCTTTTAAGCTCAGCTATGTCTTCCGTATTGTTTCGTTTTGAGCTTCACAATATTTTCATAAACTTCTGATCCGGGCGTATTTTCATTTTCACGCGGAATTTGGCAGAACGATCGAATAATTGGCGTGAGAGCGGTTGAAGATCGCAATGCTGACTGAGAAAGTAAATAAATCCAGATTTTTTGAAATTGCATGCGTTAAAAGTTGCGACATGAGCAATGGATAGGGTTTTTCGTATGTTTTTTATTCTTTTAAGCTCAGCTATGTCTTCCGTATTGTTTCGTTTTGAGCTTCACAATATTTTCATAAACTTCTGATCCGGGCGTATTTTCATTTTCACGCGGAATTCGGCAGAACGATCGAATAATTGGCGTGAGAGCGGTTGAAGATCGCAATGCTGACTGACAAAGTAAATAAATCCAGATTTTTTGAAATTGCATCGTGTTAAAAGTTGCGACATGAGCAATGGATAGGGTTTTTCGTATGTTTTTTTATTCTTTTAAGCTCAGCTATGTCTTCCGTATTGTTTCGTTTTGAGCTTCACAATATTTTCATAAACTTCTGATCCGGGCGTGTTTTCATTTTCACGCGGAATTCGGCAGAGCGATCGAATAATTGGCGCGAAAGCGTTTGAAGATTGCAATGCTGTCTGATAAAGTAAAGAAATCAAGATTTTTTTAAACTGCCTGTGTTAAAAGTTGCGACATGAGCAATGGATAGGGTTTTTCGTATGTTTTTTATTCTTTTAAGCTCAGCTATGTCTTCCGTATTGTTTCGTTTTGAGCTTCACAATATTTTCATAAACTTCTGATCCGGGCGTATTTTCATTTTCCCGCGGAATTCGCCAGAGCGATCGAATAATTGGCGTGAGAGCGGTTGAAGATTGCAATGCTGACTGAGAAAGTAAAGAAATCAAGATTTTTTGAAATTGCATGTGTTAAAAGTTGCGACATGACCAATGGATAGGGTTTTTCGTATGTTTTTTATTCTTTTAAGCTCAGCACTCTTCCGCATTGTTTCCTTTAGGAGCGATACGTTTCCAGCTTCACAATATTTTCCTAAACTTCTAATCCGAGCGTATCGAACGACTCGACAGATCGCTGGCAAGCACTGAGACCATAGCAGCCCGGTAATTTTCGTAAGAGGGCTCCGAAAGGGAGAAAGGTAAAAAAGGCGGAAAGCGAGTGAGCGGAAATGGGACGTACAAAGAGCGAACGAATCAATCGCGGATCGACTAAGCTTCAGACTCGGCCCATCATAAAATCGAGCCGCATTTTCCTCGGATTCCCCGCGCGTCTCGCATCCGGATACTCGAGTGTTGCCAAGCTCTACACGTCAACCCCATTGTCTCGAAACTCATTTATCCCGAAGAGCCACTGCTCTTGGACTCGACAATACATTGTGCGAGAGCTTCAGTTGGATAGAGCAAGTAGGAGAGAGAGAGAGAGAGAGAGAGAGAGAGAGAGAGAAAAGCATTGTAAATGGAAAACAGAGACGTACACGGTTATTGAGAACACTCCATACCTCCGCACTCTCATTCTCCTTCTTCCCATCAGATCAAGCTCGATAAGGTAAATTCGTAAGTTCCGATGACGCTTCTCGCGCGGCCTCCTTCTAAGGGTGCGAAACTTTGATGTGACGGAGGGTGGACGCGGGGGGGTGGGTAGTCAGAATCGCGTACAGAATCGTGTACAAGCGGATTCGCGCTAAGAGCGGACGATGTCAGGAACATTGCGAACGGTTGTCGACGCTCAAACTCGAGGAAACTCGAACCTTCTTCGACGCCATCTTCCCTATCCTCCTCTCTTTTCCACCTGCCAGCAGAGTTCCGTTCCCTCTCCTTGTTCCGCTCGTTCTCGCGAGTCCAAGTCTACGAGGGTTGAACGCGCGTCCTCCTGAAATAACAAGTAGCGAGTTAATTCCTCGAATAACTTTGGGGATGCGAGCGTGTCTCGGTATTTTCCCCGGCTGTCACGACTGTCGTTCCGAGGCGATGGAAGTGACACTGTCAGGGTGGAATCTTATCGTCCTGACAGGGCGTGGAGTATGAGATAGTCTCCGGCTGAGTCGTCGAATTTTTCTAATTTTCGAGAGAGTAGCGAGCGCGAAATTATCAGCCTCTATCAGAAATCTCATTTTCCCGCAAACATTTTTGCAAAGATGTACTCACAGTCTTTTCCGAAAATTGCATACCTACCCTCTCGATTCCCTGTCGCTCCAGGAATAATCGGAACATTCGTCTGCTCGGTTCCTGGCGCGCTCGGAGCGAAAATAAAATCTTGACCGTCAATAAAAATTCTTGACCGAAAAAGCGGCCGTCGACCGGGCAGGGGTGGGCGGGGGTGGGCGGGCGGTAAATCTCGTAAATCCCGTAAATTCGGCGCGGCATTTATCGAGCGGCGTGCCAGAGACACACGCAACACCGGCCGCACTAATATCCGTTTTAATTAACATTTCATTCTCGCGATTAATCACACCGCCATAATGCCGGATTGCTCCGGCTTAGGCTTTGAGAGGAGGGAGGGGCGGGGGGGGGGGGCGCGATTGGTTGCCGGGTCTGAATACGCTGTCAGTCGGCTGGATCCTCCTTACATCCGCTGGGCTAGATTATTGTTTCGTCCGAAACGCTCTCGCCTGGGAATGTTTTCGGGATTAATTGTCAGGACGCGTGAGAATCGGCGTGGCATCGAATTAAGGCGAGTCTGGTGGCGCGAGTGTCTTAGGAGGGAAGAGAATAAAGTGACGATGTTTGCGGGATGATCGGAGAGGAAGCAGGGTCTGAGGACGTTGAAGATGAGGGACGCTGACAAATCGCGTCGCAAGACGCATTCGGTAGCGTCGTTTAATTAATATACGGAGGCGAATACTTATGGACCCGTTTTGGGAATTAATCAGCGCGCGCGGCTCGGAATTGTCAGGCTGGCAGCAATTAGCGGCGCGATTTTCGTTCGGCGTGATTTTACCCTCAATTCCCGGAGATAAATCGCTTCTCGAGGAGGGATGTTTCGGGCCGATCGGGTGCCTCTTTTTTTCGTAATATCGCTTGTATCTGACAACGAGAGGGCAATCGAGCGACGTAAGCTCGCGGGAACGGCTCGTTGTTGTAACTCCGCACTTTACGCCGCTTAACGCAATTTCATTTCAAGCGTTTAAATTTGAGAAATGAGAATGGGAGAGGCCGCGCGTTATAATTCTACGCGCGCGGCGTATTTCAATTTTAACCGCCTCGCTATCTTACAGGGCAAAAATAACCGGGATGAAGTAACAAAACTCTGCCCACCCTCTCTCCCCATCAGCGTTGCTTCTGACGTAAATTGGGATCAGAGCGAAATTCAGCGCGGCAAAACGTTGTAAAGCTCTCGCGGGGAGGGGCGTTCTTACACTTACAATTACCGTCCTCGTTGCGAGCCTCGAGGGGTTGGCGGTAGTAAAAATTTCTATTTTCTCGCATTTAGCAGGGGTTCGTTCTCCGAAAAAAGATTAGCTTCGAGCCCTTCCCGCCCCGTGGGTAGCTACCCTCTCCTTTTTCAGGCGCACGCATTCTCGGCGGGCAGAAAGTTTCTCAACTCTCGCACGGCTTGCTAGGTCGGTAGACCCGGACGCGAAAGCTGAAATACAGTGAAAAGTAAACGGAGCGAAAGGTGGACAAGCTGCGTCGAGGATGTACTGGCGCGGAAGAACGACCGGCAAAGTATGTTAAGTGATGCTCGTGACAGGTGTGGATAACGGCCGGTCATGGCTTGCTGTTGTTGCCTGCCGGCCACCCACCCCCTTGGCCAACCCTCTCGCGCCACCCCCCTCCTCCTCGTTCCCTCGCCACCCCTGGCTGCCCTCGACCGGGCTCCTAGACCGACGTTAACCCAACATTCGCCGTCGTAACCACGAAACTACAATTGTCCAACTTGCAATCTCACCCTTCCATCCCCTACCGACCCCGCACCCCCGTCCTGCCACACTTGACAGCGTCGGGCGGTTCGAGGCCGAAAACAGGCCGAATTTCAGGTGTATTTATGTCATATTTCTGAGACCAAGTCTCTTCGCCCATAGGCGGGCGCAACATTTTAGAGTTAAATGCTACTTTGTTTTTTAAGATATTTCATATTGTCGATTTATTCATTTTTGCGGAAACGGGCGACCATTTGGGAAGGATTCTGTGCTGGGTAGAATAGTGATTGCTTGTTATTTTTGTCGCAGGTACGGCAAAGGCCTACTGTCCAGTTTCAATTTCTGACCGGGCAAAAATTGACTTCGGCGCTTTAATGGAATTTTAATTAGCGGCCGGCGCCGAGGCGTAAAGGACCGGGTGGGGGTTCGAAAAAGTTTTGGCCAACGGCGAACAACGGACCCCGGACTCGGGATAATTTCTTTATTCCGCGCAATTTCCGATGGAAATTCGGTCCGCGTCGAAGCGCAACTCGAATTGCCAACGTCCATTTTAATAGCAGCCCCTAATATCTTCATCCGAATCTTCGTTCAAATCTCCGCATCTCGCTTATCAAGGTAAAGTACTTTCGAGTCAACAAAAATCTTATCTCCCAAATTGCTCTGGAAACCTCATAAGTGTTTACCTCGTTTCAGAAAGCAGTCCTTCCCACCCCTCCACCCCCTCGCGCAAAGAATTTCCAGCTGAAATCGTTGACCTTAATGACCGCCTCCGCCGGGAAACAAATGACGATATCGTTATGATAGCATGATTGATACTATTAACCGCAATGATTTCCGCCCGATTACCGAAAGGGGCTGCGAAGGGATCCGAGAGGGATGGATGGAAGGGGGTCGACTTTAAAGGAGGCTGAAGGGATGGCGCGACAGGCGAAATTTGGATGCACGCTCACTCGATGACGAAAGTTTGGAAGGGCAGCTATGAAGTGCGCCCCTTTAATGGCGGAAACGTCTGACATTCTGCCACTTTCCACCCTCTCCGACCTACCTTCCACCCCTCTGGCCAGGCCGGAGCATATCTTCCTCTCCGTTCGCAGCTCGTCCCCGCTCGGAACCGCCGAGCGCCGTGAGCTTGTTTTAATTAACCCCACCCCAAGCCCAACCCCCCGCTCAAATATTTATTTGTTTACCGAGGTTAGAAGACCAGGGGTGTGTGATAACACGGCGGTACAAAAGTTAAACACCGCCGCTCGTTTATTGTTAAAAATACGGATGCCCCGGCGATAACAACGTCGGCCAATTACCCAACTAGGTCGTTACGAGGACGTATAAGATAATTAATTTACCCGCTGCACCCCCTCCCGCCCTTCGCGTCGCTTTTCGACGTTAAGTAACGGCGCCCATGTACGCTCGTGTACACAGGCTTGAAAAACGTGCCCTCGCGTGCGGGCAGGGCGAAAAAAATGGCGAGCGAAGTTTAAGCGCGGACGTTAACACTTTAACGGCCGGCGCACACCATGTGTGCGATGCGAGCGCCGAAGGTTGTCGACTGGCAGCACACTCTCTGTGCGGTGATTGATAAACGTGAACAAATGTGGATATTTCTATTGGCTTCCAATTTCATGGCTATGTCTTTGATTTTCGATAATTATTTGTTTCATTGCCTGCTTTTAACTTTAACTGTCAGTAACAGTCGGCGCTCCCATCGCACACATGCTGTGCGCCGGCCATTGAAGTGTACATGCGCTCCAGTCAAGGAACCTTCGCCATATTGTCGCTTTCTCACGCTTTAGAACGATGATCGAGATTAGGTTGACCTCGGTGGGTTAAAAATCTTATCCCTCTCTGCTGCGAGGGCCAATATTCGTCCGAGTTATCCCTGGCATGGATTTTATTTTTCACCTTTTTTCAGTTTGCCGACGAGGTGGACAGACGGAATCGAGCCGAGTCCGAAACGAATCGACGTCGCTAAGTAATTAAACGTCAGCGTCCTCTTTGGCGGACGCGCACGCTCGGAAGACGAAAAATTCCATCCTGCGGGCCCATCCATCGGAAATGCAATTCGACGCTCGATACTTCGGTCATCCGCGCGGGCAGGATGTCCGCTTAACGTTGTTTTTGCCTCTGCCTCGTGGCGAGCGGAAAATTCTGATACGTTATCCGCAGGAGAGTCAGATGGTTCGAGACTTTTACCTTTTAATCCCCGCTTAGGTGAGGAACATTACGGTTACCGATTTTATTACCTTATCCGTATGTCGCTTGACGCTATTTTCTATATTCCGCAGTTTCCTATGTTATGGCCGAATAGAAGAGAGTCACGTCGAAATATAAAAGGTTCGAGCGCCAAGATCCGCAGTCAGGCTCGCTCGGGGGATCTCTTCAAACATCCAGCTGGCTCAAAGTGGTATAACGCCGAAATATTCCGCGGCCCACCATCCGACGTAATTCGCTATAATAATTTTCCATGCGAATAATACGGCCTTTGCGCGGATGTGCGTTACGCGTCGCAATGACGGGCGCCTTTCTCAGAAAAGCCCTTAACATTCCCATTTCCATGCGAGGACCGAATTTTTTTACGAGCGGGACACGTACGCCGCGTAACAAGACAGTTACTCGCCATTAAAGGAGAGTCACATCCAGCATTAACCGACCGTTAAAAGTTAACGGCATATCTTTTTAGGTGTGGGTACGTGCGTGGGATATGAGTATACATAGTGATACGGAGGAGACAGCTAAACGTTCCCGGTATCCGTCTCTCAAGTCGTCGATCGATCGTCATAAAACGCGAGAACGTCCCGTCCAGACGGGAAGCCATGATTCACGACCTTTCCGGCTGTATTTTTTACTCCCCTCTAACGGCCGAATTCTACCGAATATTTGGAAATTCGACGCTCCCGCAGTTCCTCAGAGTCAACGACATGCAAATAAAAGATTGCATTACGACTCGAGTGTTGCTTCGACGAAAGACATTCGAAGTCAAGGGTATAATTAAAATATATTGTTTTAAATCTGTATACGATTAGAGACGCCTGTACGAATATTATTGTTATAGCGACGTTTATGTTGCAGGTTCCAGAGTTAAACTGCGATTATTTGTGGAACCGGAGATTATGCGCGTGGCACAGATTCTGCGTAACGAAGCCATATTCTAAGTGCGACCGTACCAATTACGCCGAGACGCGGAATTATCGGTGATATAAATGCATCCGTAATGACGATGGACGATTTTTCCCGTGTACATTCCGTTATGCATTATGTATGCATTCGCGGGCGCGAATTTCCGTTACCCAAGCTTTATCCCACCGTCTCGCGGCAGTCTAACGAAGTATCGTATCAAAGGAGCGTTCACGAAAAGCATCGTTCGCGTTACGGCTTCCTCATCCGCGCAGTCAATTTTATTTTCCAGTCCTCGCGACTTTTTCCGTACAACGTCCGCCGAATGACAACTCATAGATCACTTCGTCGAAACGCAGACGGAACAGGTAGCCTGTCCTGGACTCCGCATATTTCCAGATGACATTTGGCATTCTTCCCGCCGTATTACGGTCAGGCACTATCCCGCGGATGTTATTTTAGTAATGAGACATCCAATATTACGTTCGACGAGTAATGACGTCTATTTTCTCCTGAATAAACGCTCGCCGTACTTCTCCTTTTCCAAGATTTAACGAAGCCGTCTCGATTCGTCTCGCGGCTTCATCGATCCCGACGTCCCCCCCCCCCCCCCCGATTTCGGATAATAATGAGAGGCGGCTGAATGCTGAAGGAAAGAAAGCAGAGCCCGCAATTAAATACCGTGCCTCGAGATAAGTCCGCATCTTACGGGGAAGGTTGTATGTAACGCGAGCGAGCGACCGGGCTGGCCAGAAATTAATATACTCACTTACCGTCACTTAAGACACTCTCCGTCATGCAAATGTACTCGGCATATTCGCGGCATAAAATTACGAGAGCAAAAAACGTCATAAATATTTAAGCGCCCAGCCATATTTGCGGGCAACGGATTAATGGCATGAATTTATGATAAATCGATGGCCCAAATACGGGCTATACGCTTAAATGAGCGTCTCGATCTGGGATTTCTTAATGAAGAAAGGGGAGAGAACGTGGGCGGAATCGCGAAAGGGAAAAAAAACACAGTCGGCCAGGATCGTGCATCGAGCCTCCCTAACGAGAAGGCCGGTGGAAATCTCTTTCGGGGTAATATTCGATTTTACGATTCCGGGTATATATTACGGGCGAGGATACTAAAAATGTTGAGCACTAGGCGAATAAAGGACCCACCCCGTATTGCGCCCTTACGGGAACGATCTCCCTGCCATCTCAGTATTTGATGACCCGCCGACGAAGCTGCGTACACGTTACACGTGTTTCGTGCAGGAGTCTCTCGACTTTGACTGCGCTCTCTTCCAAGGACGAGAGAGGGGCGGGCGGGGGAGAGAAGGAAGGAATTAGGATGTTACGATATCTTAGCCCGTTTCGCCGGCTGCATCGACGTTTTAGACTTTTCCTTATCGTAAAATCCCGAGCCGAGGGATAAATCGGCCCGTCGTTACCGGTATCGACGATTACGAGTCGAATGTACGGTCATTCTTTTTTTTTTTCATTTTTTCTCCTCCTCATCCCGAGAGTAGAGCTCGGTACGTTCCTCCTTAAAGAGATCGCCGAGAGTTTTGGCTCCGACTACCTTGTCGCGAAGACGGTAACAATATTCGACGACGTTATTATGGCGATAACATTTTATCGGGTATTTTTGCCAGACAAAAAAGAGTGGCCTGGAAGTCAAAGACGTCGTCGACGAAAGTACGGCTCGTCTTTAATTCGAAACTGAAACCTAAAAACTTCTCTCTATGACGTAAAAAGTCCTCCGGCAGAAGAGATGAGGTTGAGGGGGGGGGGGGGGGGCTCAAATAGGGGTGGTTCCCACAGGCGGGGGGGTGAAGCCTCTCTCGGTTGCTTAAAGAGTCACTTTGACTTTTATAGGACTTTCATGCTAATAGGCCAATTTAATTTTGCGAGAAGTATAGAGGAGAGACAGGATCTCGACCGGTCGGGATAGTGTTGAGATCCTGAATCGGCCCGATGAATAAAAGAGCGTATGCAATTGAGGTGCAAATTTTCGCCGGTGGAATATGGGCGCGGCGGCGCCCACTTCGATTCATTTTAAAACGTATACACAGCCGGCGAGCACTTGTCGTCCGATCGACTTTCATCTCGCCACCCCCCAGCCCCCCACCCCTCACGCGTTCACCCTCTGACCGCGTCTTTCTTCCTTCATTTTTCGACCTCTTTGTCCGATTTTTTTTTCACCCTCCTCGCACGCTGACCCCGTTTCCCGCCCGGCTTGGAGGGGAAAAATTGGTTATTCGGGAAAATGTTTCGAGGAACGGATACTGGCCGATTGAAGCGTCGTCGAATTCACAAAGGCGACCCCGATCGCAGGAAAGTTTCGCGGGGTGAGAAACGTTCCTGCGATCTTTATTGCGCTATTATCGTTGCACCCCCCACCCCCTGGGGGGTCCGTCGCTGATTGGCAGGACAAAAGATGCATTTGATCGGCCGTGCACGCGAAAATGTTTTTCGGGGTCACTCGATTGTTTAAAAATTGGCAAACATGGCGGCCGAGGTAAATGGCCGTTCACGCCGATCGGATAAAGCGTTATATTTTGTTCGCAACGTAAACGGATGCGGGCGCGCACAAAAGGCTTAACTTCGATAGCATTAACCGGTTTTATCGACTCCGATAAGAATGTATATAGGATGTACTCGCCCGAACGTGCTTTGTACAATTTTTGTTATAAATTTCGGTTTTTAAGCGCCTTGCGTTTTAAAACTTTATTCGAATGCTCATAATCCGGAATAATCGGCAATATGTTTGTTGTATTTTATTAAATTATGTACATTGTCGATTTTTAAAATGCAAGTTACTTGGTAACATGTAGAACATGTTGTACAAGGGTACTTCCGGCGGAATTCAGTAAAAAATGTGCGCACAAAGTAGCGCTCAAGACGGCCTCGGCGCAAATATGGCAAAACGCAAGATTCCATTTTTGCCTCGGTACGGTTCCATTTTTAGCGGTGAGCCACTAAGGGATCTCGTAGATCTCGTAGATCTCCCGTGCAGGTGGGCGTTAAGGGCACGGACCGTTTATTACGAGCGACATATTCGCGACACATTAACATATTATATCCGGCCGTGCGGGGGACAAAAAGCATGTTTGCTCGTCAGCTTTATCAGACGTTAAGCTCGTCCCTCTTTGTGTGTCAACTTAATGCCACTTCAGCCCTGTTGGAACCCCTCGCGGTCTGTATACCACTTCAATCTTCCCTCTTTTTTCCTCTTTCTTCCCACACAGTCCTTCTCCTCGTGTTATTCATTCTTTCCTCCCCCGCCTCTCTCTATTTCTAGCGGCTTCCGTCTTATTTCTGAGGCTTCTTCCCCCGTCATGCTCTCTTCCCTTTCCTTTTTTACACTTCCCTTACCTTGTTCTACTTTCTTCCGCGATTTTTATTTCATTTCTACACTCTCCTTTTTCATTCCGCATCTTTCCAGTCCTTATTTTGCTTTCTCACATTTTTTTTTCATACCCCTTGCCGATTTGTTCCTTTTGCCCGGCTTTCCCCTCCCCTTATTTTCTCCTTTTACCTTCTGTAGCTCGCCTAATTTTCATTCCCACACCTCTTTTTTTCCTGTTAAGCTCGCTCTCTCTGGCGTGCTGCTTCTTTACCTCATCCTCACTCTCATCTCGAAACCCGTGCACTTTCAGCCCCCGCCGAAAGCAAGTAATAAGTTAAGCGCTGAACAAACTAGGTTTTTATGCGGCCTACATTTCCGTCCCAATAACGTACACGTTATACATACCGTTGCATTTCATTAAATACTAACATTGACCAGATCAATACACTACATTAATATATTAACAATTTTTCTCTTTTCAGATACCAAACATCACAGAGGCAAGAGAAATGCAAATAGTGCTTTCCAAAACGTATCCCAGTGTTCTATATATGGACAGCGAGAGGTAAATACAAAAATATTATTATATTATCTTTATATAAGTTTAATCATTTTTTTACTAATAACTCATTCGTGTAAATTTCGGAAGCGTTCGTAATTGCATTTGAATTCTGCGCTCTGATTGGCGAAGCTTCCGCTAGCACTCACTAGATGGCGCATACGTTCCTTCTTCCTCCGATCGCCGATTTCCCGCGCCTCTTCCGTGGACAACATGGCCGCCATCAGGACGTTTCCACGCCGCTCGTGTGTTCTCCATCATTTCAAGCCGTTCAAAGTGTTGCCCGAGGCCCAAAATTGTGTGTCATCTCTGCGGAGCGGTGAAAAAAATTAAATTTATCACTTCTTCGACCCCGAACATCCCTTCTAACGACGCATCGGACGAAAAACTGACCGGCTAATGCTGGTACCTGCATGGCGTCCATATCCGCCATTACGTGAGTACCAATGACGTCACATTCTTCGAGAAGGTGCTCGTAACGAAGTAATTTCGTGAGATTATTGTTATTTGTATCCCTCAATTATCCAATTGTACCTGATCCGATCCGGCATCCTAGTGGATTTAACGGGATGGTGCTTGATTGGACCAGATTTTGGAGTATTGGAGAGTTACGTAATCGCCTGACGACATGACGCTGACAATGGCTGCATCAACTCGTACTCCAGAATTTTCACATTGTTGGTATGTTTTACACCTTATTACTTATATTCAACCCAAAATTTCATGAGGTTTCTTGAATTTCATATGTCTTATACAACGGTTAATGTTTTTGTGTATTTGTTTTCCATTTATTCAATGTATTTTTATTTTACTGTATATTGGGTCTGTTTGTTATTTACATGTTTCATAAATTACACAATCATTTACGTAAACTTAATTGTTCATCTCTTTGCATTTAAACTCATTGTTGATATAAAAGGAAAATTGGATTCATAGAAGATACGTCTGTGCTACTGTCTATTGGTGTCATCCAGAGTTGTGATCATCCTTTCGTCATCCTGCCATTATTATTCTCTTCATAAGCTGCTGTGTATCCAGAGCATTCGACAGGTAAGGCTTTGTGATTCTTCTGTTTCTTTTTTATATGATTCCTGAACATTACTGTGTAAATTTTAATAAAACTTATACTATGTAACCCCAACTTGCAATAAAAGTATTTGAATTGCTGTTTATAAAGAGAGTGCTGGTTGAATGAGATTGAAGATCTCCAAGATTCTTCCTGTTTTCTGGGCCAATGCTGTTTAACGCTGGTACCCAGTCCTGTCATTATCCTGATACCGCCCTTTCCTGTGTGATCATACATCACATCATTGAATATCATCCTTCATATGTGAGTTGTCTTTATTTTTCTTTCATTATTTTGTTTTATCACTTTCTACATGACCATCATTATGTTTTTACATGTTGTACATATATGATTATACATAGCATAAATTGTGGTGTGTTGAGATATTCCTTTGTTGGAGTATTGGCAAAATGCATTGTGACAGAAAATTCAATGCATCACAACCTAGAATAGCTAAGTTAGCAGACTGTATGGATAGTCGAGCTTTCGTTTGCGCTTCCCCATCAATTTGTCCGCGTATCACATCATCTTTCTGCTTCGTCCCCCAACCTCGGCGAAAGTTCTTTAGGCACCGTCGCTAATTATCGACGGGCGGCCGACGTAATAAGGATCGAAATTTCGCGCACAAGTTGCAGAACTTGTGATACGCGAAAGTTGAGACTCTCGGTTTAATTGAAACACAAGGTGCTCTTCTCCGAGGCTCCTTCAACCTTGCTCGCGCTACTTACCTGGATTGTTGATATTACTTCATCAAGAATTAACACATTCTTCAGCGAGGAAGAAACTTTGTCATATAGACCGGCGTGTAACAGCGTTCCAAATTATAATTTAAGTACCAATGCACTGTAAAAGATAGGTTAATATAGGTTAAGTATGCGAACATAGATTAGTATCGTAAGCTTTGGTCGCGTTTCGTCGGGCAGCGGTCGATATTCACTTTAGGATAATGCAGAAGGTGTATAGATCGCGTCTTTCTACGCGATCGACGATCCATAAACTTTCCAGCTCCGGCCGCAGTGCGTTAGTTCAACGGGAGAGTTAGGCAACAGATACGCGAATGCACGCTCGGCCGATTCGTTTTGACGTAAAACCGAAGTAATAAAATTGTTGACGACACTGGCCCACCCGACACCGTGTACAGGACTCGCGGACAATAGGGAATCGCGGTTAAGCTTTTACAGCGGCCGGCATCGTCGACTCGTTCCTCGCAATAACGATCGCAGGACTCCCGACTGCAGCCGCAGGATTTCTTTTTTTTTTTTTAGAAAGAAAAATTTTTAAGAAAACCGAACGCGTTTGTTTTCCACAGTTCAAGTATTAAAAATTTGTTATAATAGAAGACTTTAATGCAACTTTGAGTATTCGAAACTTGTTATAATAGAAATTCGTCACGCTAGAAATGAATTAAGGTTGAGTGACGCGCACAGTAATAGGAATCTATTTATAATGGGGTAGAGTTCAAGTGTAAATCGACGTTTATCGAAATTATTGACAATAGAGATTGGCAATATAGAATTCCGTGATAACAGAGTCCGACAATAGGGATTAATTAATGTGAGTACGGTAGGGGGAGCCTGTATAGATCTCGGACAGTCCGACGCAGCCGGTCGCAAAGAAGGAACGAATTCGCGAGTGCGATTGACAGAGCGTAAGATTGCAAATCTTCTTGGAGCATGCACCTCTGGCACAAGATACGCATGTTGGGCGATGTTGGCAAGGGTAGCGTGCCAATTATAGGGCGACGTATACAGAGGAACCTCGAACCGTGAGTTATGCGCTCTAGCGCATTAGCATGTACCGTAGCTCGAATATAACCGGCAAGCATATACTACTACTTCGGTTAGCACCGCCCCCTCCCCTCCACCCTCTCGCGTTTCCACTCAAGCTTTTGCAGATTAGTACGCGAGCAAGCCACGACGAACGGCTCGTCCTCGTTAAATTCGCGTAACACTCGACCGACCGTAATTCCCGACGATTCGATTGCAGATGAAACGTAATTCGCACCCCTAATGCCCGCACTCGGTTCAGCCTAGCGGGGATTAAAGTTTCGTTTTATCGACACTCGCGGACAATGATCTGCCGCCGAGTGCTTTGAAAACTTTCCCGCGTACAGCGTTTATTCATTCGCGTACGTTAGGAAATCGGTAGGCAGTTTTGTTAGGTGATGCGTAGTGCGTGATACTAGAGTTTCGTCGTAAACTGAATTAATTAATAATTTGCTAATAGGAATTTTGATTTGTCATCAACCGAACCTTATAGCATAGTTAAACGAAGTCCTTAGTAGGTACAATTAATATTTAATACTTTATTTCTGCTGAAATATGTAATTGACAGAATTGGAACTGTTTTTGTACATGGGTAGCCTTATCATCTTGTAGATAATTTTCCATTTCTTATCGCTGCTTAGGTAACCTCTTTGGCTCATCCGATCTCTGCCGGAAAATTGAATTCATCAGGTTCGATAACGATGGTAAAAGGAAGTGTTTAGCAAAGCTTGCGTTCGACAACCATTCGCAGAGCAGTTCACCATTATACTCGTATCTCGAAGTGACGCCCCGTGGTCCGCGGGTTTGATGTCAGCGATCGGGATTCAGCATCGTGATGGCGATTGATACTTCTGTCCCGCTAGACAGGGGTGGCCGAGGTTGGGGTGGGGGCGGACTAATTCGAAAGTAGAACTTGCGGGGCGTTTTGCGGAAGAGCAATAAATTCGCGTGGCGCGGGGACGGGCCAGGAAAGAATTTGCCGTTTCAGGCGGAAATCGGGAACTCGGGCCGGAAACCTCATGCCAAGCTGCTTCCAGGTTGCGTTACCATAACAATAAATCCGAAGGTGGGAGAGAGAAGGAAGAAACCTTCTTTCTCTTTCGCCTATGAGCTTCCCGCGTCTCCGCTTTGCCTCCCGACGCGTCCCGACGCCTCCCGACGCCGTTGTCCTCGTTCGAACTTCCTTCCCGCCTTGCGCCGTTCATGTTTTCGATTTCACGGATTGCTTCGTCGCACTACAGGCCGACAGGACGGGATTCGCCCCGATTATCGCTATCGTGCGATCTATCGCCTCGAGAGTTTGACTCTTTTCGCGATTTTCGGCTTAGGAAGGGGTAAAAGTTCGCGCATTTTGACTTATCGATGCAACCTTCTGCACCAGAGTAGCTTGCAAAACAATTGGACAGGCCTGCAGGTGTAAGACAGTTTACTGCTCATTACGACGCGTAATAAAATTTGTACCGTTTTTCGTTTGATTCGCGTAAAATAATGGAACAAGATCATAAAAATTCATTTACATCCACCGTAAGGTAACGATAGCCGCGACCGGCAAAGATAACAAAAAGCAAACGGTGCCCTAGGTACAAACGGGAGGGAAACGAAGGTATGGCTGAAATAAAAATATTTTCAGTCAACCCCCACCCCCCTGCTCAGCGTAGCCGGCAATTTCACGCGCGCCAAACATTACATAATGCGCCGTAAATGTACCGGTAATAGAGCGCGTCGAGAGAAATTCGTCAAAACACACTCGCACATTTCTCCAACCCCCATCCCACCCTCGCGAACTGTAGGGGTGGTAGCCGACACTGGCGGACAGCGGAACATAAAATTTCGCTGGAGTTTTTCTCCTACACGATAACACCTTCGTTCCCTGTCTCTCCCCCTCCACCTACCGGGGGCCCCCTGTATTCATCACCGTGCGCGCGCGCGCCAGCGAAAACTGAAATAATTACCGCCGGCGTTAAGTAACTAAACCCCTCTCCGCACACAGTCGAACTTTCAAACATTCGAACACGCCGGCGTTTCCAGCTCACCCACACTACCACGTACGTATGACGCGTACGCTCGCAGATGCATTAATGGCCGCCAGCTCGTCGGGGGTTAGACCTTCCGCAATTTTTGCTAATTAAATTCGAACTTCCTCCTTGAATTCTCGTCGTGTCGCGCCGCATTCGAGTATCCATAAAAAACAGGCTACGTTTGTCAGGACGGTGGGAGGGGATGGGGGGGGGGGGGGAGGTGGAAGGTTGCCTGGGTGTTGGCCGGAGGTTTGTTCGGGCCGGGGAGCGTGTATGCGCCGTATGTCAGAATCAGAATTCTCGCCGGATATCACGCCTCGGTGCGTGCATGCACTTCAACCGCTGTCGACTGTAATTCGTCCTCTGGTGGAGGCCGAGATTTAAAAAAAAGGACACACATACACACACAAAGGGCAAAAAAAGCATTAGCGAAATATCATCGCAAGAGACGCGCGTCGCTCGACAGCTTCGGACAAAATGTTTTTCGCGGTCGTCTCGGAGTCTCGCGTTTTTCTGCTTCGAACTCGGTGTGCATTTACTTCGAGGATTAGGTTGGTGTCGATCGATTGGAATGTGATCGGATGTATCGGAATAGTAACGGTATTAATTGAGTAATGACTATGGGTCGTGACTGGCGGCCACGATAGTTTCGTACGTGTACGGGGTCTAGTGGTTGTGATGGTGGGCGTTATGCGGTCCACTTTATAGAGTATATTACTATATAGATTTATTATTATCTTTAGTGTTTATACAGTAGCATAGTAATTATATTTTTAGTATTTGTATAGTATTTATATAGTAGTTTTCTATAAAGGAATAATGCTATACCCTATAAACTAGACTGGATAAAGTTCACCATTCAACTACCATTCAACCAACCAGTCAACGACATCATGTCTGGGTCTTCCATAATTAGGTTTTAGATCGCTCGTTTAACAATAGAACGTCAGTGGTATTAATCGGACAACGACCGTAATACCGGCAAACGACGTAAAATTCGATGTTACGAAACTTCCGGCCCAAAACATGCGCCGAATTACATCGGCAAATATCCCCCCCCCCCCCCCCCCGAAACAATCCGAGTCAGGCTGGCCAACTGCGCATGGGCGGCCGTGAAAAAATAAGCGCATACTCTCCAGGGGGTAGCGCCCGAGATTTGTTTGCTCGGGAAAGTTCGGACTTAAGGAAGTCGGAAAACCAATATTGACGAAAGCGAGAGAGTGGCGGCTTAGGTCCACCCGTGCATACCGGTACACGTTTATGTGCACGTTTATGTACATGTTCGCGTGTACGTTTATGGGCCGAGCGTGTGTGAGTCAATACGTGCGTCGTGCACGTATACCGGGTGAGGTTCATATGGATGTAGGGGATCTGCTGTCGACAGTACATGGGTGCACATACTCCTGAACTCTTTCCACCTCCCCCTCCCCCAACCACCCCCCTGCCTCCCTTCTGACAAGCCCGCAAGCTCGTTCCGCTCTTCAAGCTCGTCTTTACCACTCGTACGCCGTCGTGCTTGCGGCTTCGACGCTGGTCGGCAATATTTCACTGCCGTTCGGTAAACATCTTCTCCACATCTTCGCCGAAGGCACGTCGAACGCTAATTTCTCATTCGCCGGACGGAACTAGCCGGCGGAGGAGAAAAATCTCGGCTACGTCGAGATTTTAGGTCCGCCCAGCTCTTCGAATCCGAAGTCTCGCGATAGAATATTTCATCGTTCGACAAATGTCCGGCGGTTAACAATTTCTGCGCCTCGTATCATATTTTAGATTTTGCCCATTTTCGTATGGTGCTTTCCTGTTTTTATTTGTCGTCGGCTCTCTTCGAGTTCTCCCCGGAATCGCCGTCATTCACTGACGGCGTAGTGCGACATATCAATTTTTATCGGGCAGTCCTTAGTTTTTACGCAGTGGGGTGTTGAGGGGGGATAGCGAAAGCTTAGATCCCATCTGGCGGGGAAAATTTTTAAGACGCACCCCACCCCCCCTTCCCTAGTCGAGGAATGGAGTGCGCTGTAGGGTGGACGGTTTAGGGGTGGAATAAAATTCGCTGTACAAAAGGGCAGTTCCCGTTGCCTGGCGCGGATGTTCGCGGCATACAGCGGAGCAGATTCGGAAGATTCCACGGATAGGACGAGTCCGACGTTACGATATTCATGGGATATCCCGGGATGTGATGCACGGGGCATCGGGACGCGTTACGTATCCCGCGCCGAGGATATTCGAATCCTCGCGTCCCGAAGGACGCTGAAATCCTCGTAGGACACCGGTTACACCCTCCGCCGTCGGCCAATCCCACCTAGACCGTCTCAGGGAATGCATTTTTTTTATGCCGGAATTATCCGCCGGCAAATCTGAGCTCGGCCAGTTGACGGCTAAAGGACTCGCGCGCGCCATTTTTCGTCCTCGCATCTTTTATGATAATAGTGGAGAGCTTCGAGACTCAATCCGTCGAAAGAACGAGCCCCCGAGCGCGAAACGTATTCTCTGTACATTTATACACCGTTAGGGAGGGTAGTGATCCTTTGTGACGATTTTACGAGCGGATCGATCTCCCTTCGTCACTTCCGGCTTCATACGCACGCGCGACGTAAAGTTACGCTTCGCGCGGGCTCGGTATTAAAATTCGCCCGGCTCCCCGATTAAAAATCTCCTACGCGACACCACCCCTCAACCCCTCTCCATCCCCATTCAGCGTCGTCGTTGCGCAAAACAATGGCCATTGTCACGCATTTTCCAGCGTTTCGCTGCACGCTGGCAGGATGGGGGTTGGGGGCTGGGGGAGGAAGGAAAAAAAAACACTTACTTCCGATTGAACGGTTTTGCGCACGGATCAATATTCCAGGTTAGGAGGGTCGCTTCGCGTGGCTCGACGAGGGGGTTGGAAAGGGGTGAGGGTGGCAGAGGGTGGACTAAAAGTTACGACTCGCCGGCCCCGCGCACCTGGTGTGTTATGAATGGCCTTAAGCCCTCGCCTCCGTAAATCCGAGCCGATGAAGACGAGAAACAAAAAGAACGGGCCGCAATACTACCCCCGTTTCGGGGTGAGCAGAGGCGGAGGGAAGGAGGGGGGGGGGGGAGGGGTGGTGGGTCGCGCGGGTGGAATTCCAGGAACCCGACGGCCGTAGGCGCGCGAGACGGCTAATTCGAACGTAAAATTAGACTTTCAAGGCGACTTCTCAGGTACTCGCCGTAAAGCGCTACAAGTCCCGCAACTTCCCTCGGCTCAGATTAAAACTTTTCGCGAGCAGCCTCACTTTTGCGAACCGCTCTACCCTCTCTCTCTCTCTCCCTCTCTCTCTTATTCATCCGGGCTTGTTCATTCGCTACCCGTCGTTCGCTCTTTTTCTGCTTCACGATAGCGGGCCTTCCTAGTAGATCTTCCTTTCTAGCTAACATTTTCTTTTTCTCTTTTCCTCTCTCTCTCTCTCTCTCTCTCTCTTTCTCTTTCTCGTCTTGCGTCCGGTTTAGTCAGAGGCGGTCGCGCGATGCTTTCGTCTCTCTTCGCCTCAAATCCTCTGTCCACGGTCGTTAAAAGTTTTCCTTAAGAAAGCCGCCGCGAGTTAACGCATATAAATGGATAGAGCGAGTACGTTCACGGCACGAGGACGAGAGATCTCTCGATAACGGGTGGGACGTTTTGCGGGATGGCCCCTGGGTTAGAGAGGTGTTAAAGTGGCCGTGACACGTGCCAGCTTTCTGTACTGACATCCGATGCGGAATTAACTGGGCATAAAGGTCGGCACGAATATATTCTATTCGAGCGTAATAGCGAACAAGTACAAATTCCTCGTTTCAGTTAAAATATGTCTCATAATAAAGTCGTAACAAGTTTCACGGTTCTATACTGGTGGGGTGTAAAGATTGAAACATCGGTAGGTACGATTAATAAACAATTTTCAGCGATCAAAACGTTATAACGTCCTTCTGTCAAGATTTCAGTGATCCAGCGCGCGTAACATCGGAGTCCAAAAATTCCATTCGCTTTTCATTCGCGCAGCTCCGGTAATTAGAAAATGTAACAGACGCGTCGGAGGCTGATCCGATTCCGCGTGCGGACAATTACAAAAATGAACGTCGGATGGGCCATGCGTGCGTGCGTGCGTGCGTTCGGTATGCAGAGTGTGTAGGGGCTCGCGTACGTGCTCGAGCAGGGTGTCAAATTTTTGTCGCGCGACCCTGTCGGGCACGCGACATTTTTCGCGTCAAACATTGTCGCTGTCCGACATGCGCCGCGCTCCCGCGTCGGGACGCCCTCGCATCCGTAAATAGTCGGCGTTGGGCATCAGTTAAGCGCGTGAAAACGCGACCGACGCGGAAACCCCCCGCCCGACATTTTGTTTAGATGACACTCGCGGACAAAAACCGACTGGCAAGAGTTCGCCACGTTCGGATCCGCGTTAATGGGAGTTAATACGACACCGAGTTTCGCTGCGCTCGACTTCGTTGCACTGACTCTGGCGTGTGTGTGTGTGTGTGTGGGTGAGGGAGAGAGAGAGAGAGAGAGAGAAATGCATGCTTGTTAGCATTTTTTTATTTCCTAATCCGCTTTGATAAGTCGCACCGAAAAACAAGCGCGTTTTTCGACCGTGTAAGGTAACCGGTCGGATTTATCGTCATCACATTTTTTGCTCACTCATCCTGGCGCGTGACGATGGGTACTTTTTTTGGGTGAACAAAAAAAAGGAGCGACAACGAGGAGAAAAATTTATATTTATCGCTAAACTTGATTTACAATCGTCATCCCTGCCGAAGCGTAGCAATTGTCGGAACTATCCAATCTGAAAGCGTCGCATTTTGAAGGAGGGTGGGGGGGGGGGGGAAGCGTGCGTTCACCCTCGGGCGACCGAACGAAACGGAACGAAAAATAAAGGGGTAGGACGGAAGTCGCGTCCGCGCGGCAAAATGGACCGTAATTTCGCATTACAAATTTTTAAATGGCACCTACCGTCCCGCGCATACATTCATACGCGGGGTCGGTCGACTTTTTTTCCATCCCCCCCCCACCCGTATCAGATTCATGGACCCGATTTCGGCGCGGCACACTGATTTCCCCTCTGCTGAATTCAGACGCCGTCTGTGAAATTAATTTCGCTTCATTTCGTCGTCCGCGAGAGATAGAGAATGCGATAGAGGCAACAAGGGAGATAGAGAGAGAGGAGAGAGAGAGAGAGTGAGAGAGAGAGAGAGAGAGAGAGAGGGGGGTAGGGAAAGGCTGAAATTCGTCGGAAAAATAACGCGCCGCCGGCCAGCTTCGTTCACCCCTCAAAAAAGGGGTCGAAGGGGTGGTAGGGGGATGCAGGTTGATATCTGGATATGAAAAGTTGGAGAGCGACGAGCCGGTGTGAATCAATTAATGGTCTTTTTATTCGTACCGCTTCTACGTACGGTATCTATATGTTTACGTGCATATCTCGCCCGGGACTAATACCGGAGTTTGGCAGCGGAGTGGGGGGACTGGGTTTGTCATAAATGAACTCTGCAATATGTAGAGGTCGATTTGCATACGGGGGGGTAAAAAGGCAATAGGGGGTAGCTGTGTCGGATCGATGGGAAAAAACGCGTAGCCGTACGAGGAATGATTGTTTGCCCGCGCGCACTGATTGCTTGTCGCCGGAAGAAATTAAATAATGGCGAGAGGCCAATGGAAAGAATCGTACTGTCGCATTCAGTCCCGTGTTTTGGTTGCATTCCCCCGATGCCGTGGGATATCAGCGAGATGTAGGAGTATGTATCTTCGTTATTTAATGGAGTTACGGTGCGCGTACGAATGTTTTTCGTGATGGAGTGTGCTTCTGTCCGGATGGCTCATTCGGAGGAGTGCTTTTCGTTACTGTTCGATATGTTTTTCAAAGTGTCTATGGAATTATCGCGATTAGAACAGTGCGGTTTCGATTGTCATCGTCATGTTTTTATATCACTTTAGTCTGGAAATTACAGAAGACGGTACCCCTTCATGCTAGCATAGTTCAATAAGTACCACATAGTAAGAATACATCACCTAAATCTACCTCAAATCCATAATTCAAGAGATTAATATTGCCCGCAGATTGTTAGATTAACATAGACGAACATAAATTTGTTTTGCTTTCATTTCCTGAAGCGCAACATACGTCGAATAATTTATTTCCACCACCGATTATCATACTAAACGCATAGAACAATCAGATAATATTCATATGTTAATGAAACTTTATCTTACTGCGTTCAAACGTTTCAAAAACGTCAGACAAGTATCGTACAATGATAGCATGCGTAAAATCCCGTAGTGACAATAAATCTGCGTTAGTATAGTTGAGCGAGTGTCAGGCAGTAATGGTATGTACGATAAGAACCAGAGTCCTAATTGAAGAGTGACGCTTACGCGGAAATGGAAAGGTAAAGCGTAAATGTAGAGCAAGGATGAAAGAGTAGAAGGGTGAAGAACAGCTGAAAGGGGATGAAAGGGGATGAAAGGGAGCGGCGCTAACTTGGAAACCCCAACGTCTCGAGTTTCGTCGTACAGCCCGACTATTGTTCGACGACTATTGCGGGTAAAAAGTTGGACAGAGCGCGCGCTTAGACTCGGGACTGGGTTGCGAACAATTGGCTACCAATAAAGCAGTCGAATAACTAATCGGATTATGAGCCGGGGGTGCAGCGACAAAGCCGGAAATACCGCTTTTGAGAACTGACGCGATATCCGTGTCAAACGGGCCAATCGACATCTCGATCTCGAACGCAACGCATTTCATGGGACAACAGATTCCTCATCCTTTTTTACGATCGCCGTTTATCCCCTTTAATTCGTTCAATCGATGTCCCTTTACGGCAATAATTCCCCTTTCCTCTCAGCAGCTTTCCTATATTACAACTATTCTTCATTCTTCAAATAGCATCATCAATTATTATTTAAGCAAGAATGATCCATAGTTCCACCTCTAATTTTATATAATAAATTGTAGGTTTGTTCAGTAATAATATTCGGTAACTCCTTTTGTTGCCCATTTATTTTTTCCATGACAACTCCATTTAGTTCCAAATTTAAAAATTCTTCTAAGCCCTCCAATTTTAACTCTTCATAATTTCTACCTTCCTACACTGGAAATATTTTTAAAGCAATAACTATCAGAAATTCTCTCGGCTCGCAGTCATTGACATTTCTTCCCTTCTTTAATAACCAGCCTCCAAATAATTTTGCGGGCCTTATCGCGACGCATGACGTTGCTCGAAAGTTGCCGAGGAACAATCGCCCGATCAAAGCCAGGCCGCGTATCAGAAATCAGGCATAGCTGATCGGTTCTCAGGCGGGCAACTCGAAAATCGGAGTTTACCGTTGACTCGCTCGCTCGTGGAAAATCGGAAGTCGCTGCCTTGGGCGGCAGGAGGGGTAGGCGGAGAGGCTGGTGGCCTGGCACAGTCGACTGGAGGCTTTCAGATGCGGGCAGTCGGGGGGGTGGGAAATGGCACGCGGGGAATGGGGGCTGCTGCGTTCCGTCATGCCGATTTTAAAGCGACGCCACCCCGTGATTTCTGCGGGAAAATCATGAATATATTCAGGAAAGCGCGGAATTTCGCAGATGGCATGCCATGAAAAAAGAGGGGGTGGGGGGTGGATCGGGATGGAATAGAATGCAGAGGGGGTGGTGGACTTGTAGGCCAAGAATCGCTCGTTCATCGCCGGCAAATAATTCATTTTTACTCGTCAACAATTTTCAGCCCATACATATACATGTTTACGTATGCATGAGGCGGGCTGTAGGTATTCGTGGCAAAAGGGAAATGGACTGGGATGAATAACTGAGCCGGTCGTTCCGGAGTCGGCCGGTAAATAATTTATTGCTCATCAAATTCTTTAATCTGCGCCACCCATGCATTTTACCATCATCCGCGCGAGTCTGTGAAATTGGAACGTTTGAGGACTGTAGTCGCGGTACGGCAAAGGAAACAGAGGGGGAGGGGAGAGGGGGTGGTTCGATCGAATAAATAACGAAGCGGGCATATGTAAAAATAAAGCAGCGTCCGAGCGCGCGAGAGATTAATTTCATTAGCTATTTTTTTATTTCAATCGCAAAATTGCAGGCCAGAATTTCGGACCTTTCGTCGTTGCATGCTCGCGCGCGCGCTGGCGCGCTGGCGGCCGGAAGATTTCCGCTCTGGGTCAGAGCAGGGCGCAAATAGTAAATAATGAATATCGATAGTCGATTCGGGGGGCCGCCCTCGCGCGAGTACGCGAACGTAAATTATATCATTTATTACGCTCGCCCAGTTATTCCATTCGGAGGCTCGCGCCCCGAAGAGCCCGCGCACCCTGCTAATGAATTCACGATAAATTCGTAATTAAATAATATTATCACATTATGTCCCGGTTGCGTACTCTTTTTTTCTTCGGCGTGCAACGCCGATAAATCTCGAATTTCCCAATCGTTCCGCGCAAACAAGAGGTATTATTTGGCCGCGCTGATTTTCATCCGGAGGCGCGTCGAAAATCATCAATGCCCCCCCCCCCCCCCCCCCCTCCCCAACCCCTTCCTTTAACGCGCCTTGACCCTCGCTCAAAGAACAAATCTCCGTGTCGCCGCAACGAATCGCCCGCCTTTTTGCCCGACGTCGGTCCCGTAAATACGGGCCGTTTATCCGGCGCATTTGCTCTGCAGTTTTGGCCCCCTCCCCCCCTTTTACGTTTATACGCAGGCTCGTTCAGCCGGGAAGAGTCTTCGATTACATCGACGACAATCGCTCCCTCGCCCATAACCCGCCACACCCCCTCCCCCCGCCAACCCCTACCGATTCTCCGTCTCTCTCTCTCTCTCTCTCTCTCTCTCTCTCTCTCTCTCTCTCTCTCTCTCTCTGGCCACCCCCTCCGTTAGAACTGCGCCTTCCCTCCTGAGAACGTGTACACGCAATTTGCAACGATTCGAACGTACTGCCGATAAAGGCTCCCGCGAGGAGAGAGCGGAACGTTTTCCGAGAACTGACCCGTTAATTGCGACTCTCCCACCAGATTCGGCGGACTTCTTCGCTGCTCGCCCTCATTTCTCGGTATTGCCGGTTTCTGGTGGAGCGTTGATAGAATTGCGGTAATATAATATTAATAATAATTCATCAACGGCATAACCGTTTTTGATAATGAAATCAGCACATTTAAATTCGTACGGTAATGTGGTACTAAA
Organism: Anoplius nigerrimus; assembly: GCA_914767735.1. Classification (NCBI taxonomy): domain Eukaryota; kingdom Metazoa; phylum Arthropoda; class Insecta; order Hymenoptera; family Pompilidae; genus Anoplius; species Anoplius nigerrimus. The sequence goes on from OU612091.1 coordinate 7,077,704, forward strand.
GTAAGTAAAACGTGGAACAAACAAGAGTTAGTACCTGCGTATAATTTATAAACCTGTCTAATTAATTCATTTTTAGATATAAGAAAGGGGTCGACGGTTGAACCGCAACTATTGGCTAGAGAGCAAATTTGAGGAATAGTTGTGTTAGCGATAAACTTTGTCTTAGGCAGGGGTATATTAAATAGTTTATGAATTGCACATAAATTCTTCCGAAGAATCACAACAAGGATATGTTTAAAACTGCGATTTAGCGCTCGAGTCCGATGATTTTTAAATCATTAAGAAAGGCGTAGAACAGTCTGTTTTTCTATATTTTTTATATTTCGCCGTCGACATTGCTTTAAATCTACATTTTGTGACAGTTTCATAGATTTCTGACTGATTTTACGGCAGCGCGTACGTTCAGTGCAAATAGAAAAATCCCCAAAAATATCTAATGGTTCCCGGGCATGTAGTAGATTCGGGAAAGATAGATAGCTAGGCGGAGTGGGGTGGCAAACGAAAAAAAGCCAATAGGCGAAAGAACGAGTGGACAAACAAGTGCCGGACAAAGACAGTGCTCTACAAAAAAAAAAGAAAAAAGCGTCCCGCGAAGAGTGTCGGGGGGTGGAAAGGAGGGGGAGTGGAGCACACGCGAGAGACAGGAGGGTGACAGGGGCGCGTGGGTGGGCCGCTCCTCTCGTAGGAAATTGAATTTACAATTTCACCCCCTTAAATGCCCTCTTTTGTTGGATAAAGGCTGCCAGACCATAATAGGCCGGCATGTCAACAGCTCGCTCTCGCTCGTCGGGCTTTTCTATGGAAGCTCCGCCCTACAATGTGGCTCGCTTCTGACATCGACCTTCATAAACGACGTCGACCGTCCTTCTCCTCTTTTTATCTCACCCTGCTCGCCACCCCCCTCCTCCCTGTCCACCCTTTCCTACGCCGAGACCGATCCCCGAAAATTGTGGCGAGATTAATTCTTTCCGTGCCTCTCCTTTTTTCCCCCCCACCTCCCTTCGCCGCTTTTCTCTTCCCCCGTTCTGGTTTCCCCCCCCCCCCCCCCCCCGCCTTCGCACTGCCTACCTAGCTCTCTGCGTTTCGTGTCATTTCGCTGGCGCGAGGGGCGGCGAAAAAGGGGGACGAGGCCTTGCTCGTCTTCCGTCACATTATTATTCAAAAGGATTCTCCCCCCCCCCCCCCCGTCCTCGTTTTCTCTTCGGTCAGCCGCGAGAGAGATCGGCGCCGATTTTCGCACTTTCATCCCTCCGGCGATTCGGCGCGCGCGCACGTGAGTCGGGAAAAAAGTTTGACAAATGGTTGTGTATAGGAGAACGAGGCCGGGTGGAGAGGGGGTGTGTTTGTTGTTCTTCGAGTTTGCACGCGGGCGACGTGTACGGGGTATCCTTTTTTATTTTTGGTATCCTAGTGTTTTCTGGTCGGCGGTTGCGATGGGATCGTGGAAATAATACCGAAAGTTGCGTAGCTTTGCTCTGTACAAGTTTAGGAACAGTTAAGTTCGGAGGATTCGTGGAATGAAGCGAAGACACGAGAAAAATTTGTCCATACATACAGTAACTGAAACTTTTGAAAATAGCTTGCTAAGACGTTGAATAGATTTGACATTCCTTCCTTGTCAGGGAAGTAACAAAATTTGTCCATGCATACAGTAAGCCGAATGGGTCATGAAAATGACTTGTTAAAACGTTGAATAGATTTTGCATGTTTTTTCTTGTCAGGGAAGTGAAACAAACACTGACAAATGCGCTAACTACGTTTTCGTGTCATCTCTTATGCTGTCTTAGGCAGACATTTTGCGTAGCGGCGAAATATTTTCCGGCGCCCTTCCACCCGGTATCTTGCCAGTGTTAAAACTTTCCTCGTTATCCTTCAACTACTCCTGCAAGCCCGTCTCTCTTCCTATTTCACCCTTATTCACCCCTCGTCCTGCCTCTCTTTCCCGCTCTCGCCGTTCTCCGGCGAAACGCTTTGTTAGCCTGCTGCCAAGGCCACTGTCTGCCGTAACACTGACTTACTACACTGATTTTCAAAATCCAAGTTCATTACACCGAGCAACTAATTCACTTCGCGTCGAGTCTCTTTTCAAATTTCCTCCTCGATGTAATTCTCATCAATGGCAAAATTGACGATTCGTACTCACACTTTTATTTCAAACGGCACAATAACGGAAGTTGGCGCGAAAGTATGAAATACAAAACTGTTCATCGTTTACCCATTTATTAAAACAATTAAAAAAAAAAAAAAACTGTCAGACAATCAAACCATCGATCTAAAGACTGGCTAAACTGTATATTTAGAAGTTGCAGTCATTAGAAGAAAACAATTTGAAACTGCGTACCAAAAATGGGACATTGGCGGATAATGGGTTAAAAACAATTTGACATCGATTAATCATGGCGCACCTGTCCTTTAACTTCGACGCGAATTCGAACGAGAATTATCGTAAATTCATCTGCCTGCCGGTAATTTCTGCCCTCGCCCTCGTGCAAGAAAATCATTATACAGAATAGGAACTGACAATCATACGTCGCGCGCGCGTCACGTCAGGCCATTTCGACAGAAATTCTCGGCGTCCTAACGCGAATTCTGCCATGTACGTGTGAACAGACGTCCCGACGCGCGTTTGTGTTGGTCGTATGCAGATCAACGCCGCGCCTATTTTGCAGCGATAACAAATTGTTGATACGTCAGGCGCACTGCCGGCACTTTAGCCGAGCGTAATGGCGCATCCATTCGCGGATTCGCAACAGAAAACGGCATTAAATCGCTGCCGACGATCGTCTCCCGCGAGAAAAGGGTCGAGGGTTCAGTCCTTCGGTCCCTCCGCGAGTTTCGCAGATATTTTCCGAGTCTCCGCCCTACTCTCGACACCCTCCGATGCACCCTTCATACACCTCCGATCTTGGATAAATTCTGTAGCGGGGTTGAATGCGCTCTTTTTTTTTTCGAAAACATCGCCTGGATTTATCGACGGATAAATGAAATACCGGGTAGCGGTAAAATGATCGGTCTGTTTGCTGATCTGCGCGGAGTTTATTTATTTTTTAATAGGCGCGCGGCCATTGATTGGCAAATAAACAGTTCGAGCGCTCGTACTGGCTCTCGATATAATCGATTGTCGAAACTGCTGTTTGTCTGCGAATTGGCCGTTGCTCTTCGAATTGTCAAATATACGCGACGCTCCAGTCTTAACCACTTCACGTACTTCGACGTGTCTCAGACGTCAGAAAACTTTCGCATTAAAATCTATAATAACAAGGAATCTATAAGAAAAGGAAAATCAAAAGAATTTCTTGTTGAAACTTAACCATTTCTTTGCCCAAATGTTATTTATTGTTTGTAAATGTCGTCCAGGGAATTGATACAAAATTATAAAGATTTAGCGAAGCGTGAGCCTACGAAAAGAATTTGTATGTCAAGGGGTTCGTAATCTCGTCTGGCAGCTCGCAGCAAAAAATGACTCGGCCACGCAGGTACTCGCGACTTTTTTTCAAAATGTCGTCGAAGCCGGGGTCGGCAGAACGAACGTTAAGGAATGTATTAGCACGGCGAATATTTACTGTCGAAAAGTTTCGCGCCGCTGCTAATTAGTCGTGATTAAATCCCGGAGGATGAGAGCGAACCGAGAGAGAGAGAGAGAGAGAAGGAGAATATGAGAGATAGAAAGAGAAATTCTCGGCTTGCCTTGAATTTAATTTGTAACAAAAATACGGAAGTGCGCCGTCGGCGGGGGTGGGGGGTGGCTAGGGTCGAGAGTGGGGCCGCGAGTTAATTAAGTAAGATAATACGTCGGCGCGATGGCCAGGTTGCGTGAAGAAAGAGAGTCGGCTGGCCGTCCCTCGTTCGCCTAATTGTTCGAGACAAAAATTTTCGCCCACGTGGCCAGCGCGCACGCGCGCGCGCGTTGAAATGCCTCGCGGTGGAAGAATTGGTCGGTAGGATTGCGCCAAATGAATTTTCCGCTGGAACCGCGATGTCACGTTCCACCGCTGTTGACTTTAATTATTTGGGTCGGCGCGGGATTAAGAGGGAACGAGGCGGGAAGAGGGGGGTGGGGGTAGATTCTATGGGTTGTACCTGGCGTCGGATATTTAGAGCGCGATTGTCTGGCTACCCCCCCCCCCCCCCCCCCTTCGAATGTCCACTCGAATGCATTTTTTCCCAGCCTCAACTTTGTTGAATTCCGTAGACACTCTTTTACGAATTTCCTCTCGCGGAACGGATGCGGAATTTTTATGTTTGAACGTTGGATTTTATGTGCCCGGTGCATAAGATCGGTTAATTTGTAGAATTGGCAAAGTTGTAGGTGAGGAAGATTTTCAATTATATCCGAAACGATTAGAACGCAATTTGCGCGTTCCGCGGGAAAGTTTCTCTCTCGTGAGCCGGCCGGCGCCAGCATAAATCCGGCCCGAAAGTGGTGGCACCTGCCGACGACGTACCAAAATACATACATCGGTTACAAATTTTTCCCCAGCCCGTCAACCGCTCCTCCCCCCCTCCCTCCCCTTTAACATTGATAAAATCGCAGGGGTTTATCAACGCACTCCTCGGCGGATCGTTACGTTAATAAGACTGACACCCGGTACCATTGAATCCAATCATCGACGATCTCGCGTGGGAGGACTCATTATTATTCAGTCCTGAAGGTCTATCTATCCTGACAGGACGAGCGGAACTCGCGAGTGAGAGAGATAGAAAAAGTGTGCCAAAGGCGGAAGTAAAAAAGTAAAGAGGCCCTTCTCCCAAATAAATCTGTGGCACACTGGTGGGGGGTGGGCTTAATTTTATCGCCGTCACGGAGCAGGCCTCCTCTCTCCGTCGCGAAGGGATAGGCCGCCTAAAAGGACGCCGGGCTAAATTAAAAGAAAGGATCTGAATGAAACCACGGCCGCTGAAAGTAATCACTTTATCTGTACCCGCCACTCCGACCCACCCCCGCTCTGCCGTTCTCGCTAATCTGAGCCCTCGTTTTGAGGCTGAACCCACCCCCTCGTCGAGCCCTCTCCCCCTATCCTGGCCACCCCCTCCCCCGAATCCGGCCTCGGATCTCATTTCCATAAGCGTCCTTTCGCTCGCACGCGAAACTACGGAAAGCAGACTGACTTCGGTGCCATTCGTTCGGGCATCATCGGCAGGGTTTCGAGGCAAAGGTCGAATTTTGCGGGGGCGAGAATTGTCGGCTGGCCTTTGATTTCGGGCGGGCCTGCGATGGAGGGGCGGTAATGTCATTGGCGATGGCGTTAAGTTGTTTTCGGGAATTGGAACGGCGGTGATCAGATTAGGAGTCAGAGTATTGTACAGGGGTAGTTTCGATATTTTGACAATTTTTATACGCTGAGAACACGGATGTATTGATAATTGCCTGAATTATTTTTTATCGTAACGCAAAATAAGGTTGCAACAATGTAATTAAATTAAATTTATTAATAGCTTCGATCTGTTTAATTTATTGATTTACAGTTAAAATACCGGATGTTGCAACCTTATTTTACATTAAAAACATTGATAGATGCCAGACCATAGAAATTGTTAACACAAAATTATAGATATGAAATAAGAGATAGCAATTCTCAATTTTCGTATAAATAGACGCCCACTGTGTTCAACTATAAACGACGTACTCTAAACATTCGCCAAAAACCCAATATTGCACATACCTACATTTTATCATGTTAGAAGCTTATTGCAAACAGGGTTTCGACTACTTCGATGAAGCTTTACCGTCTGAATATTTCCACTAAACAATTATTAGGTCTTCGTATGCACGGTCGATCAGAATTGAAAGTATAGACTGACTTCGACTATCCTTGCCATCATTTAATCTCAGACCGATCGAAAATCTCGATCCGCTCTCGCACCCCTTCAGGTTTGGGCCAGATCCGAGTGGGTGGAAAGGGGGGAGGGGGGGGGGGGTCGAAAAGGACAGCGACGGTTATAAATCTCCGTTGGACACATCCGATTATTGGTACGCGGCCGACGCTATTTGCGACACAATGCGAGATGATGCAGGGGTTCCTTGGGCAAGGATTTATGAAGCAATACTAAGTCTGGCACTGACCCAACCGGCCAACAAGTCCCCCGACGCTCGACACGTCGAATAAACAAATGTGGAAGGCCTTCCATTCCACCTTTTTTTTCCCCCCCGCTTCCCACTTCCGTTCGTCTCACGTTCCCGGCCACACTCGCGAATTTCAGTTATTGCGAGGGCAAGATTAAAAAGTTCATATTAAAAACAGTGACACTTTTATTCGAAATTCCGGAAGCGTAAACAAGCTGCGACAATGCGCATGGCGGAATGCAAATTTGAGAAGTTTTTATTTAATAATCGTGGAGGGGGAGAAAATTATTCCGGCTTATACGTGAATGGAATTGAGAAGGAAAATTTTGTTTCGTCGTCTGAGTTCAATCAGAGTCTAAATGCGAAATTTGGGGGACGCTTCGGACTCATCGCTCGTCCGGTCCGTGACACAATTTTGGCAAATCGGGCCGAATTGAGAGCGAGCCATCGAGTAGCTCGTCCATGGAGTGGAAATACGGAATTTCGATTCGCCATAACGGCGAAACGTCGCGCGAATGAGGGAAACGTTAGATTTTGTCGACCTTTCCGCACGCCGTCGCCAGCGTTTTCACGAGAGCCGTCTTTTTATCCGGTAGGTGGCAAGCATCTATTCGCATCGACGTTCGCGAGTCAGCTAATAGTATTGTCCGTCAGGGTGGAAATCTGTTGCTTTCTCGAGTTCTAATCACTCGTTACGTTCGTCCAGATTGATAGGAACTCTTGGAAAAAGTAGGAAAAATTTTTCTCTACACACGATTATATCTTAAATATTGTACGTAACAGATCAATGTTTATTAGAGTAATAGGAACTCTGAGAAAAAGTAGTAAAAATATATCTCTCTCCATACGATTCCATCTTAAATTTTGTACGTAACAAAAGATCAATATTTATTAGAATAATAGGAACTCTTAGAAAAAGTAATAAAAAATATTTCTCCCCGACGATTGTATCTTAAATATGTTTCATTATTTATAATTAGATTTCAGTTTTTAGAAACAATACTATTTTGAACGCAACAGTGCAAAGTCGTATTTGGTACCTTTAAATCATCGGAACGATATCGTTTCTAGCCAGGTCACAGTTTGCAGCTGTATCGGGAAACCGTGCATGTGCCGTCGGTCAAAGTTTGTCAAATAGGTCTTTGCCCAACTTCCGGCCAGCTTCTTATCGACGACGCATAAATCGTCGGGCCCCGGGAAAAGAAGTCTCGAGACTCGCTCGGCACGATTCGCGGATACTCTAAACAGATTCGTCCGCGGTTCTCGCAGCTTTCGAGTTTCGAAAAACGCAAACAGTTATTCCTCATTCGGCAGAGTGGTATCGCGGCCGCGCCGAATACACCCTGTGTGCTCGTTGTAATTCATCTCTCGCCCAACCACCTTCTCCCCCCTCCGCTACATTTCGATCTCGTTTCGACTGCGTTTCGATTGTGTCCCGCTCGTCGAACTCGCGCCCGATAAATCGATGAGAGAGCATCGCGACGCAACCGAAACTTTTTCGACGCCGTCCGTTTCGGCGGGAAAAACATTGCAGTGTGCGGCTCGTGTTTTCTTGCATTTATAATCGGCGCGCATGACAGTATCCAACACGTTCCACGTATTACTTCTACGTAAAGCAAACTTTTTTTTACCGGACGTTCCAATCGCTTCTTCTTTGCCAACAGAATTATTTTATTTCCACTTTCGTACGATAATATTCAGTGTACTTGAATAGTTTAATACAATATTTGGTCTACTATTTTTCGTTAGTATGATGACATGTACTTGTATGAGGGAACCAAGTATTTCGTGGTCACGTAGGACTGAATGTTATAAGATGTTTCGCAGAATAAGTTTTAGTTTCCGCGCAAAAAAATATATAACTGTCTCGGTAGTACATTGTTACTGGCAGAGAAACTGGACCTTCTCTACGTCCGCTACCTTATATACGATACAAGGACCGATACTTGTCCACCCTCCTCGAAGGATCTTCTCCCGGCTCGTGAAGGAGTGAGTCCTTCGCAGAATTCGAAATGAAGCTCGCGAGTCCGGTTTAGGATTTAGCTACGCGACTAAGTACTTACTTGGGAAAACACTTCTGGACATTCGACGCTGGCGAAAAGCGGATATTGTCCACTAAACTGGTCGCACCAATTGAATGAAATAAAAATCCGAGAAAATGAACCGACCCTCGTCAAAATAATCCCCAAGAGTTCATTAAAAATCAAATCTTTAATCTCATACGACCCAATCGCAATTAACCAGCCCGTAAAATAATCGTCTCGTTTATTATCGATAATTAGCATTAACACATCTCGCGCATAACTCAGTCGTTTTTACTTTTTATTACGCTCCGCCATGAAAGAAATGAAAGAATGTAAGACAAAAAAGGCACATAGCTGGGCGGATAAAGAAAGCGATACTTAAAGAAAACGAGAGCTCGTTCTGGATCGGCGGAGTGGATACCGGAGACGATCTCGAAGTTCTGAAGAGCGCTAGAGGGAGAGAGAGAGAGAGAGAGAGGGAGAAAGACCGACGAACGAACAGAAAGAAAGAAGGGGAAGACGGAAAGAGAGAGTATTCTCTCTCGTCATACACTCTCTTTTCTCGGAATATCCGAGTCCGCCCTCTCCTCGTAAGTAAGAAAAATATCTTCGGCGGACTGAGAAAGTGCAGAGCTTTGTTCGAGTTTCTCGTTTCTCCTTTCTGCCTTCCTCCGCGTTCGTCTTCCACCCCCCCCCCCCCCCCCACTCCTCCTCTTCCTCTGCCCCGTCATGTTCTCTCCTCCGCGTTGCGTGGAGAGCGTGCGTGCCTCGAGGAAATTACGCGTTCAATTTCGCAGAGTGGTCCGGCCGACGATGCGGATCGTAAATTACCAGTGGGGTGGGGTGGCTGCGCGCGGGAAAAACAAATGCCACCCGATATGGCGATTCACAATTCGTCCTGTCCGCGGATCTTCGCTTAATGAGGCCAGATTTAATGACGCCCGGTCCGCTCGCTTCAGCTCTTGCGGGCAAGAGAAGGAAGCCGAAGTGATACGGTCGATGTTACGCGAGTTCTTTATTGGCCAACCTGCTCGAATGAAATGTTCGATGCTCATTGCCGGCCGGCTGTAACGGTTCAATATGTTTATTAGTGCATTGGCTGTTATTGTACGAGCGCCCGGGAGGGTGCATATTTTTTTCTGAGGTATTGTAATTGATATTGATTGGACAATGGGAATGCAGAATTATAAGGGATGTTTTATTGTTGCGCCTGGTTGTGCGTACGGTTTCGGAATTGCTGTACTTTGTTGGGTTTTTGATTTTAATTTGCTTCTGTGTCATTTGGGGATGATCAGTGGAGTGATGTTACGTCACGGTGCGGAAGAGTCTGTTTTTCGTCATTTTTCCCCCACACATTTAGACTGTATCTTCGAAACTATAGCACTTTTCTTGTGTGTTTTTCATCCCTTTACTTGTGGTAAGCATGACATATCGATAGTTAGAATATCGTGCCGTCACGGTGCTCAAAACCTCGTTTTTTGGCACTTTTTGACCGTTTTTTCGATGTATCTTCGAAACTATTGCACTTGTTAGAAGGCTCGGGTTACAATTTTTGTAATCCGCGTCCGATTCTGTTTCAGTATGCACATCGACGGTTTTCAAGGTCCTATCATCTTACAATAGGTTCATATAGTGCCAAAGTACCCTCCATTGGTCGCTCAGTCCCATAGTAGACGGACACGGTAGTCAAATGTGCCCATAATTATGAAAGTGGTCTAAGTCAAGATTTAAAAAAAAAAATTACATTGAATAAATTTAGTGTAAACAAATGTGGTGTGAAATAACTGATAAACTCAATTTTTTTTAAATCTTGACTTAGACCACTTTCATAATTATGGGCACAAATGTACTTAAAACATGGGCTAAGACGCGCATTTGTGCCCTAAAACCCTCCAAAGGGCGATAATCACCATGAAGTATGACATATAACCACGGAAAACAGTGTCAACTAACGTAAAATAGTGTAAAAGTATGAAGAAAGTCAAGACCAAGGAAGACAAAGTGGTCAAACTTAGCCCTAATTGGCGTTAAATGGTCGCTTTGTTAGTTAAAACACCTCAAAAAGCCCAAATAACCAACAATTATTGGATATTCGATTCCCACCTCGGACAGAATTTGAGAAAAAAGCACGCTTGAGTGAGCACGGCAGAGCGCCGACTCGAAGTCAGCGGGCGCTCGCGGCAGAGGGCAAAACAAGTCGCGAGCACAGTAGTCAGTCAACACATACCACGCATATCGGGTCCACATATGATTTTGCTCCTCACCTCGACCACAGAAATTCTCCAATACTCATTTTTCAGCCATCTAGAGTGCTACTTAAAATTTTCCTCACTTATCTATTTTAGCTAGCATACAAATAGTACATGGTTTATATAAATATAGTATATGGTGTATAAAATTATGTAGCAGACATGATTTGACGTTGAAAACAGTAATAATATATGCGCTGAATTACGCTTGGATTTGTAAAAGACATGGGTGATGAATGGTGAAGGCAAGCCAAGTGGCAGTAGAGATCTAGAGCGGCCAGAGGACAGAATTGAGTCACGAGCTGTAGTCAATGCAAACCGAGTACTACGCATCCAGAGTCCAGTTATTATATTGCATTCCATTTTCATGACTGAAACAAATTCCATTTTTATAAGAATTAATCCTCAAAGAAATACTACATCACGATTGTCCCAAAACATGTGCTAATTTCCTTATATAGTTATTTATTCAAATTGCAAACAGTTCACACATATATCATAATTTAGTAAAAAGTGAAGCGATACAAGTATAAAATGTCAGATGTGCCTAAACTCGGGCAAATGACTGCGGAATAGTAGATAGAAATTCATGCATTAAAACAGTCATTTCGTCATATTCAGAGGCACTAGCCACCTACTTTCCGTAATAGGCCGGTTAAAACAGCCAGTCCTCAGCACATGCGCAACACTATCAAGGCACGTAGTCCCTACGGGCCGATTTACTTCTCAAAACACTCAGGGACCTAAAGCGGCGCTCACACATGACACACTTCCCGAAAAGGCGGAGGGGACGAAAACATAAGATATACAGGGCAGCAGGATACCGTCCGCGTATCTCGAAATCGATACCCCGATACTTAGCACAGTCAACATTGGCCCCCACGAAAGGGGATATGTCTGTCTTCATCCCTCTCTCTCTCCCTCTCTCTTTCTTTCTCCTTAAAGGTACTCTCTTACCGAACTCTCTCTCTCGCGGTAAGTGATTCTTCAACTCCGCCCGAGCTGCGTACGCGTGCCTGCGCGTATGAATAAAGACTCACACCGATATGTTTCGTACCCTCCACCCCCTTTCAACCCCTTCTCGTCCTCCGACGCACACACAATGAAACTCTCGCGCGAGAGAGGCTTACGTCGGGCGAGAGAGCGGTAGAGAGAGAAATAGAGAGAAAAGAAGACGAAAGAGAGAGAGAGAGAGAGAGAGAGAGAGAGAGAGAGAGAGAGAGAGAGAGAGAGAGAAGCTCGGCAATATCACGGAGACATGGCTTTACCGCGAAAGTAGGTGCTGGATACCATCCAGAAAGTGTTTCCCACGCGAGTGTAGCCTCCATCCCCCTCCTTTCCACGACCCTCTGCCTCATCCGCCCACTTTTACCCCCTTTTACCCCCTTTCGCGTACACGTCGCGGGCTCGACGATATCGTACACTGCTTCCAACTTCGAAAACAGTTGCAACGTAAAAATCAGATGCCCGTGCACACGGCATCTTCCAGTATTCGCGCTCGTTTGGTAAACGTCACCGTCAGCAGCTTCGAATCTTTGCACGTACCTTCCGTTTAACAATTTACATTTATTCCCTTTAATGCACTCGCTCCTTTATTATCATTTTATATCATAACGTGAACCGTACGCAATCAGAGATTTTTATTTTTTTACCTTGTCGGTCATTATTTATTTTTTAATCCACCCATATTTATTTTCATGTTTCACTCTCATAATGTTCAATGAATTTATCAAGGAAGTACGCGGTACGACAGTTTCGTGTTGGAGGGCTAAAAATTTCGCTAGACTATATCGAGCTCTCGGTATCAAGTTGTCGGATGGTAAAGTTGAAGGGACTATCGGGGAGGAAAGTTTAGCCGTTCGGGGTTAAACGATGAGGATCGTTTATTGCGCGAATCGTTTCGGCTGACGTCCCACGTTGCAAGGCATATCGTTGTCGCAAGACTTAAGCTAGTTTGGCATCGGCGCCCAGTTAACAGGCGGGAGGATCGTTTGCCCCGAAGGACGAGCTGCGGGGAGGGTGGCAGGGGGGAAAGGAAGGCGGGAAGGAAGGAAGGAAGACGGGAAGGAAGGAAGGAAGCACCTGACGCAGCTCGTCTTCATCCTGTTTGGTCGCGCAAACAAAACTGGGAAAATGTCCTCTCCCGACGATGCATTATGCAGTCCTCACCCTGAAAACTCTATTCCCCTTTGTCAAGGATTAAAACATTGCCCGCTCCCCACTCCCGATACGAATTCTCGTCAATGGAAATTATGCGAATGGCAGGTGGAAGATCGACAATTTCAATCCGGTTGTTATTAGCGACGCTGCTATTACAATATTGGCACCAGGCCGTCAGATTGGTCAGATTGCACGGATTAAATCCGTATTGAAGTTAAACCGTCGATACAGTTCGCGTCGAAAGTTTTTACGGAATTCGTAAAAAATTTAATTCAATACGGAAGCTCTCGGTCGAATATACATTCAGACAGTGTGAAATGTTATCGGAACGGCATTTGCGGACAGAAATTTTTAGAGAGGGAAACGGAAAGCGCAGTAGACAGCGAATGGGCTAATTCGTGGGATCTTTGAGAGTGGAAGAAGGGGGGGGGGGGATGTTTTGTGCGACGCCGTGTCTAGCAAGTTCGTTAAGTACAGTCGGAATAGGGAGTGAACGAGGGTTGGCGGGACGGGAGGAAAAGCCGATAACCCGGTCCAGAATGGCGTCTCGGAGACTTTCGGAATTCGCGGCCCAGCAAAATTCCGCCGGCAGCCTCGCCGAGAGTTATTCCTCCGGGAATAAAATTGTCCCCAGTTAGCGTCCGCGAATTCCGCCCTGCGCGCACCCCCCCGCGGATCTGCACACTTTTAAGCCTTCACTTACATTGGCCGAAGGCCTTCGGAACATTCTTTCGTCATTAACTCTCGTCTCGTCTAAATCTGATCGTATCCGAAATGTACCAAAAAGTCATAGTACCTTAGCATCCATGTAAACCCGTAAGGGAACATTAGGATAAATAATACGATACGAAGATGTTATATAAATTATTTTACAATTACGTACACTTATTTACACTCGGCGCGATGCGATCGGAATTCAAAGATCGTCAATCTATGCATTCGAATGTCTGGAGCCAGGCGCTATTGTGACGCAAAATATTCACTGTCCGCGCTCGTTAATAGTCATGAACCGGATCTTAAATCGCTCGGGCGGCCGGAGAGGGTGAAGAGGGGGAAGAGGGAGAGGAGGAAGAATAAGAGAAATCGGGAGAATTGCGGCGTTCGGTCGTCAGGCGTAAATGGGGTACGGCCGAGGGATTAAAATGCGAGGCTGGGGTGGGGGTAATTTCGCGGTGGCGATCGATGCCGTTGCTTCTCGATGGGGGGGGGGGGGGGGGCGGAAGTCGTCCAAGGTATATCCGCCCGAGCGTTATGGAAGTCCACAATGTGGGCGGCACGTTAATCTTTGCGGGTCAAACGCATAGACCTCCTTCCTCTTAGCCGGAAGTTATGTACACGACGTACCTACGGCACCGTATTCCGATAAGTTTCGACCTAGTCCGCCCATGCATTTTCCCGGCTCCCCACATACAGGCACAATTTTTGAGTATGATCAACTACTCGTTTTTCTGCGCTCTCGCGCGATCTCTTTCATCTTGCTCGCCGGAAGCTCCATTATTATTTTTATTCATTCCCACATGATGGATAGGGTGACAAGGATCTTTTATTATTTAGACTTTTTGGAAAGTATAGTTTATGTAGGGAGAAAATATTAGTTTAGTGTAGTTCTTTGGAGGATGCAGTTTTAATATCAGACAATCGGAATGGCGGATCGTGGATTTTTTTTTTTGTTACGATAACACTCGACGTTTCGAGACGCGGGACTAGTAATACGGTTTGAGGGTGAAATCGTCCAAGTAGAAACGGAGTCTTCGAGTATTCCGCTTTTCCTGCCGAGCACTTGATTCCCTCCCGCACGCGTGCTTTCTCCAAAAGGGGATTTAATAATATTCGAAATAGGTCGGTCGCGATATACGTCCCTTTATTATGACCATCCGCCTTCCATATAGGTATGGTTCCCTTCCAAATTTCAGCTCGCTTTTTTTCATAAAGCTCCGCAGGTCCCTCATATTTGTATGTCCCTTCCATTTATGAACTTATTTTTTTTCACTACTCTTCGCTTCACCTTTCCCGGTATTTGAAACTCATTTATTTGTTTAATATTCATAATTAATTTTGCCGTATGACCTACAGACATCAAGGCGGTTTAATTTAATAAAAATTCTCGTTTTAAGTAGTGCAAATCAGCCATAAATCAGCCCAAGCAACCCATATTCTGCTTTACAAAGCATTTCAGTAGTTTAAGTCAATCATAATTTCACCCGATGATCTCCCATGTCGCTTGTAACACTATACAATTTCGCGCACCTTCGACCAAATTTTGACTCCACCACCCCCCAGACGCCTCTTCTCACTCGAAATAACACTCGCTGAGCGTAATTCTTGTCCAGCCAAAATCGGCCTCCCGATTAACAAACGTTTATTAGACGCGACGCCGACTATGTAAACGTTTATTAAGCCGGGTCGTCTCCTCTAATTACTTACAATCGCGTATTGTCTGGAGACGGAGGGAGGTCTCACCCTCCATTCTCAGCCCCGTTCTCACCCCCTTTCTCACCCCCCCCCCCCCCCCCCCCCCCCCCCAGAACGTTGCCGTCTCCACCCAGCCTGAGATTCCCCGAAGGCTGGCCTGGCAATCAGGCTCTTCCTCCTGGCAGACTCGATTATGCTCGCTGTCGCTTGTACATGAGAACGGCACTTAAGGGCAGCGCCATCCTTCGACGTGCGTATTGACGTGCGGCTAATCAAAGCGCTTTAGCGCCATTGTGCGTGCGCCTCCCGGCGAGCCAGACAGAGGAATCGGCCCCGCTTTTCGATAATTGGAAACCTTCCCCTTCGCGGTCGCCATTTAATCGTCAAGAGTGCCCGGCGAAATAAATGATAAAGCGCGCCGCTTCGAATTTCCATCGAAATCAAATTTAATAGCGTCGACGCCGGGTACACTGTGCGCCCGATACGATTATACGCCGCATTGATATTTGATAACAGGTATGAATTTTATGAAAAAATACTAGCCCGACAGCCATAATTGGTGGCAAATAATAGATGTCGCGCACGCGGTTGAAGGAATTAGCGAACGGTAGAGAATTCATATACCGTCAAACGGAATGCATTCAATGGCGTGACGATGTTCCCGCGCGATAGTAAAAGGGGTTGGGGAGGGGGGGGGGGGGGCGGCGGCAAAAATCTGTCGCTTCGGGGTAACAAGCGTTGGCAATAGCGAGCAACGGGTAGTAACAAAAATCTACTTTCCTAACATCGCTCGTGCGTGGAATTCCCGCCGAACGAGCGTCGCATCCCTAATGAAACTCGAATGAACGACCGCGGACGTTCTTCCCCTCTTCTTCTCAGACCTTGTCCGCCCTTTTATCTTCCACCCCTTTCCCTTCTCTCACGTTCTTCTACGCGGTCCTCTCGAAATTTATCTTCGGCCGCTCAGCGTTTCTCTTCGTTTCTCTCCGTTTCTCTTCGTTTCTCCTCGTTTCCACCCTCCCGCTCCTCGCCGTCGCCGCGAAACGCGAGGATTCGTCCGGTCGGCTTATCCAATTCGCTCCAGCTGCGATATAAACTCGAAATTACGGCGACATATTTATTCGGCGCGCATTCGATGGAAAGAGGAGCTCGCCGGGTTCAAGTCGGATTTACGTCTCTTCCTGTCCGCCGATCATTTCTTTCCCACCGCGCGTCGTCCGCTCAAATCTTCATTCTTGTTTCATATTTTTTTTACTCAACGGAAACATAAAATATTTGTCCCATCGTTAATCACTGGGCGCCCATAAGTTGTTTCCCATCGAAAATCTGTATTAATCCAAACTTTCATCCGTGTTCGATATTTTTTTTGCCCCGATTACATTAAAGCATGGATGATTTTATTTTGTCCTACATTTAACAAATCCTGCTTTTTCGAAAATCTGCACTCCTCTCATACGAGTTTCACGAAGGTTCGTATCGCGGATGATTTTCTCGCAGAATTTCCTCCCGATTCTTCGACCGCGCTACTTACTTTCCATCTCTACCGGACAATTTTTTCCCCTGCCCTTGCCTCTCAGGCATTATAGCCCCCCCCCCCTCTCTCTCTCCCACTGCTCGGACATTGAAATAAAGTATCCCGACAGGCGGCCACCGGCTCTGCATCAACGATCACGATACGCTCGAGCTGACTCGCAACGTTGGCTAGAAGGGGGAGGGGTAGTGGCAGAGAGGGTAGCCGAGGGCCAGAAGAGCCGGTGGAGGGAGGGAGGGGGTGGAGGGCTGATGCGCTTCGGGCGAGTTAAATTCCGCGTGCCGACGATAAATAAAGGAGTCGTGAGAGTTAAGGCGCTCGTTCCCTGTTTAAAGTCACCCTTCCTTCGCCTTTGTTCTTTATTTCCAGGCCCCTGCCACCGACGGGCTTGCCTTTCCTTCTTATTTCCCGCCCCCCCCCCCCCCCCATCCCTTCAACCACCCTTCTCGCGAGCCCTCCCCCGCTCCGACCTTTAAAGTCACGGCAGGCCTTAGCCGCGCGCACATATTTCATCGCGAGAACGTGCGTCGGCGAACTTTTGCGCCAAATCCGCCCGCAACAAAATCTTCCGCCGTCTCCCTCGCGACGACTTTCCCCCCGAATTCCGGGCCAATATAGTCCCCGGGTCCTTCGCCTTCGTTTCCCGATGACGTCACGAACGGCTGCACGGAAATCAGCCGATCAAATTCTCTTTTAAACTACGTATCATTGTCGCTTAATTTTGCGTGGAAAATATTAGGTTGGCAAGAATGTAATTTCGGTATCGTAGCGTGAGGAACTTATATTTTTATGCGAAGAATAAACGTTCATGAACGACCTATTTTTTTTTATATCTGCTTCCGTAACTTGAATGTCGCTAACGTCAAACGCTGAAAGGAACATATTTTAATCCTGACAGAAGTTGTTGAATATAATTACGCTATCTACGTTTGAACACTAAAAGACTTTCTTGCCAAGCCCAAATACGGGAAACAAGATCTCATTTGGATTTCCGCGGAAGATTGAACTTGACCGACGACGTCGCTCGTCGGCACGACGAAATAACCGAGAGCCGACGCATAGGATTATAAAGTTATCAGTTTTAGGAATGGCGCCGCGCGTTATTCCGCGAACAATCGTCGCAGAATGAAAGAGCCAACAGCCGGCATTCCATTCGGGCGATGTTCGAGGGTAGTGGGAGTGGGGGGGGCAGAAGGGACCCAGGGATCGTCGGCTCGGATTGAATGCGGAATGATTGTGTTTTCATAAAATCGGCCCCGGCGACGCGCCGGCGAGAGATAATAATTCACGCGTCGCATTTGATTTTCCCCTTGAATTCGGCGTTTGTCGCGGAAACGGTGTCTCACCGGTGCCTCGGAACACAAATGCACACTCGTCTCTTCCGCTGCCGAAACGTCGAAGGGGTCTCTGGCTTTCGACAATTTTTCCTACCGACTCCGCCGTTTTCTTTTTTTTTTTTACCGATTTTCTTCTCACTCTCATTTTCCGCACCGGGAATAATTCTCGGCAACGTTTAGGTTACCGCCACTTGTATCGATTTCCGTAGCCGCGTCTCGTGAGAATTTCGAATGACCGCGATTTGAGAGTCAAATTTCAGTCCTTCGCTGTTGGAATAATCTCCAGCGCTTTGCTTTTCCCTGTCTATAATAAATACTTTTCATACTTTCATAGATTTACTCGAATGTCATATAGCGTTAGTAACGAATTTTCCAATATTATCTTTATGACTGCAGAGTTTCAAATCTTTCAAATTTTAATCAGGTGCAGTGAACATCGTTATTCTGACCAGAAATCTATATTTATAATATGCCACTAGGTATTAACAAAATCCTTAATTTTTTTCCGAAGCGATATTCTTAATTGGGAAAGGGGAGGGGGGGGGGGGTGAATCGATGGGGACGTGATTTGTTTTTCGTCAGCTTCGAGGATCGATCTTCCGCGAATGCTTTCGAGTTCGCAGCCGGGAAGGCCGCGACCAATCTGAATGCCAGCCGTTCATGGTATTCTGCCGTCGTGATGCCACGGTTATTGCATTACTGCGAACGAGCATTCCTACGGTTTGGCTAGCCTCGTATTACGTCGGGGGTGGTAAGGGGGTGACGGCGGCCTATTCGACCAGAAACTCATGATTTTACCGGCTAACGTATCCTACCAGATATGCATCCTATGTCCCAAGGACACTGGGCCAACTAATTTACTCCATTGATCCTGTCAAAATTCACGCCCCAAACGTAACTTATGACGTCAACATTTGGCCTGCACCAGATTACTCGAAAGACTGTTTGCGGTAGTGCAAAAGTGGTGGAAATCCGAGCGGGAGGTTTTCTTTCCTCGGAATCCATTACTGATACATTTAGGGTACTCGGAGGAAATTTGAGCTGACAGTTCGTCGACAATGACGCTTCCCGTGTCGTTCATTTTTCAGACACTTAGCGGTTTTGCGAAAGCCACTTGGCCGGCGCGCGCGCGCGCGTGCGAAGCGGTTGAAATAAGTTGAGCGGACGTTTTAATGGGGCCGGCCGAAGGGAGGACGGGAGGAAGGGACAGGAAGCTCCGACGATGGATAAGCTTTATATATGCGCAGCCCTAGACCACGTCTTACTGTGTGTGCATGCGTGGGATCCGCGCGGCGAGCCAAAAATCGGGACAGCCCCCGACATTTTGCACTTTGCCTTCCACTCCGGTCGGCCGGGGCCGTTGCATTCTTGCGCGGCCTAAAATGCGCAGACGTCGAGAGCCGTACGGCTGTGCACTGCAAAAACCCGCTTTAAACTTTCTGCCAGAGATGCCTGATGAGAAGGTATTTGAGCCCGCGCGAGCGCACCTATTTCTCGCGACGGATGTAATGGAGGAACGTCGGGGCTGCTTTCAATGTTTCGCTGTCGGAATCTGCGAACGCTTCTTTAATGGGGTTTAGATTTCAAATGCACGCTCATCGCTTGCTAGCAACCTAGACTTAGCAAAGAGTAATTCACCGTAACTCCCACGATCTTACCATCAGTTATTATCGCCAAAATACTGGCGATCTGCAGACACTGAAAGAAATGATCATCCACTGGTTCGTCGACTCTTACCGCGCGCAAAGTTTCGAGGCCACACTATGGTGCGTTCAGGCAGTCCGCAGACACCATGGCTGGCAACGAGGAGCCGGTAAGGATGTCTGGGATAGGATGGAAAGAGAAGGATGGCCCGAGCAGAGTCGTACGGAATACGAAGGAGTCACCGTACGTACGTACCTACGTATGTACGTACGTGCATACGTACGCTCGCGCGGGCCTGTGTATCCATGGATAACGAGCTTCCTCTCTTGCTCGGCTGCCTGTTACCGCTAATGAGCTACCGTTCTGTTTTCTGCTCCTCTACGTATAAAGGCGAAGCCTGGGCGGCGCTCTCTCGCTACGCTTGAGAATGCGAAAGCTTGGGACGGGCCGCCTTTATATTGGCGCTCATTGAAAAGCGAAGCCAAGGTATACGCATCTCTATATCAAACGTTGTCAGCCTCCTCTCCTCCCCCACCGCTCTCTCTCTCTCTCACTCTCCCTCTACGTACTCCGCACGCCAGTTGTACGCTTCCACCCCCCGCACAGATGCGCATGCAACGACGTCTCTCGCCGTTTTGTTCCTCGGCTGCGCGCGTATGCACGTGTGAATCTGCGGATTTCGCTGCCGTTTTTTCCCTTTTTCGGTAGATGTGCCCCTCTCCTCCCCCCCACGTCTGTGTTTGTTCCCGGCGGCTCTGATGCGGACGCACTTTGTAGCGGGGTGTTTGTTTCACGGGCTCCGCATTATCATGGCTTGGCGTGACTCTTCTTTTTCAGGTGGCGGAGTCGAACTGAGCTTTCGGCATGGTTTGGACCTCGCACCCCGTTTGCTGAACTTGAAAGATGATTATCCTTGGATCATTCCCTGGAACAGAGTGATCAGTACATACGTCACTCAATAAGTCTCCGGTTTAACAAAATTAAATTATTTTCTTTTAATTTGACTTTATTCATCGATATGTTCTTCTGTAAGATTGATACGTTCGTTTTAACTCTCCTCTAATTTGTCGATGCATTTCTTGTAGAAAGACTTGTCTTTGCTCTCAATAGGCCTCAGTTTCGGTAATCATTTCGTTTCAGCCAAATTTCAATAAAATTTCAAAAAAAAAACATTGGCTGCCATAATTCGAAAAGTAAAATAAATAAATAAAATTAACTGTATATTCGAAAGTTGCAGTTATTAAAAACACTGAAAATGTGTCCCAAAAATGGGACATTAGCGGTTGACGGGTCAATTATGACCCATCCGAGTTTTTCGTTTCACTCCTCGTTTCCTTCTCAGTATTCCATTAGTTGTCTCAATTCCCATCTTTCGCACTCTGGCGTCCTCCAGAGAAATCCCCCGCGCGCGCGTATGGATCGCGCCTGGCTCGTTGCGTTAGATCATTAAGTCGGTGGCGCGCGCCCGCAAAGAGGAAGCGGCCGCTGGAAAGCGACACATCCGTCTCGTTCGAGGGGTGAACGAGCGGCGCGCATCTCGAAACCGCGAGTGCCTGCACCACCTTTTCCGTGTCGTCGCCCACGATCAACGGCGCCGGTTACTTAGCGAGCCGTGTAAAGAGGGAGAGAGAGGAACCTTCGGGTAAGAAAAGGTAGCCAGCTACACCACCTGGGAGAGTAGGACGAGGATCGAGTGTGAGCCGCAAAAAGATGGGAAATGGCAGCCACCCGGGAGCAAAAAGGGTGGACTGGGGGAGCAGGGTGTGTGGCGAGGGGGTGGAAAGTATCAGGAATGAAAAGATAGTTAATACTGAATGGACGCGGAAAGGACATTATGCCGTAGGTGAATGGAAGAGATGAGAAGCGTCGGGGAGATAGGGAGTGCGGGATGGACGTGTAAAGGGAATTTGAGGGAATATGGGGGGCAAGAAGAGTAATAGAGAGAAATGGGGGTGCGGATGAATAAGAGAGAAAGAGAGAGAGAGAGAGAGAGAGAGAGAGATACGTCGTCGGAGCAAATAACGGGGAAGATGATGGAGAATCAAGTTTGGACGCGGAAAAAGGTGGTCGGCTAAGAGAAAAAGCCATGAGGCGGTAACAGAAGGTACAGAAGGAAGCGGAGGAGGCTGCGATGGGAGGGGATGGGAAGGGATAGAGAATGAGTGGGATACATGGGCCGGTGCACACTTTGTATCGCGCAGCACTTCTGTACATTTCGCTTTACCAATAACTTTTTGCGCTAACTTCCAACGAGCGCGCGTGTCTTCTTACGCTTTGTGCCGGGGCCATTACAGGATGAGTTCCGCGGAAAAAGGTAAAGGTGGGCGCGCGTACGTGGGCACGTCTATACCCCCCTGCTCTCTCTCTCTCTCTCTCTCTCTCTCTCTCACTCTCACTCTCTCTCCCTGCATTGATATGTCGGTGTTCCACCGCCCTTATACCGTTCAATTTGCCAAATTGGAAGTTTTCACGTCCGTTCGAATCCGCGAAATTCGTTTAGTCAGCAGCCACCTCCACTCCCGTCAGCACTGAATTAGGCCTGTCACGAATTGATAACCTACCCTTCCCACAATCATCCCTTAACCTGAACAGTTACTACTTCAACATTGCCGGCGAGGAATATTTTAAAAATTCGCTGTAGGAAGAACATATTTCGACGACGTTAATTTAGATATTTCAAATGTACACGAAATTTAATTAGTCCGTCCGCAAATTGGCTAAGCTTTACGAACGCATTCAGCCGAAAAGTACGTCCAGTTTACAGGTGGAATATTAAAGTACGGCATCGAAACGGCAACGATTGCGGCGAATTTGAGCGCTTTTGCGGTTGATCTCGATTTATGCGAATCGTTAAAGCCGTATAGACCGGTCCGTCCTCCGTTCGTCTGGAGGGTGAGGGAGGGGGAGGTGGGGGGGGGGGGTGCAAAAGGTAGGGAAACCGCGAGGAAGCGGACACTCGTGAACGTAGCCCGGCTCTGAAACGTGCAAATAGCGCGAGCACTTTGTGCGCCTTTGGCGAAGAAACGTTTTTCGGACGTGGAATCTAGTTCATCCCGCCCGATACGCCTCAGCCTCGCCTGCCGACCGTCTGAGTCTCCTTTTTCATCCCCCATTCCACCCCCCGGCCCCTCCGCCAGCCTGGCGAAAAAGTGGAAAAGTCCACCGACCGCTGGTCCCGTTCCCCGATTCTCACGATTTTTCTGTTATACGCCGTATAACTGAAACATGATGAAAGTGTGCGCTAGCCAGAGACGGAGTGGGGGGGTGGGAAGGACGGATGTCGTCGGAAACGGATGTGAGAGGCAACGGTGGGGCCTGTCAATGTGTCAGGCGCACGCGCGAAAATTGTTAAGGCCGCTCGAGCCGTTAAGCGACTAACAATCGTTGTAATTCTACCACCGTGCGAAGCGGCAAGCGTGTGAAATTGTTGATAATTGGCCGTTACAAAAACTGAATTTTTCTAATTAAACTTTCCGAATTAATTAGGAACAATGAGATGTTAAATGTTGAGAACTCGGAGCGTCGCCGCAATTTATATTTTGTACTTCCCGCGCGAATGGGGATTTCTTGGCAATCTAATTTTTGCGAATTAAATTAAAATAAAAGGTGTAAGGGATTACGGGCATTTGTAGCTCGTTGGTTCGGCGGGTGACATTTTCATCGGGATTTCCCGTACACTCGAGTGAACCGGGGTTTCCGAATAACGGCGTCGGCGGGAGAGAAAAAATGTGCAGGCGTCGCGCGCGTCATTTGACGCCACGCGTCTTGAATCGGGCAAACTCTTTGGCTGCCTCGATTTCAAAGCGTGCCGTGGAAAACTGACGACTATTCAGCCGTTTTAGGTTGGTAGCTGCCGCGGAAACGGTGTTAATTGCCGGGCCGAGGCACAGACGTCATCGAGTGCTCGAAATCTTTCGGCCGCGAGCCCGAACGAAACGGAACGAAACGGAACAGAGTGGACGCGGTAAAGGCGGACGGCGGGGAGGGCGGAGGGGGGGGGGGGCAAACCGCGAAACTTTGCGCTTCTTTACGTTTTTGGAACTGTGTCAAGTCAATGACGGAAGCGCTTTGCCGCGGTAAATTACAGGCTTCGCGCTAGCCTGCTTTTCAGCTCCTTCCCTTTCGCGTTCCAGCGATTTTAACCGGTGCACTGATTTTTTAAGGGAGCGATAATGTTCTCGGCTCGCCGGATAAACTGCGGTTAGGCTACGATTTTTATTGGGCGAGCGGCAGGTGGCATTTTCGGTTTGTTACCACTTGCGAGTAGTGCAAAGTATAATAACGTTTATCGGAAGGTAATGTTAATAACGAAACTTTGATTACGTTTTAGATTTTTATTTAGCCGTTGGAAGATTCGCAATAACATTCATGAAAGGAATTATAAAGTGTACGACTTTAACAGAAGTATTGGTCTGTACCTACTAGTCAGTGGTACAATCTGCCTTTTGCCAATCGTGTCCCGATGAAACGTCAGAAGTCTTTGACGTCGGCGAGAAAATACATTTTCCGAAGAAAAACCCGTGGAAAGGCAATCGTTACACGTGTCGCAGGATATACGCACGCCCGATACTAATTTGGTGGGAAAAACGGCGGTCGGTGCCGTGCGCGGACCGTTTCATTTTTCGAACGTACGCCAATGTCCGATCTCAGACGCGAAGTAGTCCGGGGATCCGGGGGTTCAAATTGAAATCCCTCCTCTATTTTTCGCCTTCCTCCTCCCCCAACCCACCACCCTCCACCCCTCCGCTAGCCCCCGCGTGGCCGTGACGCGGCACAGAAACGACAAGTCGCGTTTTCCCAGACGGCGGAAGTTAACGCCGCACGTGTTACAACCGATACATATTTGGCTCGGTCCGACTTCCGTCCCGAAAATATTATCGTCCCCCCCCCCCCCCCCCCCCCCCCCCCACCGAACCCTCTATTTCGCCTTTCGAGCCAAAAGAATCACGCGCGCGCATTCGACTTTCTGCACGATAAAGCCCCTCCCCCTCCCCCCTCCCCGCCCCTCCCGGGCCACTGTCAAATTTACCGAGTAATTGAATGTTAAGGAGACCGGGCACGCTGTAAACTTCCCCCGGAAGCGAGTATTCGCGAAAATATCCCGTGCAAACATCTCTTCTGCTTCAAGATTCTTAGATCGCGTTGCTGAATATTGGGTTGGCAAGAAAGTTCTTTCGGTTTGGTAGAGCGAGAGAAAAGTCATATTTTTCATAGAACGAATAAACTTTGTTTAACGACGTATCTTCCATTTTGCACGATTACCTTTCGCTTTCTGACAAGTTCATTATTCCGCGTTTATAAAACTGATCCGTATCAGTGAAAAATTGAACGGTAACCATGCGCTTCAAAACCAAAAATATTTTCCTGCCAACCCAATATGAATCTTCACTTTGCGCCGATGCACCATTTGATAAAATTCTCACTTCCACCTTGTCCAGTCCTTTTTCCAGAAAACTGAGAGTTAATTCTGGTGTCGCGATGCAACCGAAAGGCAACGAAACGATAAATCGGTCGCATCGAGCGCTCGCACGCTTGATATACGAACTCCGAATCGTAAGCCCGGCTTTAGTAACTTGTTAGCCGCGACTAGAATCACGTAGCGACACGGCCGGCGGCAGGGGGGGGACGGGGGCGGGGTAGCTGCAGGTGCAGCTGCAGGAGTAGTTGCAGGAGTAGTTGCAGGAACGATGGGCAGGACCGGCGGCAGGAGTAGTGGGAGGAGTAGCTAGCAACATCGCGGAGTAGCTGCCGTTATAGAATGCGACATAGAACGCGACATAGAACGCAGTTCGCCGTCGCGCAAAGTCCTGGCACAATGCCACTGGCTTTATTATTAACTGTAACCGTGGAATTACGCGTCCGGATAAAGGGATATGTCGAGCCGATAATTAGTTACCGCCTAGGACGTAGGAGGCGCTCAGGAGTTACATTTAACTGCGCCGCCACCACCCCCCCCCCCCCCTCCCCTCCCGACAACCGACCATTAATTACGCCAATTGCCGTTGGCGCGCATAATTGACCCCGCGCCGTTTGAAAATAATCGGGGCTTTAATCAGCCGACGATATACTAATCATCGATAGATCGGTGCAACAACGTAATTGGCTGCTGCCATATTTTCCGACGTCTATCGTTTCGAACATCCGTATACTATCCTTGATGTTCGTGGATTATTCGAAGAATTTTCGTTGGTCTTTAAATTTCTATTTAATTTCGTCAGAATTTAATTTGTTCCGATTTAACTGGTTATTGACAATGTTTTTCGAAATCCATTGCAATGTAATCAGTTTGTAAAATGGTACAACGGTGACGGAAATCGCCGAAAACCTTCTAATTATACATTATTCGGAGATTAAGATTGATAGTAGATCCGGAATATCTGTAAGCTGCCAAATTGGTACCTAATGAAATTGAGGGATTAAGATCTCTGCTAATCAGATTTCGTTCCGTGGAGTTCGTAGATTGCTGGTAAAGAATTCGTAGACTCGGCAGATAGATCGGTAGGTAGATTCGTGGGTAGCGGAGAATCGAAATGCGAATGTGGTAGAAATTTCGAGCCGGGTTATCTAAATATTTAAGTACTTTAGCCCGGTTGGATGTGAAAGTAGTACCTGTTGGCGCATCCATTTGCGTAGCTCAAAGTGAAACGTTAAAATCGTTTCGGCGCGCGGGAGTGGTAAACTACGTTTCTGCCAACGACGCGTCGGTGCCTATACTTTATCCTTACGGCTCTGGCACGATGCCATTCGGCATTATTATTAACCGGTGACTAGCGGCGCGCCTCAGACAGTCGCGAATTAAGGCAGCGCTTGCGAGTGCACGATCGATGCCCGATCGACCGACTAAGAATGCAATTTCCACCGGGAAATGCGAAACAGTAATTTCGGGGAAACTTCGTTCGTTCACGAAAACTTAATCTCTCCGCCCAATACATTACAATTATTCCAAATACGATAGAACGCGAAATTAATTTCTATCGCTCAACGATTCATGTCATTATTTCTTATATTCCGTTTAATTCCGCTTCCCATTCGATAAACGTACAATTATTACAATTGATTATCGCGAGGCGCCGAGGAACGAGAATCGTTTCGAATCGATCCCGAATCGACGTTCCTCCCGATAGTCGGACGTATGAATTACGAAGTGACGCCCCCGACGTTATATTAAAGTTCGTACGTCCCGCTGAAAGGGACGACCGACTGCGAATAGTAATTTCAGCGTTGAAAAGACGCGTGCTTACAAGCGTCGATAAATAATCCCGCTCGCTGCTGAAGTTCCCGTTGGAAGTGCGACGCCTTCCAGTCTTCGGCCACCTTTTCCTACCCCCCCATCGCTCGTCCTCTCTCCAACCTTATCCAACCCCCTTCTCTCCCTCCCCCTGAAACCCCTCAGACGCGACCCCGTTCCGCGCTCGACTTTGCAGCTCGTTAATGGGAATCTGAAATCTCGTTATAAATTTGCGTACGCCGGATTCGATAACGTCAGTTACGCTCTGCCGGGAGGAAACTCCGGCGAGGATTATGAATGGCGAATCTGGAGACTCCTTTTTTAACCGTCGACGCCGGCAATAAACGGGCGAGCGTGTGCGGAAAAACGGGATCGGTCTCTATTTCCATCCTCGTCCCAGTCCTTCTTCCGAACGTACTCGCCTTCGTCCGGCTCTCATTGGCAACCCCCAACATTCTTCGCCCACCCTCCTTTCCATCCCCCCTTCGGATTTCTGATACTTTCCTTCTTGTTTCGCTACAATCAGTCACTCCGTAGAACTATTTTCGATCCATTTTTTTATAATCGTCGGATTTTTCACGTTTTGCATTCTTTTTGCTTTGTTTTCTGATGTACATGTTAGTTGCAAGTAGGAGGATTTGGTAATTGAGTATTTTTTTGTATCTTTTTCTAATGTACATGTTTGTTACAAGTAGAAGGATTCGGTTAATCAGTATTTTTCCGCTTCGTCAATTTTTACCCTTTGACGCTTTCATTGTTTGCCATGCCTTTTAATCTCCCATTCCTGCATTTCGCGCTTCTGTTTCTGTTCGGCAGGAGCAGTATCAATTCCCTCGACGGGAGAGGCGTACTGAATTTTCTTTTGACACCCCCCCCCCCGCCCCCGTTTCCCGCCCTCCCCTTTTTCATCGCGCCGCCCGCAATTTTCCCAACATTCAACAGGCTGGCGGAAAGTTTCCTGCGCTCGTCGACGATCCGGAAATCGTTGCCGTCCGATCATGCGAATGATCTAAGCATCGTCGATCACGAATCACTAAATAATACTTTCCTGAAACTGGATCTAAACTAATCTGTCTCCTCCACCTTCCAACCGACCGATCTCACTTTTAAAAAATTTACAATCCAATCAGTGCTTACCTTCGAATCCCGAATCGAAGGCAAGGATGATTTTTTAGGCTTTTAGGTGGGAAGCCGAGAATTTCGGGCGAAAAAAAGGGGCCGAATGGAGGGCGTAAAAAGTGGAATCGAAGGTGGACCGGTCGGAATGAGAGGAGGGTAGGTTTGAAGCGATGGGTAGTAAAGTGGCTCCCGGTGGCGGGGAATAATTCATCGGCATTTCGGCCGGCTTCATCGTTCGCTCGTAAAGGCGCCCCCGGCATACGGCGCTTTAAAAAAGAAGTTTACGCTCGCTCATTTGGCACGAATTTCACTTCGCAGCTCGTACGACCCTCCGCGCCCCGAACATTTTTCGCGCATGCGCAACCCCTCCAGCGAGTCCGGAATATTCTCGCGAACGAATTCGACCTCGACGCATTGTCCACGTGATCAAACTGCAATTTTTCGATCACCTTTTTTCAACTTTATTATGTTAAATTATATCATCTTTAGCTTGGTTACTCAAAGTCAATGTTTTTCAGTTAAAAATCATTGGAGTTCAGTAGTTACAAGTATAATATAACATTGACCGAATTCGGTAAAAACACAATATTATACGTCAATGTAAAATTAATTGGTTATTGTATGATTTATGATAATAAGTTTTCGGCGTATTATGTCAGTGTCGTATTTGTAACTAATTGAATTTCAATAAATTGTAACAGAAAGACATTGAGTTTAAGTACTCGGTTAGAGAAAGAATTGATTATAACATGTTAAAGCTAATAAATTGAAAAAGCAAATTATACATCAATCTACGAAGTCGAACATATTCTCATTCCTAATATTACAGTATTTTCGTCATCTTCGTCGTCCAATCAGTGCTTAACCCATTACCCGCCACAATTCAAAAGATAAAAAAATGATGTAAAATTAGCTGTATATTTAGAAGTTGCAGTTGTTAAAAGAAAACAATTTGAAAATGTGTCCCAAAAATGGGAGATTGGCGGATAATGTGTTAATAAAGATATTCCGTTGATATAGCATTGCTTACAATTAAATTCACGTCACTGTGAACTTATTAATTATGAAAATCCTGCAACCGATTCGAAATGGACCGTTGAAACAAAATAATCGGATCCTGCCTCCTCCGAGGACCTTTACAAGATCGACCGTAAAAAAAGCAGCCCTGTCGCAAAATTCACTCGGTTCCCGCTCAAACGACGTCGAGTATCAGAAGCTAAGGAGCCAAAACCTTCGCGCTGGCACATCCCTGTTTCGCCAGGATGTCGCGTCCCATCTTGGGAAGGACGTGAAAAACGGTCGGTGGATCTAGCCAGGACTCAGACCGTCCTGAATCCTGGCGCTCGTCGACATATGTACATACGCATATATATATATATATATATGTATGTATATCCATCCACACGTGCATTCGCATGTGCATACGTAAAGAGGGAAGCTTCTCGAGGTTTCCTTTCGGGCGTCGAATGCGAATCGCCCTGCTAAAGCAAAACGCGAATGATGAACCAATTCTTGGGATTACGGGGTGAGGAGGGAGGGGTGGGGGGGGGGGGGTGAGTGAGGTCGGTAGTCTCGGAATAAAATCGAGCGTTTCCAGGGGGGTGATGAACCGCGATGACGAGCGCCGATAAAGGAAAGGCTGCCTCGCGCTAGGAGTAGACGTTTGAATTTCGGAAACGAAACGGGGCGAACGCGGCGAGACTGCCGTTTGAGGGGGAGAAGAATGCTTTGAGGCGGGAGCTCTTCTTTTTTAGACCGAACGAAATCGCCGGAAAATGGAGGGATTTCGAGTAAATAACGCGCGAATTCCTTTTGGCGCGATGCTATCTCGATTCGACTTGTTTAAACGTCAATTTCATATTTGATATTTCATGCGTCGCCGCTTTGATCGTTCGAACGATCGCGGATATCGGGATCCAGAAATCAGAAAAGATTCGGAAACAAGGAAATGTCGCTGGTTATCCTCATCCTCCACCTTGACAAAACGTTCGACATAAGGTGTCAGTTCTGTCGAAGTCTTTTGATACCGACGACTTCGCGCACGCTTCTGAAGGACATCCGGTATGTGGCGGCCGGAAATTCTGCCGTGCGAGAAGTCTGCCGGGTAAAAAGGAGCCTGAAAGGATGTGGGACAGGGTCGAAGGAGGCGAGAATATCGGCGCGAGAGTGTAATCAGGAGGTACGGGGCATCGGAAGGTGGGGGAGGTGGGGAAGGTGGGGGAGGTGCAAAGGGTCGCAGAAGGTGTTCATTCGCCAATGCTGGAAATCTTCCGTCTTCCTTCCGGCCTCCGCGGCCGCGCGGGAAGGATACAAGAAGGTCCTGAAATTATGGAATGAACTGCGTCTGTCACGACTTTCCGGTCAGGAGGTCGAAGGTACGACCGGTCAAAGGGGAACGTAGCGAATATCCTCTCCTCTCTGCCTTTGGCCGTCGATGCACTCGACGCGTCGCTTTTTATTCCCGGCTTTTTTTTTCGCCACCGGGAAGCGGATATCCACGCAACAGTCGTCTGTCGATTTTTGCGTACAGCCTTGCTAAGAGCTCGGGTTACTTCCATTTTTCGGACTTTGAAAACAAGCCCGATAATCTTTACTCTCATCCGTTCCGTATACAATTTTTCGCTCCGATCATATTATAGAATGCTATAACAATTCTCACCGAATTTTAAGGACACTCGTTGGCGCACTTGAATTTATTTGTTGGATTTAGGATTATCGGAGGGTGATAAACGACGAGGGTGTAGAAAATAGAAAAATGGGTGGGGAATATTTTTCATTTCGTAGCCCGACGCAGTGGGCGAGACTCGAATTATTCGCGCGGGACGTGTAATTCTATTGTAATTGCGAGGCTCGAGTCATTGGGCTATGATATACCGTGTGTACGGGGAGTCGCGAGGATGCTCGCGAATTCGGATAATTCGCGGGGATCGTATTTGCGGATGGGATTGGATTATCGGCGGGATATGGCCCCGGCCGCGACTAATGTTGTAAATGTTCGACGTTGCCGATTATGAAATTGTTTGCCTTTGACTGATTTGCAGGGTTTGTTTTTCGGTGGAGGGGTGGGAGGCGATAGAACGGCCTAGCTCCCATTGCCTTACCTACGGCACGTATCGCATTACATTCAACTGTTCCTTGTTAATACATTGAACCAATCTAATTTACAAAAATTCAAAATGATCGAACCTTACCCTGAGCCATCCTTGTCGGAAAAATAATATTTCTGCCATCACTCATCAGCTGCCACGATCCCCATTTGGGGATTTTGGAATTTATATAATTATACCGTTACACAACCTTTTGTGCATATATATGTAATATTATATATATATATATATATATAACTTAACATCCCAAAAATGTCAAAATAAAAATTTGGCAGTTAATGGGTTAATGCAAATGGCTCAATTACAAATACCAGTCTAATCTGTGATGCGAGTAAATAATAATAAAATAAGCATTCTTCGTACGAAGTAGATGTACGGGAAAGCGTATGCGGGCTAGACGAAGTGCGCAGAATCGGAGAAACAAACAGAACTGCATCGACGCTGGCGGGATAGGGTGTCGATGGCGAGTAATCCGCGTTAAATACAATCGCGAAGAGATGCGAACAATCGGATAGTGCATTATTCCGATATCGGCCCGTACGCCGATCGGCAGGGTTAGATTCCTCCTCGTTATGCAGACCCGCATTCAGCAACAGCGGCAACACCAGCGGCAGCAGCAGCGACGGCTGCACAGCTTACACACACTCACGCACACATTCGGGGCACAATAATCGTTATCGCGGACTACATCTGAGAAACGTTACAACGGAAACGCATTGACCTATTATCTCCGCCTAACCGCGCCAATCCCACCTTATGTAGAATCAATTAACGTTACGGACTGCCTCGCGGTTTTCCAATTAAATCCCACCGAATTACTTCATTAGGACAAGATGCGC
Organism: Anoplius nigerrimus; assembly: GCA_914767735.1. Lineage (NCBI taxonomy): Eukaryota > Metazoa > Arthropoda > Insecta > Hymenoptera > Pompilidae > Anoplius > Anoplius nigerrimus. The sequence goes on from OU612091.1 coordinate 7,109,418, forward strand.
CCGGTGAATTAAGTCGCTTTTTCACGGCGTCCGCTCGCCTCCAATTATGCGCCGTTCGTCGTCTACTTGATGCGTACTAATTTCCCGGAACAGTATACTGTTTTTAAGGTAAAAATAAGGTGCACACAACCGGTTTTTAATCGTCAGTGATAGACGTGTAATGTTGGGTTTTTGGCGAATTCGGTCAGTGTTTTAGATATATTAACTGCAAGTCAATGATTTTAACTGTAATTAATTAAATTGAACGTGTTAAACATTTAAAGAACAATGAGAGAGATTTTTAATTACAATAAGAAAATTAATGTTTATAAGTCTGACTCTCCTAGTCAGCAATCTCCCAATTAAATTAGTAATAGCTTCAATCAATTTAATTAATTTCAGTTAAAAACGTTGATTGGCACTTAATATATGTGAAACACTGACCGAATTCGCCAAAAACCCAATATTATACAACTATTTTTAATTTAATGTCAGATGTAATTACCTGGACATTTATATTTTTCAATTAACATGTAGTCACCAGAAGAGTGATGTAAGTCCGTTATAAAATAATGTAAATATCACATAATTAAACCGTTTACACGTTAATCATAAATTATATATCTCATCTGTCTTAAAATATGGACATACACCAGTTTCAAAATAAACGGTCCATATATTAAAATCGTATGTAATGGGCACACTGCGATGAATCCTTTATGTAAGATAGTAACGTCGGCGGTACACGAGCGCGGAATTGGCGACAGTGCCGTTTAACGAGGAGCAGCGGGAAACGGGAATTGGGCCCCGGCCGGGGAGGGAGGGTAAATTTTTGGGGAAATTGAGCGAGCGCGCGACATTAGCGAGAATGAAGAGAAACATTAACGACGCGCCGTCCGTCCCGATCGCGCCGGGGCGGCCGCTAATGAAAGACAGTGTACAAGCGCGAATTGGCGGGGCTAATGCACGTAAAATGTGTTAATTAACGGGCGCGAAACGGTCCCGGCGCACAACCGTGTATGAATGGAACGATTTCCATCGGCGCGAACAATTTCGCCGCCGACGAACGAACGCCGACTAAGTCCACGCTACCCGTTCGAGTATTAACTTTTAATGACACCGTTTTCATTCTCACCCCCCCCCCCCCCTCTGTTTTTAATCCCCCAGGCCCTCCTCGCCCGATCATTTTCGACGGCGATTTTCGGCCATATTTTATATTGGGAGGGTAAGATAATTGGCGACCGGATCGATCGGCCGGATTTTTGACGGATGAAAAAGCTTTCGGCGGAGGATCGTAATGGAGGACGCGTGAGAAAAAGTTTGCGGGGGTGGTAAAGGGGAATAATATCGGGGGCATGGGAAACGACAACGGACGCTGCCGAAGGCAGGGCTCATTATTTATGGGATGCTTTTTTCGGCCCCGGCAAGCACTCGCCCCCGTTTCGAGCCTTGCCACTATTTGCCATGCGGCGTTAGAGGAGGAATTTGTTATTTGCGCGGGCGCGTCGATTTATGGCTATCGATCCGCGAGGATTTAGTCGAGTTTATTATGAGAACGATACGGTAAACTGCGGTACGCCGAATTTTAAGCGCGACGCTTCAAGTGGCGGATAGAGTTAACAGGGAGTAATGTCTGAAAATTGATTCTCGGTATAATCATTTTTAGATCATTTGATTTGTTTCTCGTTCGTTGATAACGTGTCAGGTCGGTTAGGTCGATGATCGATCAGTGCATCGGTGCATCGGTGGATCGGTTTAACGTGTCAGGTACCGAATGAGCGGGCAAAGTTGTATATAAGTCCTGACTTATACCGGGCGGGCGAGAGTGGCAATAAAATACGGCCGCGCGGCGTTTCAGATTGCCTTTGAAATATTTAGAAGCGTCGCGAACGTGCGTGTTTGCGCAACATTCTCGCCAAACCGGAATTTCGAGCGTCCTGCGCACCGACGACCGGGCCAACTTCAGCCCGCGTCAGTTTCTTCATCCAATTTTCACGCGCCACCCTTAAAATTTTGCACAATTTTCGCCCACTGACCGACCTACCCCGGAAAGTAGATTTTTGCAAAAATTCTTGCGTAATCCACAATCGAGATATGTTCTCTCATATTTTTTAGCTGCGCTTTTTAGTATTACAAATCGTTGCCATAACTACCTTTAGTTTTATTTCATTTTTTCTATTATATATATTTCTATTATATTTCTAGTTCTATTATATATAAATATGATTGTACTTACCTTATAATATCATACTTATCTTACACAAGTAAGCTTATACATATAGGTTGCGGCATGATTACTTTTGAACTGCATAAACCCTTAAATGGATTCAAATGAATACTCACAGAACGCCCCATATCAATATCATTTAATAATAGTTTTAGCCATGCATTGTAATATATCCGCCACGTTACTGAGGCCCAATTTAAAAATTCGATTCCTCCGTCCCGAAAAGGGGTGGAGGGGGTCTATTGAGACACCCGGCTATAGGTCGCTCGTGCGCGAATTGGCACGTGGATACGTAGCGCGCGTGCTACGTGAATTTCTTACGTAAGCTCGCGTCGGGCCGGCAGAGTGAATCGATTCGGAGTACAATTTGGCCGGGCGAAATCGGATTTCCAATAACGACGCGCCGCTGATTATCATGCGATTGCCACCTTCGCGATCGGCGTCGAGAAGAGAATGCGACTCGGCCCGAACCTGGCCGGGATGGCCTGAAAGAGCGCAGGGGTGAGCGAGAATGTCGGCCCGTAATAAAGGAACGGAGCCGTAGTCGGAAAAGTGGGAAAAGGCAGAGGGAGAAGGGTAGTGCAAACTCGGATCGCTGTCGGCGCGATTTCTCGATGAGAATCCATAAAATATTTCCGAGTCACTTTCCCGCGTTCGGCCCGTTATTACCTCGTTATTATTATCGGGCCATTATCAAGCGGACCGTCGCAGAGCTGTCAATTTGTCTGCCCGAGATAAACGTCGGCTTACGAATTACTTTTTCCGAGCCCACGTCTCTTTCTCTCTCATCTGAAAGTAAAGTTGGAAGGGCATTGCTGAGTAAGATGGTCAAAAGTGCCTCTGAACCGATTGAAATTCTGAATCAGCCATTTAATAGCTTCTAAAAAGAGCAGCGCTTGTCTGAATTTTTAACTTTGTATCTTGACTCTGGAGGATGGGAGAGGTAAATGTACTGTCTGATTCTCCCACCATTTTCTTGGTATATGGTGGATAATAAAATTTGAAGAAATCAGAGCTACATCTGGCAATGGTACGCATATTTCAGACTTTTTTGTCATTTTTTAACTAAATATTTAAGGTAACAGGCATCATATATCACTTATCTTCTGGAGCTAGCATGCAAGTTTATACAATATCTTAACATTTTCCCTTTTGGCCATAACGTGAACAACCTTAACAATTCTGGATGAGAGGCATCGATCATCTCATCAAACTTACCAATTTGTGCAGCCAGGAAACTCGACAATGTAAAAGTATCTTTTACTGAACATTTTAAAAGTGTGATCGTGTTTTAGTAGTAGTCAAATTATACCAACATAGCTTAGCTACCCAACGGCATATTATACTTTATCGATATAGTACTCCATAATAACTTAAATTATTGCAATTTTTATATTCACATTATTCGGTACATTCAACCCTTGAAATAATAATAATTAATACTTGTCATGTACTGTGCCGCAATTAGATACTTTTCAAGAGCAAAAGTAATAGCTCTCGCCAGATTAATGACGAAAGGTACTTTCCAGTCGTCCGTCGCATAATCGAATCACCGTTGCGCTTACCGACACAATACATCGGCAGACAGGACGGGGCGATGTAATTATTCAAGTGTCGTCTGGCTTTCGGTCGAGGCCCGATTTTGGCAAACGCGCCGTAACCGAATCAACGTCCTTTGTATGCTCTATTCGCGCGGAGGCCGCGCGACGTTCTAATTTCGATGTCGATCGATGCCACCCCATCCCACCCCACCTTCACCCCCCCGGCTTCGTTCTCTGCACGCCCAACACGCCCACATACCCCCCTCCCCCCTGCTGCCACCCCCTTTCTCTGCCAAGCCACCCTGGCAAGCGCCGTCGTCGAAAGACGAGGACAGAGTTAACCCTCTTCGACGAACGCTAACTTACGGACAAACTGCGGTCCGCATTCAATGGTATTAACAATTTCGCGTATGAGATACAATCGCGCCAAGTTCCCAACTTCCCTCGCCTGACCCACCCCCCCTGTCACGATCGACCCGGGAAATCGGCGAATTTTGAACGGCAGGTAATACCGCGAGCACTGTCTCCTCAATTGGCTGGAATTTGTTGTACTTCAGCGGAAGTTTTGCCTTCTGTCTCTGGGGTAGCCGAATTTTTGTTAATACGTTACATACGGGGCGTCGCGACCAATTGTTTATGAGTTACCGCGTGCAAAAATTAAAGCGTTCGCTTAAAAAATGACAGCAGAAAATGTCATTATTTCCATGATATTTGAGATATTTTAATAATTTTTTCCCTATTAAACTCACTGGGAGCAGCAGCGTAGCTGTCAAAAAGTTCAGATCAAGATCAGTCGCCGTAAAAGGTATTAATACCCTTCCCGCATGCAGTGTGTTAAGTGCATTTGTTCGAAGAATATTCCCTGAGCTATCAAGTTTAGCTTGCATTCTTATTTGTTGCTCCCGTGAGACGAGAAATTCGGAAGGGGTACCTGACTGACCGAGTTACATACGCTTCGGTCAACTATACGTTCCGACGGAATGGTTGAACGACGCTTATTCCGAGATCGGAGGAGCCGAATCCGAAACAACGCGCCGACCAGCGTCGTACTTTACCGTCGGCCGTAGTCCGCCAACCAGACAACGGATTATCGAGGGGCGAACAATGGCGCAGACGCAATTATCTTGGCGAACGACGATATTAATAACTGAAATCCGGGAGACGGGACAATTGTCGTGAACTTTCGCCGATAAACGTAGCGCCAACACATAATCGTCCACCGGCATTTAACTGGATCGTAATCTTTACGGGAGTTCCGTAAGAAAATTCCGAGCGTTGAGCCTTCATCCCCCCTCCTTCGTCGGCCGTGTTAACGGAAAGAAGGTGGTGGGCGTGCAAATGTTTATCGAATCCCGTGGGCGGTAACACGCGGAGAGCACGGAAAGCAGGGAAACTTCGACTTCCGGCTTTGAGGGTCGACCTCTTTCGTATATCGATAAATACCCGAAACTCGATCCCGTCAGTTTTGCCCAGTAATCGATGTACAAAGCGTATTACTTCGGGCCCATATAGCCAACCCCCCACCATCCCTGACGGAATAGAATTACGCCCGGGCGTATCGAAAGTTACGGATTGCCTCGACCCTCGTCCTAGCCACTGCCAGACCGAAATTTCTGGCCAGGCCCTTACTCAAAAACACGCCCTCGGTCCCAAGGCCACTTATTCCGCCGACCGCCGTTACGGTTATGGCGCCAAATATTCGAAGCGTCGTCTTGCCGTAAGCCCGTCTTGCCGAAGAAAAGATTGAGAGGAATATTCTGGATATATTAAATAAGGCAGAGCGACTCTTTCAATCCCAATCTCTATATTCCATGAAATAAAGAATAACGTACAATATTAGGTTTCTGGCGAATTCGATCAGTGTTATACTTGTGATAACTACAATTCTTTTACAATTTGTAGTTAATTCTTTTCTCAATCTTTCAAATTATACTATGTTCGATTATATCATTAATAGCTTCAATTATTTTAAGTCACCGATTTTCAGTTAAAAATCATTGAATTGTAGTGATTACAAGTATAACGCTGACCGAATTCGCGAAAAAACCTAATATTATGCGTCTATCACTGGCAGTCAATAGCCGGTTGTTGCAACCTTATTTTACATAAAAAATAATAAAAATGTCCTCAAATCTTGTTGTAAAATTGTGGATGTCGCATAATATCGCCAGGACTCAAAGGAAGTTCTTAGAAATTCGTGCATCCGTCGCAGACGACAAAGGTTGTCGATACCGAAGGGCGTCGTTTACGAGGGTGGATCGGATTTTAAGGCGAATTATACGCTGATAGTCGTTCGGCTGGCCTCGCCGTACCGTTCGGGTATCGGCTTATCGCCTTAACCGGTTGCCGTTCGCGTTTTACTGCGCGCATGAGACACGGACTAATAGACCCGGACGCGTATAAAGTACACAGCGGAAGCCGGAGTAAGCGAAGGTGTCAAAGTGCGCTAAAGTTTAATTACGTTCGACTCGCACCAGCGACGCCTCGCCGGGAGACGCGACAGAGCCAGCATCCCCTAACAACACCCTACCGACCCTCTAGCAACCCTGTCTCCCAACCCCCTCCCACTCGTCCATTTACGCGAGTGATTTCGAAAATCCTGAGCTCGCGTTTTATTTCTACGTTCTCATTAAAATCGTTCACTCAAATTGGCGGTATAAAAATATTTTTTCCAACGATAGTCCGCTATACTGCCCTTAGGTAGTAAATTTCGAAAATATTAGCTGCAGAGTTTAGCACGGGACCGTTGAAAGAAGCGTGCGAGCAGATCCGGCTCGGACGGGCGAAGGGAGAAAAATCGGGAAAATTCATAAACACTCGATTTCTCGCTCCACGCCACTTTACCTGCTTTCAGGGGATGCCGGGTACGTCGGGGCAAAAGCGTGCGCGCGGAATCGGCGTCTGAATGTCGGCCGGCTCTTCAATTAGCAACGAAACAGCGTCACTCACGTCTCTGCCCTCTCTTTCCACCCCCTCGGCTGCTCTCCTTTTTTCAATCCCTCACAACTCGTCCCCCCAAGCGTCCTCCCACTCCCGTAAACACAGTCTGCCTCCCCACCCCCAGAAGCAGACACTTCGCGTAGCGCATACGACACAATCCTGCAAGCGTATACATCTTCCTTCGACGACGTGTCAACATATAGGTTCGAATACACGCATGCAAACGATACGGTCTCACGTACTCGAATGGAAGTACATGCACGCGCGACTAACCGAACGCAGGGTATATAGGGAAGAATTCGCGTATTCGTACCGTCTAGATACGCAGGTACGTGGATACGTACATACATACATATAATACATGTACATCCGACATATACGGCCGTCCGTATATGGCGCGCATCCTCGCTCATGTATCACGAAGTTACGTGTCTGGGTTTTCGCGGAATCGAGTTTGTGTACGTGTCAACGTAATAATACATTTTCGCGGAGGGGGAGGGAGGGTGGCTGGATGGAACAGAGAACCCGGAAGATGTAACTCGATCCAGAGTGCGCGGAATGAGAGGGATCGGGCCGAGAACCTGATACCGAAACGTGAGACAAATGTGGGAGACCACGGTTTTTGTAGAATAAAACGTTTGACCCGGCCAAGACACTAATTCAAAAATCCGCTAAATTTAATGAGCCTCGAATGCGCCCTGGCCCAAACCACCGGGAAGAAACGAAAATTTATTTTTTTCCGTTCAAAATGCTCGACCTGGAAAATATTGTTACAATTAATGCCAGTTCTCAAGTATAAGACCCAACTTACAGACGATTAGAGAGGATTACGTGGAATTAGAATGAAAGATAGAGGGGAAAGAACGTGTTACGTGCGGACGATGTGACTACTTGTAACAGTCAAAGCTCCAGAAAGCAACGAAAATGAATTTTTTCCGTTCAAAATATTTTCATAATTAATGCCAGTTTTCGAGTATACGACTCAAGTCGGAGACGATTACGTCGAATTAGAATGTGAGACGGAGTGGAAAGGAAACGGAGACGGAAAGGAAGTGTTACGTGCGGCCGAAGTGACTACTTGTAGCAGTCAAAGCGTGGGTAAACTATCGGTCTGTATCAGTGCATGAAGCGGGCCCATAACTTTATTTTATCCTCCGGGGTTATATCTAGATTTATTGGTCGGACGTTGGACACGCTATTTCGGCGTTATTTATGACCGCGTCACGGAGCTACGCCGCGCAGTAAACTTGCGCCGTGCATCCTGCAGCTCCCTGTACTTTCGTCCCTACTTTCCCCCCCCCCCCCCCCCCCCGTATCGAAAAAGAAGGCCCGCGCCTTCGCGCGGAGAGAGTTCCACCGAAAGATTTCGAAGAATGCATTTTTACGGGACGTCGTTCGACTTCGATCAGCTTGATTGCTGCCAGACTTGGCAGCGCTGCGCCTTTCTTCTTGACAGCCTTAATCTCTTTGACCTGTCAGTCGAAGGAACGTCGGTGCATGCACGGACCTTTACTACTTCCGCGGAGGCAAATAATTTCGCATGGCGAGCTTATGCCGGACGTATCACGTAAGCAGTGTCGGACTATGCATTGGCTCTTACTACTTTATGTCATTTCTCTATGAATCGGTTTTAACAAAATAACGAAGTACATAAATGAAAAATTAAATTAACTGTACATTTAGAAGTTGGCGTCATTAAAAGAAGACAATGGCGGATAATGGGTTAAATAAGTTTAATATAAAAGAGTTATGGTCGCCGACTGGAGAGACCGTAACGAAATTTCGAAATTCGACGTTTCTACTTTTCAGTCCCCCGCTGTTCTCGAATTCAAATCTTTCTGTTTGTCGACCGCGACGCCAGAAGCCGAACATTCGAGAAACTTCCGCGCTCGCGACTCCGGGGCCATAAATTCGCGGAGCGGACTACATTTTTCGCTCGCTCGCGCGAGCTCCGACATTTCGCGCGGCCGCTCGCTCGCGGAATCTAAGCGTCTCGGCGAACTTGCCGCATATCTAACCGCGGGCCACGCCTAAGCAGCGAGCGCTTAGCCATCTTCCGCCCGGCGAAATTCTACACAACGCCTCGGTCCAATGACCGTGCCAATTAGAGGCGAACTTCGGGAGTAGAAAAGCCGTAACGAGGAGTAGACTCCGCGAGCTTAAGACGCCTGCAACGAAGAAGTCCTCGTCTACGCGCCCATGTGTGCGCATATGCGTGCACGTGTGCGTGCGTGCATTCGGCATCTTAGCGTGGCGCAACTCGCGGAACTCGCTGCTAACCTTAGAGCCGGGTTAAAATTTCATTTCCTCGTTAGGCCGGGACAAGGTGTGTCTTCGGGGCGGGCGTCGGAATTTTCGCCGACAAAAGGGCGTGCATTGTTCGCAAAAGTGTTGCCGCGGCTTCCGAGAAACGGCCGAAGTGCGAAAATGATCGTCTGTTCGGTTAACGAACGCCTAACTTCTCTTTCGACAAAGGATTTTGATTCGATTCAGATCTGACTTCGTTTCGTCTAAACTCCTCTTGGATCGCTGCGAAATTTTTGTCTAAACGGTCGTTGAATAGTGGGCTTTATCCAGTATATTTTATTATTCTTATCTGTTATTGTCCGTTATACAATTTCTTCTCGCAACGCACAAATAACGAACTTGGTCATAGCGTCACGTCGGCAAGACGTAAAATAGTTAAGTTAGAGATAACTGACATTCACATTGAGATACGACATTTAGACAATCAAATGGCATGTACAGAACATACACTGGCACAAATTCTTCTCGAGCAAAAGAAAGAGAAAATAGACTGCATAGAACCTACTATTCAACCACCATACAACCACCCTGTTAACGATGCCACACATCATTCTATCTAAATGTCTGTAACGCAAGTTGTGGAAGGATACGTATTCGAGTTCGAGGAATTGCAATTTACATTTTTCCGCCTTCGGATCATGAACGCGTCGCATAGATTACGCCCGACTGAAGATAGCCGAAAAACTTCAAAGTCCCTCCCGCGTCGTTTCGAAAAGCCGCCGTAACCGGGAATAATTCTATACGTTCGACTTATCCGCCGATGTAAACTCCCCGCTTATTCCCCGTTCCGCGATTTCCCCCCCCCCCCCTCCCCCCTCCCCACCCCCTGCGCATGCAAAGCAGTATGAATAAAATATGCTCGCCGCTGGAAAAAGCGGGCTGGAAAAAAAAGAGGAGTCGAGCTTCTTCCTTCGTTCTCCGTCCACCCTTTTTCTGACCGCACCCCCCGCTCTTCCACCTTTCGAATTTCATCCCCTCTTCCTCGTCCTCACATTTCGTCGCAGAGATCCCGAGAGGAAACCCATCTCCTCGAACGCTTTAACCCCTTGACTGCCGAGGCGTAAACACGGCGGAGCGGAAGTCGTCACCCGAACCAATATTTCCGTATGCGCCGTTCTTAAAAATCGATCTTTCGCCCCAGCTGCTCGCAATCGGTCCCTTTCCCGCGCCGGCTTAGCCCGTATATTTTTCCCCGTTTCGCTGTCGAGGCTACACACCTTGTTACCTGCGCGCCGCGTACGTGCGTTACGTCGGTGTACGTGCGATAGTTTCCCGGCTAGGCTCGCGTCTGCGCATAATGTCGCCGCGAAAGCGTCAAGATAATTCTACGCGAAAGATAGTAGAAAGTTGCGGAATATCTTTCGTCGAAAAGTTTCTTCTCTGTTCGAAGACACTCGTCTTGTTCGGAACGACGTTCGATGTAACGCATATTTTAAGTAATGTACCGAATAAGGCACGCTTTCATAATATGTAACATATATAATGTCATTTATATAATGAAATAAAATATAGATAATTTAAAAGTAAAGAAAATTTCATATAACGCAATTTTATTTTGAAAGTGGTGTAATTTCATTTGAAACCGAAAATTAATTATTTCATGACTGAAACGTTTACACCGCGTTAATCATAAATTATATGATATTCAATTTGTTTTAAATATCAAAGTTAGCTGCTTATCTTCCACTACTTTCTTGCATCTTCAGACTGAGTCATCGAATTGTCGCATGCGGACAAAAACCGAGTGAATATCCTGTAGCGTAAACAGGTGCCAGCTGGCTGGCAATGGTCGATTGCCTTCTCTCGCAGTACGGCGTGATCAAGATTTTTACGATTCGACTTAGGCGCACTGAGCAGGACGCGGGACCGTCTTTTTATCCCTCGTCGATATGAGTTTAACAATACCGTTAACGCGAACGTTATTGCCGCCAATCCGGCCGATGTTATTACCGTTACGTGACCGGTACGTACGATCGTTTGCGCGGCAAGTGAAACGGCTTAGCGTTAACAACGACAAATGGCGCCCGCGCCATGCATCGCAATTCATTCCCTAACAATTGGATTCCCCGCGAGTTTAACCTAATGATCGCTGAACTTTCCGCGGACGTCGCTCAGTCACGTTTGTAACTTGTGTGCGCGCAATATGCTCAGTAATTTTCGTGTAGAGAATGTTACGACACCGGAAGTATCTCTCAACCGCTATACATTCGTCATTTTGTCTTGCACATTTAATACTTTTCAAATTTACAAGATACGGAACGTAAAATTACTTGGTTATTGACCGTTAGAGTAAGATGTATGTAATAAGTTCTCGGCGTATTCGGTCACTGTTGTACTTTAAAAAAGAAAACTAATTAAGTTTTAATGGATTTTACCAGAAAAACATTGCAATCAAACAGTTATTTAGAAACAAATTGAATATGATATATGAAGTTAAATTTGAAAAAGCAAGAATAATTAATAATACGTTTAATGAAAGAATTTAATAAATCTGTCTCAGCTAGTCAGGATCTCCCGACTGGACGGAACGACGATAGAAGAACTAGAAAAATTGTTTATCCGGAATTAAATCTCGAAATGCCAAAGTTGTGAGAACGACCGAAAAGGTTCTTAACCGAGTCAGCGGCCATTGTATCGGGCCAGCCGGCAATGTATACATAAGTGTGCGTTCCGTCGTAATTAATCAGTTCCTCAGAAACAAATTGAATATGATATGCGAAGTTAAATTTGAAATGGCAAGAATGATTAATAATACATTTAATGAAAGAATTTAATAAATCTGTCTCAGCTAGTCAGGATCACCCGACTGGACGGAACGACGATAGAAGAACTAGAAAAATTGTTTATCCGGAATTAAATCTCTGCATCCCAAAGTTGTGAGAACGACCGAAAAGGTTCTTAACCATTGTATAGGGCCAGCCGGCAATGTATACATAAGTGTGCGTTCCGTCGTAATTAATCAGTTCCTCAGAAACAAATTGAATATGATATGCGAAGTTAAATTTGAAAAAGCAAGAATAATTAATAATACATTTAACGAAAGAATTTAATAAATCTGTCTCAGCTAGTCAGGATCACCCGACTGGGCGGAACGACGATAGAAGAACTAGAAAAATTGTTTATCCGGAATTAAATCTCTGCATCCCAAAGTTGTGAGAACGACCGAAAAGGTTCTAAACCATTGTATAGGGCCAGCCGGCAATGTATACATAAGTGTGCGTTCCGTCGTAATTAATCAGTTCCTCAGAAACAAATTGAATATGATATGCGAAGTTAAATTTGAAATGGCAAGAATGATTAATAATACATTTAATGAAAGAATTTAATAAATCTGTCTCAGCTAGTCAGGATCTCCCGACTGGACGGAACGACGATAGAAGAACTAGAAAAATTGTTTATCCGGAATTAAATCTCTGCATCCCGAAGTTGTGAGAACGACCGAAAAGGTTCTTAACCGAGTCAGCGGCCATTGTATCGGGCCAGCCGGCAATGTATACATAAGTGCGCGTTCCGTCGCAGTATATATCAAGACTCTCGCGAAATACCGAGCCGTCATAACGTCCTCCCACGCTACTCATCACCTTGTCACCCCGTGTTTGCAGATAATTAACGACGCGAATTATTCCCGTCGCCTGCGCTGCCGCTCGGAACGAGTTCCTTTCCGTTTGGCAAAGAACACCTCCGCCGATTTACATCACGCTCTCTCCCTCTCTCTCTCTCTCTCTCTCTCTCTCTCTCGCACACTCTCCAGCTCACTCTGCCAGTCTCTTTGTCCCGACAATTGGAGCAAAATGCAATAGCAGCTTTAACGAGCTGTTGTCGGGGATCATTTGAATGTGCCCCGCGACTTACGATGTTTCGCTTGCTTCGCTTCGTTAGCAGGAACGCGAGACAGCGCTGACGGGGCTGATAACGGTGATAACGGTGATAACGCGACTCGGCCCCCGGTCGCCCCGAGTGCCACATCGGCGCTGATTTATCGGCCGCGTTTATAATTGTCGGGACGGCAATTAATGGCAGCGTTGACGCTTCATTTAACGAACGGCACTTTGAAGAGTGCGCACGGCTGTTAATTGGAAAGGAGCCGATGGGTATACTTTCAGCATGGTTCGGCTTCGTTGTCGGGCACCGCCTGCAAATACTAGCATTCGTCAGCTCACGTTAAAACGCACCCATTGGCAGCCCATTTCCTCAGAGTCTGTGTAATGGGAAGCTCGAACTTACGCTAAAATGTAAAATGGGGGTTAAAAAACCGTCTAATGAAATCTATAAATATGCCTGTCGGCCGATGAATACTTGACAGGGGAAATTCAAAGATTGAAAAATCTCCAAAAATTTGATTGTTTCGGATCCACTGACGGACTTAGTAGACCTATATCGGCGGATCCTGCCCCAGACGATATTATATATTGCACATACAATAAAGTGTTTTGTGAAATATCTCCTCCCATTCTCGTTATAATTCTTTAACACGTTTACCACCAGGTTAAGTGTGACGGTGGAAAACTACCCCGTAACTTTTCACCCCTTGCGTTGCGCCCATACATTGTTCGACAAAAATTGCTCCTATTCATGTCCTCTACCACCCCTTAAACTTCCACCCTCGAATTCTGATTCACCTTGCATATTCCATATTTGTGCAATTGTCGCGCTCAGATATCCAAAATACAGTCTTCGCTTATCTAAACGATAAAATGTCCGAAGAGTAGGCGTACCGTTCATTCGCAGTAATCAACGTTCACTCAATCGAAATCATCCTCTCGCACGTCAACGGAAGTACTCTAATTGCTCGTCGAAAGATGAGCGATGGACATGCCTGAAAAATGGAACTCGATGACGAGCGTCGGTCGCAGTTTGTCAAGCGCGCCCAGCGCGTAGCAATTTGGCCGGGTTATCACTCATTATCGTTTCCGCGCTCGACGAATCGGCAGGTCGGCCCGATAAGTGTTAACACTCAACGAAATAGGGAAATGGCCCCCCGACGAAACATTATCGTCCGGGCCATTAAACGCTTCGACGTTGATCGGCCTGTCGGGGCCGCATAAAACGATACGTCACATTTCGTCTTCCCGTCCGCTCCCCCCCCCCCCCCCCCTCCCCCCACCCTTCCCGCTGTCGTCCGTTATCGTTCATTATCAGCGCGGCTGACACTCGAAGGGCCGGACACTCTGAAACATCATCGCCCAGAGGGCGTTCGACCTATCGACGCAATCGAATTCTGCCTAATGGCATTGGCGTCGACAATTTTCCTTTTCGCGTTTGCGCAAAAATTATCGGACGATTTTTCCACTCCCGAAATTCCGCTGACGAGTCCGTGTTACGCGGAAGTCTGAAATTTCGCATTACGGATGTGGAACACAGGAATTGTTACTTTATTTCTTTGATATTTATATTATATTTTTTTGATATTATATTATATATTTATATTTGTAGAGTGTCGCTATGTTATTCGTGAACGGTATAATGGGACTCTTGCGTAAACGTTTTGTAGTACCGTAAGGGGTTTAATGATCGTCGGTGAAATATATAAGCATGCCTTTTTTGGCCAATTCGATCGCTGTAAACTTGAGAGAGAAAAGGAAAAGATAGTATATTCCAAAAATCTACATTCATATATGTCTTGTTTCAACCCTGTGTTTTCTTTCTTCTAAATTTGCGAAGCCCTTGTCACGGTTGAAGAATAAAGAAAATTTCAACCATAACAGGGCCTTCGTAAATATTCCAAAAATCGTTTCGGAAGTTTGCAGTGATCGAATTGGCCAAAAAAAAGGCATGCTTATACGTTTTGTAGTACCTTCGCTTGAAATTAGCGTCCGTCCGATAGGAGCGCTTGGCGCGCGCCAATCCTTCCTGGCATCGGCGCCGACACGGCAAAGTGCGTAATAAGGGATTAACTTAATTGAACGTCATAGGCCGCGGCGCCCGCGTTATAAATTCAATTCCGCCTGATTAATAATCCGAGCCAACGTTGACTTGTTGATCCATCGTACGTCGGCACGTCATATCGAATAGCGATTCTCCGTGCCACCCTCACCCTATCCCTCTTTCTCCGCGCAAATCCACCCCTCGCCCACCCCCGCAGCCACGCAAGCCCTGTCCGCGTAATGTAAATCCCATTATAACGGGTGTGTCCGATTTCAATATCGCGCCCCTGCACGTACATCCGGTCATTGGGTATTAACGAGTCGGCGTATAATGCATTTTCTACGTACCCCGCCGGGGATAAATGTCAAACGTGTGTCGTCACTTTTGACGGATGTTCCAGCCATCCTCCCCCCCCCCCCTCTTCGCGACCCCTTCAATAAACGAACACAACACCCTCTGTTGACGACCGTGCTCGGCCCATAAACCGGCGCCCGTCGCAAACGCTAATACCCATTGTCGCGCGACAACGTTCATCGATTTGCAGAGAGCGATGGTTATAGTTAAGAATCGAATCTGAGGGTCAATAGATTTTGGAAGAGAAGTAAGAATAATCGTTAAATTTTCTGTTGTTAGAGGACGGAGAGAGAGAGAGAGAGAGAGAGAGAGAGAGAGAGAGAGATCGGCGTAGGCGGGTTTCGGTCGATCAATTATGCACAATGGAGGACAGGTAATCCGGTAACAAGTATAATCGGGTATCACCGGGTAGATGGGAGGAAACGTTACAATAATGTTATTTAAACGGCTGATATGCGCTAATCACTCGTGACGAACACTATCGACCGTTCGGCTCGCACGCCGGATAGAACGTTCCTGTAATTGGCAATTTCGAACAATCTGAGATAACAGCTGTAACATCGAACTGGTAATTTTTAGAAACGACTTTGAAAACTGTCGATTCTGTACAGCGTCAAATAAGCGCTCCATCGTGCCAATTTGCATTCAATGCATCCAATGCACCCAATGCATCCAACGTCCGCCATATGCGACTGACATGACAATAGTCCGTATCAATCGTCACGCTTCATAATCCTCGGCAACAGAGTTCAGTCTCTCATCACGATTCGGTTCGCTTCGATCCGGATTAGTCTCCGTCGTTTGCTAATCGTCACGATCAATGATCCTTTGTCATCAAGACACCCCCGGCGTCTCGTCACGATCCTATGCTCGCTCGACTCTCAATTACACCCAATTCCCTGCGGCCAATTCCCATATTACGGCCGTTGAAAAATTCTCAAAAATTCTCAGAGCCCATTATCGATCTGCTTCCTTCTCCGTCCGAAGACAAAACTGTCTCTTCTTCCCTCTTCCTTTATGCTGGAGATCAACGATCATTGGTGATACTCATTCATGTATATATGGATCGTGTATCTTCAAACTGGCGTAAGTCCATATTTAAAAAAAATTTAAGATACTTATATAATTTGTGATTAACGTGATTAATTTTTCACGTTCAAAATAAACGGTCCATATGTACATATTTAACGGTCTTTCTCTAGGAGCCTAATGTATACCTATTATGCTTTTGGTAATGAGAGTCGCGCGGGTGACAAACGGTGTAGTTTTAAAATCGACAGCACGAAGAGACGAGCTATATACCATCACACCAAGCGAATAAGTTTACTTTCGATCTAACACAAAATCTGGTATAGGTGTACATCTTACGCGTGCATAACCGAGTCTACATTCCTTTCCTTCTTTCCACCGTCCATTAAAGAAGAACGGACGGATCGTCACCACTTTCGCTGGCAGGATCCGTTAACGACGAAAATTACGCATTCCCATCGAGATTAGACGTCGCGAACGCTGATCGTCGTAGACGGCCGCCGTAAATACGGTAAATAGGGTTAACGGCCGATTAATCGCGAGACAAGAACCTGCCGTGAAATTTCGTCGTCGGCGAGAGCGACGCCCGACGCCCGACGCAGAGGGACGCCGACGACGCCTCCTCTCGCCATTATTCGCGTCCCCCCCCCCCCCTCCTTTTGCCGAGCGACGACACGCCGTCATAAATAATGCGCTTTAAAAATTCACCGACGCCGGTAGGGGGTGGGGGGAAAATTTCCGAACGGCGAGCCGGCGATCTTCTGCTTCGATGCGGTCGGATGGCGTTTGAATAATGCGACCCTTGAAGTGGTCGGATGGCGGGACCCGGAACGGATCGACGGCTTCCACGACCGCTTCCGCGACCGCCCCCTCCGGCATATATATCTACAGATTTCCCAAATTATTCTATATCCGGATACCTATGCATGAGTCGCTAAGACCGACGCCGCTCAAAATCTGTTACGCTCTTTAACTCCTTCCTACGTTTGATTATGTTCTGTATGTGTGCACAGGTAAAATTGTCATTCTGATAAAGAATTTATAATGTCTATAAATATATAAAAAATAATATAAATCAACTGTAATATCTAGAAGTCTATAAAAAAGTATCTAATAATATCTATAAATCCTTATTATCTATGGGTGATATTAATCTATCTTCTTGTATAAAAGAAGGTTGTATAATATTATAATTTGCTTAATTCGAGCAAAACAGCAATTAGTATAACGGTATATTCGGGGTATGAATATGAATGTACATCCTCTGTTTCTCAGGAGCATGGCCGATTGTATTTGACGAGAGTATGATGAGAGGTGAGTCAGTTAGGTACATGCGTGTCGAACGAGTATACAGCTAAAAAAAATATAGACATTCCAATAAATCATTTTACACTCCTAACTCCCAGTAAAATCTTTCTACAACGTACGCGTCAAAACGGGAAATATTCAAAATTGTATTGCACCGCGTTGGTGTTTAACGGTTCGCCAACGTACTTCCGGCCTCGTACGCTTCAGGTTCCAGCCCGCCGATTCGTAACCACCCCCTACTGGAACCGTTCGAAATCGCCACCCCGCGCCCAATTAATCCCCGACACCGTCGGGCTTTTTAAAACCTTAGGTAGAAAATCGTTTACATCGCCGTGCATCAACAGCTGACATTGATTACATCCCTCGCAGGGGGCGAGTAACAAGCGGTACCCCCTCCCCCCACTGCCGTTAAATAACTGGCCCAATAAATCACGGCCCGTTAATACACTGTCCCCGCTATCACGGTACACGATCCAAACATAATACAAATCACACTCTCGCGAACGTCGGCCGGAAATAACGTAAGCGCAATTACCCATTTCGCCGACGTAATTGCGCCATCAATGAAATCAATGAAATCGCTCGAATACCTCGTCCGACCCCCTTACTCACCCCCTTGCACGACAGCCACCCCCCCCCCCCCCTGCCTCGCCCTCCGAGGAGGGACGGAAAGAGTTATCCGACGTCGATATTGGATCGTCCGACGACGATAATTTCCCACAAAAAAGTCACTCGCCTCCTACAAGCCTTCCCCCTCCTTCCCCTAGGAGGGAGGGGTCGCGTAAAAAATAAAGTGTCCACCCTCGGCGCGTAAAGTCTACGAAAATAAATTCGTTCCCATAGTCGACTATTTTTCCCGTCGAGGAAGAGGAAGCTGACAGTAATTTCACTCCGAGCGCATTTAATTATTCTCCGTACTTCACATTTCAATTTTTACACACTTTTTGTGAAAATTGTTATCAAAGTCGAAATTGACTTTGCGACTTTACGCCAGACGTATCCGCGCCAGAATGTTTGCCGCGTTGCGGGCCAAGAAGAGGGGTTGAGGGGAGGGGGTTGAGGTGGGGTGGTCCGTGATTACCCTACTTTTGGCGCCGAGAGCAAACGAGGCAAAATTTTCATATATAATTTTCAATGTAAACCCGCTAATTCCCTATTGTATGTACACGCGTGCGTCGCTTATTTCATTATCGTCCCGCCCCCACCCTGTTCATTATTATACGATCGATCGACGCTAGCGGCTCGTCGAACGTCCGGTCGGTCATCATCAGCCTAGGAAGACGAAGAGTACTCTTTCTATCCGGCTGGCCAATCGCGTCGCGAGTCCGGGAAGGAAGAAATTTCATCCGGTCGCGAATTAACTCGGCTTCTAAAATATTGGATGTTACGTCACGAAATTCGTTAGCCACTTCTGCCCCGCGGTAGGAGGGGGGATGGGAGTCTGACGGACGGACGTTATCGGATATTTCGGATGTCTCATTATCGCGTCACTCGATATCCGAGATTCTTAATAACGACGAATTTTGGCACGTTGAAAAAGCTCTCTCCCGTCCATCCGATCCTCGTCCGGGGGAAATTTTCATATCACGTTCTCTCTGACAACGATATTTCTGCCGAATGTCGCCGGCTGAATTACGGAGCGGAGTGTTGGGATTCTTACCAGATACCGATTTAAGCTCGTTACTTGTCAGGTTAGAAAGAAAAATTCGACGCCGATGTTATCGACGCTCGTTAGTCATCGGATTACTCAAAATGAAATTTTCCGTAACTTTGGCCACTCTACCGCCTTCTCGATCACGGGAAAAATGTTATCTCACCTCCGACAAAATCTCAAAATTCCTACTCCCCCGTTGTTCCGAAGGCATTACCTCGACAAAAATGGATTGCCAACGATGAAATTCGGTCGTTTCTGGGGTCCTCGGTATTTGCCAATTTAATCCGGCGATCGCGGAGCAAAAATTTCTACTTTCATCCGCCATTTTGGCTCCTGGCAGCGTTCAGGAATTTTCGAAGGAAGCTAAACGTCTCGACGCGCAATTCTTGTCAGTTTCCCGCCGTGGCGATAAAGCAATTTTTGTTTTTCGTCCCAAAGTGCATTAGGTCGAAATGTCGAAGGAAGGCCTCCTCGCCTACCTCGGCAATCCGAAGCCACCCCTGGAACAGATTTTGACGGCTCGGCGAAGGTTATCCGTGACGTTGACGTAACCCAATTCCATAACAGCCGGTAAACGTCTTTGCCCGAGCGGCCGAAGGCGAATTTTAAAGAAGTTTCATCCTAATGAGACATCTGACCGCCAACCGAGAGACGCCTTAATTAGGAAAACGTTAAAGAGCCGAACCGCGGGCCCCGCGCGGTCGCGAAATTTCCGGTAAGGTCGGAAATTACAAAATTTCCCCCACCCTCCGAAGCTCTAACGAGTCAATTATTCTAATTACAACGCGCCATACGCCAATTATGACGGTCGAAAAAAAATGTGGAGCACCTACGCCTCGACAACAAAGTAGGAAAATTCTGACAGATGGGCTTGATAAATCTTCCGCGAAGAATGTAGAAAGGACTGCAAACGAAAAATCGAGAACGGTCCACTTCCCGAAATTGTAGAAAGTTAATCGCGCAGCTTTACACTAATTATACTCTCTTCGCAGTTTGTGTCTTCCGGAGGTTTAACTTCCTATTACCGTGTTTTTTTTCCGCGGCCCGCTCCTCGCACTCTTCCGGCTAAAATCTGAGACCGACTCGGCTGAATATCGTCTTGGAGGCGGCTCGCTCGAGTTAAAAAAAAGAGGAAGGTTGGAGGTAGAAGTTGACGTGGCACGTCTTTCTTTTGATCGCGAAACGCGACACTCTCCACGGCGGGAAAAGTCTTCGACGTGCACTCCCTCGTGCCGTAATGAAATTTGCGGATAACCGGTCGACTACTCCCCCCCCCCCCCCCCCCCCCCCCCCCGGCCTTGCCATGACCGGCAGCCGCGTATTAAAAATTTAGGCCGCCGTTTCGCGTCACGGCAATTTCGCCCGGCGAACGTGTGCCTCGAGTCACTCTTCTCATCCGATTAATGCTTCAACGGACGATTTCCTGTCACTTCTTTTCCAGCATTTTATTCGTTCACCCCGTTTCCTACTCGTATCCTCATTTTTTTACCTCTCCAAGCCGTCGGACGGACGTATCCTAGCTCCGTCATTTTTCTAGTTCATTTTCCGACATTTAGAAAGTCTTCATGTCTTAAGTTGCAGAATCGTCAACCTCTTGACATGCAAACGAAACGGAATTTGAAGAATACTCTTTAATTTCGCTCAATTGGACAGTGACGCAGAAGCTGAGAAAGAGTACATTTCATTTTTATATTTGGGATTTTATATAACATTTAATCAGATAGATAATGTTAAGAGAGAACAGCTAATTAATATTGAAAAATGTACAGTGGCACAGGAAATGAATGACGACCCTAACTTGTCATTGTATGTCAAGCCGGTATTTAACTAACCCATTAACTGCCAAATTTTTTGTTTAAGTTTTTGGATAAGTTATATATAATATATGCACGAATGGTTGTGTAACAGTATAATTATATAAATTCCGAAATCCCCAAATAGTGATCGTGGCAGCTAATGGATTAAAGAGGTAAAACTGTTGTTCCAGATGTAGTTGACAGGTGCAACTACGATTTAATTAGAATATCATAACGTTCGACCGACTGATATCTTAATTACAGAAATCGGACGAATATCCCAAAAAGTCGTTCCCGACTCCCATCGACTTTTTGACTCGAATCTTGTCTTTCCAACTTCGACGTCCGCTCCCTACCCCCTCCAGCCCCTTTCTCCCTGTAGGAATCTTCTCCAACTCCGGGGGTGAACTGCGGGAACAGAGCAGAAGCTTACGATCTCTCGCCTCGTTTTCCCGGCATTATATTTCCCGCAACTAATTTGTCGCACTTTATCAGCCGGGGGGGTTGCTTTCGAAGACGGGTGCCTCAAAAATTAATTCACTCCCCCCCCGCCTTCAACGAACGTAACGAGCTCGAAGGGGTACAATATACAAATTGTCGGAGAACTTTGCCAAATTAGCGGACTTCGAGTTAATCCAGTCAGCCACCCTCCACCCCCTTCTCAGTTTCTCTCACCCCCGTTTCTTATCCCTCCGGAACAAGCCCTTTTCGAACTGGGGGATAGACGTCGGGGCGAAAAAATAGGGGTGGAAAAATGTGCGCGAAGCCAGGGGGGTGGGGGGTGGAAAAATGGACGTCGGGCGAAAATGCGGGAAAATTGAACGGTGCCATTAAATAATTAGGGCGCAGGGGGGTGCCGTATTTCGCATCCCTCTTCCACCCTTCCCACCTTTTTTTTCTCGTCCGAGCTTCCAACCCCCGCCGCGGCATTCTCCCTTTAACGCGAAATTACATTTCTATGACGCACGACCGTATTAAGCCATTATGCGTGCCCATTAAGTTTCTGCAATTTTCGCCACCCCCCCGCACCCCCGAGGGCGATTAATACGAACGCCAACCTCTCCGCCGTTTCTCTTTCTCCCGCTCTAACGGGTGGCCGACGAAAATGCGCCCTGCCAAAACCGGATGATATACAGTGGCGGGTGATCAACGCCCTTGCGTTCCGCGGTGCATCGAGACACTGCTCTGGAAATATGTTCCTTCGACAATGCCCCTCTTGCACCCAGACATTTTACCCCCCGAACTACCCCTTCGGCTGGCAAGAGTTTCAGATTTATGCATATAAATCGTCCCCATCGCCGGATAAAACCGATTCGAATAGGTAGTAACACGCGTACGTCTCGCAATCGAAACTGGAATACGATATTCCGTAAATTGCAGTTATTCTATCGGGGGAACGTAAAGCCAAAAGTTTGGCGAGCACTTAATTGGAAAGTGAAATGACGGACTGTACAGGGTGCATTCCGTCGAAGTCTCGAAATCCTTCGGAACTCATTTCGTTGCCGATCGCCGCGAGTGTTGTAACGCGAAATGAAATTTCTCGATGGGGTCGAATCTTTCAGGGGGTAGGGGAGGGGGGAGGGTGGGGTGAAATTCGATCCTGCCTCTTTCGCGGATATTCCTTTGCCTATGCAACGAGTCCTTTTGTCCTTCCCACCCCTCCTACGGTCCCCCGCGAGTGGACCACAGGAATTCGCTTACTCCTTGCCAGGCGGGGGGGTAGGGGGTGGGAAGAATTTCTCGTGCACCCTTGACCCCTCGAGGACTCATCAATCGCTTCTCAATGGGGAAATGAACGAGCGATTCGCAGGGGGAAATGGCCGATCGTTATGCCGTCAGGTTTAAATGCGCGAATTTTTCCAATTTATGCCCCATCCCGGGAGGGTCCTCCAGACTTTATTGCAAGAATATTGATTTCGGCGGTCTTGGGCTATCAACATTGCCCGTTTGCCGTTAGACGCATAGGTATGCGAATCTAAAATTAGATTTGTAATTTTAGAATTTTCATAATTTTAATATTAGATCAAATTTAGAATCGTGAATTCTGTGCATATACTATTGAGTGTTTAATCATTCTGCAGTAGTCCAATTTCTCTGAGAGAAAATTTAAATGCTTTCATTGGCGATCAAATAATTAGAAAATATAATTTTCGTACATGCACCTTTCTCAATCGAACGTTCTGCATCAGACGCCGACGCATTCGTCGCAAGAAGAGAATAGGGGGTGAACAGGGTTGGGAGGGTGGAAGGAAAGAAAGGTAAAGAGAGGGTAAAAAATGTGAGGCAGGAGCGCATCGACGCATCGCTCGCGAATCAAGTCACGGCTATGTGAATCTAATATTCAATTTAGACCTATATATCAACTTACGTGAATTCTGCGCATATTTCGTTAAGATTTTAATAGTAGTCTAATTTGTCAAAGAGAAAGTTTAGATGTTTTCATTGACGATCAAATAATTAGAAAATATAATTTTCGTACATGCACCTTTCTCAAACGAACGTTCTGCATCAGACGCCGTCGTATTCGTCGCAAAAAGAGAATAGGAGGTGAGCAGGGATGGGAGGGTGGAAGGAAAGAAAGGTAAAGAGAGGGTAAAAAATGTGAGGCAGGAGCGTATCGACGCATCGCTCGCGAATCAAGTCACGGCTATGTGAATCTAATATTCAATTTAGACCTATATATCAACTTACGTGAATTCTGCGCATATTTCATTAAGATTTTAATAGTAGTCTAATTTGTCAAAGAGAAAGTTGAAATGTTTTCATTGACGATCAAATAATTAGAAAATATAATTTTCGTACATGCACCTTTCTCAAACGAACGTTCTGCATCAGACGCCGACGCATTCGTCGCAAGAAGAGAATATGAGGTGAACAGGGATGGGAGGGTGGAAGGAAAGAAAGGTAAAGAGAGGGTAAAAAATGTGAGGCAGGAGCGCATCGACGCATCGCTCGCGAATCAAGTCACGGCGGGCCCCGGAGCGAAGAAGTGGACTCGAGAATAAATTCTCCCCGAAGTCTCGTTCCTCCTGGACGAAAACTGCATACTTATGTGTGTACATACTCGAGGATCGGCTGGGGACGAGGGGAGGAGCCCTCTTCTTGGCCGACCCTCTCCCCCCCCTTCCTCCCTACCTTCCCTCCACTCTCTTTTTCTCCCATTTCTCCCTCCCCCATCCTCTCTTCTCCTTCAGCTAGCTTTACCGTCCCTCTTCTTCAGCTTCCTACCTCTCCACCCTGTTATCCTTCCGATCTTCTCTTGGACAATTTTATTTTCATGGCCCCCTCTCTTTCCATCCTCTATTTTTCCCTCGCGCCACCTTCCGATGTTTTTATGCCTCAACCCCCTCCCTTCTCATCCCTCTCCCCTTCAAATTCTTCCTCCTCATCTTCGCGCTCTTTCCGCCCGAGTTTTACCATCGATTAGAATACACTCGGTCTACAATTTTCTTCCCGCAGTTCGGCTTAAGGGTTCGTTAATATTTCGACTTTCGTTTTTCGACTCGGTCGAAAATTATTAAACTTCCTTAAGATCTGCCCAGGCTTCGCGAGGCATTGTTCGCCAGCTGGATTCTTCCTGGCTCGGTCTTCTTTTGCCGAGCACTCTCGCGTCGAGAATAACGGTCGAATCTCTCGTCGGCGGAGGGGGTATATTTTTGGATGGCAGCCACCCCCGTTGTCATCGTCCTCGGCAGCGACGTGCGGAAGAGCCCGCGGCGAAAGCCGGAACGTCGTCCAAGAAAAGGGCATTTATTTATTTATTTATTTATTTATTTCGGAATCTCGGATGTCCGCCGTCGGGACGAACCGACGTCGTCGACGTCGCCGTCGCGCCCTCCCTCTCGTCTTCCTCGTTTCAGTTGGCTGCCCGACACTACCGTAATTGCCACGTGCCAAGAACCGGCTACCCACTGTTTCATTCCGGCCGAAAAAGTCTGCCTGCAAACGGCTGCCATTCAAATAAGCCGCGCGACGGACTGTTGGACTAACTGATAAACTGAATTATATCGCGAAGGCACCGATATTTTTTTACTCTAAGAATTAACGTGATCAAGGATCTTAGCTTCAACATATTCCATTTTTAGTTTCGCTCTATCTGCATTTTTCATTCGTTTCTAATGTCACCAATATATGGACCGTTTATTTTGAAAGTCGTACAAGTCCATAGAAAAAATAAAATTGAAATATATAATATATGATTAATGTAGTGTACCCTTTATATTTAGGTGATATTTAATTTTTTTTTAAATATGGACTTACATCACTTTCAAGCTAAACGGTCCATATTACCACCTTTCTTTTACGCTATGTACTCACACAGTCATTCCGACAGAATTCTACTTCGATTCTTGACAAGCTTAAAGTAATATTTTCTGCAGACTTTATTTCGCTAATGCCATAAATTAAAATCGTAATCGTATTCATATCTTCTGCTTAATAAGTAAATAGCATTAAATCTGGCAAATACAGAAAATATTCCATACTCTTCACCGTCGATCGTACTTGTTGCGAAGACTAAAAATAATGCCTTACGCATTAACGTAACAGTAAAAAGGAAGCGTAAAAGCGCAATCCTCGCTCCGTCCACGTAATAAGTCTGTAATATACAATGCGCATAACGCGGTACGCGACGGCTGATGTACGCTCACGATTATTTTTATAACGAGACGCAATTTCTCCGCTCGCCTGTCGCGAAAAGTACAGTCGGGATAACGGAGTGCATTCGGGCCGATTCGCCTGCGCGCGCGCGCGCGCCCGGAATGTTTGCTCAAAATATTTTCGGGAATTCGGCCAGTAATGTTGTATAATAATTGCGCGGGCACGCATAAGTCGCCGGCGTTAACGATGACCGATAAATTTTCGACGATAACGTGCGCGTAATGCGCCACGTTGTATATGGCTCAGGGAAGCGGTCTCGCTTTATGATCGTTCAGATTTACCGACTTCGGGCTCTCTGTCGCGAGCGCCATCAAAATGACGCCCCCTCCAAAATCCCGATGCAAGAAAATGTCTCCCGAAAATAACTAAAATACTCCGTCCGCCGGCGAGCGCATAATTTTCGACAAATTAATTGCTTTAAAGCACCCCTCTGTCGCCCTAAAACAGACCAACAGTGTAACAGCTTAAAAATAGATTTTACTAACGGTCGTAGTATTACAATTTCTTTCCTTTATCAACTCCCTTGAACTCTACAATTTGTCCCAGATGGACATTCGGCAGATACTTTCCCAATATAAAATTCCTCTGGTATTATAATAGAATGATTGTTCCGATGTAAACAACCCAGGTTAAAAATGATCGATTAATATAGTTCACATTACGTTTTTTTGCCTAGACTACTTCCGTAATTAGACTCACACGTCTGGAAAGTAGCCGGGCAAGATGAAAGTTTGAAAGCAACTCGCAGCCAATTAGTCGCAGTTCATCACGCTTGCGAAGCCAGTTCGATCTCGAATTAGATCGGCAATCCACTTTAACTTCGCATCAGCAACGCGTGCCACCCTCCGCAATTGCTGTCTAGCCCCTTCCGGCCCTTGGCACCTACCTCACCCCCCCTCCAGCGGCCACGGCGCGTCTTCATCCCTTTCAGGCCGTTTTTCAGTCGGCCGTGCGGCTCACGGTGAAATTTTGATGCGGCTAAATGATGAAATTCCGTTCGTTAACTGGCGTGCGCGCGCGCGCAACCGCGATGGCGGGCGAAACCAGTTTTGCATCTCAAAGTGCGACTCCCAGCTGCTAAATGCGCCGCCGTCAGCGCGTCGGATGACGCCCTGCGTTAAACGATAATCCGCCGCGGCGCCTTTCCAGATCCTGACAAAGCGTGAAACGGAAAGTGGCCAGAGCGGCGGGAAACGATAGGTACTTCCCGATTCGCCATGAATATTTTCTAACGCGTCCCGATTTATTAATATCGATTACTCGTTACGTATATATAATTGAATCTGATTTGCGTGCCGTTATATTTTTCCAATTGATGAATAATTGTCTTGAAGCACGACTGTAAGATGTAGATACAAGCTAGCATTATCTATTAACGGGACAGCTAACGACTATGTACTTTGTGTTATGACTAGTGCATTAAATTAGTATATATTATTATAATAGTATATTGAATTAAAAAGGAGTAAAATTCAGCTACCATTGCTATTTAAACTGTAATTTCGGCGGAAACTAAAATATATTCTTGAATCTCTGTATATTTAGAATCTGTGGACATAAAGAAGTAATAGGACAAAGCTGATTGCTGCTCTGAGAAGAGGTTACCACAGCCCACTGGTTAAACATCGAACTGCCAGCAGTTTCCATCAAAATCCTACATTAACATCAGGTCAGTGAAAAATGGGTAAAAGACGGAGTAAAGCGACAAGTGGACGAGACATTAACGGTACATAAATTCACGTCGTCTCGCCAGGTAACTTAAATGAATATATAATAATACAATAGTATATTAAATTTAAAAAAAGTACAATTCAGTTACCCTCGCTATTTAAACTGTAATTTCATCAGAAACTAAAATATATTCTTTAATTTCAATATGTTTAGAATCTTTGGTGATAAATACGAAATAGAACAAATTGTTTTCTGCTCTGAGAAAAGGTTAAATTAAGGTGCAATTGTTACGGTGCAATTTCGATCAAAATCCCACATTAACATCAGGCCAGTGAAAAATGGATAAAATACAAAGTAAGGCGACAAGTGGACGAGACATTAACGGTACATAAATCCACGTCGCCTTCCCAGCTAAGCGTCTCGAACTTGAAAAGCAGCGTCTATCGCTCATCCAACTTCCGTCCGTCCGCGATCGGTCTCTCATAATCGGCGCGCGCGCGCGCGCTTAAAAGACGGAACTCGTTGAAAAGCCGCGCAACCCCATCGTTATCGCCATTAAATTCTCTCATTCTCGGCATCGTCATCCCCCCCCTCGTCCCGGCGGTTCGCTTCCGCGCAATAAACTTGCCTCGTCTTGCGCGCGGCATTAAACGCGATACGGAAGTTTCGCGAAACTGTGCGAAGAGTCAAAGCCGATAGCGGTTCGATGGAGGATAGAGAGGGTTGGGAAGGGGTCGCGGAAGAGAGAGGGGGTGGTGGGGTGGAAGTGCGGCCTGCGCACTTCCGTACGGCCCCTCTTGGGCCGAACTTATCGCTCGTCTTGCCGCATTTAGTCGGACTTTCGAGGCCGTCGGGGTGGACGTCGCCCGAAGTGCCTGTCGGAAATCCCTAACCGCATTTCACCGCCCTCGGATAAGTAGCTGACGCCTCCTCTCTCACCCCCCTCCCTCCATCACTCTCGCACTGTCCATCCGCGCATCTCTCTTTATCTCCAGGAATTCCAGGCAGTTCGTCCATCGTCGCTCTTCAGATCTGAGCACTTCTTTTATTTCCGTTTCGTTATTTCTCTGTTCAAATGTAGTATTCTCTCTCTCTCTCTCTCTGTCTTTCTCTATCTCTCTCTTTCTCTGCCTGTTGGTCTCTCTTTCTCTCTCTCTCTCTCTCTCTCTCTCGCGCGCGCACACTGAATCGCACTCTCTCTATCTTTATACAGCGACGTTGATGTAATTTTAATGAGCGAAGCGGGTCGTCGGAAAACTGTAATTGCAAGTCAGGCAGTCGGGTATGGGCCGGCGGAGAAAAGGGTGAGATGAACGAAAGAGAAACAGTCGGCGGCGGGCTCCGCTGCTCGGGGGATGTTGCACAGGGTGGCGTGAAAATTTTGCTCTCCCCCGCTCGCCTTCGCTCGCGCTCCACCGGCGACTCCCTTTTCTCTATCGTTTGCAGTCCTGTTTTCTTAACGATCGGTATGAAATATGTTATGGAATGCAGTATGAACTGTTTTTGAATTCTATTTTATTATGTCACGATAGAGTCTGCTACACGTGCAACGTCGAACGTCTAATATTTATATAGTGTTACGTACATATATCTTACTGTTTTAACCCCTTAACGTACGATTTCTTTTAAATAAACCAGCCAAAAAAATCAATTTTTTTTTTATGTAAAACACACGGTAGAACATTGTCTTGACAAAGACATAAAAAAATACAAAATTAATCAAAATTTTTATTTTAATTTTAGCAGCATCAAATAAACGCCGCCCGAATATACTCGGGTGTGCACGATTTGGCCGGTTTAGCGCGCCCGAATACACTCGGGTGTGCACGTTTAGGAGTTAATGTATAAACATTATGTATAAACAACTCTTTAGTTATTTTATATTTTATATTATTTCAATTATATAAACTACTGCTCTCTTAATTGAGAATTGGCCTTCAACTCTTATTGCTTACCGTTGCAGCTTCCACCTTCACGAAATACCATTCACTCATCATCACTTCGAATCCACAATGATCCATCGGAAACCTGACTCCATAATATTATTCAACTCTCCTACGGTAATGCAACTTCGCTATTTTAGTTATCCGAACAGACAAGTATATTAATTTTTAATTTCCCCCCGATTGCAGGCTACCGAAAACACCGTCGAATTATCCGCTCCTCCGCCACTCGACAGCCGCAAAACTGAATCAACAGTGGCGAGCCCACCTGGACAAACCCGCGTATCGCCCTAACACCGGCCCCAACAATGGGAGCCCATAAAAAAGCAGCGCCCGCATCGGAACACGCTCTTTTCGATAGGCCGCTTCCTGAAATTGGCCAATTGCTTTATCAAATAGCGCGCACTCGGCCTGCAGGCGGAAACATATGCGCCACCCATACAGAGTCGGTGCGCCTGCACGCGCGCGCGCGCGCGTTCCATGTTTATCAATGATGTTAGTCCGTATCGGGCGTGCCTCGCGAAAGTTTGTATGCGTATCGAGGGGAGGGGGGTGGGGCACCGTGCCGGGCGATCGCGACGATTGCAGGATCTACACACCCAGTACATCGGCGCGGAATGCGAATTTAATCTCCGCACATCAAACTTCCATTGGGGCCGAGCGATAGTCGACGTCCAGTACAATGTTCGGCTCCAATGGTGTCAGATCCACTGCGAACGACTGTTCTCGCCACCCGTTTATCCCCTCCGTCCCTCCTTCCCTCCCTCTGTCCCTCCCCCTGTCCCTCTCCTGCACACACACATAGACAGCCGGTTGGCACTGGGCCACTATATACGTGCAGGTGCACGCGAATCGTGCACACGCCGATCACTTTGCCCAGATCCTGTGCGTACGCGCACATATTTGTGCCCGCATGTCGTAATACAGGTAACCCTTCTATAACACGGTAGATAGGTTCCTAGAATACCGGCCTGTTGTATGAGACCGAAAGTCACTACAAGACGGGGGGTTACGTTCCGAAATCTTTGTAAAGAACATACTGATCGTCGTGGTTCAATATATGCAAGTTAATTTTTGTTAAGAATATAAATGTATGTATGACTCAAAACGAAACAAAGAACAAGAATGTTGACTCTGACCGTTGCTTTATTTGAATTAAGACTTTTTCCAATGTGAGATCCTTTTTCTCGCTTTAAAAGACGATCCAAGACATATCTTTACTGCTAAAGAAATAAATATCTACTTAAACGCGGTTTTCGTAACTTTAGGCAGACATAGCTTGGGTCAGAAAGTTGACTTTCCAAAAATGAGTCCTAAAGTCGAAATTAAGCCTTAAACATATCGCGGCTCGACGCAGACTCTTGAAGTCCAATGTCATACAAAGGTTTTTCGCAATATTCTTATGCAATTAGAGGAATCCGTGTTATACGATGACGTGTTTTAGGAGGGTTTCTGCAATTTATGAATCGTGTTATAGGAGGGCTACCTGTGCGCGGATCACTGCTTGTACTCGCACAATGTGTACGCGCGTGACGCGTCGGTGGACGTACATATTATATAATGCGCATCCGTATACGTGCAAATATGTGCGGAAGGTCTATGGGTGCATACACAGGCCCTTACAAATTGGCAGGCACGTAAAGGCGGCCACGTGTGTGTGGCTGTGTGTTGTGTACCGATCTCTGTGAAGGCCTCGGAGGACGAAATGTCTCCGGCATAATATTCGTGAATTCGAACACGTGCATAGGCGAGTTCTCTACTCCTTGGCTGATAAAGGTTCGGCGTCGGAGATTTCCGGCGCGCAAAGCGTCCGGGCTGGAAAGCAATCGTCGGATTCGCTTTGACGGACGACTCGATTCGCGGCCTGTCAATGGTACGCTTAATGTTCGCATTCAGACGTTGCAGTCGATGCTTCCATCCCGGCCGCATATTAACCGTCCTCGCTGTTCGAATCGGCCTGACAATTTGGTTAATTAAACGTCAACGGCTTACGATTTTTATCAACCACGCTCTGATACGCTGATGATGGGAGAAGAATTTTATACGGGACGAGTCGTAAATTTTGTTGATCACGCCGCTAAAGATTCCGGATCGGACCCTGGAAAATCCATGAAATCCCTGTAAATTATTCTGTCGCGGCCGTTTATTCGGAAAGGAAAAAATCACCATAATTCTATTCTTATCGGGCCACCCCCCGGGCTAGATCAAAGAACGGTGCGGTTATGAAGGAATGGGGTTGATCCGCGGGAGGAGCTTTCGGGCCGGACCCGAAGTCGTTCCGTACCGTTTTCCGAGGATCGAATACGTTCGTATAATAGGCAGCCGGCCGTATGAGGGTGGCGAGGACTGTCTCGAAGGTCTTCATGCTTCTTCGCGGCGCCGAGATAAGCGAAATATTCCGGCAGCGGAACTTGCTCGCAGACTTGCAAAACGTTCGACCGTAAAAGATTATGTTAATGTATTTTAATGAGTGCCGCCCAAGTTTTATACTGGGAATTGAGATTATAATCGTGACGACAGTCTTGAAAATTGATTTAAGTGTAGGATTTTATTTCTGCGTTCTAATTCCGCATCTCTTCTGTGCAGATTATTGTTTGGATTATTGACTGGAGCGATACTCGTGGACTTAAGGGTTTTTCCGGATAACAGAGGACCAGTAGCAGGTTATAATTGAGCAAAGGAATTAATTAATGGAGTAGACCATAGAGAATTGAACCATAGAATTTTTATAATGTTCTGTGGAAATATTATTGTACAATGCGTTATGTTATAAGTGGCGTTTCATCGAAGTCATTGTTTTATGTGTATGAGAATGGATGGATGAATGTATGTAGAGCGTAATAATTGCGTATTGTAATTAGTGTGAGAATACAATTGTAGATTGGGGGAAGTTACCAACATTTGTGGGATAAAACCCTAGTAACTTTAATCCCAAGAAAAAATGGTTGAAACAAAAGTTATATGGTTTGAAGAGAATAACATTTTGGTAGTAAACATAAATTTTTTATCGCCATGATTTTCGAATTTCTGGCGTCATCGTCATTGGAAACAAAATATTGTTAATATTTGATTCACTCAAGTTATAGTGCTTCAAAAAACAAATTAAACCATATAAAATGTTTTATTGTTTGTGCAATATTTGTTAGAGTTATTTAACAAAAAAGAAAAGTGTTGTCCAAACACATTTTATTAAAAAACACCATTATTCCGAACCGAAAAGTTAACTTATTATACATGGTTGTTTTCGTCTTTTTTTATGCCAGATGATGATGGAACAAACAATTAAAAAATTGTTTAAATAAATAATGGCGAACTCGGAATTTTGAAAAGTATAGGTTTGAACATTTTTTCAATTTTACCATAATGTTCCTCTCTTCAAACCATACAACTTTTGTTTAAAACATTTTTTTGTGAAATCAATATTAAGGAAGATATACCGATTTTCACAATTTTACAATTGTTTTCCAAATTTCGCCCACGCCAAATCGTATAGAAATTAATGGTTAAACGTTTAAGAGATATATTGTATTGTATATTCCTTTTCTTCACAATATATGTATTTAATGAAATTCTATGTTCTGTAATCTCTCGCCGACCTATACCTATTTCTGCTCTTAAAACTACCACCAACTTTGTTGTGGCGTTATGGGACAACATAGAAAAGGCATACCAGAAGAAGGCAAGAGATTATTCGTTTCATTTGCAAAGAATTTCATTTTGTCAACAGACACCATAGAAGAGATTCCAGGATTGTAATATGTTCCATTCTGATAGAAAACACCATAGCAATATCGAGCAACCATAAAGTGTATGGTATTTGTCATTATAGGTGCGTAAAAATATAGGAAAGCAATGTGAAGCACGTAGAAATTTGAAACGATTGAATTTGAAAAAGTTAGGTCAAAATGCGAATGTTAGGTCAGAAAAATGCGAGTGTTAGGTCAAAATGCGAATGTTAGGTCAGAAAAATGCGAGTGTTAGGTAAAAATGCAAATGTTAGGTTAAAATGTGAATGTTAGGTCTCTTATGCAAAAAAATTGTGAAAAATTGTTTGAATGTGTTGGTGAAAGTCGGTGTGCTCGGTTAAATTTCACGCTTGAGTGAGCACGGAAAGTGCGAGCTCCTCGGTCCTGATGTTCGCCGCTTACAAAGTGGACCGAAAATCAGACGATTTAATAGGAACATAGAAGTAGCAAAGAGCTTCCCTATACTTTCATAGACACATTCAAACGTTCTTCATGCATACACACCACTACACCGAAGTAGATTTCGACCGAAAATCAGACGATTTACTAGGAACATAGAAGTAGCAAAGAGCTTCCCTGTACTCTTGCGCACACATTCAAAGATTCTTCACGTATTCACTCCAACACATCGATACCGATTTCCACCCAAAATCTGACCAATTAATAGGAACATAGAAGTACCGAAGAGCTTCCCCTTTTTCTTACAAACACATTCAAAGATCCTTCATGCACTCACTCTAATACATCTATATCAAGATTTTTCTTTCGAATTATTATACAATTTATTTCTGCAGGTTTGCCGTAGCTTTTCTATGTTACAGCAAACATTTTTCGAATCTTGCTGTATGTTTTACGGTTTCTGGGCAATTCCTTTCGCATAACGTAATTGTAAACAAATTTTCCCTCTTTCCGCGGCTTTCCTATAAACTTTCCATACTTGTGATTTCTTCTACTAATACTTGCCGTACGTCTTATGGTTTTTTATGCTATTCTTCATACTCTTATCTAGCTTACTTAAAAATAATGTCTGATATTTTCTATGGGTTTTCCTGCACTTATAGTATTGTTTAATAATATCAACCGTATATCTTATGGGTTTCAGATTTTCCTTGTGTTGTGATAGTTTCTGTTTACGATGCGTCTCAGGAAAAAAATTTTATTCAGTTGAAATCACTCAGAAGAGAGCAACAGTTGACTTTAAGCTAAAAAAAACCATGGTATGGGAAGTAAATAATTAAATATAAACTCATAGTTGTAACCACGATGTACCTAAAGTATTATATATGTACGTGTTTTCGGCCACTAAGAATTTTACACAGTAATCAAATGGAGCGGCAGTCGGCGTCTATAACTCTTGCGACTTCTTTACATCTCTACTTTCCTACTGAGTTTCGCAGTCAGAAGTAAGCGGGTGACAGAATAGTACAAGAAGTCGACAAGTACGCACGACTTCTTGTATAGTTCTGTGACCCGCTTACCTCTGACTACGAAACTCAGTAGGAAAGCAGGAGAGGTAAGGAACTTACAAGAGTCTTGACGTCGTCGCTGGTCCCATTTGATTACCATGTAAAATTCTGACTGGCGCAAAACAGGTATACTTTAGATACATCGTCGTTACAACTATGTATCGTTATTTAAATATTTATCTTAAATATCAGAGAAGATATTAACGTTACTAAAATAGGTCCCAAACAAAAATTGTTTATATTGAAGCCTATGATGTGCTAGTTAAAAGAGTCCGTTTATATAATACACGAAACCATCTTCGAAGTTTGCAAGATATATTGATAATTCAGGAATTTTTAGACCAGCACAATCTCTCTAAACAATATAACAATGATTAATTGAACAATATTATAGTACTTAATGTTCTACGCTTAAGTACATGTAATATAATAATATTTGAAGAATGCCTGTATGAATATTTTTGCAATAGGGAAAAGAAAACAGTGTTTTGTATGTCTAAACCGTTTTTTGGCTGTAACTCCGAAAATAAGGCAAAAATCGAGGAACGGGAAACGGCTGGCTGGGTCCTTATTGACCGCCTACCACCATGCGAAAGGCCGATCCGAACCGCCGACTTTCGATTTTTGGCCGAAAAAAACGGCAAGGGGTACCCCTTACCATTTTCTCGATTTTAGAAAATCGCCTGTAACTTTTGAACCGCTGATCGAAACCTATGATAATCATACACTTTTTTGCAGCGTTTGACGCGCTCTATCAGATAGGACTATCGGCGAAAGTCGATCTTAAAAAAAATTGTTTGATGTTTTAAGTCAATGGTTTTTTGGCTGTAACTCCGAAAATACTGTACTTAGAAGGCACTGCCTGCGATTTTTGTGATCCTTTTTTGATCCTCTTTAAGCATGTATAAGCATAAGTGGAGCGGAAAGCTTCCCATTTTTTGGCGAAAGAAAAACTGTAAGGAGTACCCCTTACCGTTTTCTCGATTTTAGAAAATCGCCTGTAACTTTTGATCTTGCGATCAAAACCTATGATAATCATACATTTTCTTGAAGCTTTCGACGCGTACTTTATGATAGGATCATCGGCGAAAGTCGATCTTTAAAAAAATGTCTGATGTCTAAATTATCCTATCAAAAGTATACGTGTTCTGCGACACTAAGAATTTTACATGGTAATCAAATGGAGCGGCAGTCGGTGGCTAGAACTATTGCAACTTGCTTACGTTTCTACTTTCCTACTGAGTTCAGCAGTTAGAGATAAGCGGGTCACAGGATAGTACAAGAAGTCGAAGAGTACGCACGACTTCTTGCATAGTTCTGCGACCCGCTTACCTCGGGCTGCGAAACTCAGTAGGAAAGCAGGAGAGGTAAGGAACTTACAAGAGTCTGGACGACGTTGCTCGCCCCATTTGATTTCTATGTAAAATTCTGACTGACGCAAAACACGTATACTTTAGATACATTGCAGTCAATCAGTGATACGCTTCATATTTCTGATAACTTTAAATCTAAAATAGAATGTCTCACATAAAGCGTGCATGGTTTATGAAAAGGAATAGATATAGAGGATGGAATAAACTTGTAATTTTCATATAAATTGCCACACGCTCAATTTCTCGGTATCAACTTATAACCCTTACCGTAAAATCAAAGTCTTTTTCCTTATTAATGGATTTCTTCTTTGAATTTTCAGATGGATTTGGCCATGGGAATTCAATCAGCCACGCTGCCAGTTTCTGACATCACAAATCAGATTGTATGCGTGTACACTGAGTGAAGCAATGCAGTTTAATCAACCGCACCAGAATGATTGAAATGGAAAGTGATATAAGCGTTATTATAGTACAACAGAGATACTATTCATGGGATACAATAATTAATACTATTATATTCGATTATTATATACGATTGATGTACTGCGTACGTCAGATGTACTTTTGCATACTTACTTTGAATTGTACAAGCGTGCGAGAACGTAGAAATATTATATTTAGTTTAAGTACCTTTTATTAAGGAAAATGAAATGTATATTATTTAATGGTTTTACAATATATCAGAAATTAAACCAAAATTAGCGTTCAACAATTACTTTCCTTACCCACCCATTCCCCATCGTCGTTTACAATAGTTATAAGTCAATCGTTGTTAATTTCGGGAAGTTCAAGATCCATAAAACAATACTTCGAGAATGGCAAGATAATTAGACACCATCAGAACTTTGGGGAAGCCATAAAGTCCATAAAATTTACGGTAAGTATTGTTAAAGAATACTACAAGCGAAGAAACGCCATAGGAAACCCATTGGAAATGATAGGAATTAATTTTAAGTTAGATAAATGAGAATACTAGCAAAAACCATAAGAAAACCATAAGAAAACCATAAGGAATCCATAAGCTACACGCTCAGTGTAAGTAAAAGCAATCAGAATGACAAATAGCCTATGGGAAGTCCATAGAATATGTAAAAGGAACGAGAAAGGAAAGTTGGAACATAGAGAAGTACAGAAATTTGGGTAAGATTCCGAAAACGTTGATCGTCACGCTTGACTGAACACGCAGAGTTTCGCAGTGCCACCTCTTCGGTACTCCTATGTTCCTGTTAAATTGTCTGATTTTGGGCAAAATTCAGAAATTCTTAGTCGTCACGCTTGACTGAACACGCCGAGTTTCGCAGTGCCACCTCTTCGGTACTCCTATGTTCCTGTTAAATCGTCTGATTTTGGGCAAAATTCTGAAATTCTTAGTCGTCACGCTTGACTGAACACGCCAAGTTTCGCTGTGCCACCTCTTCGATACTTCTATGTTCCTGTTAAATTGTCTGATTTTGGGCAAAATTCTGAAATTCTTAGTCGTCACGCTTGACTGAACACGCCAAGTTTCGCTGTGCCACCTCTTCGATACTTCTATGTTCCTGTTACTTGGTCAGATTTTCGACATTTTCACGCTTGACTGATTCCAGTCCTAACCGAGACTTTAACATTTTTCGCCTCATCGTATATTTGATGATTTCACGCTATTCCCATGGTGTTTGACATCGAAATGGAATTCTTTACGATACGAAATGAATAGAACAGACGCTTGCCTTCTTCTACCATGGCATTTCTATGTGGTCCCATGAGATTTTGGCGAAGTTGGTGAATTTTGTTACGACAAAAAGAGGTATGGTTTCGGCGAGGGATATTGGATATATGGGATCTTATAACTAAGTAATTAGAGAACACAGAATTTCGTTTAATACATATATTGTAAGGAAAAATAGTATACAGTAAAAAAATGTTTCTTACATACTTATAATCTTATTTCCATACAATTGCTGTACTTTTCGCATACACGCTACATACATTATACTCAGCCAACATACATACATACGTATAATTTCTTACATAATTATTATCTTTAATAATTTAATATTAATATAGTCGAAAAGGTAAATACGTAACACACTAAAAACTGTCTTGATACGATCAAAACTTTTCCTGTTGAAGCGGCTAAGTAAGACCAACATAACGAGCCGCATTTTAAGTAAGGAAGCCAACAGCGAAAGCAATTTTGGTTCTTTTAGTATGCGTACTGTAAGAAATAGAAGAAACCCGTCAAGAAAATGTATGTTTATCATAGGTTTAGATCGCTGGTTCAAAAATTACAGGCGATTTTCTAAAATCGATAAAATGGTAAGGGGTTTAAAGTATACGTGTTTTGCGCCAGTCAGAATTTTACATGGTAATCAAATGGGACGAGCGACGACGTCAAGACTCTTGTAAGTTCCTTACCTCTCCTGCTTTCCTACTAAGTTTCGCAGTCCGAGGTAAGCGGGTCACAGAACTATACAAGAAGTCGTGCGTACTTGTCGACTTCTTGTACTATTCTGTCACCCGCTTACCTCTGACTGCGAAACTCAGTAGGAGAGCAGGAGAGGTAAGGAACTTACAAGGGTCTCGACGTCGTTGCTCGCCCCATTTGATTACCATGTAAAATTCTGACTGGCACAAAACACGTATACTTTAGATACATTGGAGTCAATCAGTGATACGCTTGATGCCTCACATAAAGCGTGTATGGTTTATGAAAAGGAATAGACATACAGGATGGAATAAATTTGTAATATTCATATAAATTGCCACACGCTCAATGGCACGGTATCAATTTATAACCCTTACTGTAGAATCAAAGTCTTTTTCCTTATTAATAGATTTCTTCTTTGAATTTG
The DNA here is from genome assembly GCA_914767735.1 of Anoplius nigerrimus. Lineage (NCBI taxonomy): Eukaryota > Metazoa > Arthropoda > Insecta > Hymenoptera > Pompilidae > Anoplius > Anoplius nigerrimus. The sequence continues at coordinate 7,148,110 of OU612091.1, forward strand.
CAAATGGATTTGGCCATGGAAATTCAAATCAACCACTCTGCCAGCTTCTGACATCACAAATCAGATTGTATGCGTGTACATTGAGCAAAGCAATGCAGTTTAATCAACCGCACCAGAGTGATCGAAATGGAAAGTGATATAAGCGTTATTATAGTACATCAGTGATACTATTCATACGATACAATAATTAATACTATTATATTCGATTATTATATACGACTGATGTACTGCGTACGATAGATGTACTTTTGCATACTTACTTTGAATTGTACAAGCGTGCGAGAACGTAGGAATATTATATTTAGTTTGAGCCCCTCTTATTAAGGCAAATGAAATGTATATTACCAATGGGTTTACATTATACCAGAAATTAAACTAAAATTAGCGTTCAACGATTACTTTCCTTACCCACCTATTCCCCATCGTCGTTTACAATAGTTATAAGTCCATCGTTGTTCATTTCGGGAAGTTCAAGATCCATAAAACAATACTTCGAGAATGGCAAGATGATTAGACACCATCAGAACTTTGGGGAAGCCATAACGTCCATAAAATATACGGTAAGTATTGATAAAGAATACTACAAGTGAAGAAACTCCATAGGAAACCCATTGGAAATGATAGGAACTAATTTTAAGTTAGATAAATGAGAATACTAGCAAAAACCATAAGAAAACCATAAGGAAACTATAAGCTACACGCTCAGTATCAGTAAAAGCAATCAGAATTACAAATAGCTTATGGGAAGTATATAGAATATGTGAAACGAACGAGAAAGGAAAGTTGGAACATAGAGAAGTACGGAAATTTGGGGAAGATTCTGAAGACGTTGATCGTCACGCTTGAGTGAACACGCCGAGTTTCGCAGTGCCACCTCTTCGATACTCCTATGTTCCTGTTAAATCGTCTGATTTTGGGCAAAATTCTGAAATTCTTAGTCGTCACGCTTGACTGAACACGCCGAGTTTCGCAGTGCCACCTCTTCGGTACTCCTATGTTCCTGTTAAATCGTCTGATTTTGGGCAAAATTCTGAAATTCTTAGTCGTCACGCTTGACTGAACACGCAGAGTTTCGCTGTGCCACCTCTTCGGTACTTCTATGTTCCTGTTAATTGATCAGATTTTCGACATTTTCACGCTTGACTGATTCCAGTGCTAACCGAGACTTTAAAATTTTTCGCATTTTTCACGTTTGCCTCAATCCAGTCCTAACTGATATTTCGCCCCTTCGTATATTTTATGATTTCTCGCTATTCCCATGGTGTTTGACATCGAAATGGAATTCTTTACGATACGAAATGAATAGAACAGACGCTTGCCTTCTTCTACCATGGCATTTCTATGTGGTCCCATGAGATTTTGGCGAAGTTGGTGAATTTTGTTACGACAAAAAGAGGTATGGTTTCGGCGAGGGATATTGGATATATGGGATCTTATAACTAAGTAATTAGAGAACACAGAATTTCGTTTAATACATATATTGTAAGGAAAAATAGTATACAGTAAAAAATGTTTCTTACATACTTATACTCTAATTTCCATACAATTGCTGTACTTTTCGCATTCACGCTACATACATAATACTCATACTACATACATACATACGTACAACTTCTTACATAATAATTATCTTTAATAATTTAATATTAATATAGTCGCAAAGCTAAATAAGTGACACACTAAAAACTGCCTTGAAACGATCAACACTTTTGCTGTGGGAGCGGCTAATTGTAAGTAAGACCAATATTACGTGTCGCATTTTAAGTGAGGAAGCCAGCAGTGAACGGAATTTGGTTCTTCTGGTATACGTTCTGTAAGAAATAGAAGGGACTCAATTATTATTAAGAATAATAGTATATAATATAATAATTATTGAATATCAATTTTTTTCCATTAAATTTCGGCATTCGCCGTCAAGACTAGGAAGCTCGGGTTGCGATTTTTGTCATCTCCTTTAGCCCCTCTATCGCCCTACTGATAAGTTTTAGAAAAACGCCTGTAACATTTGAACCAGCAATAAAAACGAAATGATATTCATACATTTTCTTGAAGCTTCCGACGCGTACTTTACGATAGGACTATTGGCGAAAGCCGATCTTTAAAAAAAAAATTGTATCCAGGCAGTGGTCTGCCAAGGGTTTTGCCCCGATGGTTTTTTGGCTGTAACTCCGAAACTAATACGAATTTTGACAAACGACAAACGTCTCTCTGACTTATTTTTGACCCCCTACGAGATAGCAAAAGCACGGCAGTTTCGATTTTTTGACCCAAAAAAATGGTCGCCGGATCGGATCGCGCTTTGACATAGTGGTAGGGGGTCAATAAAGACTCAGCCAGCCGTTTCCCGTTCCCCGATATTTGCCTTATTTTCGGAGTTACAGCCAAAAAACCATCGACTCGATTAATCGAGCAAAGGCCTTATATATTTAATAAAAAACATTAACATAACAAATTAATTAAAGGAAAAACTTACTGCACTATTATGTAGACTATCCTAAGACTATTCTATCCTAACAAACAGAATGACAAATTATTTAAGCGAACACACCTTATGAAAATTCTGCTCGCAATAGCTTGAACTCAAAAGCTGTCCACTTCGAGCCCTCTCAACGACAAAAGTATCGGGCACATGTCAGGCCGTTCTTAATCAATCGTCCAATCAGGATATACAGGACCCAGGGCTGTGAAGAAAAAAAGTTGGGAGGATCCCGACGGAGGCGGATGCTGTCCGCCGGATGAAGGTAGGGCAAGTTTATTCTATGTATTCGGGACCCGACACGGATTTCGCGGGGGATAAAGGTATCAGGACGAATTCAATGAAGAGAGCCTACCGTCCCGTTATTAAGGAACCCACGGAGACCCTTCTTCGGATCGTTCGGCATAACAAATACCCGTCGAGGGGATCTTCTCGAGGGCGACGCACGAAATCGATTACGGGACTGAGCGGGGCTGGCTCCGGATGAGGCAGGATGGTGGGAAGAGGGGGATGGGGGGGATGGGGGGGGGGTGAGAAACGGGAGCGGGTCACCCCACTGGTCGTTACTACCTTTTTACCGACCCTTCGACTCCCATCAGCGGGACGACTTCATCCGTCTCGACGTACAAGGACGTCTGGCAAATTAAAGCGGCCGCCGCCTTCGAAGGAGTCCGAAGGAGTGCGAAGGATACTCCGACGTTTGCGACCGGGTCCTGTTCGCTCGATCCATGCTCCTCCGTCAAAGGAAACGTCGAACGTGAAGTGTAAATGACGCTTTTGTGCAATTCGAGTTGGCCTCGCTTGAGGATTTTGTCGCTGAGGTAGAAAAGTCGCTTGCTTTCGGTGAGGGAATGGTCTGGGAAAAGCAAGAAATTATGTTTAATGTGTACTGAGATCTAGGACACATTATTGGAACACGTAACAAATAATTGTAGACTTAAGAAAAGTTGGAAGTGCACAATGCCGAAAATTGTTTTCTTTCGGAAATTACCTAATGGGCACTCGTTAAAGTGAAAATAAGATCTTTGCTGGAACGATGGGAAGGTTTCCGTACGCTCAAACTAACATAACGTTTATATTAACAGCTTTCGAGCTTTATGGGTACACACATAAAAGTCTTCGAATCGATTCGCCTTTCAGTAGGGCGATAGAGGATCGAAAAGAGAGAAAAATAAATGTCTAATTGGTGTCTATAATGCGTATATATTAGCCATACGTGAAAATATTGTCCGTAAGTACCAAAGGGAAGTGAAGTGAATTTGAAGCGATCAAGGCTGTATCAGACTCGATTACCATCCCGACTGCGTACTTGAACATCCTTTCACGCGGCGCGCGTGTGGCACGCGTGCTTCACGCGTGCCATAGGCGTTATGAGCCAGCCTATCAGCTGTCCACTATAGCTGTCCACAATAGCTTCCCACTATAGCTTCCCACTATAGGCTGCCACTATAGACTGCCACTATAGCTGTCATACAGAAGTGGGCGACCGCGAGGAATCGTCGGGCGTCGATCGAGAGTATCATTCGTCATGCGACTGTCGAGTCATCGGGATTCCGGGATCGGCTCGGCTCGCCGTGGCGCCAAATTGAAAATGGCGCTGGCCGGTTATTAACGAAGCCGGGTGGGCAGGAAGTTGCGAGCGACGATGGAACGTAGAAAATTCGCTGCCCCGTTCGGGCGACCAATTTGCCGTCGGATGAACTTGTCCGCGCTTCCCGGCTATGATCGTTCTTCGGCTTCGCTTCATTGTCGACGCCGGACAATACTTTTCCCGCCTCTCGACGAGGCCTGGCAAGAGTCAGACGGCTCGCCGTTCGCAGAACGTATCTACAATACGTTAAAAATATTAATGAGAATAATAATGATTTATAACATAGATATTGGGGCTGGCGTTATTTTAGGATCACTCTATAAAAGACAACAAATTGAATTAGGACGATCAACAAATTAAATTCGATCCAGGACGAAACGAAAAATTTTTAATTTAATTTGTTGTCTTTTATAGGGTGATCCTAAAATAACGCCAGCCCCAATATTTATGTTTAATTAAAGAAGGGTCACAAAAATTAAACTTATATTTCAATAATGATTTATTAACGGCATAGCCGCCTTTGACAACAAATAAAATACATTTACATTAGTCCAGTAATATGGTAGTGAAATAGTTAAACATGATGTAAATAACTGTTAGCCCGCATATATTCTATAAAGCTGACAAATTAAAAGTTCAATTCGTTTTTGGTTCCATGGAAGAGGTACATCAATTTTTAGGCATCACCTTCGCAGTGACGATTGGGATGGTCCGAAAAGATTTGTTAGAACAGATCAGAGATAGGTTGAGAAGGATTTCGATCTGTATCTCCCTCTCTCCTCTGTGTCTGCCTCTTTTTATCGCCACCATCTGCCTTCCTCTCCTTCCTCCCTCGTTCCCGCTCGGTATCTGCCTTCTCCGCTCGTCTATGTATCTTTCCCCTCGGCTCGATCCTTCTTCCACCCCTCCCCCTCTCGCAGCCTTTTTTTCTCGCCTCTAACTAGCTCGGCATCGATTTATGCCTGAGCGTCTCGTAAATTCGACGGATCCCTCCGCCGTAAAGTTCCATCAGTCGAATGCTCGTTTCTTCCCACTTCCGGCTTCTCTTTCCAGCGCATGTCCTTCACACCCCTCCCCCTCCCCCCCCTCTCTCACTCTCCCTTATTCCAGGAGTCATTGTATCGCGCTTGCCCTCCCTCGCGTCCTATCTCCCGACTTCCCTCCCGGATCCGCCCGTCCACGGTGACGATAAATTAGATGCGTCACCTTTGCCTCAAAGTGGGACGTCTACTTTTCCATCGACACTCTTGTCTCCTGCGCTCCTGTCGTCCTGCAAAATGATTTAGGCGCGCCGGAGAATTTACGACGGCGACCTTAAGCGACTCGCCTACGCAAATTTCATGCAGTCACCATCAATTAACACGTTCGTCGCCACGTCACCCGTACTTGGGTGACGGCCCCTGTGGCTATGTTTTCCGGATGACACTCTCCTTCGTTCAATTGAAATAGGACTTTGTAGATAGTTTACAATCATTTCCTTTTGTATCACAATAATGATGAGTACGCACATACAAAATAGACAGATTGGAAATATTAACAAATGGAAATATGACGCTCTCCTCCGTTCAATTGAACCAGGATTTTTGTAGGTAGTTTACAAGAATTTCATTTGTCGTCCGGGAAACATAGCCACAGGGGCTACGTCCAGGTACGACTGATGGGCGATCAACGTGTTAACGTGGATCGTAGGTGAAGCTTGTAAAACATTCTTCTTTCACTTCCATTCACTTGACACGCTCGTTGCTATCAAGGTAAATATATTAAGTTTTCGGCGTGTTCGGTCAGTGTACTTTCGACTACTAAGTTTCAATGATTTTTGACAGAAGAACATTGACCTCAAGTAATTCGGTTAAAGATAATACGATTTTAACATATTACGATCTAATAGAAAGAAAACGATTATTCGATAATGAAGTTTATAAAAATATGAAAAATAACCGACGTCAATAACCGGTTGTTGCAACCTAGTTGTTATCAATGTACATAAATGTGAGTGGAAGGTGACATTTTTTTTTGGTCGCCGACATGCGACTACACATTGACAAAGAACACTTCTCTGTACGTAATCGTGGATTACGTTGGACGGAAAGTATATGACTATATTGAATGCTGTGCGCGACGCATGGTGGATCATAATACTCGAGCAGGTTCATGTTTTGTCGTTACAAAAACGCAACGAATAGGCGGAGTTTTGATGGAGAGAGAGGGGTGGGGGGGGGGGGAGAGGGAAAAAGTGAGCAGCACTGAGATAATGTCGAAACGGTGGCAGTCGTCAAAATCGGCGAACGGCGCAGCCGGATAAAGAGTCGTTAGGACTGGGTAGGGGGTTGAACGGGGTCCGGGCTGGAATAGGGGTTGAAAGGGGGTGAGTCTCGCGCTAACGCGACACACGGAGCGGAAAACGGGGCCGGCATTATTATTATTCGCGCTCGGTTCTTCGAACCGTTACACGGTTGTGTGCGAGTGCAACTGCAGCTGCAACTGCAACTGCCATGTGAGAGCGACATTCGACTCGGCTACGCTCGGAGTCTCCGGGATGCGTGCGAATTTTCTGCGAGTCTTGCGGACAATGTGCCGAGGAAGCTGGAAAAACGTTTCGAGACTCTCTACTCTTGATACCGAAACGGCGCTCGGGCGCAAATATTTCGAATTTCATAGAAATTTCGGTTTCTTACGAATTTTGTATAGTTACGATTTTTTCCAACATATCAATTTGAAAATCGCAACATTTCTCTATTTTGATCTTAGCGGTCAGTTTGGTCATATGAGAGATTAGAGAAGAATTAAAAATTATAAAATAATAATCCTTTCGTCCTGGATCTTGATCTTAGAGTATTATAATAATTATCTTGATTATCGAATTATAGATTAACTATCTTGAACTTAGAGTATTATTATAATGCATCTATGTGTACTGAACTATCAGTGTATATGGTGGTCCATATTCTCCTACTAATAACAGGGACTCAAACTGAAGCTCGTTCTTTCCTCCAACCTGATCAATACTCAACACAGAACGAAAACCCATTATGCACTTGCATCAATGACACACAATAATCGAAACGTCGCACAAACGCAATATTAATTCCCTTCTACTGATACCCCAAACATTATCCTACTCATCCCTATATCCTGCATCACAATACCGTAGCTTAAAGTAGAACAGCTCATATTGTAACAGAGAGCCTAATCTTTACCAATCTTAACACTCTGGAAGCCAAGCCATGATTATCGTCTGAAGCGCACAGAAAAATATGCGAAATTCGCATTCAAAATTGTGCCCATAATTATACAAGTGATCTAAGTCAAGATTTAAAAAAAAAAGACTTTATCAGTTATTTCACACCACATTTCTTTACACTAAATTTATTCAATGTAATTTTTTTTTTTTTAATCTTGACTTAGACCACTTTCATAATTATGGGCAGAATTGTGTGATCGAGAGCGAGAAGAATCGAGCAGCCATCGACAGACCGAGCGAAGGCACTATAGTATATATAGCCTACCAGCAGTCACGACTAATTTACCGCGCCGTCGGGCCATTTATATTTCCCCGAAATCTATTGCACCGACAAAAAACCAATAGCCCGGGACATTCAGTTATTCCGGCTGATGTATTATCATCGACGGCGCCCACACCGGACGAGATCCGCGATTTTTGCCCACCTCAACCTTCGCGAAGGTTGAGGTAGGGAAGGGGGGGGTTCGTTGCCGGAGGAAGATTCTTTCGAAACAATGGGAGCAGAGTCGGCCGGGACAAAAATGGAATGCGAGGGCGAGAGCATTATGCGTGTGCGAGCGTGGAAATTGCTGCCTGCCTATGCGACCCAACCTCTTTGTCACCGCTTCCGGCCAGCGGAAGCTCGCGATGAATCCGCGATTCTTCCGGCCGCCGAGTCGAAGACGCCCCCGAAAGACTTTTTTCGGCAGGCCCGATTTTGACGGACTTGTTTTTGCCGATCAATTCGCGGCACGCGGCTCGAATGTTTTACGGCTGTTTTTTTATTCAATGTTTGCGGAGGAGAGAATGTTTTGACCGGGCTGATGCAGTTTCGAGCCATTTATATAAAATTTCTATCACGTTTAGGTCTTAAAGTCTGACGGAGAGAGACGAATGGTTCTCGTTAAAGTTTTGCTTCACTTTTCGACGCTTACGGTCGATGAGGCCTACTAAAGTGAATAAAGGATGAATGTGAGGGTGAGATTTATCGTCTTCGGTAGAAAAAGGGATAATTTTTGGATAGCATACGTCGCGCGGGTCGGTGGGAAATTTTCCAATTTCCCGACTGCGCTCATTCGGCTCGCGTTATAATTCGACGTAAACGTCGTTGTCGGCCTGACAGGGGTGGCGGGGGTGGGGGAAAAAAATGCAATTTCTCTGTTTGCGCGCGTCCTTTCATCGCGTTGATTGTTCGGTCCCGTTTTGGCAATGTAACCGGCCGATGAATGGCAAAACATCGCGCGCGACGCCGATAGACTCGAGCGGAGTCGGATTGATCGAAATTTTGTCGTCGAGGGGGTGAGAGAAAAAAAAAACACGTTTGATTATTCTATCGGGTCTTATGCGAGAGCATTACCCGCGCCGATAATCGACAGTTATTTCTCTATCCGTTTTTCCACCCATCCCCCCCAACCCCCTCCAACCCCCTTCAACCCCCGAGTGTCCGGCGCGCCGATAATTGCGTTTTACGCTTTCATAACGGCAACGCCGACTGCTCGTATTAACGGCCGACAATTGCTCCCCTATTCCCGCAATGCGCGCGGGACGCTTGTTGCGGATGTTGAAATGTCGGTGACGTCACACCTCCCCATCTCCTCTTCCCAACGTCCAACGTACCTTCTCAATGTTCAGATTTAATAATTTTGAAAACCGAGACCTACAGTATTACGCATCCGGTGATGGACGTTCGAAACAATTCTCAGACCTCAAACTTCCCGCGAATAGTTTTATGAAGCAGGGTGAAGACTAAGTTAAGATAAGTTAAGATATATGTAAATGTTGGAAAAATGCTGGAAACCCGTAAGGGAACCAACGAATAAAACATAGTCCCGCGAAGCGAGCATTTGAAGCAATACTGCCACTTTGGCAAAGTGCGATCGATCTGAAATCGAGCGATTCAGGCCGCTTCTGCAGGGGCGAAAAATTGGGAAAATAATTCGCAATCCATCGCGCAAGCCGGCAACGCTCGTTGCGGACGTTGAATTGTTGCTGACGTCACACCTTCCCATCTTCTTCTCCCAACGTCCAACGTACCTTCTCAATGTTCAGATTTAATAATTTTGAAAACCGAGACCTATAGTATTACGCATCCGGTGATGGACGTTAGAAACAATTCTCAGATCTCAAAATTCCCACTAACAGTCCCATGAAAGGATTCGAAGCCATACTGCCACTTTGGCAAAGATCGATCGATTTGAAATCGAGCGATTCTGGCCGCTTCTACGGGGGCGAAAAATTGCGAGAAAAAATTCGTAATCCATCGCGCGAGCCGGCAGAGCGAGGTAGGCGAAACGCAATCAGTGCTACCAGTTGCAGCGGAGGTAATTGCTTGAATTTCAGTGAGCCGACATTGAGGGCGGTGCATCATACTGCTGTGGCTGCGCATACCGTGATGCGGCGCAGCTTTCGTTGCATTAGCCGTACTCGCCGAGGGCATCGTCAGGGGGGAGAGGGGCTGAGGGCGGCTGCCGGACAGGAGGGGAGGGGGGTGTGTAGATTTACGCGGTGCATCGGTGCCGCTTTGTTGGCACGATCGCGGCGCAACGGAACTGGGGGGTGGAAAGGGAGGAGTAGGCGGTAGGGGAAGGGGCGGAGGGGGGGGGGCAGGATTGTTGTTTACTCCATCGCATAATTGCCCACTCCATTTACGTATCAATCGGCGCATTACTGTTGCGCCATAGCCAATTAACGTATGTGCAGTCCGTACGGCCCGCCGGCGAACGCGGCCGGAGTCGAACCTGACGATTGCGCGCGCGCGCGCGCTATTGGCGACGTTTCTCAGCGGCGTCGTTACGCCGCTTACCACCTGAGCGCGACGCCCGGCTGACCGGTTCGGTTCGCTTCCGTGCATGGTCGAAGCGAATGTCGGCTCAACTTCCCAGGCAGACAAATTTTTTGGAACTAGACTCTGATAATTGTTGAATTTTGCGTAGGAAGATCAACTCCCGAATTTGCAGAAATAAGAAAGACAAAGTTACGCCTCCATAATATGACGTAAAATGAAAGTATGTACCAACGATCTACTGCTTTTTTTTCCATGTTTTACTGAGTCTACTATAGCAATTCAACGTTAAAATTACTCTAATGTATACAGTAAATTGAGAATATACAGTAATTATAAAGTTAATTTAGTCAGTATAATATGGACCGTTTATCTTGAAAGTGGTGTAAGTGCAATGTCAAAATAAAATTGAATATCATATAAATAAACCGTTTGCACCACGTTAATCATAAGTAATATGACATCTAATTTTTTTATTTATTGACTAAATATGAAGGGTCCATATTATACTAACGAAATTACCATTATAATTACTGTAAATTCTCAATTTAGAAAAGAGTGATTTTGACGTTGAATTGTTATAGTGGACAATTAATATTGGCTTTGTGCCCCGAAGGGAGGGGGGCTGCTGTATCTACGGGATTCCCCTATAACAGCTTCTGCCAGATAAGGTGTTAGGTTAAAATAGTTTCATAGCTACACCACCTGTTATAGTGGACATTTTTTTTTGTTTCATTTATTCCTCTTTCCAATGCGGATCCTGAGCTCTCGCTCATCGCCGCTTGATTGTCATAGTGGGCAGTAAGAAAGCGTAGATCGTTGCTATCATCTTACGGCAGCTCAGTGAATATCCTGCATTTCCGCAGGGCAATCTGACGCCGACATTCGCAGGTGCGATAACGTACGCATCGTACGGCGGGTCGAAGGGCAGCGTCGTGGGCATGAATTTTAATCGCCGATAGACAACCCTCCCTGCCGGCCGACGATCGGACGATCCCACCCCATTTCGCAGTGCCGTCCCACGCAGGCAGGGAGTATACCCGGCCGGCCGAATGATAATGATAACGGTAACGAGAACTGGCGCTTAAGTAAGATCCTCGTCTTTCGCTCGCGGCGGAACGGCGCCAATTGGTTCAACGTCCGGCCAGGATGGCGTCCCGCGCTTCCTGCGAATTATCCGACGAACGATACGAGACCCGAAACTGCTCGCCGACTCGAGCGGAAGGTCAATATTCGAGCGGGCGGACCTAAAACTGGACGCGTGGGCGAAGGCGTCTGCCGCGGATGAGAATCGATCCGGATTGCGGCCAGATTTTTACCTTAGAATTGCGGATGGAGGGTTAACGTGTTCCGTAGCGGGGGTGGCGATGGGGTAAGTGGACCTGTTTTGCGTGACGCGAGATTGGGAGGATCCGTTCGGAGGTAATTGGATAGATATGTGAAAGACATCGTTTAGAAATATTATGGGCAGGTGAGGTAGGCTTAGGGAGGGTAATTATGGAATCTTGAAGAGTGGAATTTCAAAGATTCTAAACTTATACTTAAATATCGTCAAATTTTTGGAATCGCCGATCTTTAAATTCCCCACTCTCAAGTCTTCATTGACCGAATAGGCCGAATTGCCTTGATTATACATTAAATATCGACGTAAATATTTTTACATACAGTTATATGCAAGTAGAATTTTTTAAAGTAATATTCTCCGTTAAGTGACAACTTGATTTAATTATTCTTCGACTATGCGAGAGAAGGCTCATACCAAACACGAACGCCACCCTTATAAAGATCCTAAATAACATCCCTCCTGTGTCAAAAGATAAACGAACCCTCCCGAAATTCTGGATTCACGAAGTGACCGCAACGCACTGTCATTACATTGTTGTTTAACGCGCCGCGTCGGTCGGACGATCGCGCAACTTGACCAGTCGGGTAAATTTTGGAGGGCAAATTTTGGAGGGCAGGCCCCGGAAAGCATGGGCTCGTGGACGTCCCGGCGAACTTCGGCCACCGCTGAAACCATCGAGCCGGACATTCCTGGCGCGATAAGCCAATCAGTCACGATTAGCAAGCCGCTGTTTCTAACTCGCACCGACGTCCTCCGTATACAGATCCGACAATGAGGCGTTCCGCATGAATCACGCCCGGCGTTAATGTCCGAACATGCCCGCCTCTCCCATTGTCGACCTTGCGAAGCCAAGATTTCCCACCACTCCTCGCATCCTCGCCCATCTCTTCCGTTTTCCGCCTCAGAGACAGAATTTATCGACAGTTGTGTCATAAAATTTGATCAACTAAGTAACACGATTATTTTGCGACAATTTTCTTTTCGAAATTTGGCATTTTTTACATTATGATTTATGTATAATAGGGTTACGAAGAATCGACTATTGGCGATCATATAATAATATTATTATATAGTATTTATTTATAATATGGGTTTAAAGAAACTGTCTTATTGAGCAACCTTTTAAATATATAATCATACCATATCGGCCAGTTTGAGACTAGGGGAATTAGAGGAGAAAAATGAACAATTCAAAAATTATCGCCGCAATTACCCAAATACCGGGCAATAACGCCTAGGTCAGGATCTGCTGGCATAGATCTACTGATAAGTCCGTCATTGGGATACGAAACGATAATTTTTCAATTTTTATTTATTTTTCTCTAATGTCTCATTTGACCAAATTGGCCAATATATGCCAATACATTACAATGTTGTAAACCTTTTTCAAGCCTATGAAAATGATTAAAACCGCCGACTGTTCGAGTATCGAATTAATTCCATAGCAAGGCGAACGCACTTAACCCCTTAACGTGTACACTCGAGTATATTCGGGCGCGCTAAACCGGTCAAACCGTGCACACTCGACTATATTCGAGCGGCGTTGTATTTGATACTGCTAAAGTTAAAATAAAGATTTTGATTAATTTTGTATTTTTTTATGTCTTTCCCAAGACAATATTCTAACGTGTGTGTTTTACATAAAAAAAATTGATTTCTTTTGGCCGGTTTATTTAAAAGAAATCGTACGTTAAGGGGTTAATCCGACCCGTAAAACTTCGGAACGAACGCTTATTAATTTTCGCCCGGGAAGCTGATTGCGCCGAAATAATTCGCGCTCGACTCTTCGCTCGCTTGCGCGTTCGCACGCGGGCCGTTTCACGCATTTTCCAGCTGATCCGAGCGATGTCGAGCGATGTCGAGCGATGGCGAGCGATGGCCAACGATGGCCAACGATGGCGAGCGATGGCGGCCGACGCGGAGCGATGCTCCCTTTCAAAACCTTTTCACGGCTGTTGCGCCCGCGATCGCGTATCGGTGCTTCACTGAGTGCCCAATGAACGTATTATTGTCGATTTGTACACCCCCCCCACCCCTCCCCACCCCCGCACTACGTTCGCCGAACGACGCCGAGGACTTCTAATGCGCAATATTGATTCAGCGGACACTCGCCTGCCATCACCACCGATTCCTATTGACAGAATACGTTTCGCCGGAATGCGACGCTCCGCGCGGAACCTTTTCAAAGAGCCAGTCAACCTTTGCTTTCGCTCACCCAAAATTACTCCGGTTTCCACGGCGCGCTTTAAGAAACGCCGCGTTCGCGAATTATTCGGCAAATATTAGTTTTCCGTCGTTTACGGACGAACACCGAAATTCCGAACGCACATTTTTCATGCCCGAGTTATATACGGGAAATGGAATTCGATTATTAATGTTGTCGGAAGGAAATTAATATGCGACGAAGATAAATATTTGTACAGCTTTCGTTTTTAACGATTTTTCATAAATGAAATATTAGTACCTGGCAATAGTTAATATTTACTCCGAGTAGGCTGACAACGTTGACAAAACAAGTTTCTATTCCGAATCGATGAGAATTCGATCTGATAGTCGAAGCAGTCGACGGGCGTTAAAAGAAGCAGCTGGCACTAATCTCGCGTCTCGAAGCGACGAAGCGCATAATGCTCACTCCCACCCCCGCCGTCGAACCGGAGAGGGTAGGGGGATGATTCCGTCGGGCGGAAATGGGATGTCGTTAAGTGTGCTGGTATCGGCTCGCTGACACGTTAAACGATAATGACAATAGAGCCCGCGACTTGGCCCGAGAGGCATCCCCACGCTCTCCACCCTCACCCACCCTCCCGATAATCCCTATCAGCGGATTCGGTTTCGAGTCGCGTTCTCAACTTCCATCCCTCATCCGACGTTTCGAACTTCCCTTACCTCCCCGTGCGCGGTAGTCTGCGCACCTCGACCGTCTCGAGTGCCAGCGTTGTCGTTCGATCTGACGTAAGACTGTCATCATGAAAAATGAAAGATTCAGCCTGCCATCAATGTCTAATATCTTCGAATCGAACTGACTAAGTCGACGGCAGCGTACGCGCGGAGTCGGAGTACAGAGTCTGTAAAGTGATGCGCTGTCATAAACGGACTGGCAGGTAACCGACCGAGTAGGAAAAAATTGCTCGATATCGATAGAAATTGTTGGCAGAGGGGGTGGGAAGCGTCAAAGGTACCAATCGTAAAACCAATTAACATTGCGCCCGCCCCGGGTACCAGACGCGTTTAAAAATCCTTAATCCCGCGGGGAAGTCTTTATGATCGCCGGAATAATTGGCCGCGTCGAAAAATTCAAATCGACGCCCGCCGTCCGCGAAAGAGGTACGCTTCGAAGATGAAAGGGGTGGCGGGAGAAAAAGCGAAACGTACGGCGGATGAAGGGTGATGGAGGGAGGGTGGAGGGAGGGGGGGGGGGGGTGGTGAGCTATGCGATTCGAATATTTTGTATATTTCGCTTTGCCTTTTATTTGGCCGGGACCGTCCCACCTCCCTCTCCCCTCGCGCGTAGAATTGCAATTTTTCACGGCGGCGCGAGCCAGCGCGACATTTCGATTCGCGAGAGATTACCGGGTACGTATGTAGCCTCGATGCTAAAACGAACGCCATGATTCTTCCCGGTTGGCGAGCGTCGCGATAAATCGTCCCGATCAATGGAATTCGCTTTAAACGCGGCGTGCTTAAAAAGCGACGCGGCCGTGACGCTTGAAGCTGCCCCCCCCCCCCCCACCCACCTCCTGTCTTTTAATCAGAACCTGCCTGTAAGAGGTGTTCAAAACACGCTGAAAGTTGAAAATCGGCGACCGGTCCGGTCGTCAAGTGACGCTTTGCGAAGAAAGCGTGCTAAGAAGCAAAGTAGTCTGACTTAATATTGTGTTATACTACTGAAAGTGACTTTAATCGGTTTAACGTACGATCAAAGCGTTGTAACTGTATCAAGCTGACAATGGAAATGAAAAATTGTATCGGTACGTGCTTAAATAGCTGTTCTTCGATATCCCGGACGAAATTCGACTCGCTTCCAAAATTTACTTCGCAAATAATTCATCGACGATATCGCGGTGGGAGAGTTCCGCGGAAGTTGCGATATCTTAACGGAGATTCTGGCAGTTCGAGATATGGCAGATGCGGCCGCTGGAGGGAAACTATTAGCGGAGGCAGTCGGAAAAGCGGTGCCCGTTCGAACGTCCGCTTCTGCGATCATAAGCCTGATTGTGATTTCGCGCCGGGGGTATCCGACAGAAATAACGGAAATTAGGGGAAATTGCAGTGTTTGTTGTTTGCCACCGTGCACTGTCAACAAGCATTCGTTACTGCCCCTCCCGCATGCACGTCGGGCGGACGCTCGCTCGCAACGCCGCTTACAGGGTGTTCAAATAATTTCCGCCCACTCTCTCCCAAAAGCTGTTCAACGATCAAAAGAAAAATATCGAAAAAAATCTTCCGTTTTCACACTACGATTTCTGTCAAAGCACAATAGTCTTTGGCGACTAGATCTCTTTTAATCGAACCATCCGGCTTCTTAACTCTGCTCAATAATTCAGGAATATTGGTTCGGTTCGAAATAATTTTCGGTTTCGTAGGTGGCAATCGATAAATTCGAACAGTATCACTTAATTCCTCGTGCACTCCATTCACCGCACCGTCGCGGCACCCGCCTTCGGGACTCTCTTCTCCCTCACTTTTCGCAGTGAAAAAATGATTGGCCCTCAGATTTTCGTTTAAATTCATTCGCGCGCATGCATTCGTCAAAATACGCTCCTCTTCGTCTGCGAGTCCTGAAAAAAAAAAAATTGCGAGTCTCTGTCCAACGGTCAAAGCTACCGTTATCTTTTCTTCTCCCCCTCCCCTCCACCCATCCCATCCACCTTCTCTTTTTCGCCGTCCGTTTTTCGCTATTAACGTCGCCGGGGCAGGATTCGTTCTCGGATGCGGAGTCTTTGGCAGGCAAAGACGGGCCGCGGCTCGTTTTGTGTCCCTTTGACGAGTTTGAGAGGCATTGTTCTCGTCCCGTTCGCCGTTCATTTGCGAGCCCCCCGCCCCCTCCGCCTACCCCGGACTAGCGAGAAACAGCGTCATTGTTCGTCGGGTAGGAATTATTATGCGCGGGCTTCGTAGCCGGGAAAATGCAAACAACGTTTGCCAGTCGCGGGCCACGAAGAAAGCGAGTCGTTCAGCTGTCCTGCCCTGCTTCTTACCGCGCCACCCGGTACGATTATTGAGTTACACCTTCCGATTCCGTGGAAACAGTTTTATTCTACCTTGTGCGCTGCGCGTCGTTAATCCCGGCTTGCTGCAAGTTCGGTCGGTGACAATTTGACAATTAGTTATTCGGGGGTGATGAGAGGGATGATTGAAATGTAGGGAGCAAGGATCAGAATCAATTTCAATAAAGTGACTTGTGTATTCAGAATTCTTTAGTCGAGTACGAGAATCGTTTAATTGGAAACATTTCGCAGGGAGATCGCAGATTAGATGAGAGACTTATAAACATTAATTTCCTTCTTGAAGTATTTGGTAACTTTTAATAAAATTCTTTTCTTATTCTTACAAATTATAATATGATAAATTGAATTTATTATTAACTACGATCATTTTAATTTACTGTTTTAGAATTAAAACCATTGAATTGTAGTAGATTGTGTGAAAATATTGATAGACGCTAGACTACAGAGAACGTTAAAAGAAAATTATAGATATGAAATACGAGATAACGATCCTCAAATTTCGTACAAGTACACGTCCACTGTGCGCAGTTATAAACGACGTAGTCTAAAAAGTTTTAAATAAGAAATGTATAATATTTCAAAGTCGGCCCCCACTATAATTTCCTTCGCACCGAACGCTGATCACGACTTCCCGAAAAGCGACACCTCGTCGGCATCGAATTTTCACCCTCTCACGCAGATAGAGAGTGAGTAAGAGAGAGAGAGAGAGAGAGAGAAGGAGAGATGAAGCTTGAAAGACAGAAGAAGACAAGGAGAGAGAGATAGAGAGAGCTGAAGCGGTCGAGCCGGCCGAAAACTCTCTCCGGCGCCAATTAATTACGGGCGCTCCTGTCGCGATGTGTTTAATTAAAAGTGCAAACGAGCGGGCGGCGGGCGATGACGTTGGCAACGACGCCGACAACGACGTCGACAAGTTGAGAGTTCGTCGCGGCTTTTGTCGCCGAGCGTGGATTGCCTTTCCGGGGCAGGCCGACACTTTTTGAATGACTACCGACGTCATCCTCCCTTCGCTACGCCCTCCTAATTAATTAATGACCCGAGAAGCCTCGCGGGAGTCGACCGATAAACGACCGACAAAAGCGTCGCCCGCTACTGAAGATCAAACCGTCGCTGACTTGCAAAAGTTTGCCGGATCATCGTCGATGGTAAGAGTTCAATTTGGGAAATAGAGGCGTCCCGACGCCGGTCGCTCGTTTAGAAACTTTTTTCCCCGCTCTCTTTCGCGCGGAGAACCAGACTCGTGCGACGGTTCCATAGAATGGGTTAGATTTCGGGTACCGAGTCTCATGTCCGATCAAACTACTTTATACTACTTAGGTACGAGCGCCAGTTCGGGACTTACGATTGAAGAACGGCGGATTAAAAATTATTTTTTCGACAGTCAATGTCCGTTAATCGACGTCGCGTTTAATTTTCCCGGCATCGGTCGGAATCGTGACAGACCAGCGAAACAGGGATGAAAAAGGTAGAGTCGGCGCTAATTGGCACAATTTCGATCGCTCATTTTCTCGTCGAGGCTATTTCTGTTCTGATCTTGGACACCGATTTTGCCGTTCCGACCACTCTCCGATTCTGGCGGGCTGCGGAATTACCGACAAAAAAAGGCGATTAATTCGCGCGCCGGAAAGGGTTAACGATTTCTTTCTCGATCGTTCTCTCTTCTTCACCCCGATTTGACCCTCTCTTTTTCAACCTCCCTTTCGCTGTCTCTGTACGGATCTCTTTCCCTGCTTCGAGCTGCGCGGCTTATCGTCGATCGCGAACCGCAGGCGTTTGCATTTTAACTGCCCCGTAGTCGATCCAGCTAACGTCTACGAATGAATTCGAAATCTGCCCCCCTCCCCTCCTCTCCCCTCCCACCTCCAGTTTTCCACCGATGTCAGCTTACATCCCATTCCAAGCCTACGTCGGGCATTAAGCTCGGCGCACTAAAACTATCAGCCTTCCAATTTCGTCCACGGCCATTTTATCCGCGCGCACTTTCGCGCTCTAATCCAATCATTCCCCTCCCCCACCCCCCTATCGGTATTCTATTCCTCGCGCTCGCCATTCCTCATTTCAGCAGTCGAGCGCGACTTATAAATTTCCTCTCCTTAAACCCGTCGCGGAAAGTAATCTACCGGCGAAACGTAGTCGGACTCGGCAAAATAAACGTCCCCGAGCTGGGCGACGTGTTAATGGAGATTGTAGAGAGTTGCACTTTTCTCTCTCTCTCTCTTTCTCTCTTTCATTCACGATCTCGCGTTAACGCTTAACGTTTTCTCGCCGAGCCGGCCGTATATTTCGGTATCAAGAGTTTCGAGGAACGAAACGGCTTGACTTTTCTACCGGTATCGGTTATGGCAGAGAAGGGGAGGGAGGCTTTTCTCCCGGACGGGGGCTGAGCGTAAAAAGGACAGATGGTGGGGGTTCTTTTTTCTCTCCCCCGCCCCCCTACCGCCAGTGAGGTGGGCTCGCGTAAGGGGGGAGGGAAAGCGAGAAGACAAATATTTGTCGTGACTCCCGCCGGTTTATGGAGGCCGCGAGTTATCAGCCCGTAACTCCGCCAACTTCTTTTCTCTCCGACCAACTTTCCCTTCCCCCTCCTCCTCCCCCCCCCCATCTCCACGCTCCCATTCAGGGACGCTCCTTTTTTTCGCCCTCTCGTCTCATCAGTCGTCGATGTTTCTTTTGCGCTTCCAACCTTTTTTCGGCCCTGAGGATCTTTATTGTTCCCGACTCCCCTCTGCCTCTCGTTCCGTCACCATTTTCCTGTTGCTTCCGAGACTATGGCCTAACTCGGTTGTCTATATTTCTCTTTTTTTATCCATTTCTTCTGGCAATTCGATCATTCGACAACTCTGCCAAACTCGAGATCGATTTATCGAACTCTCGGACTGGAAAATGTTACGATCGCGTTACGCTCTCTTTAGCATTGCCTACCGGGCGACTGTCGGGCAATGGTCGCAGTTCGCCCCCCGACTGCCGTCCGAACGGCGATCTCTCGAATTTTCGTGGAATTTCTCGTCGAATCCGAAGTCCGAGTGACCCTTGCGAACGGTGGCGCGCGCGCGCGCGCGCGCGATAGATATGTTAATGCAATTTCTCGATGGCCCGCGGAAACGGTCCATATCCTCTCACTTCAGCCGTGCCAACTCGGCAGTCTCGCGTGTTCTTCACCTACCATCCCCTTCCCACCCCTTTACACCCCTTCCTTCCTTCCTTCCTCCCGCACCGCCCCTCCTTCGGCTCCGAGACTTTTTATCTTCGCCCCGCGAACGTCTCTGGCCACTTCGACTTCTCTCCCTCCCCCTCTTTCTCTCTCTCTCTCTCCTCTGACCCCTCCTCCTTCTTTCTTCTTCGTCTTCTTATTCCACTTCGCCGACGTTTAGTTCTCACTTTTTACTCTGTCCCCACTCGGCCTCGCACGCTCGCCACTTACCGACGCTAACCAGATACACGTGCCTATATAGACTGGCACGTAAGCTGCCTCTGCGAGATAACCTTTTTAATTGTTTCCGAAGGCTAGCTTCCAAGAAATTGTGCGGATAATCGATCGTGACGCTAGCAGGATTCATTCCTGAGACGCGCTGTGCTTCTTCGTATTCCTTTGTTGCCACACGGTCGCCGGCACGTAACTTGGAGGATCTTCAGTTGATTACGAAGTTTGTCAGATTTGTCTTGAGAGGGATATGTAATATGTGTCGGTGCAAGTGGAAATGAAATTCTAAATACCGTATAGAGAATGTATAATTATGCCATTTCGGCTAGTTCGGTCATTTGAGAGAAATCGAAAAGGAAGAGATATTATATTCCTACGAGCGCGGATTTTTAATGAAATCCTGGCAAGGACGGTGCCGAATACTTGCGTTGACTATAAGGAGATGAGGATGGAAGATCGAGTTTGACTTTTTTCAATGCTCGCTGGAAGTAAGCTGCATTGATAACAAAATAAACCCCCGTTATGCAATACGGTATATTTTCGAATTAAAAAGATTGCTAATTCTAGTCCCTACATACATACTTAGTCTTCAGCGGTTAGCGTATCAAGTAGAAAGTCTCAATACTTATTCAGCCACATAATCGAAAATAAATTAACTCAAGATGGAATATAATGTCTCTTCATTCTTGATTTCTCTCAAATGACCGAACTAGTCGAAAAGGCATGATTATACATTTCGCTGACGGTCAAAAACTTTCTTATTTTACGTATAGAAAATATATTGTTTTATTAATATGATTATACCTATGTTTTCATTTGAGTACCGACACGTTAACGGTCGAGCGAAGGAAAGCGAAATTAATCAGGCAAGCCAGCGGACCGCAGAGGTGGCAGGATAATCTCTTTAATCGTCCGCGCAAAGTGAAACTCGGATGGCAGCCAATCGCGACCGTCCCCGTAAGTCTCGCGAAACCGGAGGGGGTGAAAACAGGGTGCCGGGAGGAGGAGGGAAAAAAAAGTTTGGCCGCGGAATATGTCGCGCGGCGTCAGCGAACTCGCAGGTTTTCACTCTCGACTCCTAGCTCCCACAGGATAAAGCTGCAGGACGAAGCTTCAGTTCGAAGCTGCAGGTTACGCTGCTCGTTAATTGGAAGAGATTACTTGCACGAAAATGGCCGGACAGGATTTACGAAGCCGCCTGGGAGCCGACGACCATGGAATCCATTTAACCGACGTGTCTATCAGATCTTTTTTTTTTTAGAATTCTCTATCTCTCTCTCTCTCTCTCTCGCTCTCTCTCTTTCCGCGAAGTACATGCGACGCTGCGTCGCGAGCGCGGATTTTTAATCGAATCCTGGCAAGGACGGTGCCGAATATTTGCGTTGGCTATAAGGAGATGAGGAAGGAAGATTGAGTTGGACTTTTTTCAATGCTCGCTGGAAATAAGCTACACTGATAACAAAATAAATCCCCGTTATGCGACACGGTATATTTTAGAATTAAAAAAAATGCTAATTCTAGTCCCTACGTACATACTTAGTCTTCAGCGGTTAGCGTATCAAGTAGAAAGTCTCAATACTTATTCAGCCACATAATTGAAAGTAAATTAACTCAAGATGTAATACTGT
This sequence comes from Anoplius nigerrimus, assembly GCA_914767735.1. Lineage (NCBI taxonomy): Eukaryota > Metazoa > Arthropoda > Insecta > Hymenoptera > Pompilidae > Anoplius > Anoplius nigerrimus. The sequence goes on from OU612091.1 coordinate 7,169,801, forward strand.
AATGCGTTCGAATTACTGTCAAAAGACGAGCGTAACCTTTTATCGTTTTTTACATCTAAATATACGTACCTAATTGCCAGAGTAACAAGTAGAACGACTCAACGACAAGCCAGGCGTGACTAAACCGTCAGCGGACGTGAAAACGATATCGAGCAAGCTAATTTGGCGACGGCACTTATATCGCTTCTCCCATGACTTTTTGACCCCTTAATCCGGGACCCTCAAACGACGCCCTCGATCTTATTCGAGCCGCAGAAACGACGCGTACCCTCCTTCCTCATCCCTTTCTCGGCCCTTCTGCGAGCTGGAGGCCCAGACTCCTTCAGTCCTTCCGGCCTCGCTCCCTTCAGACGGGCAGGAGGATCGAGCCAATTAGAGGCGAGCGGCTAAATTGACGGTCGTAAAGATTAACGAGCACTCCCGCGCGATCGGACTCTATGCAAAGCCTCGGGATATATCCTATCTTCCAGCCGAGACGCTTCGCCGTTATTACGTCGAGTGCTGGTTATAGGTGTGGCCGGCGAAAAATTCTTAGCCGACGCCGGGCGTCGGCGTGCCGAGCGAAGCCGAATAAAACGTAACGAGAAGTGGAATCGAAGCTTTGGCTTCCACTCCGCCATTCTAAAGCCAGTCGAATACGATACCCAACCGGGTGACGTTACGCGCCGTAATATTGGACGCGATGTACGTAAAATACTAAATAGATTGAAATATAATTGAATATGTTGATTATTCGAATTCCCGCTGGAGTGAAATCGGAAATAGCGTTATTGCTGGCGATGTGGGTCGTGTATAATGTTTATTCGGAATTGTGGATGAATAAGGTGAAGCGGTAAGTGTACTGATTGCCACTGACGTCAGTTCCGTGGTCGTAGATGTGATACCAGTGATCACTATGGATTCGGAGTGTTTGCCGATCGCCGCTAACGATATCGAAATGAAATTGGGAAGTTCGATAATTAAATTCGTTTGTAGAAATCGGATCGGATAAAATTTCTGTTCTACCGATCGTCGGTTGTGCGCGCAATGGTATTCGGGAAGTTTTCTTAAAGGGAAAGTATACATAGGTACTTACCGCAGGAAATTCGTTTACAAAGGAGAATCAATTTTCTCAAATCCACTTTGGCCGCCGTGCCGTGGCCACATACGCGAAACAGAAATTCTTGTTGCCTGTACACACATACACATACATACGAGCACGCCGCACTCCTAATCCGCCCTCCTTATCCGGAGGGTGAAGAATGAGAGGTAAAATAGCGGATGAGCAATTGTTGGGGGAAAATAACGGGTGATCAATGTGGAACTTGTAATTGGCAAACAATCGTACTCGTTAACTTATCCAATCTATAAACTACGTTATCTCTATTGGAAGTAATACTCACAAAAATATTGGCCAGGAATGGTGATGGAAAACAATTGGAAGTTGGATAAAATGTCTGGGAGTAACTAACGGTGGAGTAGCAAACCTGAAAAAAATTAAGGTGGTCAGAAAGAAATATAGAATACATGAAATAAATGCAAAAAAATATAGGGTGTACGGTAAGTTGAGAGTTCTGAAACGTAGAGCAGAACGATTGAACAGTGGACATTGTAGTTCGTATTGTAATTTATTACAATTTGTACAGATTACAAACCAGTACCTATCGTGTTTTATCGCGTTCTCGTTTATCGTGTTAGGCATCTTAAAAGGAGCGGATATTGAGCAGAACGCCGCTCGTCATCTGCGCTAACTCTTTTACATTGTATGTATAATATATATATATTTATTTATATTTATCATATATATATATATATATATTTATGTATATGAATCGTAGTATAATTACCCCTGTATAATCTACTTTTTTGTCACTCGGTGAACACTCGGTACGCTAATAAAAACGCATCGTCCCACCGTCAGCGCCGAGAAAAATGTGCCAAACTCGATTATCCGCAAGAAAGTCCCTATCTTCCTTCGGATCCGTCTCGCATTCGAAATACGTTTCGACTTCGGCAGTCCCGCACTCTTGTTCAATTTCTTTTTTTCCGCATTTCTTCACTCCGTGTTCACCTCGTCGCACTTTCCTTAACCTGCCCCAACTTTCTCACCCTCTCTCCACCCTCGTCCCAGAAAACGCACACTTCCATCGAACCTCCTCCTCCTCCCCCCCCCCACCCACCCCTTAATCATCGAGATCCGTACGTCGTTCGCGATCAACAATTTACATCAAAAGGTAACATGTTCAAAAGTAAACGTTATATCATAGGTACCGCGACACCTTCGTTCTTCGCTTCCACCTTTCGTACTCTCCTCCCGCCACTCTCTTTTTTTGGACTTTTCTTTATTCGTTTTTTTTTCTGTATCTAGCCGGGCTTTAAGTTCGATCCTCGATCCCTCGATCATCGTTTACGATGATTATCCGCGTCCCGCTCGCCTTCGAATAAAAATCATCGTCATTCGACTATCTACTCCATACATAGTAACATACATAACTGGAAGCCCTAGACTACTAGGTTTTACATGGACGATGTAATCGGGTCAGACAGTGGCGGCGTTGTCTTCGCGCTGAACGTCGCCTACGAGCTACCTGCTGGCGGTCATTATCATCAGCGCCGGCGTCATCCTCATTGTTATCAGGAGCATGCCGCCAGTGAGGCCGATTATTATTCCGCTCGCCGTCGCCGTCGTTCCGCTCGAGGCCGCTGCGGGAAGAAAAGAGATATCTGGGTTAAGTCATCTGTCATCGGTCTCCCAGGGGCCCACTCTGCCCACCCTCATCGTCCGCTTAACTTATTCTTAACAGTAGGTCAGTCTTAACAGTCTCGCCCAGGCATTGCAGGAGTCAGCCTCACGCGGATGGTCCTAACGTCGATTTACACTACTGGCATGGAAATTAATAGACAGAAATTTCGACTCTCTGTAATAACGTAAAATGAGAGAGTGCAAATATTTGCCTGTTTCCGTGACATATCAGAGAGCAAGAAGGACGCGTTCGACGTCCATCGCGTCAAGGGTCCTCTTTAAAGGTATTTGCTGCGGTTTGACGTTAATGAAATTCATGCGTTTCCGTAATACCGCGTAATACGCTTCGATATTCAATCCGGCTCTTCGAGGGCCTGACGGGGAATAAAGTTCGGAGTGGCGTATGCATATGCATAAAGATGTGGCGCGAATTTTTTGGGGAGACAGGAGGATATTGAGATCCGACGTCCAGGACGAAAGTCGCAAGGGTGGGGGCGGAGGAGGGGGGCGAATCCAATTTCGGAAGTCCGCGCGCGAGGGAAAATCCGTTTTGAAAGTGGAGATTCCGCGGGATTCGAGATTTCGTTACGGACAGTTGGCACGACGTCAGGTCTGTCCCGGATTCCGTAGATTCGAGGCTCGTAATTTTTCGATAAAGCCGCTGCGGATCCTTGTCCTTCGGATCGCTGAGATCCTGAGCAGTCCCTCGCCTGACATTTTACTCTCTAACTCAGTTCCCTCATAGGTAATAGGGTGTACAGAGTACTTCGAGGCAGAGAAACTTCGAAACTTCAGAAGATTATATGATATTGCTTATACGCTTTAACACGAATATAGTTACAGGATTCTTCGATAGGATTTAATACAAGTAACGCCACCTTATGTAAATCCCTGTTAACTTATTTGTACACCCTATATCTGTATATGAAAATCAGGCGTTGCCGCAATAATAATGTAACCCATAAGGGAAGATAAGAATAAGAATAGAATATAAGAAAATCGAAATGAACTTAGATGACATTGTTCTCCCCACCCCTTGTATTTTTTTTACTTAATTTCCAGTTGCCCCGTTCGCATTTGAAGAGCGTCCTGAGTGAAGGGAAATGGATACGGCGAAGGGGAGGGTACGGGGAGCACAGAAAAGGAAGATAAAGAGCTGAGAATCAGAAATCGCATTAAAGGCGACGTAGCGGTTTGCCGCGATTAAATTCTCGGGGCGAAAAACGAAGTAGCCGGTTGAAGGGAGAGTGCGGGAGACGCGGGGGGAGGATGGAATGAGTGGTGGAAAGAGTGACCGAGGGGCGGGAGGGGAGGGGGGGGGGGGGGAGAGCAAATTACCCCTCGCCGACTGGCCGTCTTCGAATAACGCCGAGGCAACGGGCGACGATGCAAAAGAAGCCGGGAGAAAAGTCCGACCCGATGGTAATTTCGCATGGCGAACGAGGAAATCATTCGGCAGAGCTGCGAGTCTCGGCCGAGAACGGGTTTCATCATCGACCATAACATTTACCCTGATTTTTCGACTCGACTAATCTCCCCACGCGTCGTACGAGCGACAGATACCGAAAGCTATGCAGAATAATTGCGGGGTGAATCTAAATTTGTCGGAGAAACTGTAAGGGATGATAGAACACATCTACAGGAGTACTTTTTGCAATACAATGTATGGCCGGAACGCAAGAGGTGAAAAGTTACAGGGTAGTTCTCCACTGTCACAATTAAAACTTAAATTTTCCTTAAATGAATTATTATTTATTTATTCAATATTTTGTACACCCGTTACATTATCTTCCTCGATTTTAAAATTCACCGAGTATACAATACTTTATATGGAAAACAGGTGAATAACCGGTTGTTGCAAGCTTATTTTACATTGCTATACAGAATTAAATTGTTTGAAGGAGAGCAAAAATTGTGCAAAATTTGACGTTCAATATTGTCCTTCCAACGCCTGCGTGGGCGACGAATCGCCAATTACATCTCACCCCTGTACAGCTCATAGCCAATTAAAAGTTGCCCCGGGGAAAGTTTTAGGCCCAGGCGACTTTCGTGGGAGTTATTCTTATTGAGGCAAATATCGTGTAAAATTAGCTGCGAAGAAGTCTGCTCCGTTGACCGAGAATTAACGGCAAAGGCCAGGAGCTGATAATTAACACTATGCGGGATAAAGGAGGCCAACGAAAGCGGGGGCGGCCGAATTTTTCTCACGACTTTACGCCGCGAAGGGCTGAAGGGACGATGAGGGATGAAGGCAGGAAAAGTAAGGGTGAAAGTTACGTTTTTTCTCGCCGCACCGAAAATTGACTATCCGAAGCAAAGAAAGCCCATAAACATCTGTCGTTTCCAGAACATAATTCGAATCCACTCATAAATTTTTGGATGATCCATGTTGAAGGACAAGACGCGAATTTACGAAGCCGAAAACTGAAAGGCTTTCTGCGGAAATTTTTTCCCACGGCCAATAGTTAGGCAGTGGGGGTCGGAGGGGGATGAAAAATTGAATCGGGAAACGGCAGCGGATAAAAATGGAGTCCCATTTAGAATGGCCGATGATGTGACCGTCGGATAGGCGGGAATTTCCGGAATTTAAGGCCGGGGCCAATTTGGCGGGCGATGTTTCATTCATGCGTTTTTATTGGCCCTGGCCAACGTCCGATGTGCCGGGCAGCGGGCATTACACGCGATAACGACAGGAACGACCGCTTCGGATATTATCGGACGGACGTAAGGGCGGTGCGCCGACGAAACTGGGCTGCAGGCATGAATAATTGACATTCTCCACCGAATATGGCCGTCACTCGATACTTAAGGAGATCGGATTCCGCGCTTTTGGCCGTGATCGAAGATTCCCGATCAAACATTTTCCACGCAAATTGGAGCCGCAAACGAGTAACGTCGATCGAACGGAAAGTCATTACCGTTAACTCGTTGGGCGGATGCAGGGTCCGTTCGGACCCAGTGTTCGTAAAAAGTCGAACTTTGGTAGCTGTCTTGAGTTTGTTCATTCAATGGACGAGTGTGCAAAATATGTATGCAATAATCATAAAATAAATAGATCACGCACTTTGTGTGTGAAATGTAATCAAGGCGAATAAACATAGCTCATACACCAGAAGTGCATTAATTATTTTACCAACTTGATAGTAATAATATTATTTTTGTAAATCGATATTTTATAAGCTGACACAATAGAAATCAAATTGGGAAACTAATTTTCAATTACAACTGTTAAAAACTTCGTATGGGTCCGAGCGGACCCTGTATCCATCGAACACGTAGCAAATCTGTACTGAGTGCGAGGATTTTTAAAACGGATCAACTAATACATGGCCTCGCATCGTTCGGCAATAAATCTTCCGTCGGAATTCGAAAAATCACAAGGCCACCCCTTCGGAACCGCAACCCCCGTCGCGGCGTATCTCAGGAACGTCGTCCGATTCCGAAGTTCGCCGATGCGGAAGGCATGGCGCGACCGGTCGAATTATTTTCTCGTTGAGCGGCAGAGATTGCCGGCCGCACACTTCTACCCTCTACTTTCTCCCCCAACTCGCCTTCCCCACCCCCTTCGGGCGCAGAGAATTTTCATCCCCTCTCCGCGCGGTCGCTTAACTTCCCTCGTTATTCGAAAATTCAACGCGCCCCGTAACAAATGGCGCGCGCTGAGACGGAAGGGAAAGGGCTGAGGGATACCCAGGGGGGTGGAGCAGGAGGCAGAAAAACGTAGAAAAAAGACAGCGAAGGGATGAAAATGGGGGTGGGAAGAAATGGGAGAAAAATCATAGAAAAAAGAGAAGAACGAAATCGGGTGCAAAAAGGGTGGAAAAGGGTGGTGAAAAGAGAGGTGGAGGAAGGAGGGTGGTGGGGTGGGTATGCAGGATCGAAAGACTCGCGGACGTACGGATTACTGATGGTCGGTGGAGAGATCGTTCCTGCCGTACTCGTCCTCGTTCGGAGCCGCCTCGAATTATTTCCTCGTCGCGCCCGAAATTAGCCCGTCCACTCGCTCGGCTCTATGTCCCGATCCCTCTCTCTCTCCTCTCCACTCCACTCCCCTCTCTCTTCTGTCCTTCGGCTCGAGCTGGACTGCTGTCGCTCGGATGTCTAGCTCGACGTCGGTAATCCGATTCCATTGGCCGGTGCCAGCCTGCTCCGTCCGCCTCTTTAACCCCTTCGAACGCGTGTCCGGCTTTCCTCGCTCTAACGAATTTCAACGCCGAGCATCCCCCATGATACTCTCTCTCTCTCTATCTCTCTCTCTTACCCACTTCGTCTCTCTTTTTCTCCCCCTCTCTTTTAGAGCTCGATCGAGTTCAGTGCAAACGTCACTTTATCGGTTCCCGGACGCCCAGAATGTTCTCTTACGTGACACGGAAAGTTGATAGAAGCGATCCGAACCAAAAAGGTGGAACCCGATTCAATGATTCATTCGTCATTAAGCTATGAGAAGATGTGAGAACGTTCCCGGTTTGTTCCTCGATTTGGAGTCTATCGGCGCTCGGCACGTATTAGCGAGAGAGTGTCGCAGCGACGAGAGAGGAGAGGTAACCCTCGCAATCGTTCGAACCCAACCCACGATCCAATCCGCCGGTAGTAATACAGACATTTTTTTTGGAAAAAAACTCGTTCCGCGTCTAAAAAGCAATTACGGCTGTCCCGCTATCGAAATTGTTATGAAGAGAGGGAGAGACGTGTGGCGTTGATGGACACGATGCTGTCCTACTCCCTTCTCTACTGGCGAGCACCGTGTCACGTCGGACCCCCTTTTAGCCTCTCTCAACCCCTGTCAACCCCTACAACCTCTTTTCAGCCCCCCCCCCCCCGAGCTCCCCTCCCTACAGGTTGGCCCTCGGCCTTGATTCGCTGCGCCCATCTCGACGATCCATCGGTGTTATACTATGTTATACCGGGGCGGAATACGTTTTGACAGCGTTCCAGGGGATGAAAAGAGGGCGGAGAGGCTGGAAGGAATAAGGGGAGGCGCTCGAGCACGCTGTCAGCCCACGAACCGATCAAGCACTCTATGCACAACTTTCTACGGGGTTGCTCGCGAGGCAACTACCCCTCTGCAGGGTCATCGAGTATAATAATGTAATTACCCGGATACCTCCTGCGGATGGTAATTAATCGAATTTTCGAGCAAATATTCTACGCGGGGCATTCTTCGTAAGCGACGATAACACGGAAATTTAGGGTGTACGGAAAATATTTGGCAAAAATGGAATTCGACGATCGAGGGGAGAATGAAGAAATTTGTATTGGTTTGCAGATTAATTTGATAGAATTGCAGGAGGGTAGGCGCTGTGTCGCTTTCGGCGCACCGAGTGGATTCTGCATGTAGAACGGTCGGAGGGGGGCAGGGTGCAGAATGGAAGAGAATTTTTGCGAACTAGGAAAAACGCCCGCTTCCGACCCGATTGCCGTCTGACAAATAATTGGCCGCCCGCCAGATATTTCTATAGCGCCGGCCGACGCTTTCCTCCCGAGGAGAGGGCGTGTGATTTGACACTTTTCGAGTGATTTGATACTCCGGGTCACGCTTTGATACTTGAGGTAAATGAGATGCTCCAGAAGCGACGTCATTATACGCTCGGCAACATTAAGCTTCCTGACTATACGTAGACTAAATTCAAACCGACAAAATATGAAATTGAACGTTAACTCTATACGATAAACATACAGAATGATAGATGGAACGATCTCTAATGATTCTCGCATAATCATTTACAGAAAATGCATACACGCCCTGTAAGAACGTTCGGCCGGTCACATTAAGTTTTCTCGAAAATACGTATACTAAATTCATACCGAAAAATATGAAAATTGAACATTAACTCTGTATGATCAAAATATAGAATGATAGATGGAACGATCGCTAATGATTGTTGCGTAATTATTCACAGAAAATACACGCACGCTCTGTAAGAACGTTCTACCGGAAGTGAAGGATTGACACGTTGCTTCGAAAGGCGCGAGCAGTGATGTGACGAGCCGGCCGTCAATTTTTGGCCGAATTTAATTGGCAATCAATCGGCACGCGGGACCCGATTCTATTATCGTTCGTAAATCGGAAGTAACGAATGCCCGACAAATGATTCTTCAGCCCACGTTCAGCTTTCGAGCACTTGCCCATCCTCCCCCCCACACCACACCACCCCCAACGAATGAAATAATTCTCACGACGATGTGAAATACCGTTAATTCTCCATAATTAAAACTCCCGGCACTGGCCGAAAACTTGCGGCGGCCATTAGTCAGCGAGGACGAATGGAAATTCGCGGTCAGCGGGAGTTCCCCTCGATGAATTCTATAATTATTTCAGGGAGTGCAGGCCGGCGAGGGTGGAAATTCTCCTTTTGTTTGCCCGCCGACACTCTCGGTCGACTTTTCCCTCTTTTTATTTTTCCCTCGATACTCCATTGAAATCGTTTGACGAAATGAAACAGTAGTGTGAAACTATGGCTTTTCGTTCGATTGTTTTACCTTCAAAATACAGGAGCGAAAAAATGAACACACGGAAGACAATGAACGCAGCGAAAAAAAGAGTTATTACTAATATCAAAATTTGATTCGATGTATATTCTGGAATGCACCCTATTACCTCGTCCAGCGTCTGATGAAAAAAAAAAAAGAAAATAAAACGGTCACCTCGATCGTCCATTACCGCTCGGTCGCGCAAATCTTTATTGTCCGCCAAAGAAAGAACGAAGAAACGCAAAAAAGTAAAACACATAATCAGCCGCCTGCGCGCGCGGTCCATTAAGCTTCCCGATCCGTCCGACGTTCCACTTGGCACGTTCCCGCGCTAGTAACAGAAGCAGATATCCCTTCGCGGTTTCCCCCCCCCCCCCCCACCCTCCATGGACCTTGGAGGTGAGCACCTTCGGCGGGCGATAACCGACCGCGACAGGAATTTATAGGGAAGGAAAGTGGTAATCACGATTTCGAACAATTCTCTCAAGTGGCGATATTTTACTCGCCGGCTTCAGTTCCGTCGCACTCGTTTGACTAATTACGCGACTGAGCCCACCTAACCCACCCCCACACTCGCACGACACATACTCGTCCCCGCTAATAAGCGCTCGTCTAATTGGCTAGAGCCGCGCGACCGTGTCCCGCGCTCGCCAAACGACGCTTTTGATAACCGATGGAAAGCGACGCTTCGCGGACGCCGCCACGATTCAGGCTTGTTCCGCTTTCGGCAAGCTTTTCCCCTGTTTACCGAAGCTCCGATTGAGGGCGCAATGAGCTTTTTCACTGTCAGAGACTGTGGGAGTCGGATTTAGGCTCGTTCTGAATTGCCTTTTAATTTCCCTTTTGTCCTTGACGGGGCGCGTGCGTGCGACGGTTCGTGTGCGGAATATTTTTTAACGAGGCGCGGAGTTTAGATATCCGGCAAGTGGAGAATGGCGGTGATAGAAGGTGGGATGGTTTATGCGACATCGCTTGAGACTCCCCCATTACAAGATTTCTGTCCCTATGGCGTCTCCTGCCTCGTTAACGCTCGCAATCTAGCCAGATGCGCGATCGCGCGTGAATGTAGCTACGTGAATGTAGCTACGTGAATGTCCTCTCGTCGACAGGCAACGTCGTGTACAGACAGCGCGAAACCTCGGTACAGCGTACGCCCCCCAAATGTATGTCCATTATTTTTGACATTCGTCCGGGCGCACAATCGGCCGTTCCAGACTGTATTTTTGACGAGTACTCTCGTTCGCAGCGGGCTGCGACGAATTATGACAGGGCCGGTGGTTGCTGTTGGTACGCGTGTCAATGGAAATGTTTCACGAGATCGGCCTACGGAAATTCGTTTAATGCCGGAGTCGGGAGCGAAATCCGTGGGATATGGCAGGAGAAGGGAGAGGTGTGGTGAGAAAAGGAATGGATGAGAATGTCAGAGTTCTATGCTGGAACTGGAGAACATATGCTGCGTGTAAGAGACGACGGTATTTCCTACTGGACAGCCGCAGGTCGCTGAGTACGTCTGATTTCCGGAGTACGTCGGCTCATGCTGCTGTTTCATGGAAGACTTATTATAGGTGTGTGCTACTGATATTCTCGGGTTCTATATTACGGAAAGTATTGTGGAGTGACTGCGTTCAATACAAAGTCAGGCTAAGCATTATCGAATTATTACCGAGTTAGTTAAAATATGATCATTTTAAGTATACCGACCGACGTCCATCAATTCAATCATCAATTAGCAGCTTCACGCCGGACGACTTACCGCTAACAATAAGATTCAGATGTATACCGAACGTTACAAAGTCGTGTAGTTCGGGAACAGAAGGAAAGGGGGTGAGACTTGGGAGGATGGAAAGTGGTCCGTTGACCAAGCCTGGGACAAAGTATCCGCGGGAGGTCAAGCGCTTCAACCCTTTGTACTCAATTCCTGGTACAGCGGAATACAGTTCAGTACGTCCAACTACGGTACACTATATTATTGCCCTTTCTCCGTTACCAACGTAATATTTCATTCGTCCCGGTCTTATTGTCATATCATTGTGTCCTGCAAAACGGGCGCACACGCACGTACACGCACGTACACGCATACGTACAAGGTCGTTCCCGAACGCGGTCCCTGTGTACGTTCATTAGGGGCAGGTGTGCGTAGGTGTGTGTGTTCATTAGCGTTGTTGATTGCGGCGTGTTTTAATGTGAAATTCGAGAGGCGTGAAATAAATGGTGGCGTCGCTGCGGTTTCGGATCGGGTGAGGGGGTAAAATGTGGCTTCAAAGGGGATGAACGTTTCCGGCGCCCCGTCTATCTTGTGACTTCCGGGATTTTTGCGGATTTTCGTGACGTCCGGTTCTTTGATTTCGGCGGTCAGCTTTTCGGACGGCAGAGCGGATGGAATCGGGACTAGGCTTTGACCAATAACTGATCCAGAGTGCGATGCGGAAGTGCGATGACAATGGTAATCAACGGGTGACCGACAAAAATTGTGGCTGGCCACAGCGAAGAATTTTCCATCCGTTAGAAAAAAGATATTGCCGCCAAATATTGTAACAATAACTCCAACGATAATACGAAGTAATATAAAATGGATACTAGTACGAGTATCGTCAGAGTTCGAAATGTCGAACGATCCGAAAGTGAATCGTCCCCCCCTCTCCCCATCCCACCCCCTCGTATCAGTTTCCGTCCATCCTCCCTTATCCAATATCGCGGCCCATTGCCGTTTCGTCGTTTCGCGTCTCCAATTTGTATTTCTCTCCGGAAATATCCCTTTATAGTTTTTAACGATCTCGCGGGCAGCATTGGCAGCGTCCTGGACCTCGGCCAGATCTTGGCCGGAGGGGGGGGGGGGGGGGGAGTTATTACGTCGAACAACGGCGAGTCTCCCGTTCCGAGATCCGCGGCCAGATTCCGCGAGACTCTTACGAGATTCCGCCGTGATTCGGTGAGATACTTGCGAGATACTCGCGAGGATGCGAAGTGGGCCGATTCTCAGTCTCTTTCGGTGACTCCGACTTCCCCCCCCACTCTGCCGCCACCCTCTGTTTTCCAGCTTTTTTCCGACTCTCATTCCACCCTCTTGCCAGTTCCTTCCTGCTGCGAGCGACGTTGCAATCTCGGATACGTATTATGGCCCCAACTCGATTACGCAGGGCGGGTCGGGGGAGTTGGGGGATGAAGGGGGCCGGTGCGTTGTTTTTCGGACGGTTATGGCTGGCTGGCTAGTTTCTGAGCTTGTAATGGCAAGAGCGATTGGACGCTGACTTGCGCCGGATGCCTGATAGAATTGTACGCGGTACGGAAAAATCGCTGGCTACGGACGAGTTTGTTCGCCGAACGCGTACAGAATTTCATACCGGTTCGAATCTCTATCCGTTTACGAAGTGCATTGTTTGAAGAGCAGAAATCAGAATTTTCACATTATTTGCGAGTGGCGGGAACAGTTGGAATTGCGCGCGAATGGAATTTCTCGGCGAAATTTAATAATACGCCGGCAGGAAAGTTGCGTTATTTAATCCCGACGAAAGCGACAATTTGGGGAATCCAAGCCGGTTGCGCCGCCAGTGCGTGAAAAATTCGAAACTAGCGGCGGCTCTATCATACCGATAATGGGAACTGTACGGAAGCCGACACTTTGCCGCGATGTAACGCAAACGAATGGCGACCGAATAAAATCCGCCCCGTTACGACGTTCCGCGGAAAATCATTTCCCATTCCCGGCAGTCTGCGTGCACCGGATGTCGACAATTTTTCCGAAGCGCGTCGAAATGTCCCGAGGCGCGCTTATTTGCAGAAAAATTTCATGAGACCGTCTGAGCTCGTCAACGGGTCTTTTCTATTTTTTTTTCTCTTCCCCCTCCGCTGGCACGTCCGCGTAATATATCGCCGACGAATGCCGGACAATGGGCCGGATCAGCAATAACTCTTTTCCGCACGTGCTCTCGTTATTACCGAGGAGTAACAGTCATTTATTGTTCGCGCGCATTCGTCTTCGTTCTGGCCCGGCAGCTCGCGGATAATAAATCTACCGCGAATCTTTATCAAGCCTCCTCTTCCCAGTCCCTCCCTCTCATCTCTTTCCTCCTCCCCCTCCTCATCCTCCTCCTGCCCATCCCACCCCTTTGCTCGTTCACGACTCTAATAAACTTCGGTCTGAAATTTTTCAATGACACTCCTGGCAGAGATGTACGTTTAGTTCGTCTCCCATCTAATTTCGTTTGGAGAGATGAAATATTTCGCGAGCTTAGAGGGAGGGTGGGAGTAGGCAGGGTGGAAAATTGCTGGCGCTGATGAATTCGATTATTTGATTAGCGGCAGCGTCGGACTGCGCGTTACGGCCTTTTCACGGCAACAGGATGGGGTGATTTAATTAAGAGTCGATTAAGATTTTATGAAGGCTCTGCAACTCGTTTACCGTCTGTTTCGTTCCGCAGTCGCTTGTCGGCCAGGTTTTAAGACTGGCCTGAGGGTAGTTAGAAATCTGGATTAACTACCTTTCCTGGCAGCCTGTTAATTCTGACGGTGATACAGTACTGTACCATTCAATGTGGCAGAATTTTATGTTGGATTTTGAGAAATTTTCCGAGTAAGGTCGTAGATCTTTCGCTGTAGGTCAGGCTACCTCTCGCTCACGTTCCAAAAACCGTGCTAATCTCCCGACGAGCTTGCGCAAGCTTATAATTCAGCCGATCACTTCGCCGGAAGTCGATCCATCGAATTTGGCCCCTGCCCGTATATTATCATATATTATACTGTGCAAATTTATACACGCGCGAGTCGGCGCTGTCGTTCGATCGACAGCCGGAGGAAGGATCCAGCGGAGGATCCGGAGGTAGGATCCAGTGGAGGATCGAGAGGAGAAACAGTTGGCAAAGTTCGTGAGTAAACACACGTGAGTCCATCACTTCCGTCAGCTCATTAACGTTGATCCTCTCAATCCTGCCCTGGCACACGTGCTATCCACCTGCTCCTCCTTTTCCAATCCTCTCTCTCTCCCTATTGGCCTCTCTCTCTCTCTCTCTCTTCATATCGATATCTCACATCTAGACTTTCTTTGTCACCCGCGGAAAAACTAAACCTTTTTTTCTCACCCATCCAGACGATAGAGCCAATGAAAACGGTGAACAAATTCACAGACCTTGAATTATTGACAAGGCCAGAATTTTCATGGGCTCGCTAGAAAAAAAACAGCCGTTTCGTTCGATGTTGATTTTGGCCGTTTTTAGACGGCAGTAAAACAATGCGTGGGTTCCAAAGGCCGGTAAAAATACGGACACATTGTCAGTCGGCGGTGGCAGGGTGTGATTCGGTGGACGTAGTTTGCGCGGCGTCGCCGAAGGAAAGTTTATTAGCCGTTGGCGGTGTGTATGGGTGATAAAGAGCTGGCCGAATTTATCGGCGCGGCTAGACCAAAGAGAAATACCCGGCCGCTTCATAAAGTCCGGAATGCGCGGCTTCCCGTCCGTGTAGGCGGGTCAGCGTCTCCGTAATGAACGGTATAGCTGGGTTATATAGCTGGTTAGCTCTGCGAGAGGGTTGCCGAACGATTCTCCACCGATTTCCCACCCCCTTTCGACCAGCTCGTTTCCGCACCCCTCCCTCCATCGGGACCATTTTTCTATACTACTCATTTTGTCTACCAATACGTACACTCTCATTTATAAGTCACCGGGTACATACTAAAATTTGAATTCGGGCAAATTCTTATTGGTGCGGCATTTATTTTATGAAATGAAAGTAACGCTTGCCAAGTGTTCACAATGTTTTGAGTATGTGCGTTCAATTTTTCAACGAAAATGTTACATAAATATTGTATAAAGTTAATAGGTTATTGACCGTCGGTGTTGTACTTTTAACTAATTAAATTTCAATGAACTTTAACAGAAAGACATTGAGTTTAAGTAGTCGGTTAGAAAAAGAATTAATTATAATTAATATAATAATAATAGACATCTTTTCATGGGTGCCCGGTGACTTCTAGACGGTGGTGCATATTGTACAGCTGTCCAAAGTTTCAGATACTTTGATCTGAGGACTCGAAATAATCTCTGTTTCGGGTCAGCCGGAATAGGCAGAATTCCGTTGTCCCGTCGAAGGCGTCCGAGCTTTCCCGCATTCGAATCGAATCGCAGAAACAGCGGCAGCTATCACCCACTGGCAATCAGCGACATTTCAGCCCGCCGCCGCTTTTTCCGCCGCTTTTCCCGCCGGCGTCAGATAAATTCGGCCCTTTTTCCCTTACGACGGCGAGAAAGCGCGAACGTCGGCGTCGCCGGTCGATGATTTAATTTAAATGTGTCGATTATTTCCGCGTCCCGCTTCGCTTTCTCTCCCTCCTTCACTTCCTCTTTCTCGTCTTCTTCCTATGCCTTCCTCACCCCCCCGCGCCACCCCACTGTCCGACGATAGCGTGGCCGACCGGAGATGGGTATCGTTTCGAAAATTCATTTTCCTCCCTCGACGGCCAGAGTCCTCGCTTTCAATCAAATTGGCAGCTTCGTTCGATTCGCTCGGAAGTTTAAATTGTCCCACCCACCCCATAGAGAGTTTGACCGCGGCCCGATACCCGTGTACGTCCCCGCTGTTGATCCATTCAGAATGTCTGTATTCAAAGTCGAGAACGGTCAGGGGCCACGCTCGCCAACACTCCGCCAGGCTTGCCAGTCTTCGGTGGCTTTGTGCCCCGTGCGACATATTTGCACTTTATTTCAGCACCGACGTTCGCCGATCGGCGGCTTAACTGACAATCGCCGAGAAACTAAACTGGCAAAGTCAAATTAGCGAGTGAGTTACGGACGCGAGATTGGCCATCGGTCCGGCTGTAATGGGGAAATATGGAAGGTTACAGACGTGTATATATAATATAATAAGGAGAGATATTAGCGTGACACGGAGTATTTACTCGATGACAGACGCGCGACATCGCCGAATGAGAGTATACAGCCAATTTTCGACTTTGATCGAAGGAGACGTATTCAATTTTCGCGAAATCTTTACTGCAACGAAACGGACAGGATAAAACGCACAGTCAATGCTTAAATTGACGTTTGACGCCGGTCGAACGGGAAAGCCGATCGATGCCGGTAGAAAATTAATGGCGTACGAGCGGTGGGAAATCAGAAACAAGCTAAATGTTTCGTCAGCGAGGGGCGATAATGCGAAATTATGTCAGCGGCCGAATAGCGGGTCGACTCCTGGCATCGATCGGTAACGCGCGTAAAATTCATAAGCGGAGAGCCAGACGGAGTCATAAAACTACAGGTAGCCCTCCTACAACACGATTCATTAATTGCGGAAACCCTCCTACAACATGACATCCTATAACACGGTTTTCCTTACTACGATAAGAAAATTACGAAAACTTTTGTACAACACTGTACTCCGGCAATCTGCGTCGAGCCGCGATATGTTTCAGACTCAATTTCGTCTTTAAGAGTAATTCTTGGAAAGTCAAGTTTCTGTCCCAAGCTATATTTGATAAAGATAAAAAAACGTTTAAGTAGTTCTTTGTTCCTATAGCAGTAAAGACGTGTCTTGGATCGTTTTTTAAAGCGAGAAAGAGCATCACACATTGCAAAACGTCTTAATTCAAATGAAGCAAGAGTCAGGGTTAATATTTTTGTTCTTTCCATCGTTTTGAGTTATACATACATTTATACTTTTCATAAATATTAAGTTGCTTATATGGAGACACGACAAAAAGTCTGTTTTTTTTTTACAAGATTTCGGAATGTAAGCCCCCTTTTTGTACTAACTCTGCGTCTCATACAACGCGGCGTTTTCTAGGAACCTGTCCACCGTGTTATAGGAGGGTTACCTGTGCATAAATAGCACTTTCATCCCGCATTCCGGCAGTTGGAAAGTGCAGCGGCCTCAGACGGAACTTGCATCCATCAGCGACACCGTAAAACCGCTACTTCCGCTACTGGAACACATCGCTCCCATACTTCTCGGCCATACAGGCATCGATCATCGGCGGTCGAACATCTCATTGAACCGCCGCACAGCTCCGGAATGTACATTCTGTATATTAGATTATACGTGTCGCGCGTACGACTGTGCATAAAGCGATTTGCAAACGATGGAATTGGGTCGCGCGGCGAAATTTGCACCTGAATTGACATTAGAATAAGACTGTGGATCGAAGCTGGGCCGATATCGTCGGATGGGGCTTTCGATGGGGTGGCGGGGGTTTCAATGGGGCCGAACGAGGGGGGGGGGGGCGGGGGGCAGGAAGGGGAATCCTGTTGCGAGTAACGCGTTTATGACTGGGTTTGCGACGCTCCGAATCCGAGCCGCGTGCACGCGTGCGTCTCGCGCACGTTTGCAGGGCATTATTCCGAATCGGCGTTCCACTTAATGCCGGGAGCTTCTCGATTATTTGCCGGATAATCGGTTTGCTCGATGTCGACGGTGAATTTCGAGAAAATCCATTTGATCGACTAGTAATTTCTTAACGCGTGCAATTCGATGTCTTTTCTCGCTCCGATAATATTGCTTTTAGCTTTACTTAACGATCAATAATTTTCTATATCATTGAATACATCGAACTGAACGTTGGATTCTATGCGGTACTAAAATCGCAGAATAAAGCGAGTGACCGAGTACGATGAACCTTCGTGCCGTTCACGTTCGATTAAGGAAGATCCCGGGATCTATGCGCGGCAATTCGACTCGATTCGGATCAATCGTCCGGAACGTACGATCGGCCGAACGATCGAGGAAAGAGGATCGAGGAGTCGTTTACGAGGGAAAGACATTGATAGCTCCCGCATCTCGTCTGGCGGGTAGACGGAGGGGGAAGGGGGAGGGGGGGGGGGTGAATGAAGGGGAGAGAAAGTGAGATAAGCGATTAATCCCTTTCGCGGGATTAATCGTTTATCGCCGGAAATGAGATGCGCGCCGAGCGGCGATCTGTAAATTGCCTGCAGATTGCGCCGATCTACAGATTCGCCCCCTGTGCAAATGGCCCATTGTGCCGCCCTGTGGATCTGTAGCTCGCGCAAATATATGGATATGCAAATTGCCCGGGGTGCAGATTGATGGATGTTTAGATTCGTCGGGATGCAGATTAATAGCGGGGTGGTTCGGCGGGTTGGGTGGCTGCTGAAGGGGGATGGGGGGGGGGGGTCCGCAGATCTACGAATATGTAGATCCCTCGCGTACATATTTCTTCGTTTCGCGACGAATTTATAGCTTCCAGGTAAATGCGATCGGCTGGAATGTAGATTCTCAGCTTGACTTGACTCTTGACTTTGCCTTTTGTACATTTGCGATAAATTCATGTCACGGCCCTTTGATTATGCAGGGTGTTCGGTAATCGATGGTGCAAGGGAAAGTATAGAACGAGACTTTTTCGTTTGAGGCTCTGTTCTCGAGAAAATCGGCTTTGAAATGTGCGCGGATTATTGTATCCTTATTGTACCACCACTCACTTTGTTCACCTACTTCTTCCTTTTCGTTATCACCCGTTGTTTCATCTTCTTCTTTATCGCATTCTCCTTCATTCTCTTCTGTATCACCATCTCCCCCATTCTCTCCTTTATCACCACTTTTTCGCTCCTCCCCTTCTCCCTCACAGAAAGGACAAGTGAAAACGTACCCAGCGAAATTTGAAAGTCAATCTCCTCGAAAGGAAAGCCACGGACTAAAAATTTGATTCCATATTTTCGACTTGTCTATTGACGTACAATCATCCCCCTTCTCACCACTATTATCGATTACCGAACCACCCTACATATCCTCCCCAGTAAATCCCTCAATTCAAAACGAAAAATCATCAATCGTACGGAACGTTATCAATCCTCCTTGCGGCAAGTATAGAAAATTTGTATTAATTGCAAAGTGTAAAAAATTGAGAAGAGCCCAGATGGATTTTGGCAGTCGAGGCGTGAGAAATCAGCAAACAATTACGGGTGGAGAGGGGAGGGCCGTCGGGGGCCTGGCACGCAACCGGAAACGGGACGAAGGATGGAATCGCGGGCGTGAGAAGGGTAGGTCGGGCAAGCAGATGGCTCAATTTCCGCAATCGATATCGAGCGCCGACGGGCGCAGCCCGACAATATGAGAAGAGGCGGCGGGATTAGAGATTCCGGCGTATCCGCGTTCAATCAGACCAAAGGCGCCGGTGTTCAGACAGGTGCCTGTTAATATTCATCCCCGCCGGCATGGACTTCCTTCTCTGAAGGTAGAGAGAGAGAGAGAGAAGGAGGGAGGGAGGGAGGGAGGATTGGCAGAGAGTGGAAGAGAGCCACTCGTATCCGATACGTCGACGGAAAAGGGGACAACTGTCTCACGATCTTCTCTCTCCCTCCCACGCCTGCCCCTTCCACCCACCCTATAGTTCTCTTCCGATTCCTTCAATAGTCACTTTGCTCTTCTTCTTTTGCACAGAAGCGACGGGGGCCGGATATAGGGTGAGTTCAGAGTAGCGTTTTCACTCCTTTCAGGGATGATAAACGTAAAGTGTCTTAAAAACATTATTGACAGATTTTTATAAATGATAATTGTCCAAGATTGGAGGAGTGTGTTGATTAGACGGGAAGAATTGTTTGGCGCTTAAAATATATTGACGTAACGCTTGAGAGGATTCTGATGCGGTGGATAAATTGGCGCAGTGTGCTTGTGCGAGAGTGGCCGCGTTCGATAGAGTGGATTGTGGACACCCTATACAAGAGTCCTCTTTCAGCGTCCTCCATTCATCCGTACGTATCACTATCCGTCTCTTTTTCTCGAAAACGAGGACCGGCCGTGGATACGGAGCCCACCATTATCGATGCCAGGCGAGTTCTCTACCGCCGCACTTTCGAAGGTATCCCGGAATAGTAAGAAGAGGAGCGAGGCAGGGAGAAGGAGAGTTTGAGTGCCGAAGTCGGCCGGGAGAAAAAGGAAGAGAGTTGAGGGGGAGGGGGGGGGGGGGGTTGCAAAAAGATCGGTGGGAGAAAAGAGTCGAAAACAGCGGACTGAAAAGAGAAACCTAAGAGGGAAATGAAAGAGGCCGAGGCACGGGCCGATAAAAGGAAAATAAATTAAGAATCGGCGACAGGGGTACCAACGCAACATTGAATGATCGATCTACGATCTATACTTTCGAATGAAAATTTTAATAAACGGCACAAATGTAATTACAGCCATCGATTAACTGCTGGATTACAAGAATGTAAAGCGAATATTCAAGGGTTTTAAATATGGCTTAGTTGCTCTTTTGGGGGAAGCAAAATTCGAAATCAGTTTTTTGTCAGTATCCTTCTCGCGTTCTCTGTCCGTGAATTGCGCTGCTCCCGGATTCTGTAACCGAGAACTGTGCGATGGCGAGATACGGCTCGACAGAAATGTAAATATGGAAATTTATTCCCACCGGGGCGCTACGGGCAACAGCCAAGTGCACTAATACTACGCTAATACGAAACACTTCGACCGATCGCCTTCCGTTCATGCCCGTCAGAAGGAACGACCGAACAAATGAACGCCCACGGGAATTTCGATGATTCGCGCAACCCTGCTGTTTTTCCTTAGTATTAGTCCCTTTTCGAATGAATCTTCTCAGAAAAACGATTAATAACAAGAAATAGTTTTTCCTTCGGCAACGAAAATATTATTTATCTTTCATTTATTATCAGTGTATAATATTGTGTATTAAACTTCAATGATTTTGAACTGAATACTAAATTTATTACTCTAACTATCAAGGTATTGATCATTTTTCTCACTTTTTCAACTATAATACGTTAAATTATATCATCTTTAGCTTGATAACTTAAAGACAATGTTTTTCAGTTGAAAATCATTGAAATTTAGTAGTTTCAAGTACAGCACTGACCGATTCGCCAAAAGCACAATATTATACGTCTACACTGACGATCAATAACCGGTTGTTGCAACTTTATCATTAATTTATTTATTTTAATTTATTATTAATTCCTCATTAATCTATAGTCATACTGAATGGATTTTGTTTATGTAACATTTGCATGACCTGCAGCCGACTGCATCTACGACTAACCGCTCAACAAAATTCGCCGAATAAATCGCAGCTGGACCAAGAGGCAACGATACAATCTCAGTGTAACGACCTCCGTAAGTAGCGTAAGTGGCGCAGTGACAGGACAACTCGAAGGATCGATCCGCGCAGGATAGCTCGCTCGCTCGCATACCGCCCAACGATTATCCTAAACATATGCAAAATGCAGAAAGGGATAAGGACGCCGCGAAACGCATCGTCCCGATATCTCCGGTAGAATTCCTTCGACATTACCGAAACGGTCGATAGTCCGCCGCCTCTCGCACCCTCTCGCACCCCGACCTGACCCCCGGGTTGAACCCCGGCTCAACCCCTCCGCCCCCTCCCCCCCTCCCGGCGGGCCGTTACGACGGAAGTAATCCAGATAGAATCTCGAAACGAATCGGCCACTCCCACCGCTGCCACGGTCACCCCCTGTCCACCCCCCCTACCAACCCCCGCCGCACTTCTCGTCCGGCACCTGCACATCGAATTCCACCCCCGCAAAGAGATAATGACTTTTTCTTCCGGGCGGATTATCTCGTCGTTACGTAGCGCGCGTATAACGACTTTCGAAAAGTGGAAGCGCACGAAAGTCGGGATGTTCGGCGGGGGGGTGGGTGGGAGGGAGGGAAGAGGGTTTGCGGATTTTGGCTTCGGCGAGTGATCGGTCGAACGACGCTGATGCGGATGGTAAGGTGCGCTGGTAATTGTAATGGGCTGTATGGGAGGGGGTGCGGAGAGATGAGGGATGAAGCAGAATCGGAAAGTAGAAAGGATCTGAGTACCGAACGATGCTGTACGAACATTTTTAAAGACGGAGGGTTGCCATTTGAAATATGTGATACAGCGATATTGTAATAGAAAAAGATTGTGGGAAAAAGAGAAAATTCGGGAAGAGCAAGAGAAGAAATTGAAAAGATTAGAATTGTGAGGGGGTTGACGGTGAAACTGAAGGGTGCCAAACGACGGACCGATAGAGGAACGACGCGAGGAATGGAGGGTGGAAGCGCAAGGTACAGATATGGCCGAAGATGAGGGTGCAGACATCGTGGTAGAGAGAAGGAGAGAAAGAGAGAGAGAGAGAGAGAGGAGAGGGTAAAAGAGGAAGAGAGAAGGAAGGTCCTTTAACGGTACGTTTACGCTCCTTTTACTGCGGAGTAATGGTATTGGCAATCGAGTAGGCACCCTCGCCATTGGCGGATCCTTCTATTCGACGACGTTATATGCACGAGGACGTGTAGTTTTATCGCCTCGCTGCTACTGAAAAGGAAGGAGAGCTCGTTGACTAATCCGCAACGAGCTCTCACGATAATTCACCCATGTTTTCTCCGCCCACATTATTCAAAGCTCATCCCACCTTTCGCAATATCAATATTAACGATAACAATGCCAGCGAATAGTAACATTCCCGCAATTATTCATGATGGTACGCCATACCGTTGACTCGTACTACTGTTAATGTATATGCTTCCTAATATATGTAGACATTTTGTACGCCATACCGTTGACTCGTACTACTGTTAATGTATATGCTTCCTAATATATAGACATTTTGTACGCCATACCGTTGACTCGTACTACTGTTAATGTATATGCTTCCTAATATATGTAGACATTTTGTACGCCATACCGTTGACTCGTACTACTGTTAATGTATATGTTTCCTTATATATAGATATTTTGTGCAAATGATTGGGGTGAAGAGCGAAGACTCCTGTTAGGGATGTCAATGCACAAATGAGGGGAGGTATACGAAATTGAGACATCAATTCGGGCCCACCCTTAGAGCGGAGTTAATGCCGATTATGAAAATCCGAGATTTCGGAGGGATTGATACGTCAGGAAGGCACTGACTCATCTCCGTCGCAAATGACTCAGCCACGCCAGCCTCGAAGGGTGCATTTAGATGAAACAACCCTCGACGCCCTCGATTCATCGACCGTCACGCTTGATTTCTTAATTGAACCGAATGGCAGATCAATCTCATCTGCGAAGCGAAAAGGGGGGAAACTAAAAGTTTCTTGGCTATAGTTGGTGCAATGATATCTTGTACACCGATGAAAATGGTCGAATTGGTCGATATTGTTGCTTACTTAAATACTTAAAATAAACTAAATTGACTACTTTAAGTATCAAGCTATTAATAATTTTTCTCACTTTTTCAACTTTAATACGTTAAATTATATCATCTTCAGCTTGATTAATGAAAGTCAATGTCTCTCAGTTAAAAATTACTGAAGTTTAGTAGTTACAAGTACAACACTGACCGAATTCGCCAAAAACACAATAGTATACATTTACATTGACGATCAATAACCATTTATTGCAACTGTATTATTAATGAATTTATTTTAATTTATTATTAAGTCCGTTATAGTTGCTGCAATGAAATCTTGTATTCCGATGAAAATGGTCGAATCGGAGGGCGAAAAATGGTCGTCTACGAGCATTAGAACCGATAATGTAAGAGTGTCCGCGATCGAAACAAACTTCATTGACTCCCATCGACCTTCCGCTCTCTCTTTTTAGATGCGGAGAGCGGCTTTTAGCAGAACTCTCTGCGAAGCCTCTCTTAAAATCGAGCGACGCGCGCGCGTCAGGACACTATCGCTAAATTTTTCATCCCTTTTTATTCTAACGACATTAGGTATTCGATGACGCGCCCCGATTTTTCCACCCCGCCCAACTGAAACGTCCCACCCGATAGAGATTCTTCTTCCAGGCCTGTCTCGCAATTTACTTTCCATTCTCTTCCCCAGCCGCGACTCTCGTATTTCCCGACGAGAATTTCCTACGTGACCGTACATGCCGCGAGGATATCAAGGATGCAGGACGAAGGTAAGCGCATCCGACCGATTCGCTCATAATTGTACGGCGATTTCGTTCGTTCTCACCCTCACGTTGCCTTTATCGTCAGTCGACAGTCTATATTGAAGCGCAAAAAAAGACTGCGAATGTTCAATTTGCAATGATTTTATCAGCTTCTAGCCGCCGACAATTTTACACTCGTCTAGTTCGATTAAAGTTCTTCTACCGTTCAAAGGATATTTGCCCCTTCAACAAATTTTTGCTAACCGCAATATTGAACGCGATCGGCTTTTCTTTCGTTTATCTCCCTCCACTCCTCTTTGCCATCCCTTCGTGGCAACGATGAAGTTCGCGAGGTGAGCTACGGTTTTATAATATTTCGACTGGATGGGATTAAATTTCAGAGAAGAGGGACGAGTTCGGAGGGAGTCTGAATGGTGACAAGGAGGGAAGGCCTGATGGAGGGTAGAAGAGAGGAGGGGAAAAAATGGGAGGGTTGGGAATTGAATCGATAGTGGCGAGACAGTGGAATGATATTTTTTATGGTCTTTTTGGGTCACTGTCTGTCGGGCTCGTAACGCGGTGATTCGTCTGATATTGTGCGAGAATCGCCTGCATTGTAAAAGCAATGATTGAGAAGGGACGAAGGTAGGAGACGAGTTTGGCATTTCGGGTTGGGCCAAAAATCGATAGGAAATCCAGAACGTGATAGAACCTTAAAAATCACCCGAAAAACGTGAAAAAATTGTTGGTCTTAGAATGGATTTATAAGTACCCTATCCCATAGATTTTAACTCGCCCTGAAAGTTGATCGCAACCAAAGTTTCGATTTCTCAATAGTTTCGGAGATACAGCCATTTTTCGAGGTCGAAAGAAAATTTTTTTAAAGATCGACTTTCGCCAATGGTCCTATCTTAAAGTACGCGTTGAAAGCTTCAAGAATATGTATAATTATTATAGGTTTTTATCGCCGGTTCAAAAGTTACAGGCGATTTAAAAAATGCGAATTTCTTAAGGGGTACCCCTTCTCATTTTTGCGAAAAATCGAAGGTCGCGGATCGGATCGCCCTTTTGCTACCTGGTAGGGGGTCAAAAATAACTCAGAGACCCGTTTGCCGTTGGTCAAAATTCGCTTTAGTTTCGGAGTTACAGCAAAAAAACTGACGAAAAATTGGAGATCAAAAAATCGGTAAAAATGAAAAGTCCTCCGATCGACTTGTGGATGTGCATACCGAAAGAAAATCGAACGAGGATCACAAAACTCGCAACCCGAGCCTTCTAAGTGTAATAGTTTCGGAGATATGGCCAAAAAACTGTCGAAAAACGTCAACAAACGAGGTTTTGAGCACCATGACGACACGAGGTTCTAACAATCGGGTCGTCCTTCTCGCCACGAGTAAAGGAAAGAAAAAGACGCAAGAAAATTGCAACCGGAGCCTTCTAAACGCAATAGTTCCGAAGACACATCCAAAAATCTGTAAAGGAGCGTTAAAAATCGGACTTTTAGACACCGTGGGCCCACAAGTCTTAATTAACCCTTACACCCTGCTTAAGACATGTAGAGAGATTGAAAATACACCAGAAAATTGCAACCGGAGACCCTTGTTTGCTTCCCACACTACAGTATATGCTGATAAGAGCAACTTTAAGAAAAAATATTCAGACTGCCACACGTCATTAGCAGCTTAGGTAAACAAGGTGGGCCTGATAAATGTTAACGCGCCACCCCGCACAATCCAAACGACTTACAAAGAATAATCCCGAAGATGGACAGTCGACCGGTGGTAAAAGCTCTTAAGGACCGGTCGCGTCATTAATCAATGAAGATCGTCAAAGGATAAATGCCCCGGCGCGGCACCCTTTTATGACACCATAAATCGCAGAGAATCGTCCGGACTCGAAAAGGCAGAAGATCAAAGCGGCCGCGAACGTTACCTCTGCCCCACCTCAATTCCCAACCCCCCCTCCTAGACTTTTGGTTAATGAGGAATTTAGCAATTAACGCCCGGCGCGCAACCGTTTCCGTTAAAACGTCTTCTTGCCACGCGTCTTCCGCTTCCTAATAGCCATTCGCTTATTTCGCCGCAATCCCCACTATCCGTTTCTTCCACCACTTAAAAAGATTATTTCTCACCGCATTACGCTGTTATACCTACAAGAATTCCACTCTCAATCTTCTTAATCGCCACATTACAAAACTGTAAAACATATCTTCCGTATATTCAACACCCGCAATGGTTAATTATACGACGCCAGTAAAATCACACATTAATTCTTCCTCAACATGCCGAAGAACGAAACGGACGCCTATAATTAAAAGAGAACGGCCACGCTTACGTTGCAATTTCCGTCATTTATGAAATGTGCTCGCCGTCTACCGCGAAGGGGGGAGGGGGGAGGGTGGAGGGGTGATAATTAATTGGCGCAAAAGTCATCCGCGTTAAGAAGCTGAAAAATAATAGACGCTTCGAGACGTATAGGGTTTCCCTTGGCCGGGGTGGCAGCCTGGCTGCACTTAAGGTTGATAAAGCTGCATCATTTTTCTGCGGGCAGGCTCTTAAATTACCGGACGGAACATAAATAGCGGATAATACCGCGGTGGCAACGTAACGGGGCCCGGGGCTTCGTCCTGCAGGACGCATTCTGCCAGGAGACGACTGGCGCAAAACCGTGGAACTCCTTAAGGAGGCGTTCTGCCCGTCATTAATCAATGAGCAGGGACAGCGATTAACGCGCCCGCGAGGCTTTATTAACGTCATAACTCCTCCCGAACGCACGAAACTTGCCGGTATCGTCCGTATCGGACGAATTACTTCGGGCGAGAACTCCGAAATTCGGTGACAGCGTTCGCAGAAATTGTTTTAACCCATTATCCGTCAATGTACGATTTTTGGGACACAGTTTCAAATTGTTTCCTTTCAATGACTGCAACTTCTGAATGTACAGTTAATTTCATTTTTTATCTGTGTATTTTTCTATTATGGCGGGTAATGGGTTAATGTCTTCCGTAATGATGGACGAATCTACCCGCAATTTTTATTACGATAATCAACAAAGGAAGAAAGCACGTACTGA
This sequence comes from Anoplius nigerrimus, assembly GCA_914767735.1. Taxonomy (NCBI): domain Eukaryota; kingdom Metazoa; phylum Arthropoda; class Insecta; order Hymenoptera; family Pompilidae; genus Anoplius; species Anoplius nigerrimus. Next base: position 7,196,863 of record OU612091.1, read on the forward strand.
CGAGCCGAATAGAGATGGTCTCTGATTAAATTCCACCCACTACATTTATGAGGAGAATAAAAATCGACAAGTCGTAGATTCACAAGGCAGCGGCCGAGTCTTCGATAAAACATTGACAAACTTCCAGGCTCAATATTTACGGCAATACGCGGGAGTACCACTCGAACGACATGCAAGAAATGAAGTCAGCGACCAGAAAGCTAGAGAGAGAGAGAGAGAGAGAGGAAGAGATCGTCCCAGAAACTTCTGCCCGTATTTACGACAATGGCCGAAAGTGCAAGCTACACACCGCGCCAGTCCGAGGAGGTAAGAAATCAAGTCGCTGACGAAACGTTCGACAAAATTCCACCCTCAATATTGACAATAAAGGCGAGTGGCGGTAGGAGGGGGGGTAGGGAAGTAGCGAGCGAGACAAACGAGTTCGGGGGTCCAAGTATCGATGCTAGAGTGGGACAAAGAATATTGGGGAGGGGTTGAATATCTCGAATGATTCACCAGCGACACGAACGATCCCATTTCCCGTAACGGCGTAATGGGCTCCTATTCAGTTCGCCTTTGGTTTCTTGGCAGGAAGAAATGTCGGATAGGAGTCAGGAGAGAGAAGAGAGAGTCGACGGAGAATGGGAATAGGCGGCGCGGAGAGAAAAGAAAAGGGAGGCGCGCATAAACGTCGGCGTTTCGCGTGATTCAGATGAGGAATGGCATGCGACTCGATACGTTTACGGGATGGGGTCGTCGTGCCGTAAATGTTATCGTCGCCAGCCGCCCTTATTGCGCTTCATCCCGCCAATGCAACGACGCACTTCGCCCCGGAAAGTATTTCGGACGATGTCGGAAGCTCGACTCTTGCCCTACGGCTCGGGTCTGCCAGATAAATATCAATCGTTCTGTCGGCACTCGCGCGAAAGTCAAACGCCGATATGGTGCATCAGTACAAATTGCATATGAGTCGCTTATTAGCGAAATTAAGCGTAGAAAATAGAAAGAAAAATATCATTATATGTATCTCATTTTTGTAGACTCCTGATGAGGACTCCGCAAGGTGTTGAAACATATAGAGTGAACTCAAATCTATATCGGAAATTTTCAACCACAAGGGCTTTTATAATTTAAATTAAATAAGAAACACAAATATACTGTTCTTAAATATCTTCCTCACCGTAGAAAATAACTGACGTTAATAACAGCATTTTCTAATGAATATCGGGAGAAAACGCATTAAATAATTCGCGCATTAAGAAAGAATTCAACGAAATATGAGAGATAAAAAGTAAAGACAGATTCGGTCGAACGAGCGTGTCATAATTGAGCCTCGATATCGGTTAATCTTTAATGACGCATAAATAGGTATTGAAAGGCGGTAGATTGAGCTTCCGGGTTCGCTGGGCGTTTGTCCCTTAATTCGACAGCGGCGTTCGGCCAGACTAGCTTGCTCGTTTATTACCAGCTCGATCGGCGACGTGCGACGTTTAAGTTTAGATCGATTAACGGGACAATGGGAATTCTTGATTGAGCGTAATCAGCGCCGCGGTCTCGCGATAATCGAGACTATCGGCGCCCATTTCCACGCTAATAATATTCCCGCGCCCGTCAGGAGCGTGAGACGCGGTTAAACCTCGATTTGCCTGATTCCGAGTAAATTGGCCCTTTCGCCAGTCTCATTTCCTGCCCACGAACGTTCCATATCGAGTTTTAGCGATTCCGTATGTTTGCGCTTGTTTTCTACATTCGACCATACACCGAATACTGTATCTAACTCCAGCTGGTTTGGACCGGTATAAATAAATGACGAGAGCGAGTTTGCAAGTTCAACGCGCAACGGGAAAAATTCAGACTCTACTGGAACGGGCTCTGGTGCAAAAGAATGTGTCCCACTCCCGAGATCGAGGAAAATTTTCTATCTTCACGCTGACAACGGTACACCTTGCCATCGCGGACTCTCCGTTGGAATAGCTAAATCACTCTGCTCAGTCGCCTGTCAGTATAACAGATTTTCCTGTTGGCCGTAAAAAATGAGCTTGACCCCGCTACAGATAGTTGAGTAAGAATGAGGGAATCGGGAAAAACATCTGGGAAAATTCGAGAAAAATCTGGGGAGGGAGTGGAAAAAAATGGGGTAAAAATGAGAAACGACGTTTATCACTTACTGTCACTGTGAGGAGATGCTGCGCCGGTGATGGATGCATTGAGAGGGGCGTCCTCGGTAACGTCGATGTCGGCCGATTTCCGGTAAACGTCCGCGATCGACGCCATGCAGCGTAAGTGCAGCCGCCCGTTTTCGAACATGTCACTGCTGACTTTGAACTCGACGTATGAGCGGGTCACCTCGTTGTCGTCATCCTGCGGCGTCTTGTACGTGCGTATTCTGTATCGCATCTGCTCGTTCGTTATCTGGAAAGAGACGTCAATTGGAATGGAAGTATCGATACATTTCACTTTCCACGTTCACATTGATACATTTCTTATTACAGTAAAAACATCCTAATCGAACAATTAACATTATACTTAGTTATCCGAAAAGAGATGACAATTAGAACGGAAGCATCGACACGTTTCACTTTCCACGTTCAAATTGATACATTTCTTATTACAGTAAAAACATCCTAATCAAGCAGTTAACATTGTACGTTCGTTATCTGAAAAGAGACGTCAATTAACGGAAGCATCGACACGTTTCACTTTTCACGTTCAGACTGGCACATTCGTTGCTTCAATAAAAAAACATGCTAAGCAAACAATTAACATCATACGTTTTAATCCCAAGCTGCTTAAGAAGTTTTTCATCTCGCCAAGAACATACCGATCGCGAGAGATGAGAGGAAGAGTGGGATTGAATTAAAGTACGGAGCTGCGTGCGGGGTAAAATCTCGTCGTCGCTATTTTTTCCCCTCCGTCCGGCATTCGTTCGGCATCGCGCTAGGAGGATATAAAGAAACGGGCCCGAAAGAGGGGGGAACGCGGAGGAAGCCGAGTCTCTCGGCGTTATTACTTCGGGGAACAAACGAGGCTATGCATCAAGTTCGCGATTGCGACGACACCGAGAGACTATACAGGCCACATCCATAAAGCATAATGCTTAAAGCTTGTGTCAGCGCGTAACCCCAACCCCTTTCCATCCCTCTCCACCCCTTTCCCTCCCCTCGATATTCTCTCACGACGTCCTTGCATCCCTCCCACCACTCCCCTCTCCGTTATCGCGTCATTCCGTTTAGCATTGTCTCTGCGCTCGTATTACTCGTCCGCTCTCATACTTCTACTCCGGTTTATTTCACGTCAGACGTCTGCGTCGGGGCCCGTCTTCCCCGGTTTTATATTTATCCCTCAAGATCCGACGGTCGCGGTTACCGAAACCGCGGACGAATCGGAATTATTAAATGCCTCTGTCTCGCGAGGGTCTCTATTACTCGCACTCGCCGAATCGTAGACTGGAATTATTAAGTATCCTCGTCGGCCGGTTGAACGTGAATGAGAATCGAGAATTACCGTTGGCACCGTTATACACCTTCGGAAGGTCGGTCTTTACTTCTACGATTCGCGGACCTGCGCAGCTTCCATTTTAATTTTCCTCCGCCGCGTAGCCTGGGTTATATTTTTATCCCGTCGCATACAATCTATTTTATGGGCGTATATTAAAGTGGTATGGAAAGTATGGGAAAATTCGTCGGTCATTGTCGCTGGGTGAGGAGAGGGGGAAGTCTGGGCCGAAGTTCTTATCTCGTGATCAATGACCGGTTAAACTCGATCCGGCTGGCAGGCGTCGGGACGACTTTTAAGAGCGGGATCGGTCGTTTACTCGCGACAACGAGCCGCAGAAACGAGCGACAGAAGCTCACCGGGGCTTTATGTTTTATGGATAGGACCGCGTGGCCGCGAGTTATCGCGTCGAGCCAGTCTTGACTGCCACGACTGCTTTGTCGTCCCGAGTAATGACACCGGCAAACTTGTACGTTTCCTCGCCGTCCTGCTCCTTTCACTGAATCGCGCTTTCAACGCCCAGCGTTCATTCCCGCCAAAGTCGTTTTATCGGAAGAAATTAAAATTACTTAAAATTGACTAGTAAGTTTTCGCCGTATTCCGTCACTGTTGTACTTTTTAAACTAAATTTCAATGAATTTTAACAGAAAAACATTGAGCTTAATTAGTTTGTTAGAAAAAGAATTAAATATAGCATATGAAAGTTAAATTTGAAAAGGCAAGAATAATCAATAATACATTTAATGAAAAAAGATTAGAAGGTTAAAGAATTTAATAAATGTAAAAATCTTGAAATGTAGTTAGTTTAGAAAGTACAACAGTGACCGAATACGCCGAAAATTTATTATTATACATCTTACATCGACGGTCAATAACCAATTAATGTTCCTTAAAATTGACTTTAATCCGTACCAAGATCGATTTTTACGTTTGTCACGTAGACGACGTTGCATAGTAAAATTACACGCTCATTTTGATAATTCAATAACCGATTAATGTTACTTAAAATTGACTTTAATCCGTACCAAGATCGATTTTTACGTTTGTCACGTAGACGACGTGGCATAGTAAAATTATACGCTCATTTGGATTCGGTCCACCGTTAAAGTTGTACAATCCGAACGCGACGGCGAGCTAAGCCGGCCCGAACGTCGACGTTTACGCAAAGACCGGTGCGGAAAAGCGCGACGAATGCATATTTCAGTACGGTGACGAGTCGTCGGAATACGGTAACAGCATTGTGCGAGCACGGGCGAGGCAGGGCCCCGAAGAGAAGTGGGTCTCATTCGCGGAGTGGCACGGGCGATCGCTCGCGCAACAGCGATTCTCCGCGATCAGAAGTTCCGACGCGGCCGGAAGCCGTAAACTTCGGCCGCGAGATTGGCCGGTCTCCCAGTTTCCGGCTGCGAGCGTGCGGGAGCGGCTCTCGAGCCTTTTCGCAAACAGTTGCGAAACTCGAGACGGGCCAGGCTCGAAGCCCTCGAAAGCGGACGGAAGGAAGGCGAGAGACGCTTCCTTTTCCCAACGAAACCTGATCAGGCCGGGAGGACAAATATTTTCTCTTGTCCTCGTCCGCCCGCGCGCGCGCGCGCGCCTAAATTCTTACCGGGCGAAGATCAAAGATTCGCACTTAATGAATTATGAAACGCTTGACGCGAAATTAGCATCCTTAGAGGCGCGCCAAATTTTGAACGTGCTTTACCTGCAAAATGGACACTCTCCGCCGGTCTCGGCTAAATGCCATTAAAATTTCACTAAACGGAATAACGAATGCAGCGGGAGCGCAATTTCGGATGCGATAACCGTCTTGAATCGATCTCTTTCGGAATCGAACAAGATTTGGCTTACCGTTGCTTCGTCGCGAGGATGGCTTATCGTGCATTATTCAGGAAAGATTTCGAGGGAATTAAGTGCGACGCCGGGTCTTGTCCGACCGGCAGCTTCAGACTCGTTTTAGTCCGACAGTGGCTTTGGCGCTAAATTTTTAAGCACCGCCCCCACCCCCCCTACTCCCACCCTCGTCCCCCGTTCATTGTTAATTATCTCCGAAATGCTCTTAACTTTCGCCGGCGCGAAACGTGCAGTATCCGACGTTGCCGTACTTTTAACTGCTCCGCTTTTTCAAATATTAACCGCGCAAGGAAAGTTCAAAGAGCGTCTACGTGTGAGCGGTCTACTTTCCTATACGCCGGCCGAGAGCCGGGGGTGCAAATGAAAATATCGTCCGAGCTGCGTGGATTTAGCGAGAGATACGCCCCGTGAACGTATAGCGAGATTTCGCCGGAAAACGGCGCACGGTGGATAAGATTATTTTCCGATCTTTCGATGACTCGCAAATTAAGATTTGGCATTTACTGAAATCTATGAAATAAATATAACAATAATTTGCTATATACAGAAATGAGTTAATTAGACAGCTTTATGAATTATATGCAGAGTAACACTTATTTGTATCACGTTTAATTACATTACCATATTACCGTACTAATGTAAATGTATTTTTATTCGTTGCCATAGACGGTTTATATCGTTAATAAATTATTACTATTATAATAGAGAAACTTACTGAATCAGAACAGACGGTACCTATATAATGTGACTGTAAAACATTGAATGATTAATGTACGCGCTCTACGATGTTCCATATGCCGACAACAGCAGTTTGGAAATGTTCGCCAGCTATAAGAGGATAGCCTTGCTAGAAGACATGGCGTTCTTTTCCTCCTCCTTCCCCCCCCCCCCTCCAGTTCCCTCTCTGCATATCCCGGAGGCTCTCGCCGTTATTACTTAGAGGAACAAACGAGGCTATGCATCAAGTCCGCGGACTCACCGCGAGACTACAGGCCGCATCCATAAAGCATAAAGCATGAACCTCATGCCGTCGCATGACCACCCCCACTCTCGCGATACTCCATCCCCTTCCAACCCCTCCGCGACTCCATTCTTCCTACCCCCGACCGCCTCGCAATTCCCGTCCTCCCTTACAACTTTCCTCCGAGTCCCTTTGAAACACCCGGGAGTGCTCTCCAGATTTGCTTTCGGTCAATATTTTAGAAGGTTGAGCTCGAATTTTGTCAAGCGTCCGCGGGTCCCCTCCGAAACAATGCTCGGGCGCGACTCGACACAACTTTCCTACCCCAAATCTTCGCCGAACCCTCTTCACACCTCTCAAGTACGATTATGCCGAGATACGTCCAACGATGTTGAACCGTCGATGCTGGGCAAGGAATACGCGATGAGCGCTAGACAAATTGCCATCTCTCAGCCCATCACCCCTGAACGGTGTATTATTCCTAACTGCGACACTCGGTACGCACAAGGAAGTTCACGTACGGAATAGCGTGGAACTCTACTCCCGAGTGTATTACTCTCTCATGCCGGTGGGAGAGACGTGCGATCGCCAGGTTCGGAATTCGTCGATGCGGCATTCGTCGACGTGCCTCCGCCTTTCCCCGGGCTTCCGGTCCCACGAGGAAGGAATATGACACAGAGATCCTCTTGCCGGAGGAATTTTCGGCGAAGCCCGGATAGCCGTTTCCAGCCGGAATTGAGAGCGAGTGTTCGCGGGGGGCCGCGAAGAATGGAGTGACGTCACGATCCGCCGGGAATTTTGATAGCGCGGCCAAACGAAATGCCGTCTGATGTTTCGCCGACGATGACGTCACAATTTTCGGCCATATTGGTCTCCGAGCGTAACGCGAACTATCGGAATCACGGAATGTTCTCTACCGAAGGACCCTCGTTCGAAAATGTACAATTTGGCAGAATTTTGTTTCAGTCGGCAAGTACTGGTAAACCTTCTATAACACGGTAGATAGGTTCCTAGAAAACGCCGTGTTGTATGAGACCCAGAGTTAATACAAGAAGGGGGGTTACGTTCCGAAATTTTATAAGAGACAGACTTTTTGACGTGTTTCCATGTAAGCAATTTAATTTTTAGTAATAATATAAATGTATGTATAACACAAAACTAAGAAGAGAACAAAAATGTTAACTCTGATTGTCGCTTGATTTGAATTAAGACCTTTTCCAATATTAGATACTTTTTCTCTTTTTAAAAGACGATCCAAGACATATCATTACTGCTAAGCAAATAAATATCTACTTACACGTTGCTTTTTTATCTCTAAGCAAGCATAGCTCGGGACAGAAATTTGACTTTCAAAAATGATTCTTAAAGAAAGAAATTAACATCGCGGCTCAACGCAGACTCTTGAAGTACAATGTCATACAAAGGTTTTTCGCAATTTTCTTATCGTATTAGAGGAAAAACCGTGTTATAGGATGCCGTGCTGTAGGAGGGTTTCCACAATTTATGAATCGTGTTATAGGATATCGTGTAATAGGAGGCCCGCCTGTATCTGCATTGTCGACGACTCGACGGTAGTCAGCAAATTTTGCTTTTTGATAGCCGATCCCACGATACAGTCGGTTCAAATTCGAACGGAGTGGAAAGTACGTCAATTGGGCCGTTAAACGGATTCCTTGCGGTGGCGAGCGAATGATAATGTAATAAAGCGAAGAGGATAAAAGTGCGGAAGAACTCTCAATGGCGCGGGCGCGCATTCCGAAATTCTTTCCCATCGCGCGCCCATTCGCGAGGCAATTAGCAAGCGAGGCTTAATCGGATAATGCCACTCATCCGGCATGCCGTCCGCCGCCGAAAATTGTGTCTCCCGCCCGGAAGCGAAGCGACGGACAGCTTTCCACGGATCCGCGGCAACGTCCGACTGATAATGAAAAAAGAAAGGGTGGCTCTGGCGGATGGGGGGGTGGGGAAAAAAGGAAGCACGCGCCGTCAGACGTTTCGCCACGTCGATTCATCCCCCTAATGGACGTCACGTGCCATTCCATTTTCTTCGCTGTTCGTTCGAGGAAAAAGAGGGTGGTTCGGTGGGAGGTGAAGGGAAAAAGGAAAAAGGCCGCGGGATAGGGAAGCTCGGAACCGGGACAGAAATCTACCCTCGGAATGCGGCGGCTAAACTCGAGTCGACTCGAACGTCGACCGAATTCGGTTAATGATCGCTTAACACCTGCATTGACAATGAAAAATTGATACGCATCGGCGGCATCGATCGGATCGAAACTCCGAAATGGAAAACTGACTCGACACGCTCGAATTTCCCGAGAGTCAAAATTGATTTACACCGAGGAAAGCGATATACGGGCTCGAAGGGTGGATAAAAATGAGCGGAAAGAAGAACGCAGAAGGATGCGGAGAGGAAGAACGGTGACAAATTCAGCGACTGATGGAAGTTCGGAGTGTGCGCCGGTCGGAAGGAGAGGGCATCCTGTCGCAGGACGAATTTACGATGCCCCGTGCGCCTCCCGCAGAATTCGCATCTCGGCTGCCGCCGAGTTTCGCTAAAAATGCTCGTCGATGTTTCACCTGAATGTTTCGCGAGGAAAGCTTTTTCCCGCGAACGGTCGGCGAGGGGAGAGGGAAGAGGGAGAGGCCGAAGGATAGAAATGGATAGACACGAAGGGGGGAGGGGCTCGAAGAGAGGTGAAGCAAGGCGGAAAAATTGGCGGCGAGAAAATATGAGCGAAAACTTGATCCGAGATAGGTGGCGAGGCCAAGAATCGTTCTTCTTGGCAGCGGATCAACTTTGCGTTCGGCTGGGCGTCCTGGGAGTGTGCTTTTTCCATGCATGTGCTCTATGCATCTATGCCCCGCGCATCCGCGCGAGCCGACATACGTGTTTGCGTACGAGAGTTTCGGATGAGCGGGTTTAGATGTGTCTTGAAATATGTACAGGCTCTCGGCGGCGCGTACACATTTTTATGTCGGCGGCGAAAGTGGATGACGTAGGAGAGTGGCCGGAACAGATGTGGGTGAGAACAGAAAGAAATAGCGAATTAAAAAAGTTCACGGGAGTGGAGGAAAAAGGATTTGGGGAGAGTGGCAAAGTAAAAAGGGAAAAGTGAGAAAGTGGATGCGAAGGAAAGAAGGTCATAAATACTAGTGTATGAGAGGAGTGGGGGAGACGTAGGTGGAAGAGAATCTGGAGAGAGAGAGAGAGAGAGAGAGAGAGGGTTGGCACGAGGATGGGCAATCGATGAGAACGATTTTCTAACCCAGTGACCGGCTGCCTCTCTGTAAGAGGTAACCACCGGTTGATGAGACCGCACTTTCTCGTACGGAAGTCTCTTCCAGTCCCGCTCACGGTGATAATTTTACGGCGGACGCTCAACAAAAAGGGAGTTCGTTCAATCAAGGGGCAAAAATGAAAAGTGAATAGTCGAGTCGTTCCGCAATAAATGCCTAACTGAATTAAAATACAGAGGCGCGTACCATAAAAGAAGTACTATAAAGCGATATTAAGCAAAGTACAGTTCTTGTTTCTTTCCCCCGGCCTTCATCCCTTGTTCTCCCCTTTGGGCAAAACTCGCCGAAAACGACTCGATCCCGAGATAACGTTAATGACTTATCGACTCCGAATTTCATCCGGACTGGCACTAACTTCGTGGAACAATAGCGAATTCTGATTACACCCCTACGTCTGGCTTCCCTTTCAGCCGAGTCCCGCAAGCCTCACAACCCTTCCCAACCCCTCTCCCCAACCCCCTCGAACCATCCGCACCAACGACCGTCCAACCAAGTCGCCCGGTAGTTTAGCACGACGTGTCAACTTCCAATTCAATTCGCCGGTGTAAAATTCATTAAGACAGTTTTACGAGCACTTCCGAGAGTATCCACTTCCCGTCGTTCTCGATCGAACGGCAGGGGGAGGATGGGGAAAAAAATGAAACGCTTCGCTCCGGCGTTCGCGCGAAAATCGTGTAATTTTTTCGGACTATCTCGCTTCACTTTTCATCCGCTACACTTTTCGACAATGAATCCGAGGCGAAAATTTCCGAACATCGGAATATGTGCGAATTATTCTTGCCCCGAGGAAATTACCTTGCTTCATCCGCCATCGCGGTCTCCTCCCACCGTTCTGGCGCCGGATAGAAAATCAATGGTCAATCGCCAATTTTGCCCGCCAGGATGGCAGTCGTGGGTGTTTAGAAAAATGAAAAGTGAGGTCGCGCTCGTTCGGTCGACCGATTTCGGCCGATTATCGTCATTTCGACGCCCGACGGGCATTAACGAAAATCTGAACAGCGGCCGATCGCATTCATAAACGCCCCCCTGCATGCCCAGAACTCGCCTATGTCCGACGGATTCATAGACGGATCGCCGATTTTGTCCGCAGTCGTTCCGCGCAGCCTGCCCGGCGGGGGCTTTCGGATCGGATTTAACGGAATAATTTGGTTGATTTAACAAATCCCACGGAATAATGATTTATTTGCGAGCCGAGGGTCATTGTACGGAGCCGTGGCGCGCGCGAACCTCTGTAAATATATATATATATAGATCTCGCTGGATCTCGGTAAATTTAATTCCGAATTCGCGTAACGCGTGCGCACGCGCACGCCGGGGCTACCACCCCGTTCCGGCGGGTTGACCTCGAACGAAAGTACAAAATTATAATGCGGATTACGATATCGGGTGCCTCGCCGAACGGCTCCGACTAATTGGAAAATGAAAAACGCACACCGGGGCCCTCCTATAAATATCTAAATGCTCGCCGGGATTTTTTATTTATTCGCTTTTTTCCGTCCCCCCCCCCCTCTCTCTCTCTCTCTCTCTCTCTCTTTTCGCCGTCGAGTTTCGCTCGGCCAAACTCGGGCTTCAAAGGCTCACAGGAATTCTACGATATTTATTGGTAACGTGTCGTTTGTCACGGGATATGATTCGGACACGACGTTCAACTTACAATTTTTATCCTGATTTAGATGTATGTCTCGCGTATTAGTATTCGGAGTGTGATGAAGCTTTTTTTGTCGCTTTCTATTTTGAGCTAGGATCCGGCACGGGTTTTACGGCGTACATGCGATTCTTTCGATATAGGACACAAGCGACATATGCGGTAGACGTATAGTATTCAATCATCTGGTGAAACGGTTCTGCCGTACAAGGATTCTATTTTTACTGTGATTCAGATCTACTGCAGCTTCATATGCTATAGGTAGGAAGGTAACAAAGACTAGATACACTAGACGGACAATAAGTCACTAATCAAGATACGATGAGTTAATTGAAAAAAATTGGCTACACGTAGTCTCAAATTTGTTCTATATAAACGATTTGTAAAACATTCGATCAGCTTGTAAAATATCAAACCTCCTGCACGACATTCGGCCGTTTCTCATGTTTGAAATGGCAGGAAAAAGGAGAAGTATCGAACGGAGAACAAAAGGGGTAGGCAGATGGTAGTTACCGGGACAGAATGGGGTGGCGCACGCGTCATGGAAGCCATCTTCTTGGAAAAACGGGAACGGGAGGAAAGCCTCGTTCGACGAGGCGAGTAAACATCTCTCGAGTTTCGACGGATTATTACGTATAAAGGCGGGGGTGGGCCATTATGCCGGCAGAGGTGAATGAGAGTCGAGCAGCGGCCCGTTTCGGATAACTGAAAATTCGCATTTTCCTACCAACAATGCCGAACCACCCCGACCGAGTGCACCCTCTAAGTTGCCGAGCTCCAATTTTTAGTTAACCCCGACATTTTACTCTTTTCGTCCCGAACCTGCCTCGCATAAGCTGCGCTCCGACGATCGAGTCAAACCGATTCTGGTACAACCTCAAGATGGCGTGTCATCCCGAAAGTTTAAATGGTTTCCGACCGTTCGAGGGAAAATCTTACGGAACGCTAAGAAATTGCGTCTTTGCATTATTTCCTCCCCTCCGTTCGTCGAGTCTACCCTTCTTGCTTCTCGACCATTTAACATTTTTTCTCCCCACTCGTCTTCAGGCATCCGACGGACGCGACACGTGTCACTGGTTAGTTTTAAGGGTAGACCAGGCAGGCGTCCATTGTCAGTGAAGTGCCACGATTTTCGACCGCTCGACCGAATTTCTCCCTCGGCAGACCCACTTTCTCGAACTCGGCGGGCTGTTCCGGATTTTTGCAGACTTCGGGACGATTGTCGAGTGGGCCAGGCCGGGAGCGGGAGGTGAGAGGGGGCGAGAGGGCGAGCTACGGCCAGAAGTGGAGAGAGCCATTCTCAGCTGTCGAGTTTTGCGCAACGCGGACGCCGGAAGTGAAACGAAATTTTTCCGTCCGAATAAAGACGGGGAAAAAAGGAGCCTGCCCGATTCCGCCCTCTCTCTCTCTCTCTCTCTCACACACTCTCTTCTCTACCTTATTTATTTCCCATTCCGAGAACGAACCTATTTTAACTTACCATCGAACGACAAACAGTCTCAAAAGAAGCCCAGTATTCTTTCGACTCTCCAATCGATGCTACAGAACGTTCTCTAATTACACCGCTTCGTACTCGTACTTCAGGTCAGGGCTTGACTGAGCGAAGAAGAATTAAACTTTCGTCGGATGCACAATGTAGGGAGAGTCGATTGACAATGCGCATTATCGTTGGCCCCCCGATACTCTCCCGAGGGGGGGGGGGGGGGGGGACAATTTCCGATCCTCGACTCGATACTCGCGGAATTAAGTCTCGGAAAATGTCGGTGAAATTTCTCGGTCGGGGCCAAGTTTATGGCATGTTCGCAAAGTTCGCAATTGCAGGATATTTTATACGTACAATGCCGCGCGAAGTTCATAATGTAAGAAGTTAGCCGGCGGTTCTCGATTTTGCGCTGGTCGCTCTCGAAATCCCCATGAAATTCTTCGCTTGCTGCTAACGATGAAAATTTCAGGCTCTCCGCCGGGTGAAAAAAAAACCAGCATTTTGTTTAATGCATGGCAACAACGCGAGTCCCACGAGATTTTACCACCCGTAACTTTCATACATCGCAAAGTGCGAAATCTGCAATGCGTAAATTCCGCATTATGCCGTGTGAATGGTATGACAAGATTCTCTTTTTTTTTTAAAGCGAAAAATATAAAATACCGCGCTGCCGAGCTTCAAATTCGACCGCTGGAGAAAAAAAGGGAAAAAGAGCGTGGACGAATTTGCCGCATCAAACCGTACGACTGCCTTCCTTCCACTTTATTTTTCACCTGCATAGATTCATAAGGAACGGGAATATTTTCCGCGTTCGAAAATTTCATTGGAGGAACCGAGAAAAACATGAAATATATCGGGCTTCAAATTCCGAAACGAGACCGACAATTTTTCCGTGTCAATCCCACCGTATTTGCTTTAATCGGCGAAATACATAAAATATAATAGAATGTAATAAAATAACATGAAAAAAAATTACATAGAAAGCATGAACACAAGTGGACGACTGCCCTCTGTAAACAGTGGATTTAAAAATAAATTTTAGCGTGTGTCGATGATTATAAAAATTCTCCAAATGAAAATAATAAAAAAAAGACTCTGATCAGCAATAGCATTATCGTAATTCAAGCGTCATTAATATCTTAACGATCCTAATTTCGAAACTATACGTAACTACCCGCTCGTATTACGCAAGAAGAACCGTATACCTTATTGCGCGTAGTATTACATTTGGCACGTCTCATCACTAATTCACAAGAAATGGATGTAATTACGTGTACCCCGTTAGAGCGATCAGGTCGCGCATTATCGAGTCTATTATCCGAACCCTCGCGAAATCCGTTATATCATGCGAACGGGCCTAAATAGTTAATTCGGGCCCGAGGAAGTTTCGCAAGATCGATCGGCGAAGGATTGAAGACTTTAACTCGGCGGACGTAGACGAGCAACTCCGATACTTGATCTTCTCTATTTTTTTTCCGTCTTCCCTTCCCCGCCTCCTTCCAAGCCCTCTTCCTCCTTCTCATCCCTCGGCTCATCCCCTTCGGATGCTCGGAGTCGAGGGTGCAACGGGTCAGTGGCGTACGAAACTTTTCCACTCGAAGGTACGTCGAGATTTATCTACTTCGCGGAACCGGAAGTTTGCCTCGTCTTTATAGTCAATCGACTGACGTAGACCGAGTGCCGGTATATGAGCATGTTTCCATTCCTCTATTGCCCACACCCCTACCGCCTCGCAGTTTACCAAGAATTTGACCCAATGAGCAAAATTCTTTCTGCGTCTCAGAATTCGCTTCGACATTACAACGTTATTGTGTCGGAATTTTTTTTATTAGCCAAGTGACTTCGGATTACGTCTCGATGCAAGGGTACCTTCCGAACGAATTGATTATGGGACAGGGTGGAAAAATGAATTTTTTGCCGGCTCGTACGTCTGCTTCGGAAACAGGTCGAGCAGAAGACAGCCTCGTTTGACAATGTCCCCACTGATCAAGCCCTAAAACAAATCGTACGAGGTCGCCACCTCGACGTTTTACATTAGCGAGACGGCTCGCGAATCTAACGTCAGGCGACGTGCCGAAAAGAATTGGCAACTTCGAGGCATGTAAATGAGCCAACCTTTTTGCTCGCCCTCCCCGGCTCCTAGCTTCGCAGATAGAGGGGGGAAAAATGTTGGGCGACCCCTCGCGCGCTCTCGAATAATTCCCTGGCGCGAAATCGCATAAAATCACATAAAATCACATAAAATTGCATAAAATCGCCCCGGAAGCGAATAAAGTAAAACACTCCACCCCATCCGCGACCTATTCCCGTGCTAAATGTCCTCCCGAAATGCACACACAAAAAAAAAATTGTCGCGCCAAACCATCCACCCCGATTTGTCAATTTGTAAGTTGACCGTCGCTAAATAGACACTTTTGGAGGGACGTTTTTTTTCGCAGCCCCCACCCCTCCGTCCGTCTGTCGACCTGTACGCCCACACACACACACATACACACACACAGAAGCGTACACGTACGTGGGATTGACGCGGGCAATCGGTCGAGAGCGATCATCGACACTCGAAATCGGACAAAGCTGGCAAGCCAGAGCCGACAACGGCGGCCATTATCAGTTTTAATAATATTTAGCCCCCACCCCCCTCCAGCTCTCCTCGCAGGAAGGCCAGGAACGCGGTCGGGGGTGTTTTCCTCTGTCACCGCAATTAATTCCCGTTTGAATTTCCACTCGTTAGCCGATTCTGCACCCCGATATTCCCGGCGCTTTTCCACGCACGGGGGCGCGTGCCCGCACTCGAAAACGTCAATGAGCAATATTTCATGCCGATTAAAGTTTACAACGGCCACCACCCCACCCTGCCACGCTCCCGATATGGAGCGGTCCACGCCACAATCGCCCAGCCCCTTCCATATTTGATTCGGCCGTCCCTTTCGTCAATTATTACGTATCACTTTTGCCGCTTGGCGAACAATGCGACGGCCTCCGGTTTAGCGGGTGTCAAATTCGACGTGTCAGCCGAATGTTTGTCGGTCGCTCGGCAAACATGGCGCCCGGGTGCCAAAATGCGAGATGAAAATATAGGCTCGACAATGCTCTCAGAGGTTGTCGAAATTTTCATCTCCGGCCAGAATCGGGAATTCTCATTTTCGGGAGAGCGTAATAATCGGCGATTAATGGCGATCTCTCAATTTTCGAAATTGCACGACGTTTATTTTAACGTTCGCGGGAGCGCTATGTAATGCTCGGCCTGATATTATCTTGGCCCGTATCGAAGTCGCGATGATCGGAAAAAATAACGATGTTAACGTGAAATACTTAACGTTCGATCCGGTTGGGATTGAAATTAAATATCAAACGTATCGAACGCGTGATAAACAATATCTAACTTCTATTATTTGTTTCACTAAAGACTCTCTAACCCGAACTTAGACATTTCACTCTAACTTGTCTAAAGGCCGACTCTCAATGAGGCCACGATCAGAGTGGAACTATCGTAATAAAAGTGACGTAAGTGCGCATTGCCGAAGCAGTCTCTAGCATATAATTCGGAGCCTCGAAACGTTGGGGGGCGTATAATTCACCGAAGATGGAAATCTAGAAACGTGCAAATTGCAAAGAATCCAGCATCGACACGCCGGCACGTGCGCATCCTTGAAGGCAAACGTGCCTCGGGAAGAGCCCGGGAGCGGGTTAAGTTCCGAGAGGGGCGGAGTTAATGGAACGGAACGGAACGGGAACGGAACGGGAACAGAACGGAAGAGGTACGGGCGAGAGGACGGCCGCCGGGCTCTTCCGTGTGGAACTTTAATCATCCAGTAAGGTCACGTACCTCCTGCCTCGAGGACCTCCATATATATAAGGGCCCGACCTATAGTCCCGCGGATATGTACCATCCTTCATACATGGACGAGCCTGAGTAGATACGGATGTGGCAATTTATAAACGGTAGCTGTGTTAATCGAAAATAAATTTCGTCTTCCGGCAAAACTCTTCAAAACCATAAAAACGAGTCTAAATTCAGTTCTCTGTACAGTTCAAGAAATGTGCATTTTATTTCCCTAATTATCCATGCAGTAAATTTTAATTTTTCGTCTCATCCCACTGTTGTACAGAAAGAAAAACAAATCTAATCGCAGCTTTTGGCGCAGAAACCTCTCCTTTCCATCCGCAAACATGTACCCGGTGTCACGTTCGTCCTGGCTTGAAAATATATTTCAGCTTATTGAAGTTTGAGCGAACACGTCGCTGGTCAGCGGCGGTCTAAGGTAACGACTGGTCCTGGCGACATTTAAAAGCGTCCGGCATCGGCAGCGGCGGGCAGGGAGGATACTGAGGATACTGAGGATACTTACATCGTTGCCGTTCAGCTTCCACGTAATGGTAGAGGCGGGGCGTGACGCGCCGGAAGTGCAATTCGCCCGCAGAGTCTCGCCGACTGCGACCCTCTCCTTCTCGGTGCCGATCGTGGGATCCGTTTTTGGGGCGTCTAAGGCATAATAATTATGTCGTTTAGCACATGCGGCTGCTGCCACGGCACTAACTCGGTGTCTGGATCGACGCCAGCGGCGGGCCATGTGCCCCTGTGTTTCGAGCTACGAGGCGTCGGAGTTTGCATCTAATTCGGCACGCGCCTTCTGTTTCCTTTCGACGCTTCTTACGGACCAAATCTGAATTCCATCCGTAAGATGCTCAATGGCTAAACTGTTTCTATATTCAAATTTTTAATCAGTGATCTAATGAATTTAATACTTTTGAATGAGTTGAAAAGCGAATATGGAATGGGCAGTAGTATAGGTCGAGCATATGGTCAAACGTACGGTACATTGTTTAATCTTATTATGTTGGAAACTACGAACAGTAGAAAAAGTGTACATACAACAGTTGGAAAAATTGGAGTGCCATATGCCAAATATTTATTAATGAAATCGTTTCAACGCGAGAGCAGTACCAGTCGAATTAGCGCAAATATGAACATCATACGGTTGCAAATGACGCGTATCTATATACCAAAGTTCCCTTTTTTGAGTCTAAACTGCCTTCCATTCAATCGTACAAGTCTAGATCGCAAAAGAACACCATAATTTTCCGCTTATTTTTGACCATACGTCGCTATAATCCTTGCTCTCAATTCCTCCGACTTAGCTACGCAACAGCATCTTGAACCCTTTATCGAATCACAAGGTATATGAACCATCAGTCAAATTACACAGGCCATCAAACACAGAGACGGTAAAGCGGCGAAAAGATGGTGGGGTTGAGTTATCAGATTTTCGAATTTGTCCATTTCCGTACTCACCGACGACCTCCATTCTGGCTCTCTGGATCAGCGTGTGGTAGGACGGTCTCCCCGCGGACACCTCGCATTTGTATATCCCGGTCAGGTTCCTGAACACGTCGACCAGCGTCACGTCGTGCATATTCGACTTGGATACCTGCAGACGTCAAAGTTAATGCACCGTGACCCGTGAATCCGTCTTACGTATCTGCATGCCGCTGCCCGTTTCTTACTATCCACTACCCACTTCACCCCCTACCCTGATCCGCTACCTTTCAATTTTCCACGTCTATTTGATTTCCCCCAGTAACATGCTGCATATTCTCTCTACCCAGCACGAGCGAATTCTCTAAAGTAACGCTGCCCCCTTTGTGTCATTTTCAAATTCTTTATCTTGCGTCGATCCTACAGAAGATTCGAAAGATACATACATATCTAGCCTTACAATATTGCGTAAATAATAATCATACCGTCTGTACTTTAACACTTTATTGGTATAAAAAAGAATGGTGAAGTTTACTTGGAGGTTGACCTGGTTTTATTGTCCAAAACTACTTATTAATAAATTAACCTCAAAATATTGTCAACAGGCTCAATATATGTATCATCATCTACCTAGCAATGTAAAACTGTCGAACGTTCTCAAAATTTGGTTAAGTAACTTCAGAGTTGAATATATATGAAATGTAAAGCGGACCCTTTTATTTTGGACAATTTGTCGGTGATTGTTCGCAATTTCGCGAAAAGCAGAGGCGACGATAAAAGAGGCGCGGATTATCGAGGCTGGCCGAGTGTGCTCAGCCGTTTTTACGAGGAGCTCGGTATCAACTTACTTCAAGTAACATAATCCGGGTCTAATGAAGCTGTCGACGTTATAGAATAAGTCCCCCGTCACGCAGACGGTTAACGAGAATGCTCCGTCGAAGCGTACCTTGACAGTGAAACATTATTTGGCTGGACACATTGCTGCTTATTCATCTTTCATTTTTCCGTATTAAAAATGTCATGAAAGTGACAGAACACAGCCTGACAATTGAACGGATCTAGGGATGGGTAGTTTAGGTTATCTTTATTATGACAAAAGTTGCAAAGCACTTTGCGAGGGAATAAGTTTAAGAATAAATAAATAAAAAGCTGCGAAGGTTTACCTATAAAGCATCATGTTTTATGGATAATCTTGTCCGATTACAAAACCAAGATAGGATGATGACAGGAGAATTGGGCAACATTGGGTGACAGCACTGCCAGGAGTCAGAAAAACTTTGCAGGAATTCCAACCACTTTTTGCTTTGCCATTGCGTCAAGGATGTAGAACAGGTGTAACCTTGTTGATGGGAACCACTTATATGTGATGCATGTGGTGTGAAGTTTTACATAATTGGCGCTAATTATTAGGTGTGTGATTACAGAACAATATTAAGCACATGAGCATTATTAAAATATAACACACAAAGATCAGAAAGAGTATCACATATGAAGTCATAAATGGCAAGTATCAAAAATGTATAGTCAGTAAAGAATAAAGTAAATAACAAAATCAATATAATATCAGAAACAAAAAACAAACGTACAACAGTTGCCAGGATAATGTAATGGACTTCAGTCAGCACCAGGCCATCAGCAAATCAATCAGCTAATCAAGCACCACATCATCCACCATCCAAATCCTTCCCAGCTTGGCGTATGACACGTATATTGGGGAATTGGGGAAAATAAATAGGAAGGATCTCACCAAATTGATTTACCATGATGAATCTCATCGGCATTGCGAGGTGAAGCGATCATAAAATGAAGGACTAGAATGTCGACAGGTTAGCAGCAAGAGGCGATCGATTACCAAATCGATGGGAAGTTGACTGGAGAGCCCGGGACAAAAGGACGGTGAAATCCAATTCCCCTCACTCTTAGAGTTGCACTTTCCACAAATTTGATTGTCGAGTAGAATTTGAACTTGCTCGGGATGCAGGAAAAGCGAGGAGCGTCGTAGAGTCGTGGCAATGGCGGCCATCTTGGTCAGGGAACAAGAGGGGGCAGTTGACGATCGCGATGAGGAACAAACATGCGCGCCACCTGGCGACTACGCGCGAAAAGCTCCACTAGCAATAGCGCACATTTAAAATTGGAATCTGAAGATCCACGACTGCCTTGCGTCATTAGGTACTGAATATTAAATGTAAACTAAATTGACACAAAGGAATTCAATGGCGGAAGACAGTTCTGCATGTTTCAGGCTGTACGTGTGTATCTTTAATAACGTCTAGACTTTCTTACTCATCCCCAGGAAACATGTCCTTTGTTCCTCGTAGTCAAAGGAGGATGTTCCACGAGGAAAATATTCTCTGGAGACTTGATGCCCGGGATATTCTACCGCGGTACTCGGAATGGAGGGGGAAATGATATAAGAAAATGGGAAATACTGCAGGTGCTGCTGTTCAGTCAAACGTCATGCATTTTATTCCGAGATTTTCGACTATTTTCGCCAAACGCGCTATTTAAATATACGGATAGGAAGAAGCGAAACTGCCCGAATTTTGAAGGCATAAAATTGCGAATACCTAACCCGATGGATACGTAGAAGCGAGGCCTGTGTCAGTTTCAAAGAGTAACCGTACTAAAACGTTTGATCGACAGTTTCACGCTTGAACGGCACGCGATAGCTTGCAATTTGAAAGTTCCGGCCCATTAAAAATCCGGTGCCGTGGGGAAGAAAGAGGTAGAGAGTGGAAGTGGAAGAGGAAACGGAGCCGGGAGAGAAAAATAGAGAGGAAGGGACAACGTTTGGATGAGCGAGCCTGCGAGCTTTACGGAGCGCATAGTTCTAAAGTTACAACCGGAAAACGAGTCGCGATAAGCAGCGGTCCGCCATTCAACGTTCCTGCATCATAGGCACTCTACAATTTCCACCCTCATTCCGATAATTCCTTAATTGGACCACCCATTTATTACTTGCAGCCACCAACAACTCCCATACACTCGCCGGACAAAGTGATCTCACGAAAATTAACCTCTATTAATATTTCTCATTCACTCATCTTCAATTTCCTTCCACAAAAAATGAAACAACGAAACGAATCGTTTCGTCAGAAAAGTACGCGGTACATTCATCACATATTAGGGAAATCTACTGAATAAAATGATAACTGGCACTTTGTGGAAAAAAGAGCGTGTTCGAGAAAAATACGAGACAGGAATCAGCCGTCTCCCTTTCCCGCCTCAAACGAAGGAAAGAAGCGGGAGGAGGGGGAGGAGGAGGACAAGGTATCGTCAGAAGTCTCTCGCGCAATCACGAGCTTCCGCAGAAAATTCGCGACATCCGTCGCAATATCAACGCAATCGGCATCGATGTCAGCCACTTCGTTAGAGCCCCACCGACAATTTTTCCCCACAAAGGGGTGGAGATTCCCGTTTCGCAATAGCTTCCACTCTCTCGCCCCCCGATCTTCCCCCTCCAGCCCCTCCCCCACACCGCTCGCGTCTCCTCTGTATCCGGGGCTGTCGTTGCTCGAAGAATTTCTCAATAACCGGGATGCGCTTTTCTCTCGGAGCGAGAGCTTTCGTTGAGACAACGCGTCGGATGAAAAAGAGAGGAAGAAACGGAGGATGGGGTGGAGGGAGGGGGGAGAGGACTGGGAGACGGAGAGCCGGGGAATATCCTTTTTCCACTGAGCGCAGAGCCGCAGGAGTGTATGGGGTCGCCCGGATGAACGGATCCTGGGGCCCGATGGATATACAGATTTATAAAGATACGAATCCGCGTCGCGAGCGTCGGAACTCTCTCCGTGCGGCAGAGAAACTATGAACTTTCGAGCCTGGCTTCCTCCGTTGAGGGAGGATTTTCAAACGGTTTTTAAACGTGCCTGCCTCCTCTTCTTATTATGAATTTACGTCTCTTCTTCTTTGAGCGCATACGCGGAACGTATTCGGAATTTAACGGTTTTTCTGTCAAGATTCATTGAAATTTAATTACTTTAAAAGTACAACAGTGACCGAATACGCCGAAAGCTTATTATTTTACATCCGACACTAACGGTCGATAACCTATTAATTTTACATCTGAATTTAACGTATTTACCGTACCTCTGAAATTCGCTTGAAACCGGTAATGTGAGTACCATTTATCAGGTCTAGGATAGGTTGTCCTTTTAGATCGTTTTTTTTTAGCGAGCTATTCAGGAAAGACGTTCGGCGTCGGGACGGTTTAATTTAAATTTAGTCAAAATTTATTGTCCGCTGCAATCTCAGCAGTTTCCTTCGACTGGCATTTCGACGCTCGCCCTCCTTGCCGCCGGTGCAGCCGAGAGGGAGGGGGTGGTAAATGCAACCCCCGTGGCTGATACATCGGCAGGCAACGAGCGCCATTTATCAGCCGAGCTATCTGTTTCGAAGGGACGGTTGCGAGATAAGAACGGAAGCCGGCCTGATTTTCACCGTTCACGAGGACGCGAGCCTTTTTACGCGACACACCCTATAAACGAGCCTCCAACCCTCTCCCGGGCAACACCCACCCCACGGCAGCAGCGCGTGGGCCTGTAATATGTTTCCTCGAGTCGAAAGTTTTTGCAGCTGTCTTCTCCGAACGCCTCCCTGCCTCTCGCCGCTTCATTTTTACTATTTCACGAGACCTCCTTTTGTTTCCCTTTATTCACCGTTTATTGCGGCCAGTTTATTCTACCGCGCCCACCTTTTTCGTTTTGCCAAGCTGCGAGCCTGGCCGTGCTCTAAGTCGAACTCATATAAACTACACCCCCCCGACGAATGTGGCAGTCGAGTCATTTGGCTTTGGCCAAGAATAAAGTGCCAAAAGTGAATTTCGACTGGCCCACATTTATGTTCTCGTACGTAAAGCTATTTTTTATTTTTTTTACTGACATTTACCGAATTTGGATTCTATCTTTACGGGATTTAATGTTCATCCGGTGATCTCTATCTTTGATTCTCCGCCTCATCCCTCATTCACCCCATCCCAGCCCTGTCCTCGGCTTTCCAGCCACCCTTCTCCGTCTATCTATCAGACTCGTCGATGTACGCGCTAAAGTCGTTCCTCGGGTGTGCGGGACGGCATCGAAAGAAGAGAATCGATAGGGCTGATTTATGGCCGGCGCTAAGACCGCGACACGACCCTTTGGAATTCCGTTCGAGTGGATTTGAACCTGGGTCAAGCGGGTTCCGTGTTTTACCCGGCGTCAAGTCAACGCCTTCGCGATCGCCGAGGGCTTTCCCTTTTTCTACCCCTACTCCCACCCCCTGCCGAACTCGGCCCCCCCACCCCTGGCCACGATCGAAATTTATGAGGATATGGTTATCTCTCAACGAGCACGCCCGATCGTCCATTTATATTTATATGCGTGGCCGATTCCGATAGTTCGACCGAGTGAATCACTGAACATCGCTGTTCGAACGTAGAATATTTTCGGCGCGTGTAAGAACAAGGAAATTGTCTTTTCAAGAGTTTCAAGTTACAAAATTAACATTCGACATAATACTAACACATATGTTAAATCACCCTATCTGTTATACAAATGTTTGAGTAATTCACTAGTTGCGGTATATCATTGTAATCTAATTAGCATATGACAATGTTATCTTTGTTAGATGTATTTGTGGTAGTTCATGGAAGTTTTTTGTATATTGCTATATTGTGATTTTATTTTATGTTTCTAAGCGATGAAATTATTTCCTTTGTAATTACACACGCTGAAAATATCCTACGTTTAATACGAAGACGGAGCAATGTCACGAATATCGCTGTTTGAACGTTGTCCCGTACCTTGAGCGGAAATACGGCTACGTAAGACGGTGCAGTCGGGGCAGGGGGGGGTGGAAAAATGGTTGTCGGAAGATCGGGGTGGACTTACATTGACGCAAATGCCGTCTACGTCGAAGGTGCTGTAAGGTGGCACGCGTTCCGGGAGATAACGATAGAATTCCACGTCTTCGAGGAACCACTGAATCGTGTAGAGCGGCGCACCCTCAAGGTCGTAGTTGCACGACAGTGTCACTGTGTCGCCGGATCTCACCACTCGCGGGACATTGATCGTCAGGTCCTTCAGTCCCGTTGCCCCTGGAACAGAAAAGGAGACAACGAATTCGTTAAAATGCATTGAGACTTTCTCGTCTCGACCGCCTATTAATTCAGACATTTTCCGTTTCTGGAACACTGTCTTAGTATGTGTTGCTAGTTTCGAAGCGGGGAAGAGGAAACGGTAGAATGTGGCGTCGCAGGACTTGGCATAGGGTCGCATCTGGGCATCCGACGATGGTAATGGAGGCTGTCGACCCTCTTTTCTCTTTGATCGCTGCAACGAAATGGAATTCGGAGCTGTTCTGCGAGATCGATGGAGGAGGACTGTAACCGATGCGCCTACCACAGTGCAGAGTCTTCATTGAGAAGGCAGAGGACTCCTTTTATTGCCTATCGATGGCGGATAAGAGAAGCGTCTAATTTTCGGACAGAGCCAAACGATCGGGAAACGACACGCAAATACTTCGATGAATGCATTACCGTTGCTGTAAAATCAGCAAATTCGGTCAGCGTTATACTTGCAACTACTTCAATGATTTTCAACTGAAAAACATTGACTTTAAGTATACAACCTAAAGATGATACAATTTAACATATTGATGTTTAAGAAAAGAGAGAAAATATAGTAATGATAAAAAATAATAAGTCTGACTCACCTAGTCATTGAAGTTTAGTAATTACGAGTATAAGACTGACCCAATTTGCCAAAAACATAATATTATACATTATCACTTCTGTACTTGGGGACTGCTGGTCCCTTACAGTGTTTAGCGCGACTAAGGAAGGTTTAACCGCATCAAAAATTCGTGGCAGGTTAATTCGACGGAGATTCGACGTTGTAAATCTTCCGGCGGATGATCTTATCCGCGCGGCGTCTAGACGGGAGGACGCGACGGCTAAATGCAGCCCCCGCCGCTGAGAGCCGAGAACGTTTTCAGGTTCGGGTGAAACTCGACACGAGAGTCCTTTTACCGTGAGCAACGGCAATCGAACGAGACGGCCAATCAATTCGCGCCGCCGTCGGCGGAGAGATCGACCGAGAATGCATTCCAGGGGGTAAGAGAGCGCGGGTGGGGGGGGGGGCGGTCGAGATCGAGCAGCGGGTCTCTTACCCTTACAAGACGCCCTCCGATCCTTACGCCCCTCCGATCATCTCAACTTCCGCCGACATCGGCGAACTACACGTCCGACCTGCCTATATCCTTCAAACGTCGAGTCCTACCCTCCTCCACCCATCTTCACCCTCCTGCACCCTTCTCCTCCGCTCCCCGAGTGCCAGACGAATCGGCCGTGCGATGAAAAATCGAAGCTCGGTGCCCGTGCGAAAGAAATCATCCATGAAGATGCGGGACCTTCGAACCTGTCAGCGATCGACCGACGGATGCGATTCCACTACGGTCGCGATAAAATTCAAAATGTCACCCTGCCACTGCGAAAGCGATCGGAGCGAGGACACATTTAATAATTCGAGACGCTTTACCGGGAGCTGCGCAGGGAGTCGCCGATCAGCGAACGTTTACCGAAACTCTCGCGACAGACGCGCATAGATAACAGGGTATCCGAAACTGGCGGAACAAAAGTGCAGCGTTGAGCGAACGATCCCGGAGGAAGGGAGGATGAAAGGCGCCATTCCCGACGGTACTTCCGGGCAAACCTTAAGGACCCCCCACCCCTCGCCCAGGGCCACCTACGCGTTCGACATTACGAAAGCTAGATCGCGGGACGCTCAGCGTCCATTGGCTCGCGGAACGAAAGCTCGCGCCGTTTGGCGAGCTTCGGGGGGATGGAGACTTATTTCAGGGGGGTGGGGGGGGGGGGGGAGGATGGAGCGAACGTCCCCGCGGGAATATGCTCCCGGTGCCCGCTGGAAGCCAAACAGGATATGACTAGCAGGACGAGCGATATTGCCAATTCCGCGCGGCGCGACCCAACAATAACTCCGTCTTTTTTCCACCGAAATTATTGTGTCTCCCGGACCGGACCCAACTTCTAATTTCTACGCACACCGTTCCGTTTCCCATTCCTTCTCCCCCCCCCCCCCCCCCCCCCCCCACCGCACTCTCTCGTATCTATACTACCGCATGCTCCCCTCTGCGTGCATAGAATATATCTCTGTATCCGTACGTTTCCGTGTCTGTCTATATATCGGAGTACGGTCTGCAGAGGCGACCCGATCCTTTTAACCGTTTTTAAACTCGGTAACCGGCCAGGGTCATTTTTCTGCCCGACGAACTTCCGCTGTTCCTCCTGGCAGTCTAAGCAGCGGGCGCGGATAATGGCTCGGTCGTTTCGCGTTTTGTTCCCGTCGACGGATCGGGATAGGGGTCGAATGGATTTTTCATGGATACGAGCGGGGGGAGGGTAAGCAAAAAAGTGTTATTAAAAGGGATTAATTAAATTCGTTCGAGGGAGAGAGAGTGAGAGGATGGATGATATTTTTGCGATGAATTAGGTTTGATTTGAATGGATTAGCGTTTAACGGTCGGCCGTATTGTCGCATTGAGGAGCGGAAAGAATTCAATTTCGTTTTCGTGACGTCCATTAAGTTCCTTTATGCTCTTCTCATTGTGACGATCAGTTCGTTCGTCCTTAATCTTATGCGCGTTGCGCCGATTAAGGGATCCGTTTGAAAACGATCGACTTCTTCGTTCGGTCGATGATTCGAAGATCGAGTTACAGGTACGTGAGTTCACGCGGGAAAAAGGGTGTATTTTCGCTGAAGGAGCAGAATGGGCGAGGAAAGGGTACAAATCGCGGTCGTTCCTGGCAATTGAGCGCTTGACAAAGCGGCGGGAAGAATCTCTATCCCTCGCATTTGTCCACTACCGCGGTGTCAAAATGTCGGGAATCCCGGCGCGTGACTTCATCAAACATTTAATAATCCCGAATACCGTTCTCGCGTCCGACGATCGGACCGATCGCTCTCCGAACGATAAATCACGCGGTTTGATCCCCGTTCGCTCGACGCGCACTGGCAAAAAAAAAAAAAAAATGACGTCAAAAAAGCAGGAGTCAGGAAAAAAATGCTAGCGGATTATTCGCAATCCGGCTGGCGCTGTCGGGCCAATCCTTTTCTCGAATAATAAAGTTCGAGCGTGCCGATACGCGGGCCGAAGCAGTTTCGCACGGCGCTGATCAAAAGTGTAGCCTGATTAATCGGTTGGGATAATATCATAATCAGGGATGGTGAGCGAAACGAAGAGGGCAATTAGGCCGAATGACCCCCCTCGTACAAACATTCCGCGCCGCTTCGACGAGAGCATTAAATCGTCGCAATTTCCGGCCCCGACAATCCGTATCGAGGGCTGATTTATTTATTTAGGAATTTATGGGGGAAAAGAGTCGTTTGATACGGTGTCGCAACGTTAACGAGGACAATTTACGACGCGCCCTTGCTAAGAGCTCCAGTCGTAATGAGCGATGAAAGGTGTGTTAACTATAATTTGTAGCTGGAATTTTTACAACGGGACATTTTCATAACGGTGTTTTGGATGAGCGAACTGTTGAATTCTATCCTATGTAAAATAATTAGGTAATTACAACAACGGTTTACATCGCATACGTAGGATTTGTAAGCTGAGGATCGAAAACAGTGAAATTGTGAGCAGCATGAATTCATCGTATAAGTAGTTAGGCGTAAAGTACTGTGCTTTTGACACATTTCACACCGTATCTCCGAAACTATTGCACTTAGAACAGCGATTTCTACTTATGGGACAAGCTGGCTGATTAGTATTGCAACGGTGATTTGTAGTAGATTCCTATATCAACACTGATGTATTCTTCAAAACGACAGATGTATCCCAATATTGTGTATGGCTGTAGCAAAAGTATAGAACACTCACAATCAATTATATTCCTTTCCATTCCAATATTTCGTTGATAGCACGTGGTACCAAACAGGACCTGGGTTTAAAGTCTAATATCTCCCGCTGCAGACAGGGAGTTAATAGCTGCCGAAAAACAGCCGATTAACGTATTGTCAAGGCTAAGGCCCAAGGTGAAAGGCAGTAATTATTCCGCAGCGCAGTCGGTATTAAAACTTGAATTGACCCGGAAAGTTCTCCGGCCGGCGTCGCGGCACTTAAAGTACGAGGGGGTCTTTATTATGCGCGCCCTATAACGTCGAAATTTTTTAATGCACAAACTCCATTACAGGCCGCGCATACGTGCTTCACGGGACGCGAAAGCGTCGCACACCAACGAAAATACAGATGCAGAGACTCCTGGCTGGTTCTCTAAAAGCATACTGCGCGGCATATAATTTAATACGCAACACTCTGCAAATAATGTTTATCATCAAGCCGCGCATCGGTAATTAGATTAATAAACAACGAAGGCTGGCCTAGGGGTTGGTGGGAGGCGACAGCGCGGGGGGTGGGTGGGAGGGTGAGAATGGGGTAGAAAGGAGGGTGGAGAGAGCGAATAAACGACGCGGAAGCGTTGCGCAATAAAGCACGCGCTATTTCTACAATAACGCTCTTAGCCTCTCGGGACGCGTACGCTTCTTGAATCGCGTGCCAAGAGGGGGAGGAGGCTAAAGGGGGGAAGGCTTCACGGGCAGCAGGAGGAGGTACGGGGGAGGATATTCTGAAGCGCATCTGGAGTGTCGCGAGAGTCTAAGAAATTTAAGGGATGCGCAACCAGGCTTCCAACTCTGCAGGAAACGACGTAGAAACACCTTGTATAATGCAGGCGCGCATTGTACGATTAAGCCTCGGCTGGTGGAAAGAGACGGAGTCGCGTAAATTGTCGGCAAAGAGCAGCCGAGTTCGAGCGCAAGAATATTGAACGTGACCGGCGGACGAAATGCGAGGGACATAAGAAAGACGGAGATGGAAGACAGTCGGAATTTCCCTCGGAGGCGGAAATGTTCGCCGGCGGGTCAACGAGCTGCTTTGGAGTGGCTTATTTGATGGCCGTTGCCAGAGAATGGCCATCAACGATATTATCCCGTATACCTATTTATCGTAAGCATGTAGCCCGCGTTATGTTAACGTTGAATCTGCCAAGAGGTCGGAAGTAATGTTAGCCCGTACTCACGAACCATTGTACGATTTGAAATTTCAAACGGTTTGCTCTGACATGCATAAGTGAGTACATATTTGATTTTGCACTGCCTCCAAAGATCGTAGACGGTTCCGCTGCGAATGCGAATTTAAATCGTTTATAATCCTAATGCAGAGATAAACGAGGAAAGACTCGGAGTAGAACGCGTGTTTGCGTTCTTTTAGAAAATTAAGTGGAATTTCTGTGCAGGGAGAAGACCGCTTCATTGGGCTACGTGACTCAAATTAATATTCCGGTCTTGAAAGTAGCGCCAACAGCGCCACTGTTTCCCACGATCGCCGCAGTTCGCTCCCGCCAATTGTCAGGCGTCGGTTTCCGTGTGCTCGCGTATCATCGTTCGTATAATATTCGCACAGTGACAGTTTCACCACTATATTGGTGCCGAGATCGCCGTAGAAGCGTGCCTCGAACGACTGCGTGGACGAAATTCGGTGCGAGAATGGAAATGGAGACGTGAAAACTGCTGGATGTGGGACACCTGCGGAATCCTTGGAATGCCACGCGCATCCATAAATTCGTCGAGGGACGTTTCGGCGTCCATTAAATCACAGTGAGTGTTTTCTTGTACGTTCTGCTATACTTCTGTGCGAAATCCTGCACTGCCTTGTCGCCGTGAAGCACTGCTCTCTTCGTCGTGGCCATTCAGAATTTTCGGAGCAGCCTTGTGAAGGACGAGTCGATGACGTCATCACCGAGCGGCGGCCATTTTGTGACGCGTCGTGTCGTTGTTGCGCAGGCTGTGTATCGTTAAGGTAACTTTTCGATTTATTCGTATTATTTGTGCTGATTGTGTGAAAATTGTGGTTCAACTTCGTTCCTGGTGGATTCGGACACCTGCAGAAGTGTGGACAAGTGCTGAGAGGACACAATAATGGCTAAATTTGGACAATGTTGATCGGCGTTGAAGCAACCTGGCGACAACGTTTTGTTCTCGTTTCGGATTCGGGCCATTTTTTGGAGTATGTGAGTAATTCTTGTGTTTTCTTTTCTTTGTTCTCAGATATTATTGCCCATACAACATAAAATCGTGAGTGGCTGTTTTGGAGTTGTGAGTGAGGTGACCTGTGGTGGTGTACGTGGCTTATGTCAAGATGACAATGGATTTGGAGGAGTATCAGATTGGTATTTCAACAGAATTCTTTATTCAAATCATTTCTGGTTAGTGTTAAGAAGTATTTATGTAAGATTTCAATAAATCCACATCAAGACTTCGTGTTTGGACCTTCCCAAGAAGACAGCATGGTCAAAATCTCTGGCATCGTTGTTATGTTTTGTTAAGACAACGATAAATTTGTTCAGTGAAGAGCTTGCCTTTTTGAATAGATTCTTCTAATGTTTTACTGAGTTATTTGTGCAGGATCTTGGGTGGTGTGATAACAACTTATCAATCTCAATTTACAAAGACTGTGGCAGGTGCAACATCAGAGCAGCAAGGAAACTTGCATCGAGTTGGATTAACAATATCGAGTTTCAACATTGTCAGAATAAATATTTCTAACCTCCATTTACTTTTTTCTGAAAAATACAGTGGGATTTTTATCAGCGTTGGAACAGAGATTCATGCTGTCCATCTCCTGATTCCACATTAATATGAAAATTGCTGCGTTTTACAACGAGGAATGGGCAACTGAGGGAAACACAGTGTTTGCAGATTTCTCATCAGTTGGAGAGAAGCGAGTCTACCTCTAACTGGTAACACAAATATTTTATAAAAAGTTTTTTCCACAATAGGATGAGGAGAGAACTGGAGCAATATTGCCAGCTGCATGCAGTTCTGCTGTGAGGTGAGTTAACTTATGCTGCATGAACGTCAACGATACGGCGTCGACTGTGGACTACCGACATCGTCAACGGCGCATCATAGAGTTATGCGTGGCAAAAATCATCTCCAAGGAACGAGGTTTCACAAACGAGTATTCTCCAGCTACCAAAAATGTTAGTTTCACCCTGTCTTAAACAATAAAAACTTTTTCCCTCATATATTCTCATAATTGTGAAAAATATACTCCACAGAGTTAATTCCGCATTCACGAACAACCTCCTGTACCCCGACCTACCCTGTCTGCGTCACATCCTGTCCAGAAAGCAGTCTCTCCAGCAAACCTGGCGCAGACCCCGTCCAGACCCTACTAAAAAGTCAACGACCCTCGTCCCTTTCATTCCCCAGGTGCGAACATCCGACTATCAGCAGGCTCGTCCTGGCGAATTGTAAGTGCTCCCTAAAAGTTGTCCTTTACTCCACGTGCCATTAAGTTTACCCCCGGAAGGGGTCGGTTATTGCTCTGGTGCCCTCATCGCGGGGGCTTGATTCGCTAATTAGATTAATAAATAACTCGCGGCGGTTGGATGAAAATGGCGCGCGGGACGCGTCGTTGACTCGACGAGTGCCCTTCCGTTTCTACGGTTACAACCACCCAGCCCAGAGACCTGCAAACCGGAGGGTGGCTGGCAGGTTTACGCATGCCTGGCTCCGAAAAGGGACAGATAAATGGGAGGCGCACGCTTCTGAATAGCGTTTTGCACGGTATCGCGCCAGGACGTCTTTAACATCATGGAAGTCATGAAAATGAGAAACAACCGAGGACAGTTTTTCTTCCCTCTTCCAAATTGCGTCTACGGAATTAGAATTATGTAAGTATACTTCGCAGTTTAGTGGCACGATTTTCGGCGAGGGAACGAAGACGTTTGCTGTTGCGGAGATTCCTGTTTTCCACCTCATCAGAAGATTATTTTTTGCAAGACATAATAAAGACGACAGTATCAGTTTATTTATCTTTCAGAGAACGCTTATATAAACTGTATGTCATAGAGTTTAAGTATTGGCTAGGTATCAAATGTTATTGGTAAAGTTTCTGTACCAATATTCCCTGCTATTAATTTGAGAACGCACAAGTATTACGACCCATGCTCCATACAAATTGCAACGAAACGGAAACTCGCTAGAATTTTTATCGTAGCTACATCAAAACACACAATATCTAGTTACGAATTACATACTGACGCGATATCGGGTAACGAAATTCGACGCCGTGCACGGCCAGCCTACGAATCCGAGACATTTAAATTCCAGGGCATTGTCGCGGGTCGTTTTCCGCTGATCAGAGAGGTCCGATCTCCATTCACCGGGCGACAATTTCTTCCCACAATCGCGCGATGCTTTTCATCGACGTTACTTTGCGACGCTGAGCTAGACAATATGCGGACGGTAAATAAAAATAACCCCCCCACCCCTCATCGTGGATGTGTAATTCCGCGAGACTAGGGAGCCGGACATGAGCGATGCTAAAATTCGCGGCCGCGCCGGGGTTGACAAAGTGATGTCCGCGGGGGTGTTTATTCGCGCGAGAGGGCGAAACGCGGAAAATTGTCCGTTTTCGGAGGCTCGCCAACCGAGCCCCGGTGCGTGCGAGTGGCCGATCGTTATTTTTTCCAATGAACGTTACAATTAGGGCGCGGCACAATGCGTCTGGCGCATAAACGACTTTTCACCGGAAAACTGCTATTTTTTCTACTTTCCCGGCCTTCAGAGAGGTACATATTTTTTGTCCGCCGCCATGCGGGCCGTCACGTATGAAGTAGCGCGGGTCTCCAGAGAGACGGATTCAGAATTTTAGATTGTCGACATTTAAATTTACACGGCCACGGGATCTGTTTGCTTTGGGATAGATTTTTCCGACGAGCGGTTTCGTAACGCGTACCGCGCTACCGCCGGTTATTGTACTTTTTCTTTCCCGGAACAGTAGCCGAGTCACTTTTTTCGTTCGCCCTCTCCGATAATGCGTAATTTATGACGTCGTTCGGGCGAGCATGGCAATTTGTACCGTCGACCGCCTGCCTGACATTCCACTTTTTTAAGCGCACTTCCGCGGCTCCCGGCTTGATGGGCCGAGGCGATCGTTTCTTTTCCAATAAACGTTACAATTAGGTCGCGAGACAATGCGGGAGGTGCAAAAAGCTTGGCGCGCGAAAGAAACTGAATGTTTTTCTGCCTCCCCTCCACCGTCTCGGCCGCGCCATTCACCGCCGTTTCAACCCCATCCCGCGCGGGGGATCGTTCAACCCTCGGCGCGTACGTTGCGATTGTAAAATACAGCGCTTTATTGGCCATTGTTCTGATTGTCGACAAAACTTTGGCGAGCGCGGCCGGAGAAGCTGCGCCACCCCGAACAAACGGAATACATTTGGAGCGTAGTAAAATAGGGATGAAGCGGGCGGAACAGCCGGCTACCCGCTGGCCGATATAACATTACAATGCGAGCCGGGGGGTTGTTGGGCGTATCAACTGGCCAACCTCGGCAACGGCCTATGCACGGGATCGGGCCGTGTAACGCTCGCCTGTCGAACAAGGAACGTCAATTTTTTTTCGGCCTCATCGCTTCATCCCGGCGCCGTTCCCGTGATTTCCAACTAAACCGTCGCGCGCTAAACAACTCGCGCATTTATTTCCGTTTTACGGATCTCAGATGCGAGTCGATGAAAAATATGTCGATACAGAAATCGATGGGCAGGGAAATTTGTAGAATGATTCGAAAAATTGTATTGCAATTACATTAATGTAATGTCAGGTTGCAACATCCGGCTATTGACCGTCAGTGTAGATGTGTAATATTAAGTTTTTGGCGTATTCGGTCAGTGTTGTTCTTTCAACTAATGAATGTCAATGATTTTTAACACAAGAACAAAAAATTTCATTAATTAATGTATTTATGAATGATGTCAGATAAGCTTCGTGTATCCGAGATTCGACAGTGATAAAATAGTCGCGAGTAGGTTTGGTCCCATTAAGGTCGAAGGATTCTATCGCAATTTTGATAAACCGGTACATTATTATAATTATTTTTCAATACCAGCAGGTACCGTCACTTCAGCGCCGAAACAAAAGAATTTCCGCCAGTCAGAGTCAGTTTTACTACAGAAATCGTTTAATGCGCACAAAAATAGGCTATTATCCGCGCATCAACGTCAAGCCACGGCCGAATGAAATTTCGATTGGCGCGCATTTACATATCCAGACGATTGTTTCGGCCGCAAACAACCGCTGGCAGTGCGTCCCGTAACATCGTAACACACCCCCGTCCATCGATTCCTCCGTACGTCAAACGTTATGACAAGTAGAGGCATAAAATTGACGTTTCTCATTGGGCCCGCGCGTTAGAGAAACTTGGCCGGGCTCGGCTCGCGGTTTAACGCCTGTTACGCGGTCAGTTATCGGCTACCGCCGGCACGTTGTAATGGTATTGATCGATTCGCATTACATGTTACAACGTCAACGTCGCGCTTTCGTCCCACCCCCCCCACCCATTCGCGAATGTAATTCGAACGGCATTTGTATCCGCGAGCTGTCGTCGATGCGTTTCCCGCTGACGGGGGGAAAAAAAGGGTGTGAGAAGGGAGCATCGAATATAATTGCCCGAAATATCGAAAGATCGTTGCTGCGAAAAAAAAACTGATCCGATCGACCGGAATATAGGGAGTAAAAAATTGCGTAAGAAAAACAGCGACGGTGATTTCGCGCCTGGGTATTTTACTCGTGAAACATTTGACGGCCGAGCTGGGTTGTATCGGTTGTATTTCGAGCGGTGAGCAGGATGGTGGGTGGGGGGGGGTGGCGTGCGAAGAGAGGAACAGGAGGGCTGGGAATTGTTAAATGAACCTTTTTGTGCGATGCTCGACTGAAAATTGTAATATGACGTCGAGAGCGGGAGCCGGTGGGGCTCCGTTTGAAAAGTTAAATCGCCCTTTAGCCACGCGGCGGACGCTTTTCGAAATTTTCGCCTCTCGGAGTCGTTGAAATACCGCGCACTAAAATTAGACCGGATCGGTTCCGGGTACCGGCGACCATGCTCGCTCGCCACGGCGACATTCTCGATCGACGATACACGCGAGCAATTTCGACACTTTGCACCCCCACCAACGTTGTCGGGACAACCATTCTTTCGCTACACACAATCCTCCAGAGATCATTACACGCATCTTCGTCATAGATACGTCATTGTCCAGAGCTGTAGTTCTTTCGATTTCCGGTAATTTTTCAGTGTAACGGCCTGGGATACGTGGTGGGTTTTTCTTTCAGTCTTCGGGTGGAAAAGCTCCTTGTAGTTGCAATAGCTTTTTTTTCAAAAATATACTTTATTAATTATCTAGTAAATGGGTTGGTCGGAGCAAGAATGTATATGACTGAGTTAAGTATACAGAATGTTTGGCGGTCGAATACGGAATGTCGAAGGCGGTGACCAACGGTCCTTAAATATCCTGACAACTAAGTATATAAATGTATGTGTGTGTGGGGATGTGGATATGGGGAGGGCCCAGACGCAGGCCTGCGGTATACAGTTATAAAAAGGGTCTTGTGTTGGGGCTGCCGGTATGTGTCTGTACGGTAATAACTGCAATTAATATAAATATATATGTTGTAATTAATAAAAATATGCATGTTGGTTAATTAATGTTGGTTACGTTATGAATAGTGTCGTATTACTTAATATATGCCGCTTAATTGCTAGAGCTTATAATTATATGTACAATAATGAAATTATGTGGGGTGTGGGGTGTGAGCCGTAACAGTCAGTGTGAACCGTCTCAGGGCCAACTTTTGTTTAGGTGACCTGTTGCAGGGATTGGCTCGTCAGAGTATCGTTTTTCGATCCTTTCGGCAAACTGCAGTTCGTCCGCAGCGCGGGCCGACTCGTTCGAATTACAATGGGCGTGTCGTCACGCGATTGCCACTTTAACCGGGCCCCCCGTTAGCCCATAAAGGGTCAAGGTACACCGGGAGTCCGGTTAATTCTCTTGCGCAAACTAGAGGGGCCCGCCGCGATCGCCGGGAAACGAACGTTAATGGGAAACGCCGGAACGTGCGGGTTTGAAACTACCCTTCCATCGGGAACGGAAGAACGTTCTCGACCGGACACAGCCCCTTGAAGAAGTCGTAAAGCAAGGAAAAAATCTAATCTAACAAAACGGGAAGAAGGCATTTAAATACTCGGCGAACATAGGGAAATTGCGCGAAGTTTGCGGGTGGCCGGAAGTCGCTACAAAAGAAGTAACGAAGTGAGGTTACAAAAAGATCCCCAGCGTGGACGTAGTAAAATTTTAGAGAAGCGCGAGCCGCAAACTGCCGCACTAAGAGAATGCCCGGAGGGCTGCAAAAAGATGCCGGCGACCGAAGGACACGGGGGGAAATTGTGCGGCGATGCCAAGAGGGGGAGGGGGGAGAGTAGAAAAAAATTGAAGAGGGGTGATTGCGAAAATACAAAACGTAACCGAAGGGGGGGGGGGGGGGGGGGGGGGACCGAGTACGAAATGTAAATTGTGGAGGAGGGTCGGGGTAAGGGGGTGGGATGTCGCGCATGTGCCGAGACAGTGGTAATACAATTAAAAAGGAAGGAAAAAGGGAAATTGCGCGGCGAGATAGCGGGCAAAAAGACACGATGTTATTTCCATTAACCCCTTCGTACGTGGATCCGCTACCCGTCTCCCCCTTGCGGAATGCTCGCTTGCGGCTTGCTTCCTTTTCCAGCTAAACATCGGAAAATAGGGAATGAGAGAATTCGCCGGACAGCTTTCCCAGGCTGATTGTCTCTGACCTCGCGGAAAAATTGTTTTCCACCCCTATTCGATTCTTTCGAGCATAATCACGATTCGGGAAAATTAGTCACCCCTTATATTTCGTTCTCAATTTTAGAATTTTCCGCGGACCGATGGCAGCCCATTTTTTTCCCCTCATTTTTAACTTGACGCGAAATTATGCGGACGGTTAAAAATGTTGGTGGAGCGCGAGCGTCGACGTAAATTTCGGTACGAAATTCGACATAAAATCGACACCCCTCGGCTTCGGGCTGATAATTGAAGCGCAGACGTGCGCCGATTGTCGAAGCGGCGCGCGCGGCACGGCCGCACTTTCGCGATTCGCGTTTAAAACGTCACGCCCTCAAATTTTCGACCACCCTACAAAACGGGCTCGACGTTCGAGGCAGAGGCCACCTTTTAAAGCGAACCCATTAGAAGGAACATTTAAAAAGGGGGTGAACGCGCTAAAAATCGGAACCGTAAAATTACACGCCGCATTATTTCGTTGCCCCCCCCCCCCGCCCCCCATCTCGCCATTCTGCCCTGTCATATTACGAGCTTAAATATTCCGCCCCCGCCCCCCTGTAAAATCGCGAGCTCGTAAGTACCGGACCACTGTAAAATGGCCTTATGAATACGGTGGACGCGAAAATCGGGCGCTTATAAATACTGCGCTCTAAAATTAAACGGCCATAAATCCCGGGCCCCGGGATCCATTAAATCCGCCCTGCAAAAAGTGGACCGCGTCGAAAGCGCGCGTCGCTCAAAAATGCCGAGCCGCGCACCTCGATCGAGGCTCAAAAATTGGACCTGCAAATACCTTAATATTCCAAAACGTTCGAATTCAGAGTCGCTTACAATGAAGGTTTTATGTCATTACAGCGGAATATCTTTGCAAAATTTCACCGGCGCCAGAAAAAAAATAGGTACCGCAAATCACTGAAGTAGCGCAAACAATTCCAGCGCGTGATATTCATGAAATCCGTGACCCATAAAAGACGGACATGGGAGTGGTCGAAAAACGAAACCGCCATCAATCAATTACACGATATCAGCCCGATCGTCGGCGGGTAGATCCTGACTCTGGCATTAATAATGAAAATTGGGTCTCACGGCCAGGTATTGTCGATGCAAGTCGCGTTCGTCCGCCTGTCTCTTATCCTTCCGCGCTCCGTCCCGCTTCGAAACGGGAATGTTTGAGCTCGGCCTAATTACGGGGATAATTATCGGGGCTGATTGGCGAGAGAGCGTCGAAGGTGGGGAATGGCGGTGTGCGGAGGGGTGGTGGGGGGCGGGGGGGTCTGGCGGGGTGCGCTAATGAATATGGATAAATCGTAAGTGGCACGTTATTGGTTTTCGCGGCGGTCTGCGCCACTTCCGGTTCCCGTCTACGTGGCAGCGCAATATCGCTGATTTATGGCGAGCGCCGGCTCTCCGGGCCCTCCGCTTCCCGCAAAGTACTCACTAGTTCGCAAAAGTATGTCCGGATTAGCGCCGGGATTCAATAGGGTCGTCCCCGGGGTTAGACTCTCCCCCCTGCCAGCCTCTAAAAGCCAACTTCCACTCATTATGATTGATACGCGCCGGTTAAGTCGTCCTCGTTCAGCTTTCCGCGGTGGGAACTTACTTCCCACCCGATAGAAGGGCTACACGCGTAATTCACACGATTAGGCAGTCTCTAAATCTTGCACAAAGTCGGCGAGGGACGCCGTTGACGGTTCGTGATAATTTAGCGCCGGAATTACCGACGATTTACGTCATATCCTGTTACAAATTCTCAACGCAAACCTACTGAATGAAATATATTTATCGTTCGACGGATTGTGTATTTTGATAAGCGAGATCGGTTTTTTTTGGGCATGGGGAGATTAAGGCCGTTGAAGCTGGTGTCAGAGAAGGATGCTACGAATAGTTATGAATGTTGGTGTCAGATGTTGTTCGTGTACTCGCGATTTATTCACATATTTAATGTAATGTAATGCGGAGTGAGTGTCGGTCAAATATTCGATGCAGCGTTAAAATCAATATCGGGAACTTGGCGTCATTAAAAATTCTCGTAACCGCCGTTTTCATCGCTCTTAATTAACGATCTCCGGGGAAATTACGGGCGTTGCGGAAGAACATCGGCCGCGGTCGAATAATTGATAAAATTTCAATTCGTACGAATTTCCCCGTCGAAATTTCGGCTCCTCGCCGTTTCTCTGCGGAGTCGTAAACTGCTCTTTTTGGTTTTCCCTCTCTCTCTCACACACACACACTGTACTCTCTCTCTCTCTCTCTCCCTTTTGTACTGCCTCTGTCTCTTACGCACGCCGATTAGCTATAAATCGCGGTACAATTCGCCTGCGCAAATTTTGCGAGGCCGCGAATTCGACGCATTTATACGTGTCGCGTGTTTACACGCACGAGCATGGCGGAGGATGAATGTTCCGGGATTGGCGGAAGTCGGCGAGTGTGTGGGTTTCGACGAATCGTGCTACTGGGACACATTTTACCTAATTCGCTTTTGCGCTCGTGGAAATGTCGCGCGGGGTTTCCGCGCATTCTGCCGATTATGCACTCGCCCATCGGCGAGGCGCCATCAATAGTTTAATATCAATATCGGATTATCGTTCGCTCGCCCTCCCCCCCCCCCTTCTTCGAAGAGGGTTGACGCCTAGCGAAATTGCACGCGCCACACTTTTCTCGGCACCTGTCGACCGTATTTCGAATCTACTGCCCGACCAAATTGCTCGCTTGTCGTCCTCCCGCGCTTTTTCGTTATTTTCATTTTAACGCATTCCCATGCTGCGTCAGCCGCATACGGATGCCAGGTCTTTGGAGATGCGTAGTCACACCTACGTTTCTATGCAATTCTTTTTTACTTTACGATAGGACTGAGTGTAGGTTTAGCTGTCGTTTTCTGCATATTTTTCGCCGTATCTTTGAAACTATCGTACTTGGAACGGTCAGGTTTCGTTTTTCGTAACAGAATCGTATAGCAATAATTCCCATTCCAGTCATCGTACAAAGTCCCAAAAATGAAGCTCGCTGACAAACTTGCGCATAATGAAGTTTAAAACACGTTACGCGCACTGCAAACACCGTAAAATTTCGCCCATCCCATTTCATGCGACTGCCAAGACAAGTAAAGCGTTACTAAATTTCCGGCTGCTCGCGCTGAAAAAAGATTTAATTTCACCGCTTCCACACTTTCCGTGGTAATCATTACGCGTATGAGTGCACTCGGGAAGATAGAAAATTTGTCGTTCAAATTTGTCGTTAAAAACGCTGTCGCTTAAATCAGGTAAAGTGGCAGATTGTCGCTGGAGAGCGGCTAGAAAAATAAGGAGTTATGTTGGTTCGCGAATGCGAAAGGGTTAACGCGAGAGGAATTGGCGACCGTTATCGCGAAGGTCTCGCGGGCTATCGGAAGGCTCGTTCCTCGCAATATCTGGCTAGATTGCAGGGTGCAACTTGTTGAAACGTTCGGGGGGCCAATCGCGCGAAGGAGAAGCGACCGTCCGATGTAAACTGGCCAAGTGGCGCGGTATAATCAACGAGGGCTTGCTCCTTCAAACCGATCGTGTGCCGGAGAGAGATACCGGGGTATAAAGCTGAACGTATAGGGTGCTCGG
This sequence comes from Anoplius nigerrimus, assembly GCA_914767735.1. Lineage (NCBI taxonomy): Eukaryota > Metazoa > Arthropoda > Insecta > Hymenoptera > Pompilidae > Anoplius > Anoplius nigerrimus. The sequence goes on from OU612091.1 coordinate 7,237,124, forward strand.
AAATAATCGGCGAACAGACCAAATTGAACCTCGCAACCGCATTTGCAAATATTAACGTGATTAAAAATCCATTTCTATTTCTCCTATATGAAAGTATAAATTATTATTACACAATAAACAAATTCTAAGTTTACGGTAATTTATCCCAAATAAACTAATCAATAGTCAGCTTTGTAATGTAATTTTTGCTAGCACAATGATTCGTTCTTAATGTGAGAAGAAATAATAGTAATGGTATCTAGTCGGACTGTAACATCGTTACTCAAATATTACAGTGTGACACTTATAAAACCTAGTACTAAACGGTGACCCAACAATGGCCCACGTATTGTCGAGCACATCCTCTACTTATCGCCGGGTAACACATTGACCTATTCCCCTAAAACAGCGTTCGCGCCGAAAACGGGAAAGTTCGAGATCGGTCCCGGGAGACTTTCCGGCCACCCTGTATCGTTCGGAATAGAAAGAGGGCGGGCGTGGGTGGGTATCGCTTGTAGCGCTTTAAGGGTCCCAAAGCCCGAGTCGGCGCTCGTCCAGAAATTTGTAGCCAGGGCCAGGTAAGCCTTAAACCTAAAGGTCGGGGGGGGGGGGGGGTGGAATTTAGTTCGAACTATCGCAGGTGCAGGGGATTACGGCCGCCATAGAGAGCCGTGTACGTTCGGATTTAAGCCCGTACCCTATATTCGCGACTTTCCCCAAACTCTGCCACCCCCACACCCTGCCGAGAGTGCCGCGTGCCTCTTTCTCCCTTACGGCAGTTCGTTCGGTCTCCGACCCTCTTCTACCTTTTTCCAGGCCTCGACGGTACAGAAGTGGCAGGGTGCAGTTTGTTTTGGGGTGCTGAGTGATAGATTAGCGATTCGATGGCTTTCCGGAGGGTAAGAAGACGTCTGTCACAAAAATGATTAAACTGCGTCATTTTCAAAATTAGTCTCTATCGTTCCTAGCGACGTATTAGGGCGGACGTGAGAAAATGGGGAAAAGAATTGATCGCCATTCTTTTTTTCGGCCTTGAAGTTGCGGCCTGAAGTATCCTCCAGAGCCACCGACGGCGTTCGGAAATTTAAGTACTCTGTCAGTGCTCAAAGTACATCGGCGCCAAAGGAGTATTACGCGCGCGATCCTCGAACGGTTTCCTGTATTTTCAATTTTTAATCTCGTCCATCGGAGCGCAGCTATTAATATATAAAACGTCATGGGCGTCCGGCGAACTCTTGTTGCCAGCGCTCCCTTTGACAACTTTCCCGATTACATCGTCGTCCGCGCAAAGGATCCATACCCCGTTCCCGCGTTTCCCGTCAATTCCTACATCGGTTTCACGTTAATTAATTCGAACTCCGACGATACGAGTCGTTAATGACGTTCAACCGTCGAGTCAAGTGTAACTTCAATAGAATTCCAAGGAAATTAAAGTATCACGTCGTATACCTACAAGAACTACCGCGTATCAAAATTACCCTTTATGCCGATGAAAAAACCAATTAAAAAATATCAGTCACGAACACTCGCCCAGTATCATGAATCTTCCATCCAATTTCCCTCGCTGATCAACATGAAGCCAAAGTGGAATATTCAATCTTGGCGTCCGAAAAAAAGGGCCAATTTCTGAGTGGCGCGAAGGGATGAATTTCCGGTCGCAGTTAATTTTCCGAGGACGAACGGGGCCGCGATTAAGCTGCAGTCGTCGGTCCGAGGAAAAAGAGATCGTTAGAGTCTGATATTCGCGGCGTTCATCCGTCATTTTTGCACACCGTATTCTTGGCGATGATGCCGGCGTCATTTATCCGTAGCGAAATTTCCCCGACGCCATTATTCCGGGCCGCCACGCGCTTTAAAGCGCTTCTTCCCACTTCCTCCGTCCCCCTGCCAACCTGTCTCTCCACCCTTTCTATATTCTTCATCTTCTCCCCTCCTCTTCAGTTCTTCCATCTCACTCGCACTCCCACTCGCTCTCTTTCCCTCCTCCGTGAAACGCTCCTAAGGCGAATCTTCAGAAATTGGACTGCTCTTTTATTGCACTCTCAGTAGGTAGAATAAGGGGGTGGGACGTTCAGGGGGGGCGGGGGTGGCGGGCCGGGGGAATGCATACGAGATGCTCCCTACCCTCCTTCGCTCCGTTTGACGTCGCAGAGGGAAGAGGGTAGCTCGCGCCAGATCCGCGTTTGACGATTTAATGAAGTTTAGGATGGAGTGTGTCCTTTTCCGGGGGAGGGGGTTATCGCGCGCTGAGACACTTGATTTCGAATCGCTTTTCAACCCCTCCCTTCCATTCTCGCTCCGCTTAACGCTTCTCTCCGACTCCACGACGCTCAATTCCTGCCAATATTAAATTTTCCGTGCCGTTACAAAATTCGGAATAAAATATACTTTCTCGCCATTTGTCAACGAAACATTTTTCCCTGAGCTCAGCGAGTCACGGCATAAAACTCTCCTCCAGTCAGCCGCGAAAATCACCCTCCCACCCCTTCTCACCCCCCCGTCGGTCTCGACTATCATTATTCTTTCCGTACTATTACTCGCTCGATGCAGTTTAAGAGCCAGCCCGCGCGACGACTGCCTTTATTTCCCTCCTTTCAACCTCCTCCACCCCCCCTTCCAACCCCCGTTCGCCGCACGGCTGCGAGATTGTCCTTGAAGCCGGATCGTCGGGGAAAGATTTCTCCCGTAGGTAAATGCGCGTTTACAGCCTCCGCCGGCGTTAAATACACCGCCGGGAAGAGTGATCACTCTCCAACCCACCCCTCCGCTCTCGCGCGCATCCCACCGTCCACCCCCTACTTTCATCCGGCAACCCCCACCGCAACCATTTTCGAGATAATCTCCTGGGCGAGTATTTTGCAGCTAGTCCCGGTAATGACGCGCGTCTGAAAGCTGCCAGTATGAAATCATTACGGCTTTTAACCGTCTTACCTCCGCACGCTCGTTTTAAGTTAGACGGGGTAGCTGGCCGAGCGACCCTTTTTTCGCTTATCGCTTTCACGGCTAATCGCTCTCTTTCTTCGTCGAAATCCCGGTGTCATCCGATGAATTTGCCTCCGACGCTGATATGCATTTGCGTCGTTCGCTCGGGTTAGAACATTGTTCGAATAGCTGGTTGTACGTTCTATGTAATGGAAAATAAGGTTGTAACAACCGATTACTGATGCTGACTCGGTCAGTGTTGTATCGGTGATCAGACTTACAGACATCAATTTTTCTTCTTAATTTTTATTATATTCTTTTTACAACATACCAAATTGTAATATGTTAAATTATATTATTAATAGCTTCAATAATTTCAAGTCATTAATCTTCAGTTAAAAATCATTGAATTCTAGTAATTACGAGTATAACACTGACCGAATTCTTAAACCTAATATTACACGTTTCCATGTAGGTAATATATTTAATAATATCATTGATAGAGTATCGTTATTGCCCGAATATGATTTCATTTAATAGACTTATTTCCTTTAGTCATCGCGAGCAAAATGTAAATGTATTATGTTTTGCCGAGCATCCTCATAAAATTTCCATTTCACTTTCGACGAGAGGCGAGCCGAAATGACAGGGAACAGACTCGTCCGCCCGCCGATCAGTCTTGACAATTAATTTCCAAAGAAACTGCTTGGCCCCAGCCAACCCCTTTGACCGCATCCGAGTCGACCGAGACCAGCGAATACCTAACGAATTGGATTCGCGGCAATTGCCGCGAAACTGGCGTTTTCCTAAGAGCCGAGAGAGCCACAAAGACTAATGAGACTGAGCGAGGCAACGGGAGGCAGTCGAAAGGGAGAAAGTGACTGGGGCTGGGGAGGGTGAGTTGGGGGTGAGTGTGCGGCGAGGGGCTCGTGGAAGTGGGCATCCTTCGGTCGCGGCGGGCGGTGGGAGGGAAATCGAGACAGACAGAACGGAGTTCCTTTCTTAAAGGGAAGAGAATTCAGCCGCTCTATCCGCGGACGAATGGGAAATTCAATTTGCCCGCTCGCCTTTCTTATTTGATCGCGCGCAAACACGGCTTCCCTCTCTTTCCGTTCGCGGATACTGCAGACACCGGGGGCCACGTCCCTCTTCCCATTCCACCCCCTATCCACCCCCCGTACCACCCCCAGCAGCGTTATTCGCCGGGCTGCGGTCTCGTTCCATCCACCTTTTCGCTCTTCTTAGCCGCGCTCGTGCATTTTTCAAAATCAGACCGCCGCGGAATTGGATGCGATGCCAGATAGAGCGAGAGCCTCCGGCGTCGGCGAGTGGGCTCGGATAGAGGGTGTGCAGGGCTGAAAACTGGGACTGCCGCGACGGAGTTTCGGTGGGGTGAGGGGGGGGGGGGGGCAAACGAATTTGCAAGGTAAAAACAGGGCCGATCGAAACGAAATTTTTCGACGGAGACTGCGTCAGCGAAATATCCATCGGTGGCCTCTCTTTTCTCGTTTCCATCTTTTTTCCGCGGTCTTCCCTATTTCCGGGTAGGTCGTGCCAGGATTCACCTTTTTTTTCGAGCCAGCTTCTATCTGGCATTGTTTAGAATCTAACTGAATATCAGATGTTTAATGCATTTCTTTTTCATACGAAAATAGATCAAGTCAAGTTATCTACATCTATGTCATAATCACCAGAACACATTTTTCCGATCGGTTTTTTTTTTACGAGGAAATTTTTCGAAGACTTCTGCCCTCCTTGGTGGCAGGCCAGCGTACGTCAGATTCCTACTGACTAATTTCCGGATCGGATCTTCGCTCGTCATATACCAATTAAATTTTAAAGATCGGATCTTCGCTCGTCATACACCAATTAAATTTTAAAGATCGTATCTCCCGCAACCTTCCGATCATTTAAAATATCTAAGGGCACTGCGTGGGTTCACCTTTTCATCGTACTCGGACGTGGCACGCAGGCCAATTAGATTCGCCGCATCGATCGGCCGACAAAGACCGGACACGCGTCCGGCGTTGGGTAGAATTTTCATAGGGCTGGCTCCCCTAGGGCCGACGGCAGAGGGGAGGGGATAGGGTGGAGGGGGGGGGGGGGTGGCGGGTATGGATTCGTGAATTTATGGCCGGACGATAAATCAAAGCTCGCGACCGGTCGATGAAATCGACCGCCGCTCTCTAACGAAATAAGATTAACGACGCTTTCGAGAGCGTGGCCCGGGCCCGGCGCCCGCAAAGTCAACAGAACCGTTTCCACTGACAGTTTCCATCGTAGCCAGGGATCCGGGGGATCTCCGGGTAGAGCTTGCCTGTCCGTGCCAACTACGAATTTCCCCCTCGTTCGCACGAACTTCCATCGCTATCGAGCATCCACCGCTCTATTCCTTCCTTTTTACCGTTTCCTCCTCTATAGACCTCCCCCCCCCCCCCATCTCTCCTCCACCCTCTTCCCAGAGCCGGTTTCATCTTCCCGTCCCATCTCTGTTTCCGGAATCCTCCGAGTCCTGCCTGGCTGAACGAGTTGTTTCACCTCTGATTTCATTGAGCCGGCTGGAAATTTGGCCGGTTGTTTTGGTGGGCTTGTTACCGAGGCGTTTCATTCGGTTCATCATATAACAGTGTAGCGAGGCAAAGACAGACACTCGGAGGATGTAACGTTCGAAAATAGTTTTCTTGCGTAAAAATAATTATAAGTGTGCTTTATAGGAAGTGGTCATGGCAGGAATATGAAAGTTTGACGAAATAATATTCCGTCACCCTATGATCTTCATTATCGGCCAGAGCTCGAAGCCAGGGGTAGAGAAAGGGTAGACTCGTGCTTTTTTCACCCTCCAGCGCAGTTCCACGTACAATAGTGTGGCGAGGTAAGGCAAGCACTCAGAGGGTGTAACGTCCCAAATGAATTTTTTTGTGTGTAATAATAATTATAGGTGAGTTTAACAGGAGATAGTCATGGCATTCGACGAAATAATATTCCGTCATCGTCGTCTGATCTTCATTATCGGTCGAAGCTCGAAGCAGGCAAGGGTAGGGAAAGTGGCTCGTGCTTTTTTCACTCTCCAGCGCTGACAGTTTTCATCGAGGAGTCCGAGGATCTCGAGGAAAACTTGTCCGTGCCAACTACGAATTCCCTGCCGTTCGCGCGAACTTCCATCCTGGCCATCGAGCATCCACCCACTCCTCTCAACCTCTTCGCCACCTCCCTCTCTATCCGAGAATTCACTCTTGCGGAGCACGTGTCTCAACCCCGTCTCTCTCCCGGGCCGGCATCAAATTCCAGGCCCCGCTGTATCTCTCTTTCTCGATAACCTCCCCCCACTCTCTGCTTCGGCTCATTCGTAGTGACAATAAACGTCGTTTAATCAGGTTAAGAGGAAACGCTGGAGGAGAGCCAGCGGTATATCCGACGTGGAAAGACGGAGTCTCGGCCTTGAGGAGTTATATACCTCTGGAAGCAATTTCCAGTGAGATATTAACGAAGTAAATCTTAGGTCTGCTTATAAAGGAGAAACGAAGAGTGGGGGGCTGAGGAGGGCACGGGGGTGGGGGTGTTCATAGAAAATGCGTCTGCAAGGTAAAGGAGGAGTGGAGAGGATGGGGGGGGGGGGGAGGTGTATAGAGAGAATTCGAGCAATCGATACTCGCCTGCAATCGAGCGGCAAAGATGTAACCCACGGAATACTTGCCAATGGCAGATGGCACTCTCTCAGCGAATCTACGGGGGTGGGAAAGCGGCGAGGCTTGCGGAAATAGACCAGCTCGAAATGTCGAAATTGTAGCCATCGAAATTTCGCCGACCGCTCGAACGGATAAACAATTTGAAAGGTGTACGAGAGTTATGGGAGGTTCGAATTTCCGGACGGACGAAGAGTTCGGAAGGTATCATCAATTCTGGGGGGGGGGGGGGGGAAGGAGGGCATAACTCGAGTCGGCCAATTGGCCGCATAAAGTCCGGCATACGAGACCTGAAATTAACCGCAGCCTCCGCGCCGACAGTGGCAGCCTTCGTCCGTCCGTTCGTCTCGAAATTTCAAGCCTCGGGGGGTGGAGGCACCTTGGAGGGTGGAAGGCGTCAGGACTAATCGAGTGATCGCCAGTCGGAGGATTCAGCTTTCGCAGCTCGTCGAGAAAAAGGAGCTAATCAGTCGAGGGGTGCCATCGAACGGACGGGTGGCGGGGGGTTGAAAGGAGGGGTTGGAAGGTGGGGTTGGATCGAAGAAGATCGGCGGGGGGGGGGGGGGGCTGAGAGCTCAATCTTTCTCGAGACACTTGCCACGGGGCTCAGGTAAAAAGAGGTTTTTTCCTTGGGATCCGAGTACGGACTCCTCCGGCTAGCAGCCCTTCCGCCCCTCCATTTTTAGCCCCCACTTTTTCTCGGCCCACGGCGATGGGCCGCCGAAGTCGTCTCGATCAGCTGACTACGTAGACGAAGGTGGCCCCCCGAGCTTTTTCATCTACTTACTCCGCTTCTTCCTCCCTCCGGGCGACGGGTACTATTCCTCCTATTGCTGGAAATTCGGCGGAGGGGTAGTAAATCTAGATCGCGCCAGGCTATTTGGACGGATTGTCTTTCGGGGCTTCGACCGGGAGGGGGAGGGTGGGGGTGGTCCTGTGTATTTTACGGGAGATTGCGCGAGTTTCCTTCTTTCGAGATAATTTACGAGACTCTTTGAGGCTTCCTCCCGCGTTCAATTCGAGAAATCGAGCCAGCGACTCAGCTTTTCCCAAAAATCTTCCATCACTCCTTACATTGATTCAAATCTTCTCTTTACTTTGCCACCGCTTACTTCCCGAAAGTCGTAGGACGGTTTGACAAAAATTGTTGAGAAAACAACGCCTTTCAGACTCGGTTAAAAAATAAGGTTCGATCAACGAAAATACCAACCGGTTATTGATACTGATTCGGTCAGTGTTATATCAGTGATCAGACTTATAGTCATACATTTTTCTTTTTAATTTTTATTAAATTCTTTTCATAATGTACCAAATTGTAATATGTTAAATTATGTCATTAATAGCTTCAATTATTTTAAGTCACTGATTTTTGAATTGTAGTAATTACAAGTATGACACTGACCGAATTGGCCAAAAACCTAATATTACACGTTGTAATATATTTAATAATATTATTAATAGAGTATCGATAATTTAGAGATTCATTGAGGCTTCCTCGCGTTCAATTCGAGAAATCGAGCCAGCGACTCAGCTTTTCCCAAAAGTCTTCCATCACTCCTTACATTGATTCAAATCTTCTCTTTACTCTGCCGCCGCTTACTTCCCCAAAGTCGTAGGACGGTTTGACAAAAATTGTTGAGAAAACAACGCCTTTCACACTCGGCTAAAAAATAAGATTCGATGAGGAATGGAAGGGAGCGGAATTCCGGGGATAAGTTCGTTCGTTTACCGGAAGTGGGATCGATCGGCATCGGCATGCGTCTCGATGGATAATCGATTCGGTCCCTTCTCACTTTGCCCGCATCGCGACCCTCCTTACCAACTTCCGACGATCTCCGGGTCTCAAGACCCTCGCGATGGACCGGCTCACCGGGAGTTACATGCAGAGAGGGACTGGCCCTCCTAACGAGAAAAGTTTCTTTCGCGGCTTCCGTTTCCGTTATTTTCCGGCGCACGCCCGCCACCGACGACGAGGATTTAGATTAAATCCGAAGTACTTTACCTACGTACTTTCGAGAGACCTGCCTTGTCGAATCCTATTTCCTTTTTCACCTTCGCCTCCTCCGTATCCTCCCACCTCCTCCCACCTCCTCCGACCTTCTCCGACCTTCTCCGACCGTCCCCAACCTCCTCCGACCCCTTCCGACTCCACCCCTCTTCTCACTGTCTCCCTTTTGTGCGAATGGGCTTCTCTCTATCTTCCGCCGTCCGGCCTTAATGAACAATTTGCGGCTCAACTTCAAGCGAGCCGACTTCTTTCGCCACCGTCTTATCCCGCGAGCTTATTATTATTATTCTCTGCCGAGCCGAGCGCGAATGCCGGGGAGACGGGCGAAATGAATGCCGCGGACGTATAAATGTTATCAGCAACCCCCAACCCTCCCCCCCTCCCCCTAGGACTGGAGAGCCATTTTTATTGTCCACGACACGCCCGACTCTGTTGCCGCTACGGGACAATTGGCGACAACTCAGATACCGCCACCGGATTCCAGCACAAAAGTGAAACGAGAGAAGTGCGCCGGGACGATCTGATGGGGGATGCTTTTTTTTTTGCCGTGCTGATTGCGGGGAATGCTCGATTTTCGAGTGGAAGCGATCCGTGCAGACAGGCTGAATGTCGGACTAACGACGCGCGCTTGCGGCGTGTATGATATTGTAACAGCGAGAGATAGGATTGTAAACAGTTTGGCTTTAATAGCGTAACGTGTGAGGGGTTGGGAATTATTTATTAGGAGTAGCAATTAACGGGTGCAATTATCGAAAGATTTCTCTTTTACGTGCAACTGATAGAATTATAAATTAATAATACTTTTCAATCTTATAATATGTGCCCATAATTATGAAAGTGGTCCAAGTCAAGATTTAAAAAAAAAAAAATTACATTGAATTAATTTAGTGTAAACAAATGTGGTGTGAAATAACTGATAAACTCATTTTTTTTTAAATCTTGACTTAGACCACTTTCATAATTATGGGCACATATGTAGATGGCTAAATTTTATCCGGTAACAAAAATCAAGAAGTTGGAGTTTTAACGGAAGAGCATTGTAAATAGCGTAACACGTGAGCGGTTGGTAATTATTTATTAGGGGTAGCGATTAAAGGCAAGCAATTAACGAGTTGCTCTTTTTATGTGCAACTGATCGAATTCGAAATTAATAATACTCTTCAATCTTGTAACATGTAGACGGCTGAATCGAATAGCCAAAATCAAGAAGTCGGATTTAACGAAAGAGCATTGTGAATAGTAAATGCGAGTGGTTGGTAATTATTTATTAGGAATAGCAATTAATTAACAAGTTACTCTGTCCACGTGCGACTGGTAGAATTTCAAATGAATAATACTTTTCAGTCCTGTAACACGTAGACGGGCGAGTCGGTAGCGAAAATCAAGAAGTTCGGATTTAACGGAAGAGCAATTTTCCACAAAGGATTTCCACCCGCGGCAATCGCAATTTTCCGCACCCTCGCCGAGGCGAAGTCGGGAAAGCGTCTCGGGTAGAGTCGGGGGCGATATTTGTCGCCAAACACAAAATACCTCCCTGCCGCCCGTCGATCCTGAATGGATTTGACAAACTCGGCCGGAGAGCCCCGAGTACGCGTTTTCTTCCGCTGATGTATTCCACGTTCACATACGGAAGGTAAAACTCGGGCGTCCCGTACGTGACCGACAATTTCGCCGAACGTCGCGCGCAGACGTCGGTGTGGCCGCCCGTGCGCGCGCGCGCGTATGTGTGCGAACGAGGGGTGGGAAAGTCGGGAAGGGTCGCGGGGGTGCATCTTCGGAGATTTCGAAAGATTCCGGATACCGGGGATGTACGTTTTGAATGACCCGGATGCCACGCCGGCTATTGATATATTCCTGCACAGACGTCCGACGAATACTTTCAGCCAAATTGGAACGCCATTTGCATTCCGCCCTGAAGAGCTCTAAACGCACCCCTTTCCCACACGCCCTTTCTCACCTTCCTTTCCCGAGTCGAGACTTTTCCGTAGTACGTTTCCACCCCGGATCCGCGCCGAATGTCGTTTCGAAAGTGTATTTTTCGCGAAAAACGGGGAAGCCATCGTCGGACATGGCTCCGACGAGATATCTCAGGGAAGGGATGAAAAAAAGTGTGGAACGAGCGTATTTCGCGCCGTTCTTGGAACTTTATTGTCGGGACGGCCCTTTATTGGAGAATTCATTCTCCGAACCGCTATGACGATCTTTTCGGGGATGCTCGATTATTTCGAATGAATTTTAGGAATTAAGCATCGGGAATAGACGGAATTCGTGAATTCGGTGGGATTTACAGGATTCTTCGTCGAACTGGCCGACCCTCGGATTAAATTCGGCGCCGGGCTCCGTTATTAAACGTAAATCAATTTATTACGAGCCCGCTGTCACTTTTGCCGAGTGCCGCGAAAAAGCGCGGAATTTACATGGGCCATCCTCCAAATAAAACGCGACTCGTGAAGCGAAAATCACGCTCCCGTCTGACTTCGTCGTAAAACTCGCTCCCTCGCTTAATGCCCGTGTCAGGGTGTATTTTTCGGATTCGTTATTCGATCCACGCGCACGAATCAGAGAACGAACTTCGGAATAACTGACAGAAAATGTTCAGGATCTGGCCATAATTCGTACGCTGCAGAAAATACGGAAAAAAATTAACAGACTTAAGCGGGTGGGCTGAAAAATTTTTTCCCAACTTCGTCGAGTACTCTTTGACGATCTTTTTCTGTTTCAAAGGGAACATTTTCCTTTCCGACTAATTTCAAAATTTTCCGTACCGACCTGGCGATAATTCGTACGGTGAAGAAAATACGGAAAGAAATTAACAGACTGGAACGGGTGGGTTGAAATTTTTTGTCCGAATTTCGTCGAGTATTCTTTGACGATCCTTTTCTGTTTCGAAAGAAACGTTTTTCTTTCCGACCAATTTCAAAATTGTCAGTACCGACCTGGCGATAATTCTTACGCCAAAGAAAACGCGGAAAAGAATGAATAGACTTAAGTGAGTGGGCTGAACAATTTTTTTCCCAACTTCGTCGAGTATTCTTTTGACGATCCTTTTCTGTTTCGAAGGGAACATTTTCCTGTCCACCCTCCTTCTCCCTTATCCTCGGAAATCTCCTTCTGGCAGGATACTCCCGCGAGCTCTCCATATAACGTGCCGTTTTCCTTAGCCCGCGAACTCGCCGCTCGCCGGAGAAGAGGATTTAGGCATTATAATACCGTTCTCGATGGAAATTTACCTTCGCGCAGGAGGACGGAAGGATCGATTCCGCGCGGCGAGGGAAGCCGCGATCGCGACCCAGGGTCCAACTATGCATTCCGAGCCGAAGCTTCGTATTGTGCAAACGTTATTCTCTACGCCGGGGTGAGCCGCACGTCGCTTCCGATAGAAATCCGCGGATAGAGTCGATCGAACTATTAGTATAACTGGAAATGTGATCGATGGATTTTAAGTAACGTTCGGGAGGGAGTGATCCTGCTCGGATGTAAACGTTCTCAAAGTTCTCTTCTCGGAGGATTCGATATTCTGCTACTCTGAGTTCTATGAAGTTTGAATTCTCAACTGATCGCTTTTTATATGTAAGCTATAAAAATGGACCGATTCAAGCATAATACTCTGATCCTTCACGATACGTTTGTTATTACTGACACGACTGTTAGAACAATTATTAGCAACTTCTGAATATGGATTTTAAGTACCGTTCGGGAGGGAGTGATCCTACTCGGATGTAAACGTTCTCGAAGGATTCGATATTCCGGTACTCTGAGTTCTCTGAACTTTCAATTCTCAGCTGATTGCTTTTTAAATGTTAGCTATAAAAATTAACCGAATCAAACGCAATGCTTAAATCCTTCAGGATACGCCTGTCATTACTGACACGACTGTTAGAAGAATTATTATCAAATTCTGAAGAGGTTCTTGAACGAGATAGGATTGCGGTTTCAAATTGATTTTTAACGTGTGTCAATTTTCATTTCGGATTACCGGAACTCGCCGTTCCGACGAAGCCGCGTTTTAACATCCTCGAATATGGTCGGCATGAAATCGTTTGGCACATGTCGGCAACGGTATCATTGATACAAACAGTGTAAACCCTCGACATGAAACGGGCTTCAATCTGATGGACGGAAAATGCGTCAGTGGGAACGATGACGTTACAAATAGCCATGATAATCGAATACCGGCTCAGCCGGGATTTATTAACATTTATTGTTTTGCGCTTTGTAACCCACCTGCCGCCCCGGACTTCCTCCATTATTTTAGAATATCATCCTGCGCAACGCAGTCACATTTCACGTGAGAGCCGTCACGTTGACGAGGCAAAGATCAATATCACATCAAACATATGTAATAATAATCATTCTACATCCATTCAAAAATCCCTTATATTAATCCTTCATAATATAACATCCTACCGAGGATAAAATTGAATATCCTTTGAAAAATCTACTTCACATCACAGTCTCCCGTACAGTTTCGACTATCTCGATATCTTCACACTAAACATTTAATACAAATCCCATATTACACAATTACCGATAAAAGAAAGCGTATCCTCCTGAGCCGTACAGAATGAAACGTAACAGTTCCACACGCTGGGCGCGAAGGCCGAAGCTGATATATGGGACGAGTCGGCCAAGGTTTAAACTATAATACAATCCCGGCGGTAAATTGGCTAGGCGCGCATTAAATCAGTACCGACAAGCATCACTTACCGTCCAACCCCGAAACGATATTTCGCTCGACACATCGCCGTCATATCTCGCGCAAACGGCGGTCGGAAAATTTTACGCGGCTAATTGCCCCGGGGGCCGAAACGCGTTTATGCGGGCCACTGTACGTAGGATATCTCTCTGGCAGAGGGTGGCTACCGAAAGAGGAGGGGGTGGGGGGGGGGGTGAGAATCGTGGCGGGCATATATCTCGCAGTCGTAACGTCAGCGGCAAGAGTGGCCTGAGTTAGCGCGGCTGGCTGTTTTCGTCGGTGTAAACGGCAGGCAAACCGCCGTCGTTTGCCCTGTCACTGACGTTTTGCCATGGCGATGCGGTCTCGAACCTTGAACCCCCATTATAATTGCCCCTCTCCGCCTCGAGGCCACGCTGCACCCGGTCGGGGAATTTAATTACGACGCGTCTTCAGCATTCGGCGGCGAAAAAGGGAAGTCCGCTCGGAATTTTTGATGGGTTCTCGTTTATCCTGTCAGCTGTGCTTGACGACTATATCTGTCACGCGAAAATTGCATTGTGTCATGACATATGCGTAGTGTGTTAAACACAGTTACCCTCGCTATTTAAACTGTAATTTTAATAATAATTATAATTTATTAATGGCATAACTGCCTTTGATGACAAATAAAAATACATTTACATTTGTACTCATAATATGGTACTTATACAGTTAAACATGATACGTATTTTAGTGGAAAATAAAATATTTTCGTAAATTTCGATATGTTAGAATCTTTGGAAATAAAGACGAAGTAAAACAAACTGACAATGAGAGCTAATCTGAGTGGTCCACAGCTGACCGGTTAACGTAACAGAACGATGTTCTATGAAATAGGGAAGGTACAAGCGTATGGTAACGGTTACGGAACTCAGTTTAATTACGGTCCGTGCATTCGTAAGTTCGGATTCTCTGGCTTGTTAGAGAAGTCATTTCGTTAGGTATAATATATAATTATATATATATATATAATTTTTTCATTTCGTCAGATATCGATTGGTGCAGGATATCAGTGCAGAATACACTTTGACGTTTGGCGATCGCGTTTGTCGGTTTCGTTGCTGGCCAAGGGTTCGAGGGAGCACTCAATCGACGCCAGGGACGGAATTAACTAATCGAGCGACGTTCATAAATTCGCAAACCGCTTAGCCCTTTGCCACCGTTGATCCTCGAGTCCTCCCGCGTTGAGACTGCTAATTGCCGTGTTTAGGGTAGGTCGATACGGTTAGGCGTATACGACGCCGTAAGGGCCCGATCGCGATATATATCTTACTTGACATAAACGACGATCATGGGCAGAGGTAACGTCAGGGACAAGAGTAGCGAGCCAGGCTCGGAATATAGCATAGAATATGGGCCAAAGCGTTTCGCTTTGTCATGTAAAGTACGCTTCAGTCAACTGGCTTTGATATAATTGCAGACCTATAACGCTAGACGTCGCTTTGCCAACATTACCTGCTATTCTGTTCGCTTATAGAAATCGTTACATTCACTTGTCGTAATTATTCAAATATCTAAGCTTGACGCCTACGCGATAGAATATGGATAGAAACGAAATGTATCTATACTCGTATATTCTTGACAAGATCATCTCCTCGCATTCGGGTAATGGAAGCGGACGTGAATCGGGCAATAAAGTTACGTGCCTCGTATAGGTTCGCATAATGCTGATGCTGTTTTAGTTGATGCGGTCTAACCGCCGAGTCCTTTGGACTGTCAGTGACATTTCCCATGACGGGGTCGCATGAAAGCCCGAACTACGGCTATAATTACCATAAAGGGCCGGTTTATTCGAGAGCCGGAGATCCTGCGCGAGAGGACGCCTATCCCCCCCTCCCCCCTCCCCTCTCCCCTCTTTCGTTTCGGGAAACTTGCCCCTGCACATACTTCGGAACAGATATTTCTGCTTACGTAACAGTGCGTCACGTCCGACCCCGCGAGAGGACGTTCGCGTATTAACGGCCAGCGAACCGTACCCTGAATTTACCTTCCGCCACGAGCCGTCAGTGGAAACCTAGAGGATTGCAGGACATAATGTACGCTGCGTAAAGTCAAAATATGCTATGTCCCTTTTTTGCCGAAGCACTTTGTCAGGATATCGACGATAGCGTCGGTAAGATATTAAGATGATTTTTTCAATGGATGGATATCACGAAGGGAGCGAATTTATTGTTGTCGGATCTTGAACAGTGTACCTTGTGTGCATTGTGGGGAATCCTCGTATATTCGGTCACCGACGATTAATATGCTGGATGCATAGAAACATAGACGCACGCCGCTCTCAGACGTCGGGATATCTGAAGGCCTCAATCTATACTGGGTGCCGAACTAAGCAAATGGATCTGCACAGACATATGCCCGGAGACTCTCATCTTCCATGCAATCTCAAACGCTCCTTCCTCCCCATTTCCTCACCCAAATTTCTTTCGAACCCTTTTAGGCTTTCCTGTCTTTCAGACGTAAATTCTTCTATCCAGCAGGCACCTGTTTCGCACCTTTCATCATGTGTCCGAAGCCTAGTTTGGTTAATAGCATTGGCATTGGAATCCTGCGCGTAACTTACACCACACCCCGTATGCCTCAAAGTCCGTCCAGGTTCTCGGAGCCGTCCAGCGGCATTCCGTATTCAGCTAATAGTCCTGAATACGTTCTCGCCTATCCATTCGACTCGAGGAAGCCGGCACGATCCGAGTCTAACGTCAGTCTCCGCCGATGTATTTGTTATGCCGTACTCCCATTGGCCTTAACCTCCTGTTCGAGGGTAGAAGGTACAGCGGAAGGGGCTACAGGGGAGGGGGGGAGGGGGTGTTTCAAGGTGTTCAATGGCGGTCGGACGGATAAGCCGAGTGTCGCCGTCCGCTCAATAGACTGGATCATGAATTTATCGGCGTTCCATTATCGAGTGGATTATTATCTTTGCGAATTAAGCGCGAGCGTTGAAGAGGGCTCGGAGACGTTCGTAATGATCGTTCAGGATCAAGGCACTCGAGGAGAGGGCTTGCGGATTATCCCGTGTTTCGAATTATGCACGTTACCGCTCTGGCCGCACAAAGCCGGCGATCGATAATCGAGGATCTACTTACGTAAGTAGCCGCGCATCCTTTGGAGAGTTTGCCTCGTCATCGGCCGTCTTTTCAGGCAATAAGCCTTCTAATGCAATCGGGAGCTAGCCCTCCCGCAATCGTTCGCCTAGCTTCAGTCTGGACGAGCGCTGAACAAATTTTACCCTTTCGCTTCGAGCGCCGGATACATCCGGCATCCGCGCGACGAATAATTAATATAATTTCTTATAATTCATTAAATATAAATTAATTTAATTTAAATAATCATTGATATTATTTTGTATAAATTTATTTTTAAAATGTAAAGAATACCTGCTATATTAGGGGAATTATTGTTTTATTAAGCATAGTAATTATTTGAGACTTAGAAGAGCGTATATACAAGCATCACGCGCACTGTGCACATTTCTGGCGGACTGGACTGCCGAAGCGAAAGGGTTAAAGTTGACGCGGAAGTGCAAATATCTAAATGTTCGAATCATAGCTAACGCGCTTGGCAGGAGAAGTGCATTACGAGTTCTAGGGCATTCTTAGTACAGAAGTACATTTATAATCGGAGAACTCGCATTATCGGCCCTTTCCTTGTCGGGGCTTGTCGGTGGCTGCCGGCGCTAGGGGTTGATGGGGTAGAGGAGGTGCCAGGGGGTGACTCTCGAAAGCTACCGTGGCAGTCCGCACTCCTGGCGATAATGAAGGAAGGAAGGAAGGAAGGAAGGAAGGAAGGAAGGGTTGGTCTTTCGCCGGTAGGCGGCTTTCGTTGCCAACTATCGAGGATCGCTTAAATGGGAGTAATTCGATCGTTGGAAACCGCGTTCAACGTCTATCCCCCAGTTTCTTTGTCCCCGCCCATGGCGCGATTTCCATAAAAGGAACGCCGACTGCCTACCTGCCCCTGACAATCATTGCTTCCGGTAATAGAATCCTGCCCTCTTCCTTTACCAGCCTTCCCTCTTCCTTCCTCCCCCCTCCTTCATCCTCCTTCATCCTCCTTCCTCCTTCTTCCACCTCCTTCCTACCAAAGCCAGACGACTCTTTGTCCGCGTCACGTCTCCGTTCACTTTGTCGTTTATCTACACTACTTGCACGATCGCCGCTTAGCGGCCGGTTATTTATCCGCCGAACAGTTTTAGCGTTAATCCCGTACCCTTTAAAACCGTCCTGTACCAGTAAACGAATCTAACCTTTTCAATCAGACACACGTCTTCTCGAACCTACCCAAATGTCGACCTTTTACCGGTTCACGCTAGGGTATCTTTAAACGACATCGTTTCATCATTAAGTTATTTGCGTATCCGCTCTTCTTATTCCTACACACTTTTTTACGTCGTAGGATGCCAACGGTCACCTGCACGTATCTATTTCTAGTAGGTAGAGTAGGACAATATTAATTAGCCCCCTTTCACCCTGTCAGTTCTGTCATCCCTTTAAGTCACCGTATCACCATACTATTTCTTCGAATTTCCCTTTATTCCCACTTTCGCAGTTGCGACCCACCTTACGGCCTATCCCAGTCTATTTTCCGTCATTACCTTTGTGCCGGCAAAGGTACCTCGTCTTGCCGAGATTCGCGGCAGCTCATTCTACCGCCGTACCGACACATTACGTATCGCCTTGCCACTCTCGTACTTCTGATCCGACCCTTAGACTCGCTGCCGCGAAGGGATGCGCGGCTCTCCCGGGGTTGAAAACGGTCGCGTCTCCTTTACGGTAATTATAACTGGTTGAGCCCGCAGGGCGAAACGTCAGTGACAGAGCAAACGACGACGCCAGCGGTGGTAACCCGGGCCCGTTTATGCCGGCGAAAACGGCATCCGGGCTAATTCAGGCACTCTTGCCGCTGACGTTACCTCTGTCTCTGATGATCGTCGGGGATATATACGCTGCTCATTGCATCTACCCCCCTCTCACCCCCTCTCGTCCCCTTCTCGACCCCTTCACTACCTCTTCCCGTTCTATTCCGTGGCCCCATGCACGCCTATTCCGACCGACCATCACGTAAGCCGACCTGGCGGAGAACCACTCGCCATGAATGTGCGCCTAATAACTCACGTTCCGGCGCGCATTCGTGCGCACTTGCCGAAGCGCGCTTATGCGCATTTATTGACGCGACGGATCCCTCGAGGGCACCGCCAATTACGATCGACGATTTTCGGACCGCGAAGTTGGCCCGAGTTGCCGGATTGCGAACGGTTTTTCGGGGTGAGTGGAGATGAGATTGCAGGCGGCCGATATGTGTTAGGGTCGGTGGAGGGCTGAAGAGATGGAATGGAAATAGAGGATGAAGATGCTGAAAATTAGTTTTAATGTTAGAGAGGGTGTCAAAGAGTGGCGGTTTTTTAGCCCCTTAACGTGCACGCTCGAGTTTATTCGAGCGCGCTAAACAGGACAAACTGTGCACACTCGAGATAATTCGAGCGGCGTTGTGTTTGATGCTGCTATAATTTCTCACACTCGAATATAATCGAGGATTGAAAATAACGAAGTGAAAGCTAAGAAAAAAAATCGTTTTATTGATACTTATCATTTACATAGGATTGTAAGCTATGACACGTTATTGTTTCAAAGAAACCGTGCGTTAAAGGGTTAAAGTGAAGTGTATAGTTTGTTGAGGGCTGGAGTTTTTTAATCGAACGCTTTAATTTTCTTTGTCACTCTCCGATAAGTAAGTGGATTTCATGAATACGGGGCGGGATCGTTAATGGCGAATATTAAGTGACGTGAGATAAAATGATAATGACGTTGCTAGCGGATAATAATGAGCCGGTGCGTCGCGAGCGGGAAATTTGTTTTACACGAATAAAATTACGCGATTACCGAAGTGATGCGATTACAGGAATCTGCAGCGGACTGTACGAGAATCGGCTCGCTGAATACAGATTGGTAAAAAGTAGCCTAAGAATTATCGTTAGCGCGAGTCGGGCGAATAATTATCAGCGACTACGAAACGCGTGCCGGGAAATCGGTGAAACTCCCCGAAACATTCCCGCATCGAAGCTCGCTTATTAGGGAAATTTCGACACAGCATCAAACACGATGTCGCGGTCGCCGGATTCAGACACATTCCGTAATGCAAACACGTTATACATCCGTTCGGCAGTCAGGTGGGTGGGGACGATCATCAGTGGCAGGCGTAATGTCACCGACAAGAGTGTCCACCCCCCACCCCCGTGCGCACCCTTTTCCACCCCCCGGAGCCGAGCTCGAGAGTCTCGCCAGCATCTAGTTTATCCAGTTTTCGGTCGGAAAATTGTAAGGGTAGGGAAGGGTAGGGGGATGGGGAAGCTCGCGCACAGTTTCTGTCGCTGACGTTCCCGCGGCGGGGCGTAATTATAATTACCGCGAGTACCGCGTAATTATCCATCGAAATTGCCCGGCCGACTGTGCATTGCGGTTCCGTACGAAGGAGACGGACCGGAGAGGCGCTTATAAACTGAATCGGGCAAATCCGTTATTGACCTCGATATCGCCGGGCCGGCCCGCTGACGGCAGTTTAGTAGCCGTTCACCCTCCGTTATTAACAGTGATCTAACGTAATTAGCGTAATTCATGGCGCGGAAGAATAAGCCGATTTTCGGAATGCGGCCGCGTCAACGTAAAATGTGAGATCGTTAGCGGAATTTGTCAGCTGATTCGTAGAACTCGCCACTGTTTCATGGCGATCGAGTACCGTTCCTCTTCTCATTCATGGGAAATAATTGTCTATTAATTCAGCGGTATTCTAATACGTAATATGCGGTTTAAATCATTTGCCACCTATAACCAAAATTCAACCTTCAGCTTATATTCAGGACTGGGATATCTCCCAATATAAAGAAGTTGTTTTTCGGACGAGAAGAATTGAAAGCACGGAACAACATGAAAGCGGACTGGAATTTCTGCGGGGAATGGTTGAATCGGTCGATTAGAAGGGCAAAAGTCGTGAAGGAACGTAGATAGGGTAGATCAGATTTCACGTTAGCGGAATTTGTCAGCTGATTGGTGGAACTCACCACTGTTTCATGGCGATCGAGTACCGTTCCTCTTTTCATTCATGGGAAATAATTGTCTAATTAATTCTGCGGTATTCTAATACGTAATATGCGGTTTAAATCATTTGCCACCTATAATCAAAATTCCACCTTCAGCTTATATTCAGGACTGGGATATCTCCCAATATAAAGAAGTTGTTTTTCGGACGAGAAGAATTGAAAGCACGGAACAACATGGAAGCGGACTGGAATTTCTGCGGGGAATGGTTGAATCGGTCGATTAGAAGGGCAAAAGTCGTGAAGGAACGCAGATAGGGGAGATCAGATTTCCGGACGGCCACGGGGGTAAACACGCATATTCTGTCCCACTCACACTCGTCCGGCCTCCCACCCACACATCGCAGCTTCAGCTTACGTGTGCGCGGTCACAATAATCAGAGGTTCGATCGCGAAGCCGTCCCAAAGGAATGCCGAAACCGGCGTAACGTTACGACGTCGGTTACAATGTCGCAATTACCGACTTTCCGCTTAATGAGACAATCAGCACAATCGGCGGCGGGGACGATCGAAACTGGAAACTCTGCCGGCCGGATATTCGACTCCCGCGACATAACAGCGGCTCTCTAGGAACGAACCGTCTAACAATATTTCACAAAATTCTCTCCCCTCTCCCTCTTCATCCGCATACTTTCTATACCCGAGCGACGAACGCTATTCCGCGCTTTCTAGAATTGGAGCGTACGCCTCACTGGAGTGGCCAAGATGAAGCTGGATGAAAAAAGTGCAGAGTGCGAAAAAGTGGAAAGCAGAAAAGTGCTCGGTATGAAGCGCAGGCGATAAGGGAAGACGAAATGCGCAAGAGCAGAAGCGCGGGTATAGTTCGTCGAAGAGGCGGCGGAGGGATGGAAGAGAGAGAGAAAGAGAGAGAGAGAGAGTGAGAGAGAGAGAGAGAGAGAGAGACAGGAAGCGTGCGAGTTGTGTGTAGGATGGAAGGGTGTCCCGCAGGGAAAATCCAGTTATCGCGAGTGGACCGGACTCAACACCGCTCGCCATTCATCTGGGTCGTGGGACTCGTGGCGAGCTGGATGATAATTGCTTTAGGAATCGGCCTTCCCCGTCCTCCCCCCCCCCCCCCCTCGCACCCACGGAATCGCCGGGCCACCCCCGCGTCGCCGATTCTAGTCGTGCATCGAGCAAGCGCGGAAACAAAGCCGGCGCGAGCTTGTGTCGACTGTCCCACCTCGAGTGGAAACGCGTCGCAGCAGGAATTATGACGGTAAATCTTCCTATCCAGCCAAACATCTCTCTCTCTCTCTGTCTCAAAACTTTTTTACCAATCCTTTTCTCCCACTCGCTCCCATCCCACGCCTCTCCCTCCACCTTCTCTTCGCCCGCGCTCACCTTTTCTCCCCACATTTTTTTCATCTTCCTTTAACCCCCATTTTTTTCGTCACTCTCCATCCCTCCAGTTTTTCCGACGCCTTTTCCACGCTCTGCGCCAGAGTCTGTCTGCTTCGCGTCATTCTTTACGCCTTTGCCGCGATTTTGGGAATTACGCCGGACACTCTTTCTTTATGCCGCGTACCTTTAAAAGGGAGGCTCTCGTCGAGTGGGTGTCGGGCAGAGCGGTGAACAGGGGATGTAGTTTTGTATAATGTCATCGTTTGAATTGTCGACTTTGCGTGCCAGTTAATGGGGTGGATATATGTAATTTTTGCAGTGACCAGGTTTCAAGATCCGTACGCGTTTATAATTGATTCATGTTTAATTGCCCTCTCTAACTCTTTTACCACTTATGCTGGCAGGGTTTTATTTCTTATTGCCAGATTTTGTATTCTTGGCGCTCGTTTTTGTTTACTTTTCATATTGCACGCTGTACTCTCCATATTGACGATTTCGGCATTCTATTTCCACTTCCTCATCTGCAACTCTGAATTCCTCTCTTTTACTCTCTCTCTCTCTCGTCGACTTTGTTCGTTGCCCGCTCCTGCTTCCCTTTTTCCCGTTTTCGGGACCCCACCCCCTCAAGTTAATAAATCCGTCATTCAGGCTGGGTTGTCCGTCGAGAGAGAGAAAGAGAGAGGGGGGGGGGGGAGAGTAACGAAGTAAACCGGTCGAGCAAATTTTTATGGCGCACCGAGCGTAAATCGAGCGCCCTCGATGAATATTTTTCGTTTACAAGCTCTCTCTCTTTTTCTTTCTCTCTCTTTCTCATCCACTCGAAATTATATTCGACGCCGAGCGACGGGAAACTCGGAACGATCGTCGACTTCCTTTCGTGAAACATTGAGAGAGTCGAATGCGTCAACCACAAAATATTCGATGCTCGACTATTTTTCCTTTCGGCATGAATCATGGCGGAAACATCATCGATAGTTTGATGTCCAGACTGAATCGGGCCCAGTGGCGAAGGATTGGAATTTCGGTGTATAGTGAAAAATTTGTGGAAGATTGAATGATTTTTCCAAGTTTCTTAATATTTGCATTGTTTGTCTGTCTATATACCTATTGTTCAATTCACGATGTGGCCAAAAGGGAGATTGTGTTACATGCCACACCTTCTTCATACTTTTGTATTATTCCCCATTACGTTACACTACTTTATATTGTTATATCCATTAATTGTTGGTATTTCGGCTTTTTGAGGTGTTTTAACTAACAATGCGACAATTCAATTTCAATTTGGAACATGTTTGACCACTTTGTCTTTCTTGGTCTTGACTTTCTTCATACTTTTATACTATTTATACGTAGTTTACACTGTTTTATGTTGCTATATGTAATAATTGATGGTTGTAGGTCTTATGAATCATTATAGTCTCTTGAGATAATCCGAAGTATCAGCAAAATTCAAGTAACGTAACACGGTATACGCATAATTTTTTTTGTCAGTGTCAAAATTTTACTCACGTCACGCGGACAAAATGTGCATGTAAAGCACAATGTTTCCCTCGTCATTATAAGGCGTGCACATTTTATTCCGTGCCATTTTTTTTCCGCATCCTCCACCCCCCCACCCCCTCTTTTATTATAAAATATCGTCGCACGCGGTTTCGCCGGTCGCGATCGTAATTTTCGCTTTCGGCGAAAATATTGTGAAAAATGTTTCGCGCGGCGAGAGGAATTTGAAATGCGGTCATTCGGCCGACAAACTGCATCAGGTTCGCACACTTCCCCTATCTACTTCGACACGTGACGCGCGTAATTTGATTCGCTGACTTCGCCGGACCAAAAAATATCACCGCGCGTCATCGTTCGACGCGTCGAGCTCGACTCGTGAAGAAAGCGAACGAAAGCGGCCGACTTGGAATTATCACGCGAACAAAATGTAACGAGCCATTAAACAAATTGGACGGCGGCCCATTAACAAAGGAACGAAAATCGTACTCGCAACAATGGTTGGAAACGGCATGAAACGCTTCCGTCTCGAAACCGTTAATTTCCTCATTACATTCGCCCTTCATTACATTGTCATGTCGGCCGGCCATTCTCGATTCACCGGCAATTCCCTTTTTATTAACAATTTCCAGGCCGCGGCCGGCGCAAGATCGGTGACTCTCTCGTTATCATCGAATAATGAGAAATCGTTCGAAACTTGCCTGCGAAAATTAGCGTAATCGGCGCGAGTCATTGAGCGCTTCCTCGAACAATGGCGTCCACCCGGTACATGGTCACGTTTTCGGGAACTGAGCGAACGGCTGGCCATTGGGGGGCGGAGGGGGGGTTGCGGAAATATTTTTGCCGAAAAGCGATGACCGTGGATGTCGACGCCATTGTCGAGTCGGCGCGAAACGTTGCCGTTTTAACGGCAGATTATTAATGACTTCATTAATTGAGCGAGGAGAGCGGAGGACGCAGTTAACGATCGTCCGGCTTTTGATTTTACGTCTGCCTTCGATCCACTCTACTCCACCCCTCGATCCACCCTCCGCAGTACCAACCCCGTCTGTCGCCGAATCAAGCACGCGCGCGCGCGCGCGCGCACTCACACCTCACAATATCTCGGCAGATTTTCAATTCAGAGAGAATTTCCCTTTACGGGTATTAGCGTCTGGGACGTAATCCGCGAGGACGCGCATGCGAGCGGGATATAATTGGAGTGAACGATCTTTCGTGAAAAATTAAAGCGCCGATCCGGGGGGGGTGGGAGGACGCGTCTGCGTTCGAGCCTCGTCAATTTGTTACGATATTCGAACCGGCGCCGCGATGGGGGAAAAAAAGGGAGGAATAAAGTTACCGCGAGTAAGTTCGTTACGATATTGCGCGTTTACCGAGCAGTTGAAATTTGCGCTCACCGTTTATGGATGTAGCGACAATTTATAAATCCTTTACGACGGCACTCTCGGTACCCAAGCTCGTAGCGAAAATATATTCATTACAATAGAGTAGCGGTAGCAATTAGAGATCGGGCAATTGTAAGAGCGGAGTAGGCAAGAAATCTCGGAATAATAACAAATTTACAAAATTCTTTACGGGGCTGTAGCAAAATTTATAAATCCTTTCCTACGGCAGCTGTAGTTCCAGTACCAAAGCTCGTAGCGAAAATATATTAATTACAATAGAGTAGCGGTAGCAATTAGAGCTCGGGCAATTGTAAAAGCCGAGTAGGCAAGAAATCTCGGAACAATAAAAATTTACAAAATTCGTTACAGGGCTGTAGCACTCAATTGTAAAAGCCGAGTAGGCAAGAAATCTCGGAATAATAGAATATTTTACAAATTCGTTACAGGGCTGTAGCAGTCAGGCTCGTTACGCGCATGTTGACTTGCAATTGGAATACTCGTCCCAAAAGGGGTACATGGCGACTGGAGGGGGAGCGGGTCGAAAGTAGGACCTTGTCAGGTTTTAATTGAAAACGGACTCGTTGCGGGGCCGCCTTAATGGTCGGAATAATTTCGATGCCCGTAATATCCTGGCTCGAATCTTTGACGTGGCGCACGAAGCGCATTACCTCGGCTGCCTTCGATAGTTTCGACGGGCGGTCAATTACCTTTCCGGCTATGGGGCGCACATTATGCCACGCATTCCGCGTGGGAATCTCGTCTCTCTTTGAAGCGCACGAATCCGCCCCAGCTATTGTGTTACCCACCCCCGATTTGCCCGCGATGCACTGAGAACCGCTCAGATTTATCATCCGACGCGAAATGTTGCCAGGCGGGGACGCAAATTCCTCTTCCACGACTTTCTTCGGAATCATATTTCAGCCGGCGGATTTCGGATGACGGATTTTCGGGGCGTTACGCTGTCACTCGAGTGGCTACAATTTGGCTGCTCTCGATTTTCATTGCTCACACTTTACAGTTTAGTTTGACAACTCAATCGATCCCTTGACACATCATTGAAAAGTGGTCCATATTTAAAAAAAAAATTGAGATGTCATACAATTTATGATCAATGCAGTGTGAACTTTGTATTTATGTGATATTTATTTTTTGTTTTAATTTGGACTTACACCACTTTCAATATAAACGATCCATATGAAATAGGCGCAGAGTTCTCTTACGCTCCGAATTAGGACTCTAAAGATCCGAAGTTATCAATATCGTTCGGTGTCTACCGTTCAGGTTTCACCTGAGCAAAACGTTTCTGCTCACCTAAATCTGCCATCCGCCTGAGTTGACGCAGTCCTACCCCCCTCCCCACGCGCATACGTTCCTCATACGCTTCCTCTGGCCGCGATCGGTTCGCTTTTTTAAAATCTCGCGATTGCCCGCAGCGACGCTCGTCCGCGGGGGGGGGGGGGGGGGGTTGCGGGCGGTGGCGGGGGAGGGTGGACGAAAGCATTCCATCGGATACGTCGCTGTTATCAAACAATGTGCGGGCAAGTGGGTCGAGCGGGCATTATCTGGACAAAGCGCGAAGAGCGCAATAACGAACTCGCTCGGTTCAAAGGATCCGCGCGCGCCGCTCCATGCCAGCAATTCCGTCGGCCCAATGTGAATTTTCCCGTAATTACGGCAACTGGTTACCTGCCTGCGTGTGCACGCCGGGGCAACACGCCTGCACACGCCTGCATACGCCTGCACTCATCCGCAGACGCCTACACACGACTCTGCGCGCTTGTGCACCCCCTCGATACACACCTTGCATATCGTCTGCATCTAATTAAAATCAACCCTCTCCCTCCCTCCCTCCCTCCCCTTTCGCGAAATCTGCCGAGATTGCCCGCACGATCGTCCTGCCATTTTTCTGCCGCTGACAGTCTCCCTCATGCATGCCCCGGGCCAAGAATCTTCTGTGCAATCTTTTATTAGCCCTTTGGATGGCGGGACAACCAACGTGCAGTTGTTTAATGTTTCTCTTTCGGCTCTTACTCTAAAAGTCGTTCGGAACGTCAAATTTTTGCTTCGAGTCCCCGGCTGAATTTTCTCTCCGCTCTCGGATTCAATTTTTCTCTTGTACTCTTCCCTCGGTCTGCGGATGTCTGGTTTGGTTGTAGATTTCGCTCCTCGGTTCGCCATCTTTGTCGACCCACGCAGAAAAAGCCCCTTTCCGCAAGACACGACCGCAAATACTTGGCGCCCTGCGAAGTCTCTGGGGCGAATTTCTTTTTTTTTTTTTAACGAACGACGTGAAATCGAATATCTTCCTCATTATCGAAATCTCTTTAAAGCCGACGATAGGAAGGAAACGTCTCTGCTTTCTTTGCTTTACTTTCCGCGCCGTCTCTTATTTCTCTGTTTTCCGTGCTTTCTACCCTTTGTACGCTTGCCGCGCTTTCCGCGCATTCTCTCCTTCGGCGCGGTTTCGTTTCGTCGAACGCTCGTAGTCCTTTATTCGGCAAGTGGATAGCGAGAACGGCTTTGCATTCGACGACTGTTGCTACTCGACGCCCGTTGTCTCATGCGCTCTTCGTGTTTGTCGGATTGACGAAGGAGGACTCCAGAGAATTTGTTTTCCGCGGAAAAATAGAGATTCCCATCGTCTCGCTTCTACGAAACTGTAGACTCGCAGAAATACTAATTTAACTCAACTCTTATGAACACTGAGATCAAAAATTGAATAAACAGTACACTAGCATTTTTGAAACAATTCCCTGATACGAATCAGACATCAAATGGTTCACATTTCGATTCTTCGTTTTTGTCGGATTGTGGAAGGAGGACTCCGGAGAATTTGTTTTCCGCGGAAAAATAGAGATTCCCATCGTCTCGCTTCTACGAAACTGTAGACTCGCAGAAATACTAATTTAACTCAACTCTTATGAACACTGAGATCAAAAATTGAATAAACGGCACACTAGCATTTTTGAAACAATTCCCTGATACGAATGAGACATCAAATTATTCATATTTCGATTCTTCGTTTTTGTCGGATTGTGGGAGGAGGGCTCCGGAGAATTTGTTTTCCGCGGAAAAATAGAGATTCCCATCGTCTCGCTTCTACGAAACTGTAGACTCGCAGAAATACTAATTTAACTCAACTCTTATGAACACTGAGATCAAAAATTGAATAAACAGTACACTAGCATTTTTGAAACAATTCCCTGATACGAATCAGACATCAAATGGTTCACATTTCGATTCTTCGTTTTTGTCGGATTGTGGAAGGAGGACTCCGGAGAATTTGTTTTCCGCGGAAAAATAGAGATTCCCATCATCTCGCTTCCGCGAAAATCTAGACTCGTAGAGATACTAATTGATCTCAACTCTTATGAAGACTGAGATGAATAATTGATTAAATATTGTACTAGCATTTTTTACAGAATTCCCTGATACGAATCAGTCATCAAATTATTCACATTTCGATTGATCGCATCGCATCGATACTCTCATAATCGGACAGCGTTTCCGAAAACGCGATCGATCGATCGCCCGCAGTATTCCAATTCTCTTATCGATCGCATAAACAAACGCCATCTCCCGGGAAAGTCTCGCGGGCGCGGATCCACTCCCTCGAATTCAAATGGGAAGAAACAGGGTGGATCGTTCGGTGCACTTTGCTTATCCACTTCCGGGCGATCGTCTTCGGTCGACTCGTTTCTGACTCCGAGGAGAGATCAATCGACGCTTCTCCGCGCATCTTCGGGGAACTCTCTCTCTCTCTCTCTCTCTCTCTCTCCCTCTCTCTCTCGCCTCCGGCACTCCGGACACTTTAGATGGGCAATAACGATTGTACTCGAAGCGACAAACGAATGCGCGAGCGCCTCTAATCGCGAGCGCATCTCTCAGTCTTCGGATAACGTCGGCCATTACTCGCCAACTATCGCCAAATGACTTTTTTATCGGCCCCTAAGCTTTACGGCCGATTATAACGAACCGATCAAAGTGGGATGATCGTTTCGGCGGACTTTAACGAGGGTTATGAGTGCTACGCGTTCGTAATCCGGCGTTCAACGATTAAGGGTTTACAGATTGTTTCGTATTCCAGCTGTCATCGCGTTTCAAATATTTCATTTTTATTTCGGAGAGATATTCGTTTAGGAACGTTTCTACTGTACAGAGTGTTTGAAAGGGGGGACCTTTTTCTTCCGTGGAATATGCTGGATTTTATGTCAGAGGTCTCGGAGTATTAAGGTAGCAGGGCTTAAAAATGACGCCGCCATTTGTCGAACGGCGGACAATCGACACTTGACCATTCGCAGGCAACAAACAAAGCAGAAACGGTCGATTTTCCGCCCGATCTGGCTCGCCTCTAAAACGGTACCGCTCCGAAATGCAATTTTGTTATTGTACCCCCCCCTACGCCGTTGAATATTTATCGAGGCCGACGCGCGCGGCGGAATCGAATTGCGCCGAGTATAAATTTTGCGCCGCGGTCCTTCTCGCGGGCAAATGTATCGGCTCTCATCTCTGGGATCGGGAATCACACGGCCGTTGCACCTTGGAGCGGACAATTTACGCGTGCCGCTACTTTCGTTATCGATGAAAGTAATCGCCTGCGGCGGAGCAGGAGGAGGAGGAGGAGGCCGAACGGCCGAAGCGCCGAATCGCAAAATATATTCGAAACGTCGAAATATCGCCCTCGAGCCTCGCATAATGCGCTCGAACAACATTTGTTGCTCCCGGTCAGGATCGATAATTGCCCGAAGCAATGGCCGGGGCGGTGCGCCGTTTCGAACGAGTCCAATAAACTAACCACCCCCTTCTGCCCTGCCACCCCCCCCCCCCCTCCCTCCGCGTTACGCGCTTATTTTCTCCGAACGCCCCCCTCGACGTATTAACCGTACCAATTTTGCGAGCGTTCGCGCGAATTTAACATCCCACATTTCTGAACTTGCCTGCAAATTTCCGAAATTCGCGATCATCGAACGCGGCTTCTCAATTTTCCCCCAAATATTTCGCAAATTAACCGCAACAATTTTCGCCGACCATCGTCGTCAATAATCGTATCCGCGCTTACGACATCGAGCGTCGTTCCAGTTTCCGCTCGATAGATTATCGCGATGAGAAATTAAGAATTGCTGCCCTCCTCGCTTGCTATGACAGGGTTCGCCTGTTTGCTCGGTATGTTTGCACGGTGCCTGCATAGACTTGGCCCAGTTTCGCGAAGCGCGACACCGCCAGATAGCGTATCATAACAGCCCCCGAAGCATCAATCAATCAGTCCCACCGAGATGAACCCTCCCCCATCGGGGTCCCGGGACTTTTATATCGCGAGCTCGAAAGCATCGGCGACGGGAACAAGTCATTGATCGAGCCATCCACGCGTTTATGTCGGCTGTAAAACTCGGCAGGGACGCTGAGCGTCGAGAGAGAGAGAGAGAGCAAAAGGAAGAGAGAGAGAGAGAGGGAGAAGGGAAGAGGATGAAAGAGGAGGTTGTAGGTGGGACGCCGGTAGAGAATTTCTCCTTCGGTCAGCTAGAAAGCGCTGATTGAACGAAGGCGCTGAAAGACGTGTGCGGGGTTCACCTTTTTTTCCGCCCTTTCCGCGGGGCGTAAAGATCAATCGAGCGAAGCTTAGGCGACCGACGGTCCAGATGGACTTCCGACTCTTCGTTACTTCTTTCTGTTGCG
This sequence comes from Anoplius nigerrimus, assembly GCA_914767735.1. Lineage (NCBI taxonomy): Eukaryota > Metazoa > Arthropoda > Insecta > Hymenoptera > Pompilidae > Anoplius > Anoplius nigerrimus. The sequence continues at coordinate 7,267,419 of OU612091.1, forward strand.
ATAAGGGCCGCGCACCCGGGCTCCCTTTGGGGAATTTTCGCCCGGAACGGCTCCGGTGCCGATAGCGTGATTGCCTCGGATATCAAAGTGTCGAAAGTGGTCGATGTTTTTTCGCCGATCCCGCTGTTACGGATTGTACGGCTGACAGAGTTCTCTGCCGCCGCGGTCGGCTCGAATTTGTCCAGGATCGATGATCGACTCGACGCTTACGGCCTTACGGTAATAGCTGCGTTTACGCTTCTAGCCGTCGACAGCTTCTTTACGAATTTTTGTTCAACTTCGTATCCGCGTCAAATAATTCGCAAAAATCTAGCGTTAACGGACTTCGGTCTCGGTTACAAAATTTTATTTTAACTTCGTATCCGCGTCAAATAATACCCAAAAATCCAGCGTTAACGGACCACGGTCACGGTTACAAAATTTTATTTCAACTTTGTATCCGCGTCACATAATTCGCAGAAATCTAGCGTTAACCGACATCGATCACGGTTACAAAATCATGCCTCTTTCCACATTTACCAGGGCCGATGATCGACTCGACTACGCCCCATGGTAATTACCTACGTTTACGTTTCTAACCGCCGACAGCTTGTCTATAAATTTTTGTCCAACTTTGTATCCGCGTCAAATAATTTGCGAAAATCTACCGTTAACCGACATCGATCACGGTTACAAAATCATGCCTCTTACCACATTTGCCAGGATCGATGATCGACTCGACTACGTCCCATGGTAATTACCTACGTTTACGTTTCTAACCGTCGACAGCTTGTCTATAAATATTTGTCCAACTTTGTATCCGCGTCAAATAATTCGCGAAAATCTACCGTTAACCGACATCGATCACGGTTGCAGAATGATGCCTCTTTCCACGGGAGTAGTAATTTCATTCCTGCCCAACTACGATAACCCGGCCCATCCGCGTAACATCACCGAGCCCTGTTATCTTAATAGCTCATCCTCACTTAGCGCATCCGACAACGGCGTTAATAATCAATTTGAAGGATTCTCATTAACGAATAACTGTCCGTCTTGATGAATAAGGGATGGAGTATGTTACGCGCGATTAAGCCGCCGCTTCCTGCTTCCTCCGGCCACCCGGCCACCCCCGCCCTCTGGCAACCCCTGCGAACACTTACACGCGGCTCGTGAATAATGCAGAGACGTCTGTATTCCTCGGGAACAACCGGCGCGGTAATTACCGTCGTTCCATTGAAAAGAAGTTGGCTTGATCATAATTTCGCCATTAGCCGAGCCGGCGGGGGTGACCGGAGAGGGTGGCAGGGGGTGGAGAGGCCGAGCGGGGGCGAAGTGGGAGGCAGAGTAATTCGCGCAGAGCACCGCCTGCAGATATTGCATTTTTATAAGGGAAGCACGCCTACCTTTCCGTCTCGGCCGCTTTGTTTCCCACGGCCGCCGCTAAAGTCGGAAACGACACCGCGGATTTTCGGCGGACAAATGAAACTCTGATTGTCGACGTTCGCGTCGCTCCCACCTTCCTTCCAGCTCGCCTTCGATCGTTTAAAATACGCTGTCAATGACACTGACCGTGGCAGTATATGAAGCGAACGTTATTATTTCGCGTTAGTGATTCTTGACAGTGATTTCTCAGTCCCATTACTCTCAGTTGTATAATATTGAGTCGGTGTTTTACATACATCTACTACAATTCAATGATTTTAACTGAAAATCAGTGACTTATTCCTTCAAATTATAATATGTTAAATTAAATTATTATTATTAGCTTCAATCACTTTAACTCATGATTTTAACTGAAAAGCAGTGGCTTGTTCTTTCAAATTATAATATGTTAAATTAAATTGTTATTAGCTTGAATCACTTTCAGTCATTGATTTTCAGTTAAAATTCAGGCAAAAATCCAATATTATACGTATATCACTGACGGCCAATAGCAGGTTATTACAACTTTATTGTACATTACTCTCAGTATGAAAAAATGCAAAAATTTCAATATCTCCCCATTTATTTAGAAAAGCAAGCTGGTGAATGTGATTGAAGAGTCTTAGGTCTAGCATCAAGAAGTTGCGCGAGGTGCAAGGCATAATAAATTGGCCGGTTGCGCGTCCTCGTGCGGACTTCATTTCGGCGGGATAATCTACTCGATCGTTTGACTGACGTTTAGCGGGGATTAGAAAGGACCGAGAGGGCTTAACGTTCCCACCCCCCTCCCTGGCCCCGCCCCCCGCAGCCAGTTTCGAGCCACTCGGTTCGAACTTGGTCGCAGGTTGGCATCGTTCCCGCTAGTTTCAGTTTGGTTAAGTCGAAACTCCGGGCCGAGCGGATTCGTCGGGCCGAGGCTTACAATTGTTTACGTACATATTGGCCGGCTCGTGGAAAAGGGCTGCCAGGTCGGAAGGGGCGCTGCGGGGGGGGGGGGGGGGTAGATGGGCTAATTAAATCTCCCGCCGACCAATGGTAATCAGAGGTCCGGCGGGCGCTGAATAAATTTCGAGCCTTCGAGGGCTGACAAAGACGATGGGAGTCGGCGCGAGAGATGGATTAGATGAAGGGTTCGGGATTCGGTCGGATTCGCACGTTAGAACTCGCGTGTTAGGCTTCGCGTGTTGCAACGTTCATCGTACCCCTCCCCCGTTCGCCGTCCTCTTCTTTCGTCGAGGCCGAAATCGGGCCGAGTCGAGGATTCGGAGGTTTGCGCTTCGCCAGCGAAACTTCGAACTTTGGAATTGACTTCGGCCAGGCGCGCGGGCCAGACTAGATTTTAGCACATTTTCCGCGCGGTGCATTACCATAATTAACCGGATCGGCCGGACGGAAGGGAATACTTTGTGCATACGCCGTGAGCGTTGGGAGTCGCAATTTGTCGGTAAAGGACTGTGCCGTTACGTGCTCGTAACGTTCAATTGGGAACCATCGAATCGGGGCAATGGATCTAAGCTGCGAAAAGCGATGTTAAGCACCGCTCTTTGAGGAGCGGCTCAATTAATGTTGTTCATTCCGCCGATCGACAAAGCAAATTGCGACACATCGAAATAACGCCCCGGCGTCGGGCCGGGCCGCGCTTTCCAGTGGCACTCGAACCGGAAGAGAAGCGGGCCTCTGTTCTTTGCCGCGGATGAATCGAACGCTTTGTGCCGCGGCTTCAATCTTCACGCTCGTTTCCGCCCGGTTTTACGGAGTTAATTAGTGCGACGCATTGTTTCAATGGGCCGAGTCGATCGTTAAGAGCAGTCCTTTTCGAGTCTTCCGCGCCGTAAGTAAAATTTGTCACACTCGTACGATCGAGAGTTGATGAAGTTTACAAAATTGGGAATAAAGTAGCGATTCGATCGTTAAGAGCAGTCCGTTTCGAGTCTTCCGCGCCGTAAGTGAAATTTGTCTCGTTCGTACGATCAAAAGTTGATAAAATTCACAAAATGGGAATAAAGTAGCGATTCGATCCTTAAGAGCAGTCCTTTCTGAGTCTTTCTCGCCGCAACTAAAATTTGTCACACTCGTACGATCGAAAGCTGACGATAAAGTTCGCAAAATTGGCATAAAGTAGCGATTCGATTGAGTCGCTGGGAGCGAAAGACTGTCCCATCAATTCTCCAAGTGTATCGAAATTGCAATAATTATACAATCATTCCGGCTGTTATGCTCGCATAATAACATATTGAACCGCGCCGCGCTCGGTATCGGGGGGCGGTAATTAAAATGAAAGTATCGCAATTAGAGCGAATTAATATATATATCCGTTCCGATGTGTTCCAATATACCGAGCGGTCATCCGGACGTATTAAATTAATACGTGTGCCTTCGAATATTCGGCCGGCCGATGTTCTCGCTTCGGAAGCGTGACTAATAACCTGATGCGTCCTGTCGATCTCTCGCCGAAAGGACGAAAACGGCCGGCGCGTTTGAGTCCGCCGGACGACTTTTGCTTCGACGTCGGTTTCCGACAGTCTGAATCCTTTGACGGCGGGCGTCTGCGAATCCTGTTTCCCATCATCTCGGGACATCGAGCCTCGTCCTTGCGGAAACGACCCGACGCTCCGCATGTCCTTAATTGACCCACTCGAACGATATTCCTGCTAATCATTGCGACTGCACCCGGATGAGGGCGGACGGATAGATAAGTGGGTCGAGGAACTAACGAACTTGCATACACGTACACGGCAAGACGCTGAGATAACAGTCGGTTCCAATGTTTCATCAACGTCAAACGTTCGAAAATCATACGTCACCGGAATTCTGCAGCTGGCACGTTGAATTCAAAATAACTCGAATTAATGGAAATTAAATTCCTCGGAAGGGCATGTTATAATTAAATCAAGGACGTAATAATTTGAAACTTTTTAACCCGCCATACATTGAGCGAACAAATCTGCTGAAATAGAATTTTTAAAAATGGAGGCTGTGTTCGAAGGCAACAGGTTAATTCAAGACACTCGGTCCGCCTCTAAGAACGGTTCTACAAGCCGAGTGGTATTAAAGCAAATCCAAGGACAAGCGTAACAGGACGTTAGACGCCATCGATTCCCAGCAAGATTTCGGCCCGGATGGGGACTAATCGTAAGAAGCGGACCGTTCAGCGGAACTGAACAGAGAGCAGCGATTACCGATTACGTTTCGCCTGTCCGAAATGGCCGGCGACCTTCGCCGGAGAATCGTTGACAATCCCGAAATTGTCGTGCAACAGGGCGAATCGTCGCCGTGAGCCTCGAAAATGGCGGAAACTTCCGAGGGCCGCAGGACCCGCTACAATTCCCCTCAACTCGAGCGGAAAACTACCCCTAATAAGATCTAATAAGATTCGAGCGCCACTAATGAGACTCGCCATTGATCCCCGCCAGGATTTTCCGGCCGGAGTGAGCTTCGGTTTTCAGAGGGCGAAAAAAAGCGTAAAAACGCGGTAAATCGCGAGTTACTACCGGGACAGAGGAATCAGTTCCTTTTCACCGTTTTTATGGGTCAAATGTAGTGGGATAGACTGATTTACGTATTAGCCTCCTATACATTATTCAGTTGAACAGTACCTTTTTTCTTACCCAAAAAATTCGAATAGTCCACCTTTCCCATAAAAATTATCTCACTCTACCCGATCGTCCGAATCTCAGAAAAATATAAGCCTTTCATTTTTAACCTGTCCCACATCTGTTTTAAAATCGTAATTTTTACCGATTGTTGTAATGTAAACGTATAATTAATGCAAATTAAAGTCCACCGATAAAATTGGCAGGACCGACGTCTGAATATTTCGCTGTTCGCGATAAGGGGTGAAGAATGAATAGAGCGAATCGCGGTTATTAAAAATTGGGAATGGAATTGCGCGTAACTGGGGACCTTTCTCGAACATCGGCCGATTGTCAGTCAACGAGGCTTTCCATACCCCAGTGAGGAATAATAGTATCTGGGAGTACCCTCGGAACTACCCTCCGCGGTAGATTCTACTCTCTTTCTCTCAATCCACCCCCTCTCTCGCCGTCGGAACTTGGTTAAGCCAGAATTCGCTTGGCATTGTTCCCATTGGTCCGGGTTAGGTTAAGTCGAAACTCAGGGCAGGATTCGCGCGCTGGGATTCGTTGTGGCACATAGCAATTGTTTACGTACGTACTGGCCACTTCATCGGTTTAACAGACGCTCATTAGCGCGCCTGCGCGTCGGCGAGGCCTCCGCGTTTCGCGAGATGGGCGAGAATGAAAATTGAAATTGATGGCCGCGCTTGATTTCGTTGATCTATCGTCGTCACTGCGGCGCGACGCTTGACTGGCACCGCTGCCTGTTTCCGACTAGTTATGGCAGTACGACTTTGGCCAGGGTCAATGTGCAGGCGTCTTTCATCAATTACGCTGCTACGTTCGTTAATACGCGAAACACGTAACGTATTCTAAATAGTTTCGCTTCTAACACATAATCTGTAATGAATAATTATTTCCTGCTTTTAAGTAGAATAGGTAATTTTTTAACTGCCAATTTTTATTTTTTAATTTTTGGCCGGATAAGTTACATATATGCACAGTCGTGTAACGGTATAATTATATAATTTGGAAAATCCGCAATTGGGGATCGTGGCAGCTGATGCGCTAAGATGCATGTTATGGCAATAGTTTCAAAAATTTAATTAGATGTATATTATTTGTTTTCCTATTCTTGAGCAGTAACGTGGCGCGTTGCGTTAATATAGCGTTAGGAGAGCCGACCGACGGCCTTTGCAATTTTGAGAGTGAGCCGCGCGTGCTCGGGACACGTGAAAGACGGGAAAGACGGGAAACACGGGCAACTGGCGTCGCTCGGCGTCGCTCGGCGTTTTCAAACGGCAGGCTCGAAGTCCGCCCTTGCGCGCGTCTCAAAGAAGGCTTTCTCAATAATTTCGCCCGGCAAAGCCCATCATATCGGGCCCACGGCACGCCGTGCGTTTAAGTAATTCTAGTCGGCTGAAAGGCACCCCTCGGCCGAGGCCAGAGGGATTAATCAACGAAACGAGCTCCGCTCCGCTCTCTTCTCAGCCTCTTGTAACTCGAGAGAGTGAGAGAGGGAGAGAGAGACAGAGAAAGAACTCACACTCAGAGAAACTTCGAGCGGTAGAGAAAATCGTGCCACCGATTTTAATTGAGGAAGTCGTCAGCGCCGATGCGAATCGAACCACTTTTTTTCGCCAAGCTACAATTTCATTTTACCCCCACTCCCCCTCCGGCGGTCAGATTTATGAATTTGTCGAGGGCCGTAAATTTCGAGAGATGTAACGATTTCGGGGAAAGGAAGGAATTTTTGTTCGGATTTATGAATAGCGGGAAATTTGCCAATTTGTTTGAATGGGACTGTTTCGATGAGAATTTTAGCGTTTCGGCAAGCGCGGATTTTGTTGAGATCTGACAGCTGGAGATTAATCGATTCGTCGGGGGAGAGGTGAGTTCCGCGGAGGGAGGTTTGACGTCAGTGACGAATCTCGATGAAGGTCTTAATTAAAACACGTGCGAGCGGTTAAGCGTGTCTTAACTGAAGAGACAGACGGCGCGTAGTCGGACGCAAGGGGTGGGGGAAGGTGGCCGTAATTGGACTCCCGAAAACGAAGCTTTTGCTTCCTTTTCGAATTCGTTCTCTCTTGCTTCTCAAATTCGTTCTCTCTTGCTTCTCAAATTCGTTCTCTCTTCGTTCTCAAATTCGTTCTCTCTTCGTTCCCGCTTCGTTCCTGCTTCGTTCCCGCTTCATTCTCACTTCGTTCTCGCTTCGTATTCGCTCCGTCCTCGCTTCGTTCTTGGTTCATTCTATCTTCCTACTCGCTTCGTTCTCGCTTCGTTCTCAAATTTGTTCTCGCTTCGTTCCCGCTTCGTTCTCTCTTCGTTCTCGCTTCGTTCTAGCTTCGTTCTCGCTTCGTTCCCGCTTCATTCCCGCTTCGTCCCCGCTTCGTTCCCGCTTCGTACCAGCTTCATTTTCGAAATTCTGACGCGTCCGTTGTCGAGAGTTTCGGCCTCGCGCGAAGAGGAAGACCGGGAGGAAGGCAAAGATGAGAGGGAAACGAAGAGTATAGGTGAAATTAAGAGGAGCTGCCTTAATGTTCGACTTGTGCCCGACACTTGGAAGGAACGTCAGCCAGCGCTTGTAGATGTGTCCTAACGACGTGCAAACACAGAAACTCGAGGGGGGGTGGGGGAGGATGAGAGGGGGATGAGAGGGGTGAGGAGAGGAACGGGGGATAGGATAAATTGCAGGACGTTCCTTTCCCAACTTCTCACCCCTGCCTCGCCCCGGTCCCTTTTTACTCCCTTCCTGCCTTAATTCTGAATTGTCCGTAATTGCGGAGGATTAAAAGAAGGCCGGCGTCAATTTAGGCGCTACAATTTATTCTATTGTCTCTGTTATTAGGTGTCCGCGCTGCTAAACTCGTCGAGTCTCGCCATTTTCCGAGGTTAACAATTTATGAGACTCGTATCGGGTTATCGGGCCGATTCGGATTAATTAAGGAAAAAATTCTCCCCGCTGACAGAGTCGACCCAGATACGAAAAGATCGCCTTCTTTACGAGAACAATTTTACAATATGCTCGACTCTTGTAACGCGGGCGAGAATTAACATCTCACGTAATGAAAATGTTAAACGTACCCGTGTTAGGTGAATCTCGGGATTACACCGATTTTAGCCGCGCGCGCGCGCGTAAGCTCTCTCGGCGTAATATGGAAAATTTAATCGGGGCCAAATAACGGCACTCAAAAAAAGAAGCGGCATTTGCATCCGACGCCATCTGCATACCCCGTCTTACTTTAATTTACACCGACGCCACAAGCTACGGAATATATGTATCCCGCGGCATCTAAGTTTCATATAATATGTAAATACAGCGTCTCCGTAGCAGTCGACTGCTAGTCTAGCTGGGAGCTACGTGTAACGTATAAACCGTAAGCGAGAATTTATCGGCGAAAGAGGATTGCGTTACAGATATTACAGGGGGGGTAACTTGGTCTGTTTCAGGGACGACGATGAGGAGGCGGCGGGCGTAAAAGGGAGGCCTTTGTCGCGCGGCCCAGGATTTTCGCCTAATAACATCATTCCGAACGTTAAGGCGGATCCTTAGCAGTCGCTCCTACCCGGTTGCCCGAAACAAAACGACGGAAGTTCCTTTCGCGCCCACCCCGGGGTTAAGTCCAATTATGACTTTCCTCGCCCGTACCCGGCTTTCGCCGGTGGGTGAAGGTGGACTAGATAATTAGACGACTTCAAGACCGTCCTTCGCATCGTTAATTAAGACCGAGGTCGGCTCCTCCGTGTCAATATTCTCGTGTAAAGTCTCCATTCCCGCGCTTTACGACTCGCTCGTTATTCTTTCGAAACTCGCCCCCCGCCCCACCTCCACCCCCTGGCGAGACATCGGGCACTTAATTTATCTTGCGTCGTCGACGCAAAATTTCAGCTTCTCGATTCGCTGATGGAAGAATGGACGCCGCGTTCCTCTCAGACAAATTGTTCTGACGTCGCTGGATAAATAGGGTGAGACGATTAATAATAGTACAACATGTCGATATGTTTCGCCTAAGTAATTTCTTTAGAATTTTGTTGCAGGGTCTGGACGTCGAGTAATTAGCGTCAATTAATTAATCTGTCTTACATTGCAGTCATATTTAATCTCAATCTTTTGAGACTAGTATTCCCGAGGGATGCAAATTTTAAATTTCTGTAATTAATGCATCATTATCTTTTGAATATAGTTTCTAAATGATAAACAATCAAAGATGTCGAGTACCGAGAAACCGAAAGAAGAACAAGTTTTCCTCTTGTTATAAACCGTTTAGGAAACCGGAAGGGGATGCTGGCTTGACAACGGAATTAATAACGGCCAGGCCATCGAATTCTCCATTACGCCGGGTTCAAGATGCAGACGGGCCATCAAATCGACGATCCTGGCTTCCGGTGGCGAAAACAATTTGCCTTCCAATTAATTCGTTAATTAATTTAATATCTAACGACCGCGATCGGCGTCCTGAAAATTGTACATTTTACATAACGCGCTCTTGAGGAGTCACCCGTTCGAGGGGGTCGAGGGCGGGCGAAACGAGGGGTGGGACGGGGGGATGGTCGGCCGTTAATTCAGGCGAACTCAGTGATTCTGGAATTATCCACGATCGAATAAATCGCTCGAGTTTCGTTCGAACGGGCGAAAACGGTGTCAGGAGCGGAACATTAATTAATCCAAGTTGGACCGTCCTCTTCATCGTGCCCTAACCCTCTTTCCGGCCCACTCGCCAACCCCTTCGCACTCCGCACCCTCGTACCCCGTGTCCTTCAACCCCTTTAAAGGCACTCCGCAAAGTAAGGATTAAGGTAACGAGGAATTCGCGTCGCGCGGAAACAAAAAGTGAGAAGTAAAACGTGGGAAGGACGCGAGCTAGAGGAGGGCGGAAGGGTGCTGGGGGTGGGCGAGGGTGAATAACGAGTCATCGAGGTGGCGAGCCATTAAAAGCCTCGTTGTACGTCGTTCGGGGATGCGCATTAACAAAAAAAGAGTTTGACGATTTATTTTATTTTCCCGCAGAGGCCTTAAATTATAGAAATATGATGGGGGTGTCTAAATTTCTGTCGCTCACCCTTTAAAATGTGAAATAAGTTTTTGTACTGTCGTTCGAAAAATGTCTCATGTTAAAGATTTATCGTGGTAGGTACATTGAAAGCTTCCTTCGGTGGACACCTATATGGACAGCGGACTTAGAAAGAAGATACAGGGATGAAGTCTATTTAGCGAACGGTCGGGGGTGAAAGTGGTCGCGGGCGTTTACAGGTCTCGTGGCGAAGAAATAATGCGATTTATATGCGGATTGAAGCGGCCTCGAGCGAGTTCGAGCGTGACCCGAATCGTCATTCCGAATTCGCGGCCAATGTTAACGGCAGCCACTACTCTCACCCCTCTCATATTATACCTTCCCACTCGGGAGGCACCGTAAAAATGCTAAGCCAAGGATATGAAAACCTCCCGCTGGCCGTACACGGCAGTGCAAGAAAATGGTGCGGCAAAAAAAAAGAAGAAGGGCACATAAAAGGAAAGAAGCGATACGTCGCAATCTATTGAGCTCGGCCTCTTTTCGAAAGTTTGCCTCACGTTCGATCCGTTCCGAAAATTTCTCGAATTTCAACTCGATCCGCACGACTGCGCGATAAACCCAGTTTCCTTTCCCCGGGACCAAAAAATTCCGAAGCGCACTCGATGGCCGACTTTAGCGCGCTAAACTCGCGGGGCTATCTTCGGAAATTCGAACTTCCATCCAATTTGCATAACGTCGAGAAAGTTTTGGCAGCGTCGGCCCGGGCGCGGCGCGATGAATACAACGCGCGGCAATAATGACCGGCTAATTCGGCGGAGTACGGGGATGCGTTTCTTTGAGTTTACACCGGGGCCGAAAATTTCCATCAGCCCGAAACTCTGGACAAAAAATCCTCTCCCCTTTTGCGAGGCAGCGATTTTCAAAGAGCGGCCAAGCTTTATCGGACAACGCCGGGAGGACTCGCGCATGTTTCTGGCCCACGTTTCTCGCACACCTAGAAAGACTCCCAAATGTACGCATACATGAATACGTACACTCGCGCACACACACACGTGCCACGAATGGCGAGTGTTTTCTATCGTCGATGGCACGGTACACGTACGTTGCCAGGGGAACGACAGTTTCGGCCAAGTTTTTCATCGTGACGAGAGATTTTTCCTGGGGATAAGTGGAGGACGCCTTATCGTCTCGAGAGGGTGGAATGCGTGGCCTTCGAGTGGGGGGTAGCCGGGGAGCAGAGTGGAAGGGGTTGGGGAGCGCTAACAACTTGGCTGGTATCACGGCGAACGACGATGAGCCACGGACGTGTACGCTGCCTTTTACGGGTTTTGTCACGCTGCCGGCCCCAAGTTGAGAAAACATCCTTTGATATACGGTCCACGAATCTTTTTCCTCGCCCACCACCGACCCGATGGCAAGAAATTGATTGGGAAGTTAGATATATGGAGTTCGGTGACGCTCGTCAGAGAAATGATAGAGTTGTATCACTGATTTCAGCCTTACTCCTAGAGGAGAACGTATACAGGGTGGGTTCGATCCGGTGGCATAACCGAAAAGGAGGTGAATCTACATGCAAAAATAAGTAAAACAGAACGTATGAAAATTTTTTTTTAAACGCTCCGTTTTCCAGAAAATCGACTTTAAATTTTCGCAGGTGCAAGCGCCCTAAGGCATTGTATATCTATATCTATCGCTTTGCGTCGGCTGCGAGTACGTTCGGGCAGCTATGACGTCACGATAGGCCGGTTCGGTCTCACTGTCGCGTATACCGGATGTCCCTGCCGGGCCTGCTTCGATGCCACGCAATGAGATAAGCCATCGCGCCGCGTCCAAGCGTCCTACAGCGGCACCCGGTATATCGCGCCGCGTTCGGCTGCGCTTGCACTTTGCGAAAAATTCAAAGTCGATTTTCTTGAAAACGGAGCGTTTGAAAAAAAAGGTTCATACGTTCTGTTTTACTTATTTTTGCATGTGGATTCACCTCCTTCTCGGTTGTACCACCGGATCGAAACCACCCCGTATGTTTGAAGTCAGACGTTCGGCGAGTTCTGTAGCCTCTTAGAAATGTTATTGGCAAGCATTACGGGATCCCATTTCTTACTTTTACCGAATATTTCGAGTGTCGAGTCCGATATAAGAACCAATTCGATTCAGTTTTCTTCCTCCCTTCAGAGAGAGTAAACTAATTTTTCGGACGAGCCACGCTGCACGCGTGACGAGCGACGAAATATTTTCCACCACGGCCATAATTCGATGCACGCGTGCAGCGGGTAATCTCATGACACTCCCCCCCCCCTCCCCCTTCACCTTGCCTCCCCACGGCAGTTTCCGGTTTCATGGGGATACAGCCGATAGAGCGAGCCGAGTCCCCGGGGACGCTCGTCGACGAAAATTTCCATCCGAGATAAACTATTCCACCCTTGGGTAACTCGTCCTGCGCTGCCGCGAGTTTCTTACAAAATTTTACACCCCCAATGCCCCCGGCCGGGTGCCGCCCCCTCAGAATTGACCTACGGAAGGGAAGATCGAAAAGAAGGCGCCGCTTGTTTTCAGTGGAAGAGGGCGAGGAATTGAAGAGGAAGGGGAGGGGGGGGGGGGGGGGTTAGGGAAACGGGTAGGAAAAGTCGAAGAGCTCCGTATCCCGAATTTCCATTTTGCCACCCTCGCGAGATTCCGTATTCCGCGCGAGATTTTTTCGATCGCTTTCCCTCAGGAAATCTTCCCGCGGGCGTGCGGGAAATTGGAGAGTTTGACCGAGAGGGTTGTTCCGGGCTGAGGCTTGGGACAAGGGCAGCGGGCGGTAGGGGGTGGCCCGAGTAGGGAGAGGGTTGTATGGCGGGATGGATCGGGCGTGAGGTTTCTAAACACGTCCGCTGACCGACATCTTCGATCGTCGGGCCCCGAGTACTGACCTGATAACGTCTTATCTTCTTATCGCGGAGGTGCGATTTTTACGGTACCTCCGACGTAACGGTGGCAATGCACGGTAATGCTCTCCGCGAACTGCGCCCCTCCCCCCGAAACTCGGCCTGGCACGTAAATCTTGCCGGGCCGTATACGGAGCAGAATGTAGGCCGCTTTCAGCGGTTCACATAAGTTGCGAGTAGTTCGCAGTGGTCGGAATGAAAACTGTCGTTGCCTATCCCAGTAATTGTTCTTATATCTGTACCTTGTTCAGGGGGAACTCGGAATTTGGAATTTCGTAGCACGAATCTATGGAGGCGGCTATGAATTTTTACCGTGCCCATTAACTGAGCGACCGTTTATAGTCAGATACGTACGTCACATAAATTTACGATCGAGATCGCGGACAATATCACGCGGTACATAACAAAGCCATAAAGAGCAGGGCTCCCACAAATCGTAGGCGAGCTAAAACCAAGATCCTTCATCCCCCCCCCCCTCCACCCCCCGCTCCCTTCCTCCCTTCCTCTTTATCCTCGCACCGACTTTCGGCCATCCCTCAATCCCGGCAGATCTGGCGAACTCCGTTTCGACCGTTCGAGATTTTTCTACCTCCCCCCTGCGCGACGGATTTCGCCGAGCAAAATTTACGAGCCGCTGCCTTTGACTGGACTGATTCTACCCCCTCCCTCCGACCTACGGTCCCTCTCCGCTCCCTCTCCGCTCCCTTCGCCGGCAAGAGCCGAATGGGAATCCGCGGAAAAACTCCCTTGTCCTTCGAGGGACAAAAAAAGAGCGCACTTTCATGGACGTGGAAACGTCATTATTGAAAGAGAGCTACGAGGGGGGGAGGGAGGGGCAAAAATTTGTGGCTTGCGCGAAAAGCTGAGTTCGGTGGTTCTTAAAGAGGACAGTATTCTTCCATCTCGTTGAAAGAGAACGTAAGGTTCATCAACGCTGGACCTACTGACAATGTCGGTACTATAATATTTTCTAGTACTTATGATACTAGTACTACTGATAATATTTCTTTTGTCTATTTAATAAGTCGCATTGCCGTAAGCTGAGCAGTGCGATTATTTCAGATGCAAAACTGTAAATCGTGTACTACTGCCATTGAGTATTAAATAAATTTGGGCAGGATCGAATGATCAATCGATCGGGTACTAAATTAATTTGAGAAGACAAAATGTTTATTAAGCAAAACAATGATCATATAGAAATAATTGTAGAATTCTCGATAAGTCTAGCGTTAACCCATTATCCGCCAATGTCCCACGTTTGTGGCCCATTTTCAAATTGTTTTCTTTCAATATCTGCAACCTCTAAATATACAGCTAATGTTATTTCCTTTTTTCATCTTTTGAATTATGGCGGGTAATGGGTTAGATGACATCATAGGCCGTTTCTACGCTGTCTGGGTGAATATTTCGGGAATGCGAAATGGGAGCAGACGTCTGCAGAGCAGCAGTTTCTCCCCGTCGAACGCAAGTATGGCAAGTATCGCGATCGCAGTATCGCGAAGTGGGCAATCCTAGTCGCGTTCAATCCCGAAGGTTACTTTCATGCAGACGCAATCAATTCCGTTTGTAATCCGTCGCGAAGTGCGGCTTATATGCAGACTGCGCGACGGATGCCTACCGTCTGCTCCATTTTTCGTCTTTTCGTCGGGTAGCGATTTATTCGGTGGGGAGGGGCGGGGGGGGGGGGGGGTGGTAAAAAACGGGTGGCTCTACGTCGAAGTTCGAGGCAGAAACGGTCGGCGAAACGAAAAATAACGAGAGTGCGGCCCCCGCTGGAACAAAGTGCCCGTTTGAGCGAAACTTCGCCCTCTCTTTTTCGCGCAAATAAGTTTGCTTCGCGGGGGCTAACGGATTGGCGGCCGCCATTGTTGCCCCTCGCAGCACAATGACCGTCTTTAAGCGTGTCGAGGCTCGGGGCAAATTTTCGCGTCGGCGGGCCCTAAATTTTTCGTCCGGCTAACAAATTTCCGGCGCGAAGAAACGAGTGGCGTTACAAAAATCAACCGAACCGTTCGTTATACCGATTATCATTAGAGCGTGTCTTTGAAAAAATTAATTTCCCACTCCGCTCTCGAAACGCTTTGCAAAAATATATTGAACGTCTTTACATTAGTTCGTACTAAAATTAATTGTTTATTCACCGTCAGTGTATGATGTATAATATTAAGTTTTCGGCGTATTCGGTTAAAGAAAAATTGTAATGCAAAATTGAATAAAAGTAAAATCTTATAAGTCTATCTTTTTCAAACGAATTGCTTGAAGTCAATGTTTTTCCGCTGTCGTTCATTGGATTATTAATATTCTAAAATACAACACTGTCTAAATACGCTGAGAACTTAATATTATACATTAGTTTGTACTTGAATCTGCAGAGCTTATTGGAGCGTCCTATCCTCTGCTTCATATTTGATAGTTCGTCGAAGCAAACGCATATCGGTTCGCCTATCCTCTAACGCGATCCTTCGAGTTTACAAAAATATCCGTCCGCAAGTCCGTATAATTCCGACGGATGCACTCTCGTCCCTCTGTTCCTCGCCGGGGCCCTTTCAAAAAGCGTCGCTATCGGTTTTTCGCCCTCGCGGCCGAATAAAAGCGTACGTGCTCGGGCAAACGTTTTCGTATGTCGCTCTACGGTCCTTCTGCGCGTCCATTGTCCCAACCTACCCTCTTCCTTTTCCACCCCTCGACGGTCGTTCGCGCCATCCAATCGCAGTGCGGGACGCGCATTAGCAACAGTGCCTGGCGCAAATTTTGATTACCGCGCTCGGATTAAACTTTTCCGCCTTTTTTTTCCCCACCGCCCACACCCCCAACCCTCCAGCCAGGCAGAAGCCGTCATTATTTGCCCGGCAGCCCAGTTCCGCTACCATTTAATTACGTCGCCGTTCGCCAGCGATAAGTTCCGCCTTTTTTCGCACCTTATTAGCGCGACAGTTCACTTTTAATTGGCTGATTTCTCCTGTTATCGTGATTGCCCATTCTATCAGCGCAGCTGCGTCAGATTCAGAATGGAACGCGTAATACCGAATTGTTCCGGGAAATTAATCTATTATTTTAACGACGTCCATTGATATGGGAGGCCGGCGATTATAAAAGTTACCCTTCGTTTAATTATAAGGCTTAGGCTGAAACGAAAAGCTGAATCAAGTTACTTATATACTTATATACTTCACTTGGCCCACTCTGACTATAGCGACTGAGAGTCAAGGTAGACAACGAAGGCGTAAAATTCACCGAAAATTTGCGTGACAAAAGCGACGTTGAACGCCGAATTCGTTCGAATCCGTACGAACAACAAAATCGGGCAGCCACATTTTTCCCGAACATTTCCGTATCAAAGCGTCTCCGATGCGAAGCTATCGGGTATCAAAAGACACAGAGGGATCGTGTAACGAAATCTCGTCAATTTCCTCGCAATCAAAAAAAAGCTATGCGCCTCTCGCAGCGGCCACCCCCCCCCCCCGGCCCGTACTTTATCTTTATTTTGGCAACGTTTTTTCGTTGTAGCGTCGAAAAACGTTTCGCCATCGGAAAATACGGGACGCGCGCGCGCGCGTCGTACGCGGAAAATACGGGAGATAGGGAAAATGTTTGATGGAGGGTTGGAGTGCGGCCGTCGTGAGGGGTTTGAGGATTGGTCCGATGGGGGAGTGGAAAAAATCAGGCCCACAATACGCTTTTTGCCGCGGACGGAGACGCGGCCGTGTCGGACGAATTGAAAATACACAACGGCTGACGCTCGAAGGCCCGCAGGGAAGGGGGACGGTGGGAAGGGGGTGGGAACGAAAGCACGCGCCTCCATTATGAGTATATCAATCCAGATCGCGATGTTCCGCTTTATTGTTTCCCCGGCTCGATGCGATGCGAACTCTTCCTGCCATCTTTCTCACTTTATCCGCTTTTTCACTCTGCCGTTTTACTCCTCTCCGCTTAGTCTATCTCAGTATACTCTAGTATCGAATATCAAAGTAAATCCTTCGCATGAAATGTTACAATTGTTTACCTTAAAAGTGTCGTACCAAAGTAAAAATTTTCGAGGATGTTTGGTAAAACATTGAATTGCAATTGATTAAGTCTCTTACTACTTAAAAAATGCTGGCTTATAATCCGAAGCCAACACCGGCGACATTCCTTTTAACGTCACAGTAGGCAGTAGGTATTTTACAGTGAGTAAAGTTTCGGGATAATTAGAGCAATCCGCTAATTCCGCTGGCCGTTAATAAAATTCTGCCGCAAATCGGCCGAAGTGGCGGATTCCGCGCTGATTTCCCGCACGCATCGGGGCGTATCGAGCGTAAAATTCTAAAATGGCGAGGGCGCTTATCGTCGGGCCTAGAGGGTGGGAAGTCCAGTTCGGACCGGGTTCGAATTAGGCCAAACAATGGGTATTTGCGAAAGTTTAACCGGCAGAATAAATAGACGAGTAAGCGGTGCTCACGGTCAGCGGCGAACTACTCTGTGTGTGTGTGTGTATGTGTGAGAGAGAGAGAGGGAGAGGACCGCTTATCGCCTGGAATTATTGGAAAAGTGCGGAATGTAGAGAGTGTAGGCCGCAGTCAACTGTGCACTCTGTTCGGCTGGGCTGAGATCGTTTTTACGAATTCGTAGACGGGCGCCGAGAGTCAGCACGCTTTATTTCTCGCGACCCACTCATAAATTTATCCCAACTTACTCCCGCTCAATTAAGCCTCGTTTCTCCGCGACAGCCCCTGGACACTCAACTTTCTCTCAGCCACACATTCTCACTCTCTCCCGTTTTCCAAACAGTGTCACTATTTCATTACTTCCTTCATTCCAAGTCTCATTCAGTCATCGAAATTCTCTGGGATGATTTAAGAAGCACTTGGACCGTTTACTTTGAAAGTGGTGTAAGTCGACAGTTTAAAAAAAAAATTAAAGTTTACACTACATTAATCATAAATTATATCATATCTCATTTTTTCTTTAATATGGACTTGCACCACTTTCAAAATAAACGATCCATTTGTGAACATCGAAAGTTATAGCACTTTTTAGCCAACGCTTAGACGGAGATAAGCGACGTAATAACATCGGAACATGGTTATCGAGTGGCTTACAAGGATTATTCGCCGCGTTCGGCTCTGGCACGTCAATCTTCGGCTCCTCTGGCGTACCAGGATGGGAATTAGCGGGGGCTGGCGATCATTGAAAATTCCCTCGTACAGCGCCGTCCGCCGAAATGGAGGCCGACGGCTCGCTGAAGGATCGATTCGGAGCGTAGAGAAAGGCGGACTGGCCGACAGAAGGAAGGAAGGAATGAAGGAATGAAGGAAGGAAGGAAGAAAGACATCCTTGGAAGGCACAACTATCATGATCCGTCTCGCAGTTGGAAGTTTATCTTATACCGGGGCGGTACGGATTTTCAATCATTTACCGACGACAGAGGAATATCGATCGCGCGCCACGGGCTTTAATAAATGTAAGAAATATTTACCGAGAGACGGCCGGGTGATATCAAGGATATCGAGGATATCAGGGATATCGAGCGAACGTGACGTGGCCGTGAGTGGAAGATAACGCGGGCGAGAAAATGTTTCCGGAAATTTCTCCCCGTTCTCTCCCGCGGAAACGAGCACCGATAGATTGAAACTCGTTTCAGCGACAAGGCGCTCGGAAAAGTGAACGGCCTACGATCTTCCATTGACTGTTAACGCACGATTGATAGAATTTGTACGCGGGGATTGGACTGAAAAATTGTGGACACAGTGTGTGAGACTCTCGACGGAGGGATCGTCTTCTTCTTGTCACCCTCTTGCCTCCCGCTCCTCGTGGGGAACATCTACGAATCCTTCGAGACGCTCTTATTTCCCGTGATGGCAGTATCGCGTTGATCGAACAGTGTTTGCCTGAGGGTTCAAACATCTACATGTTCGTACTTTTCTTTTACGCTTCTATTCCGCATCACCTTTTCTTCGTCATCTCGATTAACAGACAAGTTTCGGTATGAATGAATATTCTATACTTGCACGACTTTTCGGACGCCGCGTGTTAATCGGAATGGAAATATTGATAATTTGATTTCTAGGTTGAACTGAATATTACGAGTGCCGTGAGGATTTTTGTCGTATGGCTAAACACGGGTGAATAATTTATTTTTGCTTTACAATGAATGCTTAGCTGAGGGTAAATTTGTGCTTGGAATAATACGGTTTCTGAAACATTTTACGTGATTCAAGTGTGTGGTAATGTAATACGTGATTAATGACTGCTTGCTTCTCTTTTTTGACACGCGCCTACGCATGGGTTTGTCTGCCCTCGGATACTGTATTCCACTGTTGTCACTCGCCTGTGCCAAAGGTATGGCCAAATACTTGAAACCTTGCGCGCTAAAATTAGCTACAGTCTTAAAATCCGCACTGAGAAGAATTTCGATAGACAGCCACCACAAAAAAATGGATCTCATCCACCCCTTTAACTCTTCCCAGCAACCCGTCACTGTGGATCCCCGTAAACTCGATTAATTATCCCAGTAAATGCAAACAGATGCCGGAAAAAAATGGCGCGAGCCAGCCAAGTCCAGAATTCACTTTTAGTTGGAGACTCAGCAGGTTCGTCTTAGCAGGACATCGACTCTCTCATATAGCCCGATGCAGAACGATGCTAGCTGGCGTCCAGATGGGGTGGGACGGCTAATGAATTTAACGAAAATTTCATCGGCTAACTTCCTCCCTCGGGGTCGACGACGAGGAGGACGATGGCGGCGACACGTCGTGCCCGGAGGTCTTAAAATAAAGCCGCGACGAAGTGTTCTCGAGGAATTTGTCTCAGGAACTCTGGACCGAGTTCGCTAAATTCGCGAGTCAGCGAATAATCCGTCTCCGCTCCATTTTTCCATTTCTTCCTCATTGACTTTCCCCCCATCCCCAACATCCCTCGCAAGATTTCTTCTCAGACGTTATTAATGTTGTGCTACTAAAGGTTCGGTTTTACAAATTTTTAGGTGTAACGTTCGCTGTTAACACATTACGTGCGGGAAGGATATTTTTACCGATTACATAGTATGATGGTTATCGTCTGGTAAAGTACTAACTCTTTGGGCTCGAATCCGTTTTGGTATGGGGAAACCTACAAGTGATAATGATTACGCATAATCTTTCTGCAATAATATCCTGATATCATTTTATGAGTACGCGACTCTCCGCATGTAATGCGTTAATATTGTAAAAGTGACTGTTCTTCGTTCGGGGTTTTGTTTCGTTTTTTAGGACTGGCTGTGTACGGCCAATGTCGATTGCCGGTGGGTCTATATATCGGGTCGTCCATGTATCACGTTGAGAGTGTCGGCGAAGTAACATCATTGGACGCCGAGCGTGGCCCGTAAAATATTTCCGGAGATTCATTCCTTCGGATAGCCGGAAGGAACGGAGAGTCAGCAGTCTCGAATGCTTGTCCACTTATCGGCCGTTTATGTCCAGTCAGAAACGTTCCCGCTACGTGGTGGCCCTCCTAACTCGATCAGAAATTTAGAACTGACGTCGGGATAGGAGTGGTTCAGCGAATTTTTACGGCCGCAATCTTCCCCTCGATTCGTTATTAATATCTATATCTGCCACAATTTATCGCTTACGCACTTTAAAAATTCATTGCGAAAGCACTAATTTATTCAGGACTTTCAGCGTTCCGTTAGTTTTGAGTATTGACAATTTCTGTACGCTATAAATTTTGTGCTTGAGCAAATAATTTTTCGTTCCTTTTGCGATCGACGGTGCTGGATACCGCAGCCCAGTTACCGAATTTTCCAACATTACAGTTTCACTCCCCTGTCGTTGGATATCGCGGTTAAAACATCTTAACTGCTTGCAGTTTCGGGGTTGGAAGTCGCATGCATCTAGGGAATTCGTTTCTGAGAGGGAGTGAGAGAGAGAGAGAGAGAGGGCGAGAGGGAAGTTGAGTTAGCAAAGTTTGTCTTTCCGGCATCGAGTTCTCGATTCCAGGAATCGATATATCGCGATCGGATTACCGCAGCGTCTACACGAGCGCGATCACGCGTGTGCGGTCGTCGGCATAAATATGTACAAACGTGAGCAGGCGGTAAGATAAATAGGCGAGTCGAACGCGGTTTTCGGCTCTCCGATCTGTAAGTATAATACGCGGGGTATATTAAACGAGGGATGCATTTTCCATCCTTCCGATTGTTGCCTTTCTTCCCGGAAGCTCTGAATCAGTTCGCTGATTCGAAAGACAATTCAACAATGAACCGCAGAATTTTACCAGCATCATAATAAGAGCATATATTCTTCTATTATGGTCTCAATAAATGTGCTTAGACATTTCGCCGTTCAACGAATTTCAACTCTATACCCCGTGTTTATATTAATAATTCAGGAACGCAAAGTACGAAGCATAAAATTGTCGAACGTCCCGCAAAGACTGGCTCTCCCAAGTCAAAAGTATCGACACAACCCCTAACCTTCCGACCCAATTTTCGCGTCGCCCCACGCACCGGCGTCCTCGCGCACGGCATTAGGAGTCCTGATAACGAAATCTCAGCGGGACGATAGTTTCCGACGATATCCGAGGCCATCGAACAGCGACTTCGCTATTTTCGTGCTTCGGACGAGAATTCTCAGCCGAGAGCGCAAGCCTCGACCTTCTTGACGCTCGAAACCCTCAAGACTCCACCACCCCTCTCCCGGCCCCACCTCACGGCCACCCCTGCGGCGTGGGGCGAGGTTATTTTATCATAGAACGTTTATATGGAAATACGGGGTGTAACTTTGCGAAGATAAGGGATACGGTAAAACGCGCGTGAATATTAAATCGCCGTCAGTAGATGAGCATATTCAAGTACGTAATATATTCTTTTACGTCCGCCGGCGGAAGGTGTGTCGGTCGATGCAAATACTCAAGGGGGGATGGCAAAGGGGCTCGAGCAGGGGAGGGGAAAAGACGCGGGCCGAACGAGCAATTTCATGCCAGTCGATTCTTGGCAATTCTTCTTGTACTCTGCGCCCCGGCTAAATGATAAAAAGTTATGGCCCACTCGGGCACTCGATGCTCGGGACTCAGACCATTCGGTCCATTTTTGGCGGTTAGTTCGGCCTGACTCAGATTTCATTTTTCAATCCGGGTGCTCCGGTATAATATCCTTAACATATATCTAATAAAGACTGGGTGAGTCAGATTTATTAACTTCTTTATTTCTTCTTGTAATTCTTTATTAATAATTTATTCTTACTTTTTCAAACTTTGATATGATGAATTATATCGTTATTAGCTTGATTACTTAAAGCCAATGTTTTTCAGTTAAAAATCATTGAATTGTAGTAGCTACATAGCAGTAGTAGATGTATTATAGTATACGGTCAATAATCGGTTCTTCGAACCTGCTTTTTCAATATATTATGATATAACACTGTTATATATAGTAGAACAGAATTCCCTAACGTATAATTCGTCACCTTTTACCACCCACCGATTACCTAAAAAATTTGATAAGACCGCTTACACCCAGCAACGTAAGTACCGTAAAAATGCTCCGAGGCGCAAACTCAAACTCGAATTTGAATATAAAATACATCAATGACCGGGGGACGATTACCGCTCACTTTCGCGGTTCTCGAAAAATCTTCTAACGACCCCTCCTTTCATTTAAGATACCCCCCCCGCCGATGATTTCCCACTTGGCCGCTTACGCGTTTATCGGCGTCGAAAAGCTCGAGGTCGCATCGGGAAGGCTGGAGAATACGGCGAGCCGTATTGACGGCGCAACGGGTCCACCCTCGAAGTTGATAGAAGGTGGACGGGGGGAGGTAGGTAGGTGGGGAGGGGAGGGGGTGGAAATGGGCCAAGGGGCAGGAGGGTGGATGTCTGCCCATCTCCGGCCGCCTCCTTTACCTCTGTAAACAACTTTACGGTTATCACTCGCGCTTAAGGAAGGAGCACGAAGGAGCACGAAGGGGCACGAAGGGGCACGAGGGGACACGAAGGAGGGGCTCGTCGGAGTCTCGGCTAGATTTGCCATCAAAAAAGCGCGAGCATGATATTTCTTTCTGACGCGGCCGCATAATATCGCCGTTAGCCTCCCGATATAATTCCGTAACGGGGCGGAATGAGAGGGGGGTGGAGGGTTGGAAGAGGGAAGCGATACGGCGCGTAGCTAAACCTTCGGTAACTACGTGTCTCTCACACTTTGTGTGCACGGCTTCCCTACGTGCCATTCCCCAATTTTTCCCACCTCGCATTCGCTTCTCATTCAGTTGATCTACACTTTTCCCGTCTATCGGCATCGACAACGTGCCGGAAAAGTTTGCATACTCAATGTTCCCATCGAGCTCCCTTTGAAATAGTAACAGATTATTCGGTTCAACTTAACGCATTAACGCCTGAATTATTTTTTTAATTGGAAAAATATTTACGTTCGCTTTTCCTTATCATGTATCTCCAAATAATTATCATAGAAGCTATTTTTTCATATATATGATTTGTGCGCCATATATGGCACAGCAGGCGGTAATGGGTTAATACAGTTTTAATTTTCAATCATTCATCTCAATGTTTTAGTACGAACAATCATTGTAAGCCCTTGTTCTCTGAAGATCCTTAACTACTCTTTTACTCTCCCTGTTCTCAACACCTTACAGCGTCCTAGTCAGGAGTAAATGAACTAAGCACAACGTAAGCTATTCATCTATTAGGAATCGCGCGGCCATAATCACCCTTCTGAGAGGATAAAAAATTCTTCAATCCCCTTTTGGGCCAATCGAACGCGACAAGTCCTCAAAAAGTCACATGACTCGCAATCCTGATCCTAAAAAAACGTCGACCAATCCTCGTAGGCCAACGCCTCTTTGTCAGGAAGGAACGCTGGCTCGCAGAGACATTATTATCCAATAAAACGAGGTTCCGAGGGGGGGGGGGGGGGGGGGTTGAATGTCGACGAAATTCAGATAGGCCGATAGCCGATGGGCGCGTCGCTCGTTATTATTGCGTCGACGAGTTCGTTTCGATTCGGCAAGGTGAACGGTAAATATCCCCGATCTATTATTGGTTTATCAGTCGGGCCCGTCCGGGGCAGGCGGGCTGCGTCCCGTTACAGTCGATTATCGTAAATCGTTACAATACGTCACTCATGCGGCCGACGGCGCTCGCGAGGCTATGTCGGCCCGCGCGGCGGGAGGGGGACGAACGAGGGGGTGAGCGGGGACCTGCGCGGGAGACAATAATTCTCAGTTGACAATCTAATCCCGGATAGCAGGACCGACGCGGATGTAATTTAATGGCGAAACAAGTCGAGCGTACGTCAGGCCGTGATTGCGAACGAACTGGAAGATAACGAATACGTTGATGCGCGTCCGTGCGGATTGCGAGAGGTGAGGAGAGGGGTGGGAAGGTGGGGGGGGGGGGGGGTGGAGGCTCGAAGCGGAGATTGAAAATAAGGGATGGGGCACGGCTGAGTGATACGCGTGCGGAAAATGGCCACGGTCGTTCGTTCCGGAATTAACGGGACACTTTGATGCGAATTGTTTTTTGCCCCCCCCCCCCCACCCTGTTCTTCCCTTTCTGCAAGTATCGACGCGAGGATGGAAAAATACTCATAAATGGGCCTTGGGATGGGGAAGGAGAGAGTGAATATGCGGATGGTTTTAATTCGATGCGAATTGAATTGCATTTTCGAGAAGTCGGGGGGGGGAGGGGTGGGATAAATAGAGATACTGGAGGGAATTAGGATGGGGGTCGGAAGGAAGGGTAGGATGAATTCGCCGGATTCGCTAATACCCGGACAAATGAGCCGGCTCAAAAATTATGCCGACTCTCTGCGCGATCCGCCCGACCACTTTTCTCTCCCTTTCATCCCTTCCCGAGCCACGCCGCCCTCCCACCCTCCCTTTTGTCTTTTGTCCCGACGGCGCGTAGAGTCGCGACGAGTCGGCAAAAAGTACCGTCTCGTTTTTACGCGTTTATGGTAATGGAACTTAATGAATTTAGAGGATTCCACCCCTCCCCCACCCCCCACCCCAGCTCCGATGGGGGGAAATGAATGCATGAGCTCCGAATTCTTCCGTCTGCCGGGAGGTTACGCGGGGATTATTATCGCCGTCTATTGATCCACGGGTTTTATCGGAGCCGGCGAACGGAAAGAGAGTCCGAAGCGAGCGGAAAATTCACCGACTTATTTTTCCCGCAATTAAGGGAGCTGCCCGATAAATTTCCCTAGCAGAATATGGATCACGTATCTTAACTGTCTTGCCGCCCACTTATAATCGCGCGGTGGGAGTAATTTAAACTCCGACCGAACTGTCCGCAGTACAGTTTCTCCCAATGAGACAACAGATTTTTTTTTCGAGTCACATAAAATCGGTAAAATTAAAGATTCCCGCTGACCGGTCGCGATTATTTCGACGGGCCACTCGTTCGGCCGATGCTTTTGGAAATTGGATCCACCGCCGCTATAAGCCATGATTCATGGTGGTTCGGCCGGACGTTAGGTAGCTACGACCGGGCAACCTATAGTAATCTATCGCGAAAGGGGGCTTCGGCCTGCACAATCGCTCCGATAACGCGCCATGACACGGCGATAACAGGATTTAGTGGGGGATGGGGCGAATGGCGGGCTTGAGCACGGGGGGTGGGGGATGCTGGGGCAGGGGCGGCTAGGGTGAATACGGTGGATACGGTACATGGGGTGGTGATGGGACGCTTCAAATGCGGGAGAGAGAGAGAGAGAGAGAGAGAGAGAGTGTGTGTCGACTCGAAGAAGAGACGAAAAAGATAGAAAAGAACCCTGTCACCCCATATATACATCCGCCGGGAAAAAAAGACGAAAAGAGAAAATAGATCGAAGAAGAGTCGAAGAGAATAACGCGTAGTAATCTAAAAAAATGCTCGACCGCTTTCGAAATTTGGCTCTTACTTCGGTACATGGGGCGGTGATGAAACGGTTCAAATGCGGGAAAGAAAAAGAGAGAGAGAGAGAGTGTGTCGGCTCGAAGAAGAGACGAAAAAGATAGAAGAGAACCTTGTCACCCCATATATACATTCACCCGGATAAAAGACGAAAATAGATCGAAGAAAAGCCGAAGAGAATGTCGCGTAGTAGCCCAAAAAAAAAAATGGTCGTCCGCTTCCGAAATTTGGCTTTTACTTCGGTAGACAGGTCGGCTGGCTGAAAAAAGGAGAGGAGGAAGCGGGAAGCAACATGGCCGAAATGCAAATCCGTCGGGCGCATTGGAAATGGACAACTGTAACGTCTGGCGCCCTCCACCCCCCCCCCCCCTCCCCTCCCGCTTCCTCCACCCCCGTTCAACCCCCGATAAAAATGTGCGACGCCGCGAGAGGGCTGTTTGTACCCCGGGACTTTGATTTATTCGGCCCTCTCCGGCAACGCGAATCGATATTTCTTAAAGAGCAATGGCCGATTTTTACGGCGATCGCGCCCTAGCCGCCCCGAAAGTGTCGCAATTCTTTACTCAACAATCGAAGGCTTAATAGCCGGAGTGGCCGAGATCGCGGCTCGGCCAAAAAATACGGCCAAACGATTGCACCCGGAATTAATGAGGACAGCGTAGACGGTCGACGCACTCGTAACGTTAGCGGAGCCAACAGCCAAGTCAAATATTAACACCGTTCTTTTAAGCAGTCAGCTGTGACGACTATATTCGTCATGGAGAAATTGTCATTTTGTTTTGTGTCATGATCCGTCATGCGTAAAAGAGAGTTGCACTTGCTATATATTGGGTACGAAATCAATTTGCAGTGTAGAAAATATGTATTAATAGTTGTAGGTGAAATCAAAATCGAAGTTGAAGCTTCGAAGGAGACTCGAATGATTAATCGAAGATTTGAAAATTGAAGATGGCATTTGGGGGTTGAAATTTTTGCCCTTGCCGTAAAGTGGCATGAGCCGGAACGGTCTGAGAGTAGTTTATCGTAAATACGGTCTAAGCGGTCGGAAGTAAACTGTAATTTTGGTTGGAAACTAAGATAATATATATTCCTAAACAATATCTTTCGAATCTCTGAAAGTAAAGACGAAATTAAACAAACTGAGAGCTGCTCTGAGAATAGTCAATTCTCTTTCATGCGACATTTAATTTTTGTTAATATCTCGATAAACATCGAATTCGTCTTCCGTTCTCTGAAACGCAATGCGCGCAGGGGACGAGAAAAATAGCGGGTGACTCTTAAGAACATCAGCTGCCAGACTAGAGCTCGGCCAAGAAGAAAGCTGAAAGGAGAGAAGCACCGGAAGCGGAGGAGAGACAAATGTGACGCCCTCGCGGAACAATTATTCTTACGGCGATAAATGGCTGACACTCTTGTTTATTTGAACTCTCCTCCCCCTCCCACTCTCTCCTCTCCGCGAAACATTTACTCCGTCCGGCGTGTCTCCCCGCGAAGGAAGAAACTTGCGCTCGCTTCTGGGTTTAGGGCAAGTTCGGGCCCGAGTTCCATCAATTCAGCGCGATGAGTCTAACTGGCGTCGTTAATCATAATGATCTCGCAGTTAATATCGCCCCGCCGGCGGAGACTTCATACATTATCCCGTCAAGGATGTAGACCGAGGAAGTGGACGACAGTCTTTCCCTTCGCGGGCCCGGGGACCCCGGACGATGAGAGACGGAAAAATTGGTTAATTATGGCCGACGGTGGAAGGCGGACGGGAAACGTTTGCCTCGATTAATTTCAGTCAGAAACGGACCTGCGAAACTTTCGGCGGACGAAGTGGGGAGCCGGGGGGCTTTTTGTCGAGAATTTCCTGGTTGGCTGAAGAAGCTGGATTATTACGGGGAACCCTGGCAGTAGACTGAGATTCGGTGTAATTGCGGTTGAGGAAGAGTCAGGTTCGGATCAAAGGTTTGCGGCGGGAAAAGTCGGAGGGCGGCAGGGCTTGATAGGTGGAGGTAGAGAAAGTGAATTTTTCGCTGCTCAGGTCGTAAATCAGAATTTTCAGGCTTTTTGTTGAGCATTTCGCGCTCGACTGAAGAAGGTGGATTATTACGGGGAAGCCTGGCAGTAGACTGAGATTCGGTGTAATTGCGGTTGAGGAAGAGTCAGGTTCGGATCAAAGGTTTACGGCGGGCAAAATCGGGGGAGACCTTGATGGGGGGGAAGGTGATTTTTTCGCGGCTCAGGCCGTAAATCTGGAAGCGGCTCTGCGGGAATGGAAGAAGTCGATCGTTCGTGGATCGTTCGATGGATCTTCGATGTAATCCGACCTAAGTGTCCGCGTGCATGCCGATGCACGCCTTCCGTCTTTGCGCAGGAGACCGTTCGAACGCCCTATATGCGACACGGAACACCTTCAAATCTGTCAGGATGAAAGGACGTGTCGTCATGGGACCGACGAACTCTTGCCGAAAGCAGGGATATAGTCCGAAATATTATTTCAAAAGGCGCAATCAGTCGGTCGCATCGTCTGACCCGCGAAACGAGCGAAATCAAGGAGTTGAACAGAATCAACATTTGTAATTCGGGAAAATTTCGTTTCACACCCGAAATCGATAACGGCCACTCGCCGAGTCTACGATTATCGCCGGAATTAACAGCGGGAGCCCGAATAAAATTTCATTATGCAGAGAACTCTGCGCAATTACATATCCCGTCTCGTAACAAGGATTTCACGAGCTGCCTGGAGGTGGCCGGAGGTTGCTGGAGGTTGCCGGAGGTTGCTGCAGGTTGCTAGAGGTTGCTGGAGGTGGCCGGAGGCAATGGCCGTAGGAAAGAATATCGCTGGAAGCCGTTAACCTCGCGGCAGCGTTACGAGGCGGTCCCGATTAAATTTCCATCGCTCCGAAATTCCCATTTTTTTTTTCTTCACACCACCGAACCGTCTACCCCCTCGGACACGCCCTTCCCACGGGGAATCTATTACGCGATCTAATGCATCCGTAATCCTCGTTGCGAGAACTATTAGGGACGCGCGCGCGAATTAGTTAGAAGCCTCCGGAGGAGTCTTCCGTTTCCGGGCCGAAGAAAAACGGCGTCGTTAACCTTCAGCGACGCCCGTTGATTAAATATGCAGTCCTCGGGAAGCGTATCTTTTTCACCTGACGTCACCACTTTATTTCCACCCCCCCCCCCCCCCAGGCACCCCATTCCCCCTTCGGCCTCATGTCAGTGTGCGAACGTGCCGCGTCGTTCAACCGATTCTCGGCATTCACAATTAAATAGTCGCGGAACGATCCTGTATCATTGAACGCGAGCGGCGGAGCAGATTTCCCAGCGGGAACACCCCTCCCCCTTCCCCGTTCCTTCAGGGATGGCAAATAATTCTTACGAGTGCGCGAATGCGGTTGTTCAATGAATCCGCACGCTCGTACATGCCTCGCTGCCAGCCATTATGCAAATTTTACGTCTCATCGCTCCCTGCACTTTTATCACTCCTCGCCGCTCGTCTCCGATGCGCAAAATTCAACGCTAAACAGAGGGTGAAATTATATGAATTTCTTCTCTCATTCCACCCTCGTCCCAGTATCGCTCGTCAGTTGACGCAGGACAAAAGAAGGGATAAATTTTTCGAGGACGAAACGTACTCGGCGCGCAGTTAGGCAGAGACTGGAAGTTAGGGGTTGACGGGGGATGGGGTTGGACGTTAAAATTCCGGACGCGGCCTCTTCTTACGCTCGCACCTGCGACTATCTAATTCCAGGCGCGTAGAGGCACTAAGGAAAAGACAGCGTCGGCTGGTTGTGCGGGAGGGGAGGGGGGGGGGGGTAAGGGGGTGAGCTAACGGAGGGGGTGAGTCTCGCGACGAATCTCACATTTACGAGGCGCACTCGCGAGATTGCTTACCCCGCCGCTTTTCCGCAAACAAAACTTCGCGGGGTGGGGGTGGAGGGTGGGGGGGGGGAGTATTCAGTGGCTCGCGAACAGATTACTTTGATCCGACTTGAACGGTTTTCCTCCCCGTGCGCGCTCGGCGCGCAACTGCCGGCAGGGCGGAAGACGGTGGAAGTTTTCCGAAAAAGGGCGGAATCAAATTTTCCGCCCCTCTAATTCGAATCGCAGAACGCATGTTTTTTTTGACGCTCGACGTTCGCATGTGCACATTCGAAACAGTTTACATTCGTGTAAATTCCATTTTTTCCCTTACACGTTTTTAACCCGGCTAATTGCGCTATTGTCTAATAGTTGCCTGGCAGAGGGTAGTTTAGGGGCGGGGGGGAAAAAAATGTTGCACGTCGTCATTCGTTCCCATTCCCAGCACTCATGAAACTTCGCCAGAAGTAAAGTTCACAGACTCCGAACTTCCGATTTTCCGCCTCACTCCTACCCCCCGCCGCCATCCCCTCCCCTCTCGCGCCGAGCACGGTACATTCCATTGTTAGCAAATTTTGCGGACAATAAACTCAGTGTCTCCAATCCGGAACTCGACGAGAAAGAGAATTAGAGGAAACAATAAGCGAACAGCGCGTCGAAAGCAGTTTAAAAAAAGACGACGGAGAGGGTGGGGAGGGGATGCGGGGGTGAGTAAAAAGAAGCAGGGAATGAAAACGTTTCCGCCCCCCCCCCCCCCCTGCCTCTCGCTCGTTCCTCGTATGTAACACGTCTGTATCATGTAATCCGTACATACGTACGCGCGCACCAACACACACGCACGGACACACACACACACCACCCCCACACGTACATGTGAGATTCGTACGTGCTCGGTGCGTTCGCCGTGTGCAAAAGTAGCATCGCCAGTTCGGAG
Organism: Anoplius nigerrimus; assembly: GCA_914767735.1. Classification (NCBI taxonomy): domain Eukaryota; kingdom Metazoa; phylum Arthropoda; class Insecta; order Hymenoptera; family Pompilidae; genus Anoplius; species Anoplius nigerrimus. Next base: position 7,297,990 of record OU612091.1, read on the forward strand.
ACGGCAAACTCGTTGAAAAGTTTCACGTCGAGGCACCTCTGTCCGCCCCCCACTTCACCCCTCTCCCCCGCCACCCCCGAGGCCCACCCCCGACGTTTCAACCGAACCGCTTTCTCGTGCAACACCCCGTACATCGAGTTTTCTACGACCCCGTTTCGGCGTTTCAACGTTTCCACGTTTCTCTCCCGACACTTTCTGTCTTCCCTCGCAGTTCCTGACTCTTCATCCCCCCGCCCACCCCGCCTCGGAAGGGGTGGATGCGTACACGCGAACGTTGGCACCTATCGAGTTCTTTCCCGCTTCTTATGCTTTATTGTTTTTCCTCCACCTTCGCCCCCTTTTCACTCTCCTCGTCACTCCAACTTTTACTTTTTGGCCGGGTAAACTTTCAGGGGGTGTAGAGTTTTATCGTCCTATTAATTCACATTTTGGAGGCGTTACTTTAATAATCCTGTTATAGGAATCTGTTTATTTCTTACAATCTCTATTAAAATAAATTATTCGAAATCTCGAGTGAGATCGTGGATCATCCCTTCAATTTCAGAATCTGAACGGTCGGACGGACTTAAGGGTTGGCAGCCATAATGCGGATCATATTCGAATCGCGGACTGGATCAAATTGGCGTCGTTAGCCTTTGAAATTTGAGCGGCGGCCGGCTCGGGCATATTGCAATTTTATACATCGCATGGCTAATAACCGAACATTACAGGGGGTGGGGGAGGGGGGGGCGGGGGTGGGTTTTAAACGAACGAAGGAACGCTGGAGCAGCCGGCTCGTTACCGTAGCTTATCTACGATCCTTATCAACCCTTCCACCCACTTAACCGCCCTCGGCGAGGGCTTCGTTTATGAATTTCCTTAAACGCGATGCGGTCGCTGATTAAACGTTATCGCCCTCCCCGGATTTAACTGCTCACGATTACACGTCACACTCGCGTACATCTTGCACAGTTTACGTAGAAATTTTGCGGAGTGTGTGGATTTATTGAATTAATGTGTAAAGTCTCTGATAGGCGTAGTACTAGAATTTTGTTCATTCACGATTTATGAATTTACGTACTACTAGTAGACAGAGTAGACGTAGTACTAGAATTTTGTTTATTCGGATACAATTTATGAATTTCTTGAACTCGTTCAAGCACCAGGATTTGGGATGCCGCGATGTAACGTGAACACGTGAACACGCTGAAACCTAAACTACCGAGTGGCATGTATCGATTTATATATCGAATTGTAAACGTCGTTCGTAACGATCTTGATAGGCGTAGTACTAGAATTTTGTTCATTCGGATACAATTTATGAATTTCTTGAACTCGTTCAAGCACCAGGATTCGGGATGCCGCGATGTAACGTGAACACGTGAACACGCTGAAACCGAAACTACCGAGTGGCATGTATCGATTTGTATATCGAATTGTAAACGTCGTTCGTAGCGGCCTGCGCGCGAAATGTTTGGCACGGCCTCGATAGGCGTAATAAATGGTGTAATTCCGGTATATTCCGCGGGGCGTCATCTATTACGCGCATTACAGCGGCATGTAACGCTCTCCGTCGAGGCGTCATAAACGAGTTTTATGACGATGCTCCGGTGAAAAGTAAATTCTCCCTACCGACGCGCCGCGGCCAGACGATATTGGCTCTATTACGCCAAATTCGGAAACGGAGAGTGCGCGTTAAGCGCGGAATTGCAATTTCTGCATTAGCGGAACCCGAAGTTTAATGCCCGCCTGACACGTTTCCCAACCGCCGGAAGTTTGGCTCGGTTAATTTTTATGGGCCCCGATTTGTTGTCGTTAGCACGCGCGTCCGCTCCCCCAGCTGGTCAGATAACATTAATTCTATTAGCTCTGCCCACTGTTATCAGTCGCAATTTCCGGCAATTATAACGCGCTCGCGCTTTATAACAGTAATTTAATTACCGGCCAGTAAGAATTTCCTATAAATTCCGCGGGAAACCCCCCTCGTTATCCCGCGTTACTATAAACGAGAAATGAGCGAAGAATCGGAATGAAAAATTGGAGACAATGGTATTATAATTATCGGGAATGAAAAAATGTTTGGCTGTCAGTTATCGCTTGGGAGTCGAAGAGAGTCCGAAGCCGGGAGCATTTACTCGATGACACTGTCCGAAGTTGACAATGGCGGAGGTACGGCGTCCTCCGTCCAGCCGTTGGTTCAACCCTTGGTTCAAACCCTCGGTCCAACCCTTCGTCCGGCTCCTAAGGCAATTTCGAAGGAGAATACCGCAAACACGTCGAGGGCCGAGTGTATATCACTCTTTGGCGGACAGGAGGCCAGACTGGACACAGTCCGCTGCCGGCAATCACCGCAGGGGATTTTCCGGAGTCAGGGGCCGACGATGTCGCACGACCCTAATCCGCGTTGTCTACTTACTTAGGGCACCTCCGAATATCTATGGAAATAAGTCCGCACAACTACGGCCAACCCTTTCGCGCCCTCCGACCGTTACCATTGAGACGCTCGTAGTAACTAAATCCGTTAACTACCCTATTTCAAATTCACTTTCCATTCATATAATCAATATAATCAATGTAACTTCATTTATATAAAACATTCAGTTCTTGAGGTAGTCGGTTAACTTGTAACTTTTATATCTAAAATAATTTATATTTTTTACATCTCATTCTGTACGTTTCGACACGGTGTCCTTGTCAGGAGACTACAATTTTTTTTAATTGTAACGGCGGCGCAGTCTATAATTACGTGTAGCGGTGAATGTACCAAAAATAATTTTGAGTTGTAAATGAGGGCTTTCAATTCTTATAACGTATTAACACACGATTGAAGAGTACAGACGAAGAACAATTATATTTAAAACACACTCTGCCTTCGGCAGATAGGTAGGTCAGATTTGATCAGTGTCAATAAGGTGTAATGTTCGTTTAATTCTCTGAATTAACGTACTGTACGTTACTTATGTCTCTCCGTCCTGACTCGAGCCATTATTTCCGTTCATCCCCGCGCAGCCGTCGCACGACCCCTATTTTACATTAACGCCGGGAAACAACTTATTTTCTCGTCGACGCAATAAGATTTTCCTTAGAATTTAATCCTCAATTAGGGTCCGAACGTTCATTTAGCCGCGTTCGCCGGCCAGCCAGTCGTATATCTACACCTATGCAGACGCTCGGATTCACACACACGCGCACGGACGGTGAAACTGGCGAAAGCACGTACGGGGGACGTTTCTCCCGCTGACTGGTCCCAATTATCTTCAATAACCAGGCAGGGGGCGAAATCCTGCGAGCCCTGGGGCGCAACTAGGCCAACGTTACCCCACGGCCAACATTGAGTAATCTTCTCACGTTTTGCGTCCCTCTCTTCCGAGTGCCGGAAATAAATGACTGCTCGACACGGTGTAACCGCGCCCATTGTTCCCCAACTGTACCAAGCTTTGCCGCGTTTTGCCACCTTTTACCACCGGCCACCCCCGTCGCCCCCGTCCAGCCCCTGATAGGGGTTACACGCGTCCAGGTCCATTAAGAACAAGGCCCAATTGGAAGATTGAGGGAAATGCGGAAGGATGCAGGCTTGTTTCCGGCTTGTTCCGGCCGACCCGAGATACTTTCCCACCCGGTGATTAATGGACCCAGGGTGCAGGGATTTGAGAGTGGGGGTGGCCAGACAGCATTCGTTTCCCTTGGCTGACTAGGTGAAAATCTTGAGTCTATTTTGCAAACAAAGGTGAAGATCGGCGATAAACGCTGAATATTACTCGGTATATTACATCAGAAAATTATATTCTTCAAAAGGGCATATTTGAGATACTTTCCCACACGGTGATTAATGGACCCAGGGTGCAGGGATTTGAGAGTGGGGGTGGCCAGACAGCATTCGCTTCTCTCGGCTGACTAGGTGAACATCTTGAGTCTATTTTACAATTAAAGGTGAAGATCGGCGATGAACGCTGAGTATTACTCGGTATATTACATGAGAAAATGATATTCTTCAAAAAGGCACTCTTCTCGTCTAAGTAAATTTAATTTGAAACTTGCATTCCATTTTTTTTTTTTTTTTTGCTGCCTACCGTCTTTCCGGCAATTCAAGTCCTCCTCGCGGAGACTTCAATTTTCCGGCCGCGCCTCGACCGGCGTCGTTCATTTTGCAGAAAATTTGCGCAAAGACGCCCCGGCGTCGTCGCGCGTCGGCTTTTGTCTGTCGACTCGGCGTCGTAATTAAATGACGTCGCGGCAGCTTCGAGCTTCGAGCTTCGTCGGACTGGCAGACAGCGGGCGGGGCGGGGAAGCACAGACTGGAAGGGGTGCCAAGTGACGGGAGGGGGTGTCGGAGGGTGGGAGGGGGGTTGAGGGCCAGGTTTATCCGTTAGCCGCGATTCCGGGGCTGTCTCTTTAACGAGATATTATTTCGCGACGTCGGGCGAGCGACAGATATTGACATCTTGCAGTTTCTCGCTCGCCACTTCGCGCGGATAACGTCGGCGTCCTGTCTCATTTGCGACGATTCGTCGCGAGTCCTTCCACCCCTGCCGGAGTCCCGAAGGACTGACGATCGAACGGACGCCGAGTCTGTGTGCGACCGCGGTCATTGGCCGACTCTTATCCTCCGATTGTGCACTTCTTTCGTGGCAACGTTCCACTTGTCTTCGTATTCATTTCGTTGGGTCAGTTGGAGGATGTTAATGGTCCACATAATGGTCAAAACTCACCCCCAAAAATGCCTGTGTCCTAATCTGGTAACGTTAGGTGTCTGGGGAAGAATGTGGGCATACATTGACACATCTTTGACCAGCTTACCGCTTTTCCGTCGTAATGAGTAACTCACATATTGTACTTGGGTATCACGTGGACCATTTAAACGAAAAAATACGGACAGTACAGATTTTTTCTGGCGTTTAAGTGCCAAATATGGGTTTCTGGGTTATATTGAGTCACTTATGACTGTCTTGTCGACATTTTATCGTAATGAGAGGCCGAAATTTGGTACAGTGCATTACACGGACCATATTAAATATAAAAATATCGACACTATGTACTTTTTTAGGCGTTTAGGTGCCAAATACGGGCTTTTGTGCACTTCTTTCGTGGCAACGTGCCACTTGTCTTCGTATTCATTTCGTTGGGTCAGTTTGAGGGTATTAAAGGTCCACATAATGGTCAAAAATCACCCCCAAAAATCCAATTGTCCAGCGTCATCCGAAAAAATGCGCATCACCCTCGCGAGCAAACTTTTCTCTTCAATTAAAACGAAAGCCCGTACATCCTACTTTCACGCCACTGGCTTCCAACCCCCCAGCCCCTCTGAGCCGGAAGTCGATCCGCACCCCCCGCCACCCCCAGCCGGAAACGAGCGAACCTGCACTTCGCCTAATCAGTTTTAAAGGCGGATAGATTTTTAAGTCCCGAAACGTCGCCGAAACTTTCGCGCCGCTCGAGACTCGGAGCCATGGGGGGGTGGAGGGGTTGTTAGGGGGTGAAGGGGTATGTGATCGCGCGTAATGGCCGGCGTCTCGTTTCTCGGCAAAAAGTTTCGCGAGCCGAAGGTGAGTCACTCTCCTTTTCTCTCCTCGTACCTCCAACTTTACCAGCGCGTCCTTCCTACCCTTCCTCTCTATTTTTCCTTCGCTTCCCGTCCATTTCGCGCCTTCCACCCCCACCCTTCCTCCACTGTCTGCCGAGCTCCTCGAAGGCTTAACGGCTCTTTTATCGCCGGACTTTCGTCGCGAGCTGCAATCGTTATAAAAGCAAGGGCTGCGATATAACGGATCGAGCAATCTCAGCTATTTCGACGGGGGTGGAAGGGGGGTGGAAACGGCCACGTCTAACGACCGATGTCTTGATCCTCGTTAGGACTCCTTTTTCACCTGCATCCCGGCAGCGGCCAATGAGAAATTGAGTCCTGCCGACACGGTAACCCGTTATAAGATTTGTTTAGGGAACAATTTCGGAAGACAGAGTAAAAACGACTCTACGCTCCTGGGGGTTGAACTTTACCCCTGGGAATTATGTCGGTCACGTGCGCGGATGTTGGCGAAGCAAATTATGTCGTATAATTGTTGCATCAAGGCCATTAGAGGAGTCGGCTGAAAATACGAACGGCATAAGACAGCGAAACGGCCAGGCGCGTAATTTTGAAAGAGGGCGAGAGAAGAGTGGCAAGGCCGAGCGGGGAGAACGAGGGGGACAAAGGAGAGAGGCAATGAAAGGGGTAGGTGAGGGGGTGGGCGGATGAAAGAAGTCGTGTGCGGCCATTTTCTGGCTCTCTGAGCCGCAAAAACTTCCCTCTCCCTGGACACGCGCGACACACGCGATTTCCAACCCCCGAACGGCTGCCGGGGTGGACCCGGCGGTTCGAGGGGGATGAAGGAGGGAGGGTGGGTGGGGGGGGGAGAGAGAAAGATGCGCCGGCGGTTTCGCTCGGTCGACCGGAACCGAAAGCGGAACGTATTTACGGAATTGCATCCGGAAGCGCTCGATCTTCCAGCGAGACTTTCCGCTTCCACCCCTCCAACCCCCTCCAGTCATTGTTTCTCTGCATTAAGTGCATTCCTCGATTGCATTCCATAAGCGCCGAATCGAAATTTTCCCTGAGCCCCGACAAATTTATTCGCGCCCCGCATCGTTTCGAAAGCATTCTATCCGTAATTTCCTCCGCTCCCTTTGTTCATATAAATATTTTACGTTTCTAATATTTGCGCTTACTTTCCGCGGTGTTTCAAACTACCCTTGATACTTTGCCTCTCTACCCCTGACACAGTTTTAGAACTCGTTACGTAAATCAAGAGTAGTCTCTGCGTTAACGGTTCGGTAGCAATTAATTCAGCTGATTGCTTTATTTATCCGTGCTTTGAGAGCGAGGGTGGGGGTGGGGTTGGGGGTGGCAAGAGAGAGAGAGCGCGGTTGCAAGATAATGCATAAAGAGCTCGGCTCGCGAGAACGTAAAGCGGCGAGGCTGAAAAAACAGCGTCCTAACAACCGAGAAAACAAAGAAGCGCGCCACGGAGAAGTGTAAAAAAGGCAGCAGGAAGCGGGAGGGTAAAAAGCGGACGAGGGAGAGGGAGGCGAAATAGCAACCAACTCGCGAGAGAATTCTTCCCACAAATTTCGCCTACGGACGGAAAGGATTTCTGTCGGGAGAATCCTCTGCAACCCCGACCGACTGCCGTAAATAATCAAAGGGGGGTGGGTGGGTGGGTGGCTGGTAAAAAGTCCTTAGCGCGGACGTTCGAAGGACATTCGACCCCCATAACCGTTATCGCCAGCGGCAGAAATTGCCCTCTGATAAATAAATATAAGTCCACCGAATTTCCGTTCGGTCTGCGCCGAATTTATTCCGCACCCCTTTTCTCACCCCAGGCCGGCGAGGGTGAGGGAAACTCTTAACAAAATAATGCTCTTAGGCCGGCAACAAATTCTCCGAGCGCGGCTGGCGATGATACGTGTGAGGTCAACTGTATGGGCGGGGGTGGGTTTCGAGGGGCTTGAGAAGGGGTTGGCGGCAGTTAGAGGGTGAGAGATGGAAAGGATGGGGGTTGTGGGAGGACAGAGGGTCGGAGACGGTGAGGATCCCGACCCTCTTCCAGCCCTCGACCCCCTCGGGCCAGCCCGCTTTCAACCCCACCCCCTCCCCGCATTTAAAAGTATAATTTTAAAATGGCGGCGCGGAACACACGAAGTGGCTCATAAGCATAATTTATGCGCTCGTACCCTTCCCTCTCTCTTTTAATAAAGGATTTTCGTTGCGGTCCCACCCCCGACGCTGGTCCGCGTCATCCCCTCCACCCCCCCGAGGTGGGTGGGCTCTATTTCCTTTTTTTTCCACCGCGGAAACTGTCGCCCTTTCGTTCCCACGAACGCCTTCGCCTCGCGAGTCTTCATTTAAATTCGTTAACTCGAACGTCTTATTCGCCGTTCTCCCGCATTTTCCCTTGTCACCCCTTCAACTTTTCCCCTACCTCATTCTCCTTTCGCTACCCTGAACGTTGAATCCGCCATCCAAACTTTCGCGAATCGTCGCTCTACAGCGAGAATCGATCGAATTGCATTCTGGCAAATTTTGCAGTTTTAATTATTTCTTTGGTGTCGGGAAATTATTATAACGATATGACGTGATATTTTTCTTTAGTTTTAACAATTTCAAACAATTTACACTCTTCTCTATTAACTAACGTATTTGTTATTCTCTGACTTACTCCTCTCTGAGTCAATATTTTTAATATTCTTGATATTGCGTGGCATTTATATTGCAAAAAATTAGATGTCACAATTGCACACTCAGGTATGATTAATTTGTGAATCACGCTCACTTCTATTAAATCTCAATACCAACGTTACAAACGGAACGCGCAATCTTCCCCCCGCATTCTTCAGCCCTCGCACAGAGCACTTTTAATAATTTCAGCTCCCGCCGTCATTTTTCCGAATTTCTTGCCGACGCCGGAATTCATATTTTTCCCGTCGGCCACCCCTCGGTCAGAGAAGCGACTACTAATTAATGTACATACGTCGCCCGTAGGTTAGGCAAATGGCGGCGTAACAAAACAGAGGGTGCCACCCCCCCGCGCGTCCCTCGAAAAAGGCTGGCCGTAAAAAAGGACGGGCTAATTTTACACCCGGGTCTCGTAATAAATCCACACTCAATCTCTCCGCGGAGGAGGATGGAGGGGGATGAAGGGGGCTGAGGGAGGGGGTGGAGAGAGACCGGCCGTGACAAACGTCGCCCGAATTACGATGGAGAGAGCCAACAAGAAAGGTTCTCTTGTAATATTACACCAGACGGTGTTCATATATTTCGCCCCCGACCCGCCCTGGCCTCTCGTGTCAACCTAACCCTCGCGCCACCCTCATACCGAGAACCACCCTCTTCCCATTCCGCCCATCGCCTCTCCCACCGCTCACTCCCCGACTGCAACCATTGTTCCTCCCCGCGAGAGATTTCGGGGGCCGAGAATCAAGAGGTGAATTTTAACATTGAGAATCGGTAGGCCAAGAATTGAAGCTGGCCGTTTTAAGGGTGAGAATTAGCGGCTTGCCAAATGTATGTGCTCGAATCGGGGACTTTTGTCACAATTGCCACCGTCGTACCTCATTGTCAGGATTGAAGCAGGAATTTCCCTTAATTTATTAGCACGGCAGATTGCGCGAATTCTTTTCTTACGCAACAGGCCAACGCGTTCGGCCATTAGCCTTACAATCTTAATTTCGTTTCCCACCCCTTCCTCCCTCTCAATTTGTCTCAGTTTCGACCTCCCCCTTCCCTCTCCATCCTGTCCCCACGCTGCGAAGTTCTCAGTTTAAAGCCACCGCGCGCGACCTTAACGCCGAACTAACTCTAAGTAATGGCCCGACGGCGCGTTAATCGCGGCGCATAAGTTAATTAGCTTAAGCAGGTAATCGCTTTCGAGGCGTCGGGCCGGGAAATAAAAAGGCGAGCCTAAGTCGCGACCGTTTGAGGAAAGTGCCGAGGCCGGTCGACAACTTTCGATTAACTTTCGCCCCGTCCACGCGTTAACCTAAGAGTACGCTTCTAGAATGCTGAGGGTGGAGTGATCGACTGATTCGAAAGTTGAAAGCAATTCGACGTGATCATTGTCAAATGTTATTTCGAAATGGGAGTGCTTTCGAACTTGGATTTACGTGTAGAATTTATAAGTGTCGGAGGGGCTGCTGGGAGAATAAGAATGTGTCGCAAGGCTGGATTTTAGATGTTTCTGAGCTTTGGAGTATATTTCGTTTACTGATAGATATGATGTAGGATTAAATTAATATTGGTGAGTAAAATTACATGGAAAATAGTATGTGAACTCTGCTTGTCTGGTACTCGGTTCCAATTGACTACTGTACGTGTCTTTTCATTGCTTCGTCGCTGCTCTAGTTCTCTTTCTGCACTTGGCTTTAATCTGTACTAAGCGAAGCCTACTTTTTTCTCAAGTATAACATACATGAACGATGCAGTATTGCATAATATGACTAATCTGATAATGTTAGGCGTCTGAGGTAGAATGTGGGCATATATTGATATATCACTGACCAGCCTACCGCTTTCCGGTTACAATGAGGAACTTAAATATGGTACTTGAGTATCACATGGGCCATTTTAAACAAAAAAATATGGAAAAGGTGAATGTGATACAAATTGTAAGATTATTAACAATAATCCAACCATCTTGTCAAATGTATACAGATCTCACTACCTTCTTCTAGATACATATAGAATCTGTAATATTGAATTTATTCTGTGTTTCATGTCACTGGGATATGATTACAATAAACGTAAAGGACAAAGTATAATTGTATTAAAAATATACGCATAAAATGCCTAATTATTTCATGTGTTGCAAAAGGTACAATTTTTGAGTACATAATATTTGTCTACCCTTTACAGTTTCGAAAACAACCTGTTTTAAATTCAGTAGTATACGCCTGACTATACGATTGACCTAAACTACTAATAACCCCAGTATTTCCAATTCCAGCCATATAAATCCAAGAAATTTACTTCAAAATTCCTAGTCACAATAACTTGATTACCCTGAATACTATACACATCAATACCCGCAGCAATTCTGAAACTCGTCTCATTGACAAGCTTAAGAAATATACCAAGGTATTCCAACTACGAGTCACGTATTTCCTCGCAAATTAACATCACCACCCAGGCCTTAGGACCACAGTGCGGACCCGGAAAAACAGTCAGGAAAACTGGCGAGCAGCATCGTAAATCAGGCCGGCCAATTAAAAATCCGTTTAGCCACATAATTCATGCAATCCAGCGATCCAAACTCGCGGACATTTACACAGACGACTCGACAGTAATATTGAATTATCTATCCCATAAGGGGAGGGGTTGGGGGGTGGGTGGGGGGGCAGCAACCCTCCGACTCCGACACGCTACAAGCCGTTGCTTGTCCGGAACCGCAGTTGGGCGGCGGAGGGTGGCAGCGGGAGGGGTAGCGGAGTAAGGGTGAGTAAGACAGAGAATAAGGGAGCGACATAGACGTAGAGGCGGAGGGACAGAGACAGATCGAGGACGAGAGAAACAGCGAGAGGAAGTAGCTCCTAATCCAGGCCACTCCCCAGAGGTGATGCCACTGAGTTTTTGCCGGATTTTACGAGGGTAAACCATGAGGTTGGCGAGTACAATCGTGAGTTGGTCGAGTGAATTAATTATCGCCGTGTGGTGTGAGCGAGGCTAACCCTCCGATGGTCTGCCCTCCCACCCTCTCTCTCTCTCCCTCTCTCTTTCTGGCTCACTCTATCTATACCGAATCTTCCATTTCGCTCTCACCTCAACGTCGGTCGGTGGGTTCTAATTAATCAGCGAGCTTTTGTCGCCCCGTTCGTTGAACAAACTCCCTCGTAGAACTCAGTTTGCTCATAGCAAGCGGGCAAAAAGAGAGGGTCGGTCGGGGGTTGGATAGAGTGGAGAATAGAGTGGCAAGTATGAACGGGGCGAGGTAGGGTCGAAGGTGGGAGGTCGGAGGGAAGTGTAGAGAAGTGGAGATACTTGGTGAATCGTTGCACTCGATACGCCCTACGTGCTTCGCTAAGCGAATGCCGAGTCTTCAAACCTGCTTACGTCCAATCGTTTCGACGAATTGCGACCGGGGAGGGGGGTGAAATAAAGGATCGAAGGCTCGAGTTAACCCCTTAACGCACGGTTTCTTTGTATCCGTAAATATATATAAGTATCAGTAAAACGATTTCTTTTTCTTAGCTTTCATATTGTTATTTTCAATTCTCGATTATATTCGAGGGTGAGAAATTATAGTAGCGTCGAATACAACGCCGCTCGAATAAACTCGAGCGTGCACGTTGTGGGGTTAATATGTCTCAAATATACAGCGTGGTCGACTTGAACAACCAGATTTCTCTCACTCTTTATCGACAGGAAACGAGACTTGCGGGAGAGAACGCAAAATTTCATTGAACGTGCAATGGCCAGTGAGTTTGATGGACCTTAATGGCAGTAGCATAGCCAAACGTGGGATCGAGTTAAATATACAGCTGGCTCTCAGCTCGTGTAATATTACGTATTCTGGCCGATTTCGATCGAAATGCTCTTAAGAGACAATAGGAAAAAAGGGAAAGATGGCGTGTTCCAAAATTCTCCGTTCGAAGCTTCTCGCTACCAAACGATATCCCCCCTCTTTCGATTCGCATAATAACCGACGAAACCGACTAGGCCATCACCTTTAACAGCTATTTGCCGGAAATCAAAGCGTGCCACCATTGTCGGGCGCAGCCCATTTTCCGACAAACTTCCGAACAATGCAAACAACATCATCGATGACCGACACTGTCTAGGGTCATCGGTAATTCATTGACCCGCCGCCGCCAATCCGTCAATTTGCCGGCTCTATCTGGGTCAGCGATATCATCCCCTCCCCCATCTGACGAAAGTCGATCAGTTTCGGCGTCTGACGGAAGTTTCTTTCACGTCACGCCAACGTCCACCCGCCCGTTGACAATGTCTAACGACGAACGAACAAACGGACCCGATAACGCAGTGACCTATTTATGCGTGCGGTCTGCCTGTCTCTGCCCCGCCGTGCCGCGCCGCGCGTCTCTCGTCCCACTGTCAATTATATAACACTGACAATGCGTGCCGATGGTGCTCTTCCCGACGGAAAGGTTATATGTCATGGACGATGGCCGGGGCTGAAAAAAGCGCAGCTGCGTTGCGTCATAACTGTTTATTCGATTCCTTTTTTAAGTACGTACATTTTTCTTCTTATATATTTAATCTTCCGCAAAGAGAAACGGACTTTAAAAAATCTATAGTTAAGATAAGTCATGGAAAAGCTGGAAGAAGCACAGACCGATGCGTTGCGTCATAACTGTTTATTCGATTCCTTTTTTAAGTACGTATATTTTCCTTCTTATATATTTAATCTTTCGCAAAGAGAAACGGACTTTAAAAAATCTATAGATAAGATAAGTCGTGGAAAAGCTGGAAGAAGCACAGACCGATGCGTTGCGTCATAACTGTTTATTCGATTCCTTTTTTAAGTACTTACGTATATTTTTCTTCTTATATATTTAATCTTTCGCAAAGAGAAACGGACTTTAAAAAATCTATAGTTAACATAAGTCGTTATTAAAGCAGGGAAAGTCATTTTGATGCTAATAGATTTTACATATAATAATAGAACTTTCGTCGAGTGATCGAATAGAGTAGGAATAGAGTTGAGAGAAAATTTCTAGCATTTCGAGTCTCTTGGAGGTCCCTCCTGAAAATCTGGCGGCAATCTTCTCATCTATGTATATGGTACATCTATAAATACATATATTTTTCTTCTCATATACTTATGTATGTAATCTTTCGCAAACAGAAACGGACTTTAAAAAATCTATAGTTAACATAAGTCGTTATTAAAACAAGGAAACTCATTTTGATGCTGATAGATTCTGTATATATATAATAGAATTTTTGTCAGTTGATCGAATAGAGTAGGAATAGATGAGAGAAAATTTCTATCTTTGACTCTCTCGGAGGTCCCTACCGAAAATCCGGCGGCAAGGGTGGCAAACACTCCGGTCGAAGGCAACGCCCCCGGGAGGTGCGAAACCGCGACAGGGGCGAACTTCCCTTCCCGAAACAGGTGGTTCCTTTCTTGGCCCCGAAGTTTCCGAAACGGGCTGCAGGTGAGAGCCGACCCCGGCGAAGGTTGCTGTTTCGGGGCAAACAGCCCTGAGACTGGATATTAAGCGAGTAGCGCAACCCTTCGGCTACCTTCGGATTTATATTCGTTTCCAATTCGCGGACGGGGGTGGGAACTGGTGAGAAGCGGGACTCACGGGGGTGGAACGCGTCGCTTCGTTAGATTGGGTTCAACCACCTCGCATGATACAATCCGGTCACGTGCGAGGACATGTATGTTGTTCCATGCACGGGGTGTGGCGAAAACAGGGCTCGAACGATCGCCTTTTCAAGATATAAATCGAGTGAGACCCATTTTTTTGGTCGTACCATAAAAAGAACGATAGGATAAAACTACAATTAAGCCAATTTTATTGTATTTCCGTAAGAATTGTGTTAAAGAATGATCAGGTGCAATTGGTTCAGTAATACAAGTTATGTAGGCACTGATAACCATAAAAATGGCTCAAGTTAAAAAATCTAAGAAATCATATTAAAATCAGGTTCCACTCCTCTACTTAAGCCAAGTTCATTATATCCCCGTATGAATTGTGTTAAATAATTATTAGATGCAATAGGAGTTTGATACCTCGCCCGCTAAGATAGTTAGTTCGCTCGGCGAGGGGCGAAATTTGACGAGTTTCCTCGCATCCCGTCTTACCCGAACTCATTCCCCGGCGATACTAAAAGCATTTAAAGTTGACGCGTCACCCTGTACACGCCCGCCTTCCGCTTCCTCTCGCTTACGTGCATGTCAACGGCTGCCGGCAGACGTGTTTGTGCTTGTCCTCGATTTTCAATTAACCGCTAACGAGAACGAGTGAACGAATACGAGCTCGTCTACCCAAGTCCACCTACAGGCCTCCACGCACACCCACACGCACCCAATTCTATACGCGTCCCCACCGGCACACGCGAGCGAATAAGTGGCATCATGCCTCTTGATTAAATCCGCGCGATACAGAATTGATCGATGAGTCGCGTAAATTGTTCTCGAACGCGGCTGTCGCGGGAGGGTCGAACCTATTTTTTTTTTTACCGCCACCTACTATTTTTCTATTTTCCCCGCTTTACCACCGACGGCCAACGGTTCAGTGTTTAGATCGCGCTCGATAAGTTCTTTGTCACGGGAGAAGTACGTTCGTTCGTTGACAGTAAATTATTTGAAACGCATTCGAAGTAGAAATTTGTCACGATGAAAAGAGGCGACGATGAGAAGAATGACAGAGAATGGGAGGGAAAATAAGAGAGGCGGAGGATGGAGAGGGGGATGGAGAGGAGGAGGAGGAGAAGGAGGTGGGAAGATGGATGAACGGGGGGGGGGGGGGGAGAGTAGATGCAGGCATACATAAAGGTACGGCGGAGGCGTGCGGAAAGTGGCAGAAAGAACGGTATTAGGCTCGTAACTCGACGGGCGTTGCGCTTATCTCGTCCGGCTAAGATTTATGGATTTTATGGCAGTACAAATTCTCCGCCCCGCCTACCTCCCGCCGCCTTTCATGGCGCGCGCACGATATCGAAATGAGCCGTCGCGCAAATATGCCGCGCGCCCGGATGTACGGACACGTAACCGGGGCAACATTGAAAATATTTCATCGGCGCTCGAAATTTTCCTTGACCGAGAATTAATCGCGAGCGGCGTAAATTTAATAATGTGCATCAGGCTAATTTCAATATTCTCGCCGTTGCGTTCGAACGCCGGTTCGTTTTTGCAAAAATGCAAAGTACGTTGGCATCGAGCTTCCGCGGCAAACGGGTTTCCGGCCCATAAATTAGCGGAGGGCGAGTATTCGAAATGATCCAGGGGGGGGGGGGGGGGGGGTTGGTTCGAGAGGCTCGACGCCCGTTCAATTAGAATATAAGGGAAGAAGTTTCGGTCCCGAGGTCTCAGTTCGGTGAATCGTCCTTCGATCCATCGATATCCGCGGCCAAAGAGGCTAAGCTCTCGGACTCTTCTTTCCTGTCAGACTTTACCCTGGGAACCGGTTGGCCAGAGACTTATCTTTTTCCTCGGAACTTCTGGGGAAGCGCCATTTATCCGGCCCCAACCTCCACCCCCCCCCCCCCCCCCCCCCCCCCCCCGTACCTTGGCCCGTGGTTATCTTTATCTTCCCAGGACGCTTTAATCGCGATTAAAGTTTCTAGAGGCCGACGGGTCGCGCGTGTAGTTAATACTTTTCCACGCGAATTTACCGGCCACCCCAGTCCTTACCTCCGATGACTTTCTTTTACTTTCAAGACCCTTCTACCTTCGATGTACAGAGTACTTGATATTTTTTTCAAGGGTCTCTATCAATTTATGAACTAAGGTCTATGTTTCGATCTTAGTATCTTGCCACTAAAAATTTAGAATTCGTAGTCGACGTCTATTAAAAATCAGCTGTCGACTCATAATCCGTTAGCGTACAGAGTACTGGAATTTTTTTTTAATCGTCTCTTTCAATTTATAAACTATTAAGGTCAATGTTTCGATATAAGTATCCTGCCACTTTAAGAATTTAGAATTCGTACTGTGTTAAAAATCAGCTGTCGTCGTGCAATCGTTAGCGTATGGTGGTAAAGGCGAGTATAGGCACCGTTCAAGCATGCCTCGTGTTCGAAAACAGCCGAGTCCGATAATTAACTAAAACGTCTCGTAGCGAGCACGTTCCGCGTAACTCCGCAGTGAGTCGTAAAAGAAACGTCGGCGAGGGTAGCAGCAATTCTTCCCACCGGTATTCTTTGCGAATTTTCCACCGTGGCAACCGCCGTCTCCGCCCTCCCCGTTCCTTTATTCTTTCGCCGTCCCTCCCGCGCCACCCTACCTCGCCACCCTTCCTTCCTCCTCCGAGGATGTTGACGTCTCGCCGGTTACCAGAAATTTCGCGCCCTGACGTTTTACCGATCGACCGGGAGTTTATCGTAACAGCCGTTCGATGGTGTTCGAAGGGGGTGGCGCGGGGTGGCTTGTCGGGGGGTTGCTTCCGGTGAAATCCCTCACGCGCATCGAAATGCTCCTCCCGCGGAGATAAAACGTTCGCCAGCTTCGAGCCCCGACGCTCCTTCGCCGATACGCCGCGCGACGCTCGCCGTCTTATGGCGTCCTTTGACCGAAAAGTTTTGCGCGACCGAAATGAGGAGGATTCGTGTGCCGAAGCGTTTTTCCGAAACTATCGGCGACGGAACGCTTAGACCGATCGCCGCCCGATTCCTTCCTCCACCCTGTCCCTTATCCCTCGTCAAATCTTAACTGGACCCCAAAGCGATTGGGTGATATAAGATTCAGCGACGTTAAAAACTTCGCGGATGACCGAGGGCACGAATTCTCAGCGCGGGTATGTCGAATGTTTCGAAATCGTCAGGTTACAGCTTCGAGTCTCATACCTTCTCGTTCGAAAGACTCACATTTTCTATTTAGTTCGAATTTAAAAGACCGTCGTTGCGCTTGAAAATTTCCTATATTTTTCAATTTTCTCTACATGTTTCGACACCTTGCGGTGTCCTCATCATGAAATTTACATTTTTGTACTATCATTTTGCAAGTGTACGCCTATTGTTTCAGCCTCGTGCATATTTCCGATCCGAACTCAGAATTTAATCTTCATCGAAAGCTGTACCGAGAAGAAAAATTCGTCGGAAAATTGCCGTTTTGCGATACTGTACTCTCTAAACGGCTCGCAAACACGTTTCCTAACTGAAATATCGAGGAGCACGAAAGGACGTACGAAGGGGGTAGGAGGTGGGGGTGAAGAGGGATGTGGAGAGGGTGGAGACGGGGGATGTACTCTGCATCGGTCGCGCTCCCTGTGTCGGTGCACTCGAATAAATGGCAGTTGTGGAAGTTCTGCCAAGAAGATAAAACATCTTCTCCACTCCCATGCTCTTTCCCGATACTCCAGCCGGCGAAGTCTGACGGAGTTTACGCGGGGGCATCGATGCTTTCAAATGAATCGGACTGAATTCGAGGGGAGGTCGCTGTTCCGACAGATAAACACTCTCTATAGAACTTGCCATGCACGGATTTATGATTGTAGGCGACTGTAAATACATGGGGGGGGGGGGGGGGGGAGAGAGAAGGGGCACCCCTAGCCTCCGGCCACCCCCTGAAATATTTCCTACGCTCAAGTGTCGAGCAAATTTCTCCGGGGCTCCAGACAAAATGCTCCTGACGTTCGCAGGGTTGGTAGATACTTTATTCCCTTCTCCGGTTTAAGACCTCGCCCTATGCGATTCGAATAACTCGCCAAAGTCTATATTCCACTCATCGACAGTTATAAGCAAGAATTTATATTTATATGTCTTGTTTCAAATTTAACCTAAGGACAAATAAGCAAGAATTATGAAACTGTTATGAAATTATTGTAATTCGAATTAAAGGGTGGAATTAGAGGATTAGATATCGAGTTGAGAAACAGGCCGCGAAGAACGGCGGGCGAGATCAAAGGAAGCAGATTTCGATTATCAGCGAACTAGGGGGGTATAACGAGCAGTCGAAGGTAAAAAGGAATCGTAGGAAGGCAAGGAAGGCAACAAAGGGGAGGAAGCCGGTGGAAAAAGACAGAGAGAGAGGGAGAGTGAGGGGGGGGGGGGGGGAGGCCGGTATCGCGCCTCTCGCACTGGGATATTTTTCATTCGATCGAAAATTGATGTTCACTCGTTCGACACGTAATTTCCGTGGGAGCGAAAAGCGCGTCACGATTTTCTCGCCCTTCCAGCAAAATACATTCGCATCGAGCCTCGCGCAGAGAACCCACCCCCCCGTCCAACCCCTGCCGTCCCCTGCCACCCCCTTCCGGCCGCTTCCAGCGCTTGCCTCACTCTTGGCCGCGAGAGAAAGGGCTTCGCGTAGGAAAATATATCCAGCCGGGAGCTCTTTTCAACCCTCCCTCCCCCTTACCGAGGGTAGAAGTTATGACGGTATCGGGTTTGTCTCGACGATGGAGAAGTGGGTGAAAAATTCGGTTTTCGAAATCGTTTTGCGGATTGCGACGCGCAGTATTGTTTCACGGTTTATCAGCCGCTCGTTCCATAAACAAGCCCTTCGCTAATAGATTTTCGTACTTTCCGCGCTCCGCTATCTTCATTTCGCGGAATAGTACCGCGCAACGCTCGGCCCGAATTTATTTAGTCACTTGTTTACGACCCCTCGATACCGACTGCATGAATTTTCGATACAAAAATCGGAGCTAGCTCAATTGACGATTTAACTACACCCTTTCATTTAAATCATATTAACCGTAAAATCGAAAACAAACTCGTCAATCCCGTTGGCCAAAATGAAATGTGAAAAAAATGCGATTGTTAGGTTAGGTCAGAGATTTCGAAGGGTTTCCCTTGATCGATGTTAAACGCATCGAAGCCGTAAAAATAATTTTGCGGAGTATACAGTGTGGAGGATAAAACAGGCCATCGAACTGCGCTGTATTTTCGAACAGTCGGCCATTGGCCGTAGTCCGGGAAAAGGGCCGTGCTGAGAATCGAAGTTGGCCACGGCACGTTGAATCGAGTGGCCCTCGCCGAGCCTGAAAGGCAGAGGAGCCCTTCGCCGAGCTGGACACACACCTCAAACGATTCCGTTCGCCGTAACAACTTGAGAATCCGAACCGGTCCGTGCCCGTTATATCTCTTCGACGGGCTATTACGTCGCGGCTGTAAACTCGTCAAAAGACTT
This sequence comes from Anoplius nigerrimus, assembly GCA_914767735.1. NCBI lineage: Eukaryota > Metazoa > Arthropoda > Insecta > Hymenoptera > Pompilidae > Anoplius > Anoplius nigerrimus. The sequence goes on from OU612091.1 coordinate 7,317,261, forward strand.
CTCCCTCTTGCACAGAGCGGACGAGGACGGGGACACTCGCTTCAGAAGGATTCGAGAGGGGTGGAAAAGATGGCGGTCGCGATCTTTCGACCTTCGCGGCCGGAAGATTCCAACATTTTCCTCCCTTCCAGTGGACGGTTTGATCTGCGCTTCCGTGTGTGTATTCATCTATTCACCTCTCTCTCTATCTATCTATCTATCTATCTATCTATCTATCTATCTGTCTCTGCCTTCAAGCGTCCTTCGATCTTTCGGGGCGGGAGGGCCGGCTGTATCCCGAGTGCTCGTTATATTTTATTTGTCGCTGAGGCGAAGGCGTCGCGGCTTTTCGAATCTCTCGAGAGGGGACGATTCGCAACGATTCAATCAGCTCGGCCAATCGAATTCGACAATCGAGTAATCCGGCGCTCCGCTGCCTCGGCGCTTCCTCCTTTCTTCCCTTCCGCCTGAAGCTACCCGCTGCTGCCAAGGACGGGCTGAGGGGTTAGGGTCGGGAGACCGGAATTAGAGGGTGGGCCGGGAGGGAAACCGCTCGAACGCGATGACGATAAAATAAATCTATCCATAAACACGTCACTTACTGTGTCATTAAAAAAAAAATACACCCAAAAATTGCCTGTTTCAGAAATACCAAATTGCAAATTTATGTGTGGGTGTACTACAGAAATTATTGCGTACGATTCCATATGAACGTGAGGTTTGCTGTTGACAATCGGAGAGTCGATGATTTTTCTGGCTGCCAAAGGAAAGTTAGTGTCGTCAAAGGGATTCCGAGCGGGTCCCTTTTCGAGTTCTCGGATTTCGACGTCGTTGTCTTTAATACATTTTGCCGAGCCGAAGTTTGGCGGTAGTGCAGGGGAAGTGCCTTTGTCGGAAAGCCGCTTCCGGGATATATAATCTCGGCCGATGGCCTAGGGTGGAGGGGTGGTGCGAGGGGGATGGGGTGGGTGAGTGTGGCAGGGATGGCTTTTGATGTAACGTGAGAGGGCGGCAAAGAGACGAAGAATGGCACGGAATAACGGGCGGCAAGGCGATATTTGCGGGGGGGTTGAAACTTCCGAGGGCTAATGGCGGCCAATCGCGGCGAGAACTTTCGGAAAAATGTGATGGAAGAGACTCCTCGCTCCGTAAAGCTAATGTCTGGCACAAAGAGACTCACTTTGCCCCCGTACTTTTACCTAACTGGCTTCGTATCTTCGGCAAAGAGCTAATTCCTTTACTGTCGTTAGAAATAATTCGTACGCAAGTACGACATGTGTATAATAATTATCAGTGTTTTACAAATATCTACTACTGTTCAATGATATTAATTGTAAATTAGTAAATTAAAGCGATCGAAGTTACTCATCAATTTAATTTAACATATTATTATTTGAAATAATAAGTAAATAATTTTATAAAAAGTTACGTAAGTATAACATATTTTTTGTATAAGTTTCAGTTACGAGACCTCTTTCAGAATGACTCCCAGAAGATAAATGTATAGTGATCGACGTTACGTCAAAGAATAAAATTGTTGAACACCCCATATAACTACCCTAAGCTGCCAGCTCAGAAACGAGACCGTTTCAATCGTCGCAATTCGAAGTTCGAATTCGGATTCGAATCGTCGGGCGAAATCCGCCGTTCTTCATATTTCCGTGAACCACGCGACACTTTGACTGCCGGGGGGGCCGTGACCGGCGATATAAAATTTGCATAAAAGCCGAGAAAACCCTACGGAGACGCGACTCTCCCCGCCGAAAGGTTTGCGGCGCCGAAAACGAAATAGCTCGATCGAATGGCTCGGATTCCTGAGCTTCGAGGCCGCGAATTCGGTTGAAGGCATTAAATTTTCAACGTCCGCCGCGGTTTAGACTTCGACACTCGCGACCGATTGCAAATTTATTGCCGGGGCCCTACGATTCTACCCAAAATTCAAATCGACACCCACGCTGGCCGCGCGAATTAAATCGATCGTCGAGTATCACAACCCTATATCGCATCCTTGACACTCTGTCATTTGAACTGCCGTTACGAAAGAGATTTATAAAATTTGGTACATTCGTTCAGTTTCATTATACTCCGATAACATTAGCTGCCGCGATCCCCATTTGGGAATTTTGCAATTTATATAATTATGTCGTTACACAACCTTTTGTGCATATATATAACTCCAACAAAAGCTTTAGAAGAACATAATTTGACAGTTAATGGGTTAACCTTTTTCAACTACGATGATCGCGACATTCGTTAAATACTTTAGGACATATACTGATGTGTTGTGTTTCTTTTTCAGAGAATGGCCGTGCTCTCCTGCATTCCTCCCGAGACGCTCGGTATATCGCCGGAGGACGGAAACGTCGGATGCGGTGGGAGATTGGTGGCTCCGGTCTTACGTAATTAAAGTGGCGTAGAGTAAGGGTTTAATGACGGTTAATTTGCGTGGCATTAGTTGAGAACGAGAAATGCCTGCGGCCGCCCGACGGAGAGGGGAGGAGGGAGGAGGAAAAATTCGAATGAAAAGGAAGGTAGAAGGAACGCGACGCTTCCGGAATTGAACGAGTGGCTCCAGTTTGCCAATTCTCGCCTTCCCGTTTCGTCGGGGGCGTATATCTGTCTATTTACGGCTCGATATCGTTCGAGCACCTCCGAGCATCCGACGACGACGCTCGTAAGCGTCGATTTGCGAACACGCCGTCGTCGGTGTCAGCCACATATGGCAGCCACGCAGTAAGGACTTTACGCGGACACGATAGCGAAGGTATTCATTTTAGGACACGATTACGAGATAATTGACATCTTGGCAGGGTATGTTGACCGTTTATTTTGAAACTGGTGTAAGTCCATATTTAAAGAAAAACGAGATATATAATTTATGATTAACACGGTGTTAACGGTTTATTTATGTGACATTTAATTCGTTTTAAATACGGACTTACACCACTTTAAAAATAAACAGTCTATATATTAATTTTCTACATTGTGTCTGCATTAAATTTGTTAATAATTTTTAACCCATTTCAGGACTAGTTCGAGAGAAAACAGCATAAAATTCCTGATTTATTTTTACTACATGTATTCGGAATCATGTATTCAGCTTCTGTTTCTAGTATCGATCGCAAAGTTCGAAAGTTGCGACGACGAACGCTGAGAGACGCAATAGAAAATGTGTCGCGAAGACAGTGAAAGTTTCATAGATTAAGTTCATGAACCATCGGAGGTGGAGAAAAATTGGATCTATCTCGCGGGCGGCCATTGCTCTTCCGCGCCTTTTCTTAAAACTCCGACGCAGATTTCGCGCGCGCGGAGGGGATGATTTATAATCGCGGCGAATCTCGTTTCGGCTGAGGGATGAATAGAACGTGCGGGAACTTTTGTACCGGGGTCAATTAGGATTAGCATCTGCTGTGGAACTTTCATTCGTGGGTATTAATCATCGTCCCGGGGCTAACTTTCTCTACGGCAGCCCCCGGCTGCACCGCTGACCGGTTTCTCGCTTTCCATTACTTCGCTTCCCTTAATGTATTGCCAGCTCTCCGCTCGGGACTTCGCGGCACGTGTGCCGCACGCTTTCATGCCCGGCACCGATTCTCCGCTAAGAATTCCAAAGCATTTCACATTATCTGCCTCGCAGCCTCCCAATACCGGCGTTGAAAATCCACCGAGTTAACGAACGATGCATCTCGCACTTGTCAGTTCGCAAACATTAATGTGTAGTATTGGGTTTCCGGCGAATTCGGTCAGCGTTGTACTTGTAACTACTACGATTCAATGATTTTTTACTGAAAGTCAATGACTTAAAGTGATGGGAGTTGTTCATGAAATAATTTAATTTATTATCATTTGAAATAGTGAGAAAAGAGATCAGAGGAGACAAGAATTATTATTTGAAATAGTGAAAAAGATATTTTGTCACCATTTCTCACCGAGTCTCCGCTAAGAATTCCAAAGCATTTCACATTATCTGCATCGCAGCCTCCCAATACCGGCGTTGAAAATCCACCGAGTTAACGAACGATGCATCTCGCACTTGTCAGTTCGCAAACATTAATGTGTAGTATTGGGTTTCCGGCGAATCCGGTCAGTGTTCTACTTGTAACTATTACAATTCAATAATTTTGAACTGAAAGTCGATGACTTGAAATGATTGAAGCTATTAATGAAATAATTTAACGTATTATCATTTGAAGTGGAGAAAGAAAATGAGAAGAGAAAAGAATTATTATTTGAAATAGTGAAAAAGATATTTTGTCACCATTTCTCACCGAGTCTCCGCTAAGAATTCCAAAGCATTTCACATTATCTGCCTCGCAGCCTCCCAATACCGGCGTTGAAAATCCACCGAGTTAACGAACGATGCATCTCGCACTTGTCAGTTCGCAAACATTAATGTGTAGTATCGGGCTTCCGGCGAATTCGGTCAGCGTTGTACTTGTAACTACTACGATTCAATGATTTTTAACTGAAAGTCAATGACTTAAAGTGATGGGAGTTGTTAATGAAACAATTTAATTTATTATCATTTGAAATAGTGAGAAAAGAGATCAGAGGAGACAAGAATTATTATTTGAAAATGTGAGAAAGAAATTTTCTCTTTCTGTGAAAAGAAATGATAATATATTAAATTAGTGAAATAATTTAATTTATTATAATTTGAAACAGTCAGAAAAGAGTTGAGAAGAGAAAAGAATTATTATTTGAAATAGTGAAAACGGAATTTTCTCACTATTTCAAATGATAATATGTTAAATTATTTCATTGATAGCTTCAATCATTTTAAGTCATCGATTCTATCACTGTGGTCAATAACCGGTTGTCGCAGCCTTATTTTACAAATATTAATCCTGGAAACTTAAACGTGCACATAAAAATATCGCATCGGAGAATTCGCGAAAAATTACTAATTTATGCAACTCGAACGGTAGGGAAATAATCGTGAGCGAACTCTTTTTTCATTCTCTCCTCCCCTTCCTTCCGATTCAGTAGACAGAAACGAGCTATCTTCGAAGAGAATGTTTTAACCTCACTGGTCCACTTGAAACGGCGTACAATCGAATTGCTCTTCCCTCTCGCAATTTCCGAACCGGCCCGGCCATCGAAGCCGGCCATTTTCCCGTTCCCTGTGTACCGGTAAAAAAAATTATGGCGGGGGTGCATTAGCTGTGACCCGGATTTGCACTTTGTCGCGACAAAAGCGCGGCAGGCGTCGACGAGGGGATGGGAGCGGTGCCGGGGGAGGGGGTGGCAGCCTAAAATGTTGAAATCGGCCGAGGGAAGTCAAACGAACGCGTAAAATGAAAGATCGCCCACGCTCCCTCGGCGCTTTTTTTTTCTACCTTTCGCTTGATCCCCCGAACGAGGACGCACATCCGGCAATGGAGGCCATTAACTTCGACGTCAGTCAAAACCGCAGCTGCCCATTGTCGATCGGCGTCGGGAGGGGGGGGGGGTGAGTTTCCCCGTTGGCGTGTCGAAAATCCTCCGCGAGGGTTGTCGACAAAAAATTCCGCCAATCGCGGACTCTTTTTAAATAATTCATTTTGCTCCTTTATACCCTCACGCGCGGGAACACATAATTATTTCGCAACAAGCTGAAGGAAAATAATTTCATATTACACTTTTCATGGCGAATATTACAATTACCAAGCCGTATTTCGACTGCAAAATAATTCCATCGTCGCTCAACATTTTCATTGTAATTATTAGAAATTGTATTATGTACCTTGCAACCCGGTAATTTTCTACAGTTTGCTCTGTTCTTTCGTAATGACTGCGTTGAAGCTGGCCTCGGTTTCCGGAACAGAAATGAATGAAGAATGAGAACGTAGACCTCTGAGATGGCAAAAGTGATAAGGGTCAACCGCGTTTGTATAAAACACTGAAGCGTGATATGGGAGTCGTATAAATTCTCGAATCTCGATACAGAATGCGTAAGATTCCGCTCATATCATAAAATCTACCCCAAGCACCCTTTCCACCCCTCCCACATATACATGAATTTGCATTGATCACCGACCACCAATCCTACTTTGCGCATTCCTAGAAAATGCTCAAAATCCTAGACTGCTTCACTCAGCCATCTCCAACAAAAATCTATATATGCATAGTGTTCAACCAGTATTTTTAATAATTTAATAAATTGAGATAACCCTTGCATATATGGTCGATAGTTGTCTACTTTTATATATTTCCAAATTATTAAATGATTAAAAATCTATATATCGAAACTTCAACATTACAAGGATACACGATCTTCCTGACTGTTGGTTTTCTAATTTGACGTTATCGGCCGCTAAGCACTCGTTCGAAGCCCAGCATTAACCCCACCTCGGAAACTGGCGCACTAACTCTCCGAAACGGAGTATATTTCGCCGATGGGCGAAGAGAACGGCCCCGAACAGCCGACGAGGACCAGGAGGAGGGCCGTATGTAAAGGCATCGATACCCTGGTAGCCACGGCACCCCCTACCATCGTAGGCAACCCCCTACCTAAGTCTTATTTATTATACCTGCCCCCGATCGGCCGTTTTCGCACGATGTACTCCATTCCCGGGCCGGATACCGACACCTTCGGCACCTGATCTTGATTTGTTGCCGGACTCTCCACTTATCCGCGACGCTGCGAGCTTGTTTGCCAATGCAGCGGAGGTCCGGAACTTTATCCAGGGGTGGCGAAAAAAAAGTAGTGAGTCCGATATATGACGTACATTGTCCGACTGACACGGGCGCGAGTTTCGGCTTAATGTTTCGTCGTGGCCCGATGGCTTAACATCTCGAAAGTTCTTCCGGTTGGCGACGCTAACTGCTGCGAGCCTCGCTTAAACGTTCTTTCGGTTGAAATTTTGCTTGCAGCATGGGGTAGAAGCGGGAGATTAAAAGAGACGTGTCAAAGAGACGGAAATCGTTCGCAGAGAAGCGGGTCGCCATGGTAGGTTGGCGGAGGAGGGGGGAGGGAGGCAGGGGATGAGGGAGGGATGAGGAGGGATGAAGGGACCTCAATTACCCTGGAAGCACGGACAGAAAAATTTTCGCCGACTCCGGGGCGAGTGTCGTCGCTGCGGCGGGGTAGCGTTCAAAGAAAAATTTGAACATTTTCAGGCTTCCTTTGACGATTGACGCGGAAGGCGTTTACGGGCAGCGCATGGGATTAGGGTGGGAAACTGAAATCTCGAGACTCGATACCGTACTCCGCGCAAGGATATCACGGTAGCCACATTTTTTTAATGAATTGTAGGATTAATTAATTGATTATTTCAAACGAATGGGATTTACTTTCTTACTATCAAACGTCCGTACTTCACGAGAATTGTTTATGCACTAATTCTTGGTTCGTTTTTCGTTCTTTTCTCTTACTCGCGCACTCTCTGTCTCACACACACACACGCTTGCATCTAAAACTCTCACACAAATCCACACACCACAGTATCCCACCGAAAATTCCGTTGCTTACGTGACGTCATCGAAGCAAGATTCCGCGGTGGGACGTTCCTTCTGGTTAACGAAAAAAAAAGGGGGGGGATGGTCGGGTTCGATTATTCGGTGTAAAGTGGCGGGCGATAAATAAGGCAGGGAAAGAGGGGGGAGGGCGGCCCATATCGGTGACCCTTCGTGTAATTTCCGGCTCGGATAAGGAATTGCAGGAACGCGAGCGTGGGGGGTCGCAGCTGGCGGCTGCCGGGAGCAAATGTGCTGATTTGTAGTTCGACGGTGTCAGTTTTAGCCCAGGTAAAAAGAATCAGCCGCGCACGCTGCGTCCTACAAATTACGATTTTGCCCGAGAGGACAACCGGGCCAATTTATACCCGACGATTTTTCCTTCCGCCCGAAGCAAACTTTTCGCTTCCGAGTTCTCAAGGATTTTCGCCGCTTTTTTCACCCCCCCCCCCCCCCACGGCCTTTATGAGCTTTTCCGAGTGTGCGGATGTTTAGATTCGGGATGGAGATAGAGGGGGAGAGTGTCAGGGTGATCCTCGGGACAGGAGAGGCTGGTAATCCAATTCTTCTTCATTTGCACGGAGTAGGGGCTAATCTACGTTCCCCGAGTCTTCCCTCTAACTATCTTCGCGAGCGAGCAAAGTGGAGGAGCGCTTCTCTTTATTGCCGTCCCCTGTTGACGCCGGGGAAGCCTACCTGGGATGTCAAGATTGACTCGGCGCGTGTAAGAGTCGCGCTGGCAAAATCTTTCCGCGAGACTGGCCAACAGTCTGACGAATTACGCCGAAACATCGTATGACATTCGTTTCATCCGAATCTCAGATCAGTCGATATTTTTCAAAATCGACTCCTGTTTTAATCTCATAAACCGCCCCCGGGCACCATTCCGCTCGAAATTTATCGTTTCAAATCGTCCAAACCAATTTCCATACAATGCATTATGCAAACTATAAATTACGCGGTCAATTAATTATGGCTTACGTGTCGGCGAAGCTCATTTTCGCGGAAACTCGCTGCGCGCAGCACAGGTGCATTGACTAATTCGGATACTCTTTTACCCTCGTGACTATGACTTTTTATCCCAGTATTCATTCGGAGCATCTAATCGGATCGTTCCAGTGCCGTAGCCCTAGATCTTCGCGTCGCGGGTGGCAGAAATATTTGTTCGGAGCCAGAAATAAGATAACGGGCCCTTCCCCTCTTGTTTTCGGTAATGAAAGAAAGTTATGAGTCCGAGTCGGACGGCGGCGGCGGCGGCGGCGGCGGTTGAAAGGGAGGGGCCGAGGGGGTGGGGGGGGGGGGATGATGGAAAAATGGATTCCAGCGCGGATAAGAGACACCAGATCCGGCGATCCATTTCTCTTTCCCTCGCTGGGCGTTACATTATTTTTCCTCCGAGCTAATCCGCGACGCTTAAGCCACGCCGTAACTATTCTTGAATCATAACGTTCCGCGGTGGCAAACAACGCGAACTTCTTCCCAGCCCCCTCCCGCCCTACCCGTCTTCCTACTTCCTTTCCTCTCCTTCTTCCCCCGTTCTCCTTTTTTCGGGGCAAACTTTCGCCGACGTCTTCGAGATTTTCTTCCGCGCAAGGTAATTGTTCTTTAACGATCAAATACGATCGCGGAACTCAATTTATCTTATCTTCCACCCCCGCAGTTTAAATCCTCCCGACGCCATTTCTGTATGGCAGTGAGCGAATGATCCTGCTAAAAAGAGGTCTCATTTTAGTTACTTTCGAAAGGATGACAAGCCTTAATTGTTCCACGCTTGTCAGTAAGTGACAATTGCATGCGGGACGTGCGACGGAACGAACGATACGAAGTAAAGAATTTTTATTTTCCTGAAGTTCACCCCCAGTATTTCCGCTATAACAGATGTCTCAGTATAGCTCGTTAGAGTGGCAACTTCTTTCGATTTCCGGCACAGTTGACAGATCGAAATAATCCCGTTATTACGCCGTCAGCCAATCAATCCGTTAGTTTTCTCGTGAAAAATCCTCGAACGGGAGACAGAGAGAAATGGAGAGAAGGAGAGAGAGAGAGAGAGAGAGAGAGAGAGAGATAGAGAGCAATAGTTCTCTCCGCTCGTTTTCCAACCTTCCTCTGTTTGTTCTCGATAACCCCAACCTCTGCTCCTTAGTAGAGCGTAATTGTTGCTAAGAGACGAACGCCGTCCGGAGGTTCGCTCTCAGGAAATGTAATTTCTATGGAAGCGAAGGGATCCTTTTGTTTGCGCGATGAGCTGAGTGTGCGAGGGTAGGGGGGGGGGCTGAGAGGAGGGATGAGGGGTGGGCCGAGAGATCGTCCTGCCTCTATTTTGTGGCCCCCCGGACGCGTTTGTTACGATGCCACATAAACTATAGTTAGAGCTCAAGTTGAAAGGGCCGCGGTCTCTGCTAATTGCGCATATAACCTCGCGGCTTTCCTATTTTACCCTTTTCGCCTCCCCTCCACCGACGTCGAAATGAACTTCGCCTCTACCATCGTTTCAGCCATGCCAGACTCTCCAGGGCCTCTCCCCGGACTCTTTAATTGTTTGTTTGCTCGATATTAAGTATCGCCCGGCCCGAGTCCTCCCTTCGCGACGTTAACACTTTCCCTGCCCAGCGTCCCTTTGTACTTTGCGTCGACGTTAATTGTGCACCCTTCCGACGAATTCGCTCTCCTTCACGCAGCTTGAATTGAAACAGATTTTCACTCCGTCCGAGTCTCATCAATTTCAATACTACATAATATTTTTACGGTATTTTTAGGTTCGCTATTCTTAAGGTTGACTTTCGTTAACCAAGGAGGGCCGCAATTTTTACGTCAGACTCCCCTAAAAAAAGAAGAGAAGAAGGGTGGGAAACCGCAATTTCGGCCGCGAGCTCCGCCAACCTTACGAAACACGAACTGTTGCACGATTAATAGAACGACTTCGCCGAGGGCTCGCGTGGCGCCTAAGGGGTGGCTCGACCGTGGAAAAAAGATGACGGTGAAGGGGGAAGGAAGGAAAGGAGACTCGATGAATATCACCTGCCCAACCCCGTAACGAGACGACCGTGGCAGGCATTTTAACTTTCCCCATATCGTATCAGCTTTACGATGATTACGTCGTTAAAGGCGAGAAAGGGATGGCGCGGCGCAGACTGTGCGTCTGACGGGGATGGTGCCCGGATGTGTTCGAGGGGGGTAACGATAAGTTATTATCGCAATTTCAAGCTAAACCGCGTTATTCGCGACTCGGTTATTTTTCCTCATTACTCTCAGCCCTCGAATAAGTTTTCGATCGAACGACGATTTCATGGCGATTATTTTATGAAATGCTTAGATAAATTCTGAAAATTCTGCCGGTAAATAAATCTGTTCTCCGCTGCAAAATTTCGCCCCAGTTCATACCTTCTCCCAGGACAGCCCTGTACATACACCCGAGCGATACAGAGCGTTCCGCGGAAACAAAGTCGAAGTGGAGAGTGAGAGCGAAGCAAGCGTAGTTCTTCCCGAGGCTTCGCAGGACGAAAGGGAGAGGGGGAGGGGAGGGGAGGGCTGGAGTCGGGTCTCCGCTCGTCCTGGGACGTGTCTTCCTCGAGAGTGTTTCCCTTACCGTGTTACCAGTCCGGAATCGAGGCTCGTTACGATCCCCCCCAGGCCACGGACGAAGTTTCCGCCGTAATGGAAGGCGAAACGGGCGAATCCGTGCCGTTTCTTTATTCATCGCTCGCAAATTGTTACCACCCCCACCACCCACGCAGCAGACAGTCGAGTCCCGTCCCTCCCCCACCGAGGTGCATTCAGCCAGAACATCGAAGGATCCAGCATTTTTGGCCTGGCTTGCCATAAAGGCAACCCTCCCGCCTTTTTTGCCTTCGACGGCGGATGACAGTCGAGAGTCAATTAGTTCAGACCTTTCATACTGGTATGTAGATAGGCGAAGGGTGGAACTGATATCTTCATTCTTCGACACCCTCAAATCTGATCTACAGCTCGAATATGTCTAGATGTCGGTCAGTGGAATTATGTTAAGTTTAACTAAATTGAGCTTTTTAAATTTAAACTAAGGACGAATTATTTAAAGTTTGCAGGAAGTGCAAAGGTAATTGCGATTTTGTAAAGGGGCGAATTTTTGTTTTACATTCGACTCCGATTAACAACGGTGTATGTTGATTCAGCGTACGGTTCTGTCGTTGAATAATGTAAATTGTTTGATATCGGGGTAATATAGGTGCAGGTGCGAACGTTCGGATGTAGTCTCCTCTTTTTTTTCGTAGAAAATCGTATTCGGAGAACTGCACATTCCCACCGATGATACAGGCAATTTCAGGCGAAGCTAATCGAGCGCAATCACCGGAACCGATCGCCGACCTCATAATTCCCAGCGAAGAACCGCGAAAGATGGGCAGTCGTGGAGGCGGATGGAGGAGGGCTGGGGAGGGGTGGGGAGGGGTGGGGGATGGAAATAAAATTGTCGGCGTGCGCTCGGAGAGATACGAGCAATCGGACCGCATTGCAAAAACGTCCTTTGGGATGTGCCAGGCACGATACGACACGTTGAAGTTTAAAGAGTCGTATAGTGGGTAGATAGAGCAAGAGAGAGAGAGAGAGAGAGAGAGAGAGGGGGAGAAAGAGGGAGAGGGAGGGTGAGTAAGTGACGGGGGACGAAGCGGGGAGGGAAAAATGTATGCTGGCCTGCTGGGTCTCGTCGGAGGTGTTCGACGAAAAATTAACTCCTGTCCCAGATGGGCCGCTGCCTCTTTATTCGCCAGGCCTGCGCCTGCTTTTTTCATGCGGCTTTATGCGCCTGGCTTACACCATTTTCTACCCCTGTCCGCTACCCTCCGAACTCCGCAATAGCAACCGATCCCACCATTGTCACGATATGCGCGATAATCGGTATCGAGGTCAGCATTAGTTGCTGCGAAGTAAGCGGAGTACGTCAGAATGGGTGTCAGGCATTGTGACAAAATTATCAGCCGGCTGGCAAGGCCACGTCAGGGTATCGATAACATTCGTAAGTGCGTTCGGGGGCTTGATTGAGGGCGTCAATAGCCGGCGGTGTAAGTAAACGTCGTCTGTCAATTTGATCAGGGCAGAAATCGAGTCTCCCGGTAGATGGTAGACGGCAGATGATAGAGGGTAGAGGGTAGCGGGATCGTATTTAGTCTTCGGCAGACAGCCGACGGATCAAAGTACCCATAGCTCTCGTTGCACATCGCTTAGAGATCGCTGGCGAACAATGCTTGCATAATTCCCCTCGAATCCTCAATTCGCCAGAATCGCCTTTGGCTCCTGGCTCCGGGAGCAAGGATCGTACGGGCTCGGTTAATGGCCGAGACAAATTGCGTCGGTGTCGAAGTAGCAAGAATTTCGTGATCGTACCATCATCCTGACAATCTTCCGTCGGATGCAAGATTGAAGTGCTCCTACATCTTTAAACCGTGGATGTACCTACTTGCCGATGGATCTGTTCATTATTGGCTTCGACGGCAGAGTGACGCGATTAATGTCCTCAAATTGCACGGTTGCGGGGAAAGAGGGTGGATTCGGGGATGAATCACTCGACTCGGTTTAATCTGATTAATCTGACCGTGGCCGGGGAATTTTGGGAGGCCGCCGACGATCCGACCGATTGAACAGTTTTGCGAAAGTCAATAACCGCCTACCATCCCTTAATGAGAGCCTGGGCCACCCCCCTGATAAGAGCTGAACGTCCGGCGCGAGTATTATGTTTGGGAAATTGTATCGTATAAAAGGCACAATCTCGTTATTCCCGTTAGGTTCAACATTCCCGGCAATCTCCCGTCTAGCCTCTATCCTGTACTCTACTTTCGGTACTCCTCCTCTTCTTCCATCATCCCCCGCCTTCAACCCTCTTTCCTCTTGTTTCCGTCTTAATCCGAAGGAAGAGCAAATTCGACGGCATTTGCAGACGTACGTCGAAAGGGGGTCACACATTTCCACCGTCATCCCCATGAAACTCTCCATTTGTTAATTTATCCACGTCTACGATTTTCTACAGAAATCCGCGGTATAACGTTTATTTATCTCTGCGAATATTTTTAAATTTCTTTCACAATGGATTTAGCTCGAACGTAGATACGCCTTAGCGGTTATAACGAAACATTATTCTCCAGCGATCTCGCGCAGAACAAGAGAGCAAAAAAGCGAAGAAGCGCCGCACGTTCCTCCACCCTTAATCCGTTTAATTTCCGCCAATACGCGACTCGCACTCCGCATTCATTCGGCATCCCGATCCGACAAAACTCAGCCCGTGTTTCCCCGTCTCGCACGTTTTCATAGCTCGTCGAAATCGGCCGTGCAAGAAGCATCGATGCACCCGCTCGTCCTCCTCTTTCCACCGCCCCCGCTCCAACCTCCCCTCCCATCCAACCCCGTCCTGTTTTCAGCCCCGATTATTCTTTCATCCGCGAATCGTGCTTCTTCGATGTCTCTTTGCCGTACGTGTTCGGAATTTCCTTTCGTGTCCATCGAGCCGGTTCATCTGTCGCGGCACTTTCGGCCCCTCCTCCCACACCTCACCCACCCCTCTTTCACCCCTCTCCGTCGATTCACAGAGCCGACTGTCGGCGCGTCGATGAATTCCACCCTCGCAGCCCGTTCCGCGATGTGTTTTGGCATTCGGGCGCGTGCGGTCATTCTTTATTCCATAGACCGGGCAAAACGAGCGTGAACTCCTTGGCAAATTGAGGACTCGCAGCTTCGACACTCCGATCCGTAAATTTTCCACTTTCCTCGGCGGATATCCGAAAAATGCGGGAATAAGAGACGCGTTACCGGAGAATGACGGACGAAATACGAAGTTTCGGAGACACCTTCGAGGACAGGGATGGCCCAGCTGGAAGGGGAGGGCTGGGAATAATCCGGTGCCCGGTAGGAGTGCCGAAAAAAGAGGAGTGCCCAAAGGTCGTTATACCGTCGCATGCCCGAAGAAATCCCTTTCATCACTCGACGATGAGACCGGAGGACTCCGTGGAACAAAGAGGGAAGAAAATGAGGAAGACTAAACTGCGGGCGCGAGGACGGAAGTGAAACGTCGCCGTCCGTCGCTGGGCGAAAGTAAAAGGGAGGCTCGAGCGAGGGCTTGTGCAAGAGGGGGGGTGGAGGGTGGGTGGGGGGAGGGGGGACAATCGGCGAGGAAGGGATGAGAAGTCGATGAGTTCCTCGAACTACCGAAGTACCCCCTTCATTTCCGTATCCTTCTCGGGGTAGAAAAAAAGAAACAGCTAACGGGGGTGAATTGGGGGTGAGCGGAGTGGGCGGTGGGAGGGTGGCTCGTGAATGCGCCCGGAGGAAATCCTTCCGGCCAACGACGTCTGGCCTCATCTTCCGTGTTTGAAGCCAGGATGAATGGATCCTTCACGGTGGACGGATTGAAATTCGAGAAACCGACGGAAACCCACCCCTATCAACCGCCCTTGCCCCCCGCGGGCCTGATCCGAGGAACGCCGCTCTCCCGCCGCCCCTCCTCCCTAGGACCTTCGAAACTCGTCACAAGAACGTCGCTTCGAAACTTCGGGGATACTTCGGGGATGTTCATCGATTGGCCGGATTTCGCGAATGTTGCGGCCTCTGTTACCCCTCCAGCCCTCCACCCCTCCACTCTGGCAAATGATAAACGTTTGGCATGCTCGATGTGCGGGGATATTAACGTCTCGATGATACTGTGCGAGCTCGCTCTGGTACTCGGTAGAAAGCAGGCAAAAATCACAGAAATCACCATTGGCTTCGTTCCGTAGTCAAAAACAGCCGCACTTCGAAAGTGCAATAGAATCGAATAGAATTGTACTTAGAATACACATGAATGAATAGCATGATCTGCTGAACAGAAAAAGCAGGACTAATCAACTTCTCTGGCGAGCGATAGGCCAGGATCATTTTTCAAAGGCGCATGGAACGACATAGCGACATCTCGGGGCAGAATGCAAGTCCTCACCCCCTCGGCCGGATGTTATTGTAGGATGATATAACGGAGGGGGCGCGGCGGTTAATTCGATAAAGCAATTAAGAGTAACCCGGCGAGGGTCGAAGGAGAAAGACGAGCGAGAGAGAGATAAAGAGAGAGAGAGAGAGAAGTACGGAAGACGGGGCTGGCTGGAGAGACTTGGCAGATTGTGGAGGGGAGGGGCGGCAAGTTTGTTAGGACGGTCGGGGGGTTGCGACCCAGGTCGCGACAAATGTAATAATAAGTGACGTAGCGCCCGCCGCACCCTGCCAACAGCCGGAGTGGTGAATGCAATTAGCGGCTTAAGATCAACCCACTCCCGCGGGAACGACGATTCGATTAGGCATTCTTATCTCGGAACTCGAACAACCCCGACTGCCGCCCACCCCCTCGAAGACCTTTGCCTGCCGGGAGATCGATAGCTGACCGAAGACGGCCGATTATTTCGAGTCGAGTCATCTTGAGTCGACGATCCTCTCGCCCGACACCTTCTACCCTTTTCGATGGGGGATAAGGAGGGCTGGGGAATTAAACTATTGTCCGTCGGAAGTTCGTCTTGTTATTCGAGAATTCGCTGCCGAGGGCTGCCGAGGGCCGCTGAGCGAGAGCGAGAGTTAAAGTAGCCGAATGGCAGGTCGAGAGTGGATTATTTCAAGCTGTTGCGACGTCTTGTCGTTCGAGAGTTCGCAGCTCTTCGAACTGCTGCCAGCTATCTTCCAAGTTGTCCGCTCGGAATTCCCCTTCAATTACGATATATTAATTCTTGCATTCTGACAGCGGCGTCTGATACAGATGTTTTTCAGAAGGCAGGATATAATCGCGTCGCAGCGATTGTTCAATTAAGAAGACAGGTGTCTTGAGGGGGGGACGAAGAATCGAAGGGGGTGCGGGAAAGTTTCTCATTCTCGCGATCCGTCGCGTGACGTTCGACGGATACGCAGATCCGAAGTTTTAATATTCAGGATTGGCGAGAGGGTGAGTGGGGTGAGGGCTCGGGACAGATAAGGAAAGAGAAAGGGAAGCAAAGTGGCAATATCGGGGAATTCGAAGGAAAGGGGCGGCCGGGGTGAAATCGGCTTTCGGCGAAGAGGCAATCCGGGATCTCGTCCGGGGTGAACAAAAGTCACGGTAACGATGCCATTCTTGTCGGCCATGGAGTCGCGTTAAACGACCCTCATTTCGGCAAAGGCCTCGCCCGGCTCCTTCCCAGTTCTGCCTCCTGCATCAGCAGGATCCACGAAACCCGTCGGGAGGATCGACGACTAAGGAGGACGCTCGAATTCCAAATTCGAAGCCCAACCGTTCGAAGTTAATCGGGCAAATTTCGAAGAACGCCCAATTCATTCGTGTTCGTACGATTATTTATTCTTTAATTCTTTTCGGTGGATGTCGATTCGATTGTTGTTTAGGAGAGATCTGCCTCCTGCATCAGAGGGATCGACGACTAAGGAGGACGCTCGAATTCCAAATTCGAAGCCCAACTGTTCGAAGTTAATCGGGTAAATATCGAAGAACGCCCAATTCATTCGTGTTCGTACGATTATTTATTCTTTAATTCTTTTCGGTGGATGTCGATTCGATCGTTGTTTAGGAGAGTTCTGCCTCCTGCATCAGAATGATCGACGACTAAGAAGGACGCCCGAATTCCAAATTCGAAGACCAACTGTTCGAAGTTAATCGGGCAAATTTCGAAGAACGCCCAATTCATTCGTGTTAGTACGATTATTTATTCTTTAATTCTTTTCGGTGGATGTCGATTCGATTCTTGTTTGGGAGAAGTCGTTTTAGATCGTTCGAGTCACGATCTGTCGGGAGAAGTGGCGACTGTTTCCAGAAAACGTAACGTCTCGCAACTTATTTCCGTCGGCCAGCTCCGGAATCGGAAGGCAGAGATCCGAAAGAACGGATCGCTTTCTCGCCGAACTCCGAGGCATCAGATACAACTTTAAGAAGATTAATCTGCAGAAGTTCCTTTGCCGAGGGTCCGCCACTTCCCGGCGAACTTTAGCAGCTTCCCACCTAAACAGGATGACATCCTGCCGACGCAGGAATCGATCACGGGTCAACGATTTTTGCATCAATCTTACAGGGGAAATCTTCGACAGAGATTCTTTCATAAAGTATTGACGCACAACGAGGTTGCGTGGGACAGATTAATATTGTATTTGGTGCAGTGAAAGTAATTGTCAGTTCTGTATTTAGGGTTGATGTCTATACTACGTGGATGATGATCAAAATTAATTTTTGCAATCATTCGTGATCGTTTCCACTCTTAAATTTTCGAGAATCTTCCATACGGCACAGTATCTGACTTATGGCTGACTTATATCACTGAAGTTTCACGAAAATCGTTCTCCTCTCTCCAAACATTTACAAATGTTTTTATCCACCCTCGTGCACATCGAATCAAGTCTCCCGCCCATCGAGAATCATTCACTGGGGCAGAAAAAAAATTTCCCTTTACCTCCCACCCTTCCACACCGCGGACACGACACTCCGCGAGTGAAGTACATCGAAGCAATTAGCGGTGCGACCCTGACGCATTTTTTTCTCATCCCTACTCCGAATCACACACTTTGCACACTTCGCAGAACACCACCCCTAGATCTCACAGCGACAAACGGCAAGCATCATTGCCACTCTGCACTTTGCGCCGACTCTCACGATTCTTTCGAAGACTCTCTCGACGACCCTTTCGGTGGCCGTGAGGATCAACGGTAAAAAACGTACGAATTTTCACCGATCTCGCACGTTTGAAGAAACTTACCCCCCACTATCAGCAGCAGGTGGAACAGAGCACGTCGCACTTTCCCGCACTCCCGCCGAGCGTCTTTATCCATCTTCCTCGATATCCGTTTCCCAGTTATTCCACGACGGGACCTCCTTCCGCTGTCGCCTGCCAATTTCGAAATCCACTCGCACCCACAGGACACCAGACCAAAAATAAAAGAGATCCCGACGCCCTTCCGAAACTCCGCCGAGAAAAGAAAGCTCACCCTTCGTCAGTCGCGACGAGCCATCGGGCCACCCTTCTTACTCTCGAAAATGAAAGAACAAAAAGATATATCTCACTTTTCGACAAAAATTGCCCACCGGCCGCCGGGCCCTTTATCCCGAATCTCTTTATTTATTTCCTTTTTTAGTAGCACAGAACGGCGTCGGTTTAGCGTGGGAATAAAGTTTTCGGCGGAGGGTTAGCACGTTTTCGGGGCAGCCGGGCGGTTCGGCTCGTCGAATTTTGAGTTCTCGGCAACCGCTGCGGAGTGTTCAAAACGCGACGCGGTTCGCGCGGCAGTCCCTGACTTGCAACTGACGAGGGATGCTGCACGAAGAGTTTGCGCCAGCTTCGCGCCCGCGCACAGAATCCTTACTGCTCGACACCCCCTCTTACTGCTGCCAACCCCTCGACTGAGTCAGTTAGTCACTCTCTCTCTCCCTCTCTCCCTAGGACTCTCCTCCAACTCTGGATCTCCCCTTCTCTTTCTCCTTCTTTCTTTCTTCCATTCTAACACTGCCTCTCTCTCTCCCTCTCTCTCTCTCTCTCTCTCTCTCTCTCTCACTCACTCACTCACTCACTTATTCCGTCTCCGTATCCTCTGTCTCTGCCTCCAAGAACTCGCTCGTTTTTAGTTTACCTCTGTCATTCTTGGCATTCTCCTTCACTGCCTTCGCGTTTCTTGCTGCCTGCTTAGTGTCGCTATCTTTGCCACTGTTCCTCCGCTTATAATTGTTCGCCGTCGTCAGTCGGCGAGTGCGTGGGAAGGTGAGAGGCTTTTTGCGAGGGCGACAATTTTTTTACCCTTTTTCTTTTTTTTTACCCCGCATAGACACGAAATCTTCGCTGTACTCGCGCTGTCATCGGGCCATTTTTTTCTCTCGGTGCAATTCTATTTATTTCGGAGGGTGTAGACATTCTTTTTTGCTCCCAGTCGGACGCGATTGTCTATTCAGCCTTACTTCTCTGGGATCTTACCTTCTTGTATCTATTTTCCTCGTTTCGGCGCAGGTCGCCCTCTCTCTTTCCACTTCGGGATATCGCGACCGAAATCCGCCCATGCCTCTCTCCTATTTGTCTCTCTCCGTCTCCTCCTCTATGTATCTATCTATCCATCTATCTTTTCTCCTCCTCTCTCTGTCTCTCTCTCTTTCTCTGTCTCTCTCTGTCTCTCTCTGTCTCTCGCAACGGGAACGCTATTCCACCGCGTTGTAGCTCTCTTCCGAGTCTCTCCCTATTACACTTTTTCCCATCTTCCTTCTCTCTCCGACCGTCAACCCCCATCTTCCTCCCAGTTTTTACTCCCCTCTACGGGGTGTCCCGCACGAGCGGAGCGGCTTACTCATCGTACGCCGCCGTAATATCGTAGCTCGATTGATATTAGAAAGCAGCTATATCGAAATTTTTGCCAATAACATTAGACTAGGTAACGCTATAGTTTTTAACAAAGCTGTTTTTCATTTTGTCATTATTAGACTTTCACTCCTTAACTTTACAATGAAACAATGCTGGAAGAGACCGGTAATATAAGTCTGAGATTAACATTAATTCGTAATTCATTCCGCTTCTCACTGTTTCGAGAGTATACTTCGACCCAGTTACAGGGACACCCCGTATACCGTCTCTTCCCCCATTCGGCTCCCTTTCACCCCCTACCAAGCCTCGCTCTCCGCCCCCGCCACACATCTAACCTCGCGCGCATCCTTTCGGCGGCTGTATCTCAAACACTAAAGAGTTTCTTAGGAAATTGAATTGAATCTCACCCTCCAGTCTGACGGTTTCGCCCCTTCCGGGGCTGTTCGCCCCCACCCCGTCGGCCGTGGCGTCCCCTCTCTTTCCATCCTCTTGCCACCCCCCCCACCCCGTCGTCACCTCTTCGCAGGAACTGATTGTCTCGCCGTTAAGCGGCAATTTATATGTTAACAGGGCCGAATCGGTCGAGAGTCATGCATACGTTTAAGAGAAGGGATTTTGCCGGCGATGGAAGGAGTCGGGCTTGTTGTCGTCGCATCGGGGGAGGGCGGGTGGGCCTTCAAAGGCAGGGCCGAGGGGTGAAAGAGGCTCGAAGGGGGGCTGGTGGAGGGTTGGAAGGCGGCCGGAAGGAACAGTCGCCGACGAATGTCGTTTGCGGCGCCTTCGCGTGAGAAAAGACAGTGTGACCGGCCGTTTAGGCTTCCAGGCTAGAATTGTGGCTCGTAGGCCCTGCTAGGTTCCTTCTGATTCGAGGAAGACGAGCCCTTCGTCCTTCCCCCACGTCCTGCCCCCGGACTGGATTTTCCGCCTCGTCACTCGGGCAACTCTCACGATTTCGCATTGTGTCGTTCGCTCGAAATATTTCCTCTCCCTTTCACTTTCCTGGACGCAGTGTTTGTTCAGGCTCAACCTCTTGAGGTGAGGGAGGGTGAGTTCGCTCGGAAGATGGCGGGAAAAAGTTTGGATAAGCGGAGGAATATAGAATCGAATTCGCGTTTCGCGCCGTACACGCTAGACGCGAAAGTTAAATTACGGACAAGCGGAGGGGATGGACGGGGTTGCGCGGCGATATGCCGTCGAATTCCTGGGGATGGCAAAGTTAAATGACGAAGGAGTGACCCCGGACTTCACTTTTTGCCAGTCGTCGTTACCGACAATTTACCGCTCGCGATACCTGCCCTTATTTCGGTCTGCAGTAGCTATATTAGTTTTAGGCTCAATTTGCCGTCTTGTTTCCCGTTCAAATTATTGCCTTACTTCAATTGCTTACCAGGAATAAATTCAAATATATACTGAATTCCCAATAGGGTCACCAATGTGTCCCTGTAAAATTGCTTTAACAAGTCAATGTTTTTCGGTTAAACGTAATTGAAATTTTGTAGTTAAAAGTATAACACTGTCCGAATTGACCGAAAATACAATATTACACATTTAACAATAAAAATGATTTTATTCTACTAAACGATATTATTTAATTTGCTTAAATTTTGTCCAATCTACTTAACATCACACAAGCATCTACATTCTCATCTGACTAATCCACGGCCACTACCCCTCACGTATTATCGCTCTCGAAAAACATCTGCTCACACCCCCTATTACGCCCTTATTATTCTTCGCGGACCACATCTTGTTTCGCCGCCGTCCCCTCAACAAAATGGACTCCTTGTAAAACGACATCCCCTACCCCCGAGCGTCACCCTTATTATTGTACGAGCTCGCTCGCGAGTTTACCTTGCGTTATCGCGGTCTCGGCACGGGGAGATAATGGAAAATTGGCGGGCGGAAAGTTTTCGATAAGCGTCCTTCGGCAGACGTCGGTCAGCTCGGCGTGCGTTCGCGGAGAAGGAAGTTCGTTTGGCCAACGTTAGGGTACAAAAAGAGGGGAAGATCGATGGAGGGTGAGAGTGACGAGGGGTGGGAGGCTTGCGGCGGAAGTTCGGATGGCCGTAATAACAAATTCAATTTTCGGCGAATCGTCGCGGCCTGAGACAAGCGCGAGCGGGAAAGTTAAATTACTCCCACATGAGGCGTTAGAGCGTCACGTGTTCGGATTGGGACTGGCCGGACAAAGCTTACGGAGAGAGAGGCGGGAAACAGAGAACAACGAATGTTGTAAAGAATAATTCGGAGAAAAGCATCGAAGAAGGCAGCCGAGAATATTGAAGAAAGTCCAGAAAGCGAAACCGGAGCAGATAGATATTAAGTTGGCGAGAAAGTATTTTCGACTTTCAAATATATAATAGATAACCCAGCGATTTCTTTCGAAGAACTTTTGTCACTGTCAAATTATTTTCGTTTTAGCATTTGATACTAGCTGATGTTACGTAACAAAGAAGCAGTGTTGATTAAAATTTAGTTGTACAAAAAGACGAGTTTTTTTTCTCGCAACGAAACCGAAATTACTGACTTGACAACGTAATATATAGCGAACGAGTCGGGAATGAGGGAAGACGCGCGATGAAAACGTTAACATTTCATCCCGTCTCATCTCCGCACTTCCGTTCCTCAAATATTAACCGAATTTACTGCGTGTCTCGCCTCCCTTCCGATACTCGCTCCCGGCCACGCGTTTTTGGAAGGGCGAAGAATCTCTTTGCGGAGTCTATCGGGCCCAGAAAGGTTTAACACTCCGGTCGGGAAAAGATTTTCGCGCGTGCGCACGCCATTGGCCGCGTCCTCTTTTTGTCAAGGAAGTTTTCGACCGCCGACGCTGGAATTGGCCAGACGCAGACCGCGGAGCAGGCATTTTCACTTGTCCCGAAGGAGGGAGAGGGGGGTGAAAGCGTGCGAGAAAGTGAAAAAGAGCGTTCGAGGGTGGACCTTGCCGAAAATAGAGACTGCAGAGAGAGAGAGAGAGAGAGAGAGAGGGAGAGAGAAAGGTTGAAAGAAAAAAAGTGGCGAGGTCGGAGAGAAAATGCCGCCCGGCGAGAGTGAGGTCGTTAAAAGTTGAAGGCGATTAGGCCGTTTGGAATCCTGCGGGGGCGGATAGGCCGCCGAGTTAATGTTTAAGGGTTAATTCGAGACGGATATAAACGCCGTTCCGCACTGCCGCAAATTGTTACGCCACCCCTCACCCTCTCCCTCTTTCGCCAGAGAGCTCAAGGGTGGAATTAATCTGTTTCCAGACTCAGATTTTTATCATATCTGCCCCCAAAATTTTAAATCATACGTACATTCGGGCAGTTCATTTTGAAAGTCGTAAAAGACCATATTTGAAAAATATTGAAATATCACATAACTTATGATCAATGTAATGTCAACTTTTTATTTATGTGATATTTAATTTTTTTGCAAACATGGACCGACTCGAAAAATATTGAGATGTCATATAACTTATAATTGATGTAGCGTTAACTTTTTATTAATGTAATAATTAATTTTCGTTCCAATACGAACTTACACCACTTTCAAACTAAACGGTCCGTATTTTAAACTAATAGTTTACCAAGCAATTGACGTCACACGTTCCGATACATTAATACGGAAAATCTTCGCAACTCCGACGCTTCAAATCATGTTCTCGCCCGACTTTAACCTCTCGCCAGAGCCAGTCTTCGCACGATTCGTGGATTTGCCGCAAATTACCGCGTTCAGTCGATGATCGCGTGCCAACCCCCGCACTTCAGCCACCACCCCTCCACCCTCTCGTCCTCGAGTCCGACACTCGAATTTGGCCCCGCCGACGACGGTGAAAAGCGGCGTCGTATGCGAATAACACCTCACGTGGGAGTAATTTAACTTTCTGGATACGTGGACGCGTGCTGCCCTGGTCACGCCCTCCTTCTTCAATTGAATTTGCCGTCGGGCTCGGTCACTTCCCCCCCCCCCCCCCCATCCCACCCCCGAAGCCCCAGTCTCTCTCTACCACCTCCGGCCAAGCACGGCCGACGTTGAAGCCAGGCTGCCTGTTCTCGAGTTACCCGAACGCGGAAGGGTTCCCACCCCCCCTCGTGTCTTCCTCTTTTACCCGCTGCAAACAATATTGCGCGAGATAATCCGCCGGAAGTGCGGAATGCGTCTTCGCGCGTGTCGAGTTCAACGCACGCCGTGCGCTCTGCAATTCTGATAATAATGACTGTACGCGCGACGACCACTCTTTTCTATCTGCGTATTCAAGGATATTTGATACCCTTTTTTAAAGCACCCCCACCCCCCCTCCGCCCCGGTACAGAGATACTTGAAAATATTAATAGGATGGAACGTTATATACGCTCTTTCATATGTGGCCGTCGAGGATGTTTTGAAAGATTATGAATGGTGTGCAATTATGGCGGTGGAAGGCGCATGTACTAGGGGGTGGGTTTAGAAGGGTGTCGGAGTCGCTGACACCTTAAAAGCCCGTGCATCACAGGCGACCGAGGTCCATACCCTCCGAAAATCCGGCCATTACACCCTCGATTCGTCACCGCCTAGGCACACCGAGTGACGCTAGACAAATACTGGAAAGAGTAGTGGTTTTCGAGGAGGGGGAGGGGTGGGGAATGGGAGTATCGATTCTCCATGTCGCCACGGCAGTTCGATGGCGTGTTAATCAGAATCCGCCTAGCTGGCGACGATACCCGTCCACGCGAACTTCTGTTTAATCTTACCTATGCGTGGGTGTAATGATATGTTGCCAAACTGGAAGTAATGGAGCGGAGCCGTGTAACGCCGAAGCGCGTATAGACACACTCTCGCCACGTTTACATCCTACCTCCCCCCCCCCCCCCCCCCCCCACACACACCCGTCTCTGTGTACAGAGACTCGCTTGCGCGCTGTGTTGCGTCCGCTTCCCAATACAGGGTGATCCGAAACTACTGTCCGTTCACCGCATCATATTTTTAAGGCTGTTCAATTAGCTTCATAATATATTTGTCCTTAATTTTGCACAAAATAAAATTGTCACGTATTCTTTTTAGATACTTGAATTGATACTTTAATACTTTGTCGGAGTATACGTATCGGTATTCAGGTGCATGAATTTCTTTAAGATGTCGAGTTTCGTGTGGATCGATGAATGGAGTTAATTTTGTACTTATTTTTGAGGGGCTGTGTCGCGAGGAGGGATCGACAATTCTCGAAACGCCCTGTAGGATCCGGGTCCTGTATCCGAACAGACGCGAGAGAGGAAGTAGAATCCGGAGTACCTTGGTGGGAATATTTGCCACGTTCCCGTCATATCTCTCCGCGCGGCCATTTGTCTGTGTGTAAATGCTACAAGGAAATAGATAGAGGAACGTGTCGGCGGGAATAGGGACGTGAGGGGGGGGGGGGGGGGGTGGAAGGTAGGGGGAGGAAGCTTGCGAGATTTCCACCAATCGACGACCGACTACCGATCGATAATTAATTAAACGACAACTCCGACCGCACTCTTTGTTCTCGACAAACACTTTTTCATTCGCAATCGTAACCGTCAATCTTTTTATTAACTATCCCTTTCAATTTCACTTCATATCTTCCAAGTTTTCATAAATCTGAACGCCCAGGCATTACGGCGATTAGGATATCCCTCATTTTTAACCCGATAAAACATTCCAAAAATGTAAAGAGCGACGGTGAAATGCGGTTAGAGTGAGAGAGAGAGAGAGGGGATTGGGGTGGAAAAAAATAGATAGGGAGAGAAAGTGGAAGAAAGAGGGCTGTTGGAGCGCGTACGGGCAATTTCCGTTAACATATTTAAAAGTTCCGGCGAAACGCGAAATTGCGTTAAATTCGGTTGCAGCGAGTGGTACTTTTCCGATTAATCGACGCGCTCGTCGGCCATATCGAGCCGACACAATATGCTCTCCAGCCTACCTTTTTTTTTCAACCCCCTCCACCCCCGTCGAAACCGTAATTGCCCATCCGACAAACCTCTCATCACTGCATATTTCCATCCCGGATCTTGAAAAACCTTAAACCCTCTTCATCCTAAGCAAGATAAAAAAGTTTCTCAAAACAAAAATGAGCCATTCATCCGAGTTAATTTGGCGACATCCGAAAAGCGGGCCGATCCGTTTATGGGAAGGGGTGCAAAATTTCGAGTTTTACATCCGCTCGCGAAAATGACCCTTTCAACGAATCCAGTCTCCTTTTTGCCGTATGGAGATAGAAGGGTGGCAAAGGGGCGGTGAGGGTCGTCAGGGGGGTGGGCCGGCGCTCGGGAGGGGGGTGACGCGGGGATAACGAATAACGGCGTCATTTCAATTAACTTGCAAGCAGCGTCGCGGAACCCTCGAATAACGGTATAATAAGCGGGCTCGTGGTTTCCAAGTAGGTCGCAGTCCAAAGGTAAAGGACTGCATATACACTCGCTAATTGAGGCTGAACTTTCCCCACGAGAACACAACTTTCGCGCTCCTACCGTTTTCTCCACCCCTAGCCACCCCTCTTCAGCTCCGGAGCTCTGTTGCTCTCTCTCTCTCCCTCCCTCTCCCTCCCCTGCGCAACCCCTCATTCGTTGTCCGAAAATGCGGAAGAGCAATTAAGAGAATGCCGTTAATCGGATTGGCGAACAGGTACTCCTGTCCTCTCCTTTTTATCCTCCCCTTTTTTCCCTACCCCTGATCCATTACATCCCCCTCTTGATCATCCGGCCTCGTTACACGCTCGTTTTCGCTCGCGGCGGTTAACGGGGCTGTTAATCGTTTTGATTAACCTCGATTCCTTAACGTTTGCGAGTTGAGGTTCAATTTTTGGTCCGGAGGTTTCGTCAACGAAGGTTGCGAGCCTCCCTTTTGCTCGGCGGGGTTGTTACTTCCCGAGCGACCCTCGGCGGTGGAAAACATGACAGGGCGGTTGAAATTTAAACGCAATTTCACTTTTAGCGGCAAGTTTTAAAGCTGTTAACGAGGCGGCGGATGTCTTTAGCCTCGAAGGTCCGCCACCTCGACCTGTTTTCCTTTTATAACGTCACAATCAAGGGTGGATCGAGTTTTCAAGCGTACTTAGGAAAATCTTTGAGCCATTCGAGAGCCGCACCGTAATCGGGATTAACATTATTTCTTACCCGAATCGAATATTCCACCCCTCAGGGTTCCGTTGACTCGCTCCGACCATTTTCGACCTCGCATTTTGCACTCAATTTGGGAAGAACGCTCTTAGGGGTGGAATTAAGCGCCGCTCCGAGGGGGATGAAAATTGTTTTCCATTGTGTAAAATCAAATTGGTATCCGCATTATATTGGGGGGGATAAGTGAGGGCAATGGCGGCTCAGGCTGTCCGTGTCCAGGGAGACAGAATCGAGGGGATGGCCAGAAGGGGGTGACCAACCCCCACCCCCAAAACGTTATCCAGATTCCTACCGCGTTACTGAGATTACGCGGCTATAGATTACGTAAGACGTAGGGCCCCGCTGATTGCGTTTGTCTGTCGAAGATTGATGACGATTAGTTCGACCCGTTCTATGGCGGCCCGATGGCCAATGCGCGAATGCTTGATCCCTGCCGCGATTAACTGGCAAGTTCGATCGAATCTGTGCCAACTCGGATCACCGCAAAGATCCGGCGGCCTTGGATATTTCGCATAATTCACGCCGCCGATCTATTCATTCCTTCCGCCGAACGTATTTCATCTCTAGTGTCCCACTTCCTCGTTCTAAGCTTCAGCTATGAAATCAGTGTCATCGGTACTTGATGTAATTTCATCATGCCCTCTACAGATATCGATGTATTCGTGGTTATACTGTTTCAGTTAGTGAATTAAGATGAAATGTCTAATCATGCCTTTTCGCCATAGTATATCTTTTCCTCTTTTCTCTCAAGTTTGAGAAGAAACAAGAAATGTTTCAGTTAGTGAACTAGGAAAGCTTTCATTCAGTGAATTATTACGAATTGTTTCGCATAATCGGTCCAGGTCTTTATGGGCGAATATGAATTTCAGGCTCTTCAGGTTCGGTGAAAGACTAGGATACGGTTCTCATGCTGTTACAACACGTGTTGCATGTTCCGCTCCCGCCGACGGGAATTTTCCCGGCAGCATTCGGCAAACTTCTCCGCATTAACGAACTCTTCCTCTAATCACGCCCGTCGCAGCACGTTTTCGCATTATGCAGAGCAGCTAGGGTTAATCTAACTATTGTATCGTCGTGACGCAGGCCGCATTACGCGTCGGATATGTTATATTATTTATTGCATAGATTAATAGATATACATCGTTTAATGCGCATTAATACTCTGACTACTCTGTCAGCCCTGGGCTACGAGTTCTCTGAGCAGCTCAGCGAGTCTCTCGAAACCATTTGCTGCTTCTACGC
Organism: Anoplius nigerrimus; assembly: GCA_914767735.1. NCBI lineage: Eukaryota > Metazoa > Arthropoda > Insecta > Hymenoptera > Pompilidae > Anoplius > Anoplius nigerrimus. Next base: position 7,345,303 of record OU612091.1, read on the forward strand.
TGTGACTGTGGTGCAACTGACAACGAGTTGGAGTGACAGTGACGATTCTCTATGCCTTTCTCGCTCCTGTCTACGTTTTACAGTGTTTTCCCATACATTTTCGCCCATATCTCGGAAACTATTGCACTTAGAAGACTCGGGTTGCGATTATTGTAATCCTTGTTCAATTTTCTTTCAGTATGTACATCCACAGATCGATCGGAAGACTTTTATTTTTTACGCATTTTCCGACCACCAATTTTTCGACAGTTTTTTTGCTGTAACTCCGAAACTAAAGCGAATTTTGACCAACGTCAAACGGCTCTCTGAGTTATTTTTGACCCCCTACCAGGTAGCAAAAGGGCGATTCGATCCGCCGACCTTCGATTTTTCGCAAAAATGAGAAGGGGTACCCCTTAGAAAATTTGCGTTTTTTTCAATCGCCTGTAACTTTTGAACCGGTGATCAAAACCTATGATAATTATACATTTTCTTGAAGCTTTCGATGCGCTCTTTCGGATAGGACCATCGGCGAAAGTCGATCTTTCAACAAAATTTGTTCCAACCTCGAAAAATGGCTGTATCTCCGAAACTGTTGAGAATTCGGAACTTTGCTTGCGACCAACTTTCAGAGCGAGTTAAAATCTATGGGATAGGGTACTTATAAATCTATTTCAAGACCAAACATTTTTTCGCGTTTTCGACGATTCTGAAGGTTTTATCACCTTTCAATAGGTCCAAATTGTGCCAAAGTACCCTCCATTGGTCGCTCAGTCCCATAGTAGAAGGCCACGGTGGTCAAATGTACCTAAAACATGGGCTAATACGCTCTCGTTTGTGGCCTAAAACTCCCCAAAAGATGCTAACCACCATCAATTATGACATATAACCACATAAAACAGTGTAAACTAACGTAAAATAGTCTAAAAGTATGAAGAAAGTCAAAACCAAGCCAGACAAGGTGGTTAACCATGCGTCAAATTGGCGTTAAATGGTCGCTTTGTTAGTTAAAACATCTCATATCACTAGTTAGTAGAGTACTTGGCAGATAAGGCAGCGGATCCGGGTTCGATTCCCACTCGGGACAGAAATTGAGAAAAAAGCACGCTTGAGTGAGCGCGGTAGAGCGCCGAATCCGAATCAGCGAGCCGCGAGCACTCGCGGCAGAGGGCAAAGACAAGTCGCGACCAGTGTCAACACGCAGCACGTATCACGCATATCGGGTCTATATACTACTTTGCTCCTCACCTCACCACAGAAACTCCCCAATACTCATTCTGCAGCCATTTAGAACGCTACTTGAAATTTCCCTCGCTTATCTATTGGAGCTAGCATACAAATAGTATATGGTTTATTCAATATCTTGATATTTTTCCACTTAACCATACCGTGAAGTGCATTGGAAGTGCAAGCTGGTCAAACCTCTTTCATATTGTAAGAAGAGCAGTCAACTGCGACCGACTTCCAACCTGCCAGATTACTTTGTTTCGCATCACCTTTCAAACCCTTCCATATTCTTCATAATCATATTCACTACCCTCAAACTCCAACAACCTTCTGTCACCGTACCAATTAGCCACCGAAATCGTGCACTACCTCCATCGCATTCGCATCTCGCAAACTCCGCAACAGGAGAAGGGAAGGGAAGATAAAAACGTCGAGGCCCCAATCTCTGTTCATTCTCATCGGAAACATTCGTCCCGCGCGGCATCGTTCATTCAAGATATTCCAGGCAGCGTCTCGCGAGCTCGACAGAATCGTATCGCTGGAGCCCGAGGGAGAAGGAGGACTCGGAGGCGAGGCAAAAATAAGAGGAAGACAAGAGGGAGGAAACTGTATAAAGAGGAGAAAGACTCGGAAGGGGTAGGGCGCTGGCTTGGCAGGAGGGTGAAGTCTTGAAAGAGCGGGAAAGGTATAGGAAGGCGGATGAAGACAGAAGAAGACAGAGGAAGACAGAGGAAGACAGAGGAAGACAGAGGAAGACAGAATAAGACAGAGGAAGACAGAGAGAGCAGGAAAAGGAGAAAGAGGCTTGCGCGATAACGCTTATGAGGCATCGCGGCGGGCGATAAGACGACCGTTTCGAAAAATATTACCGGGAGAGAAGTCGAGAGACGAACTGAAAGGACGAGTTCCCCGGACGAGTGTTACGACCGCTGATGGTCGCGATCCTCGTCGAGATATCGATTACGGCCCTCATAGACGATCGGGAGGCGATCGACTTCCCCCGAGCGAGCATACGGATCTCTGTTTATTTGATTTTGCCCACAGTCTCCGCCGGATCCGAGCCTCTTACAGCGTCGGGACGCCGAATTTGAGAGTCTAGAGTGGCGCCTGACAACGGCTTCGATTCGAGGACCCTGGCTAACTGATTTACTCCCTCGCAATCTTCCGACGCCAAGATGACCGCCAGTATAAATGAGCGATTATCACTTACTAGAGAATTGTGCCAGTTGCAAGGTAGAGATGAAGGTTATTAGGAGCCATACACAATCTGCGAGGCGGTAATGGAAAGAGGACACAAGGTAGAAAATACTTTCCGGGACCGACAAACGAATAAAGAAGTCGAAGGAAAGAGAATTCGTCTCTACGTGCCTGGAGCGGAATAAAGATGGGGAAGCAGAGAGAGGAGACGAGAGAGAAGCAGAAAAGGTATAAGAGAGAGAGGGAGAGAGAGAGAGCATTAAAGAGCGATTAAAAGGGACAAAAGGCTCGCGGTCGGAAATTTAATCGAGATCGTTGGTGATATGCGCCTCGCCGGGCGGAACGTTAATTAAAAGCCGGCACAATGCAGAATTTGATATTAAATCAGACTTCATGCGGTCAAGAACGTGACGTTAATGGGAATGTGAGACAGATCGCGTTCGCGGATCATTCTGAAGAAGCGAAGGAGTTTTAGAAGATAATACCGATCGTTTTCCGAAAGTAGAGTCAGAGCCGATCGAGAAGTGGCAAACTTGTTTGGCATCGCGTTAAAATTTGCGAATCCCCAGCATTTCGCGGACCTCCTAGTTTATAGAGTGCATATTCTACGCGCATTACAAGGGGCAAAGCGAGCCAAAGCCGCGGCACAGAGTCTAATTACTACTTGTTCCCGGGGAAATTCTGCAGAAACAAGTTTACTTACTGCGGACGCGGGAGCAGAATGTTAGTTGGTTTATACGGTTTATAAGGTACGTTCCGCGTTTCCGATGTCCGTGCGCGGCCCGGCCAGACGGTGAGAATTTCGTGAAGTCGCTCGGCAAATCCCTTAAAATTTAATTGCCGCCAGGCCGGCAATCGTCAGACACCGTAAACCTTCAGATCGGCCGCAAAGCCCTCACTCTTTCGAATCTTCGAAATTCCGAGCCTCGCCATCGGTCCCCCACTCTGCAAAGGTAACATTTTACTTCATTTATAAACTTGTCAACTCATCTTCGAACTTCCCCCCTTCGACGAGTCGACAATCGTAAGACACCAAAAATCTTCGGATCAGCCGCAAAGCCCTCACTCTTTCGAATCTTCGAAATTTCGAGCCTCGCCATCGGTCCCCCACCCTGCAAAGGTAACATTTTACTTCATTTATAAACTTGCCAACTCATCTTCGAACTTCCCTCTCTTCGACTAGCTCGCAACAAGCGGGCGAAATTTCGGTCGAGCAGGAAAATACCGCGGTAACTTTGAAAATCCGGAAGCTGCGAATTAATTAAGCAACAAAATAATTAAACGCGACGTCATTAAATTAGCTTTCGCAGAAGTTTGATTCCCACCTCGACGTGCATACGCGTACGCGTCGTCGACATACGATGGACACGAATCGTGCCTGTATCGGTCCCGGGCCAGCGCAGCGGTAGAAATCTCGGCGGTGTAAATTTCGGTCCCGTAATTCGGGCCATAGCCGCGGCGCACTTTTACTATAATATTCCAATTACACGCCGGTAACATGTCGCCCGGCATAAATTCCCGTCGCCGCACAACTCTATCGGAGAGTTGGCCCGCCCCTCCGCCAACCTCGTCCCCCCCCCCCCCTCCACCACCCACCCCATCCATCCGATCCACCTCGTGTACCCTACTATCCCTTCCTCCGCCATCGCTCGCCGGCTATTTGATTACCATATGCGCGCGAGAGAGCGTGCTGTGTGTCCAGATTTGATGGCGCGAACCCTTTCGCGGCTGACCAATTCCACTTTCGCGAAACTTGCCCGACACACAAGCCGCGCACAGCCCCCATTCCACCGTCCCCCCCCCCTTCGACCGACGGCGAAATACGCACGGTGTAATGGAAAATTACACCGCTGGCGGGCATGCCTGGTTAGTCTCAAATTCGTGGCGGACGTTTCGGCAGCTTCGCGTCGTTCCAATATTTTCCACTAAGATTCGATCTGCGAACTGTTTCTCTCATATACCTACTTTATCGATAAAACTTTTCCCCCTTTTTCAGCGCGGGACTGCTTCCTTTGTTCAGTTCTTTCTGGCAGTCGTAAGCCTATGACTTAAGTTACTTAAAGTGATAGAAGCTACTGATAATAATTTAATTTAACATATTGTAATTTGAAAGAATAAGAGAATAAGTTTATGAAAAATTACGGGAAGAAAATTAATGTTTATAAGTCTGACTCACCTAGTCAGCAGTCTCCCAAAAATATGTTGAATATAAATGTTAAATTAAATTATTAATAGCTTCAATGTCTTCAAGTTATTGATGTTCAGTTGAAATCATGGAATTATACTAAATATACGTAAATGACCGAATCCGCCAAAAACCCAATATTATACATCTATCACTGACCGTCAATAACCTGTTTGCAACCTTACTTTACGTTTGAATATTGAATCACACTTGTAATGTCGATTACAGACGCAACATTTAGAGACCTCGAACGTGTCTACACGCTTGCTTTATCGGTCCCATCTTGTACCACCCCAAATCGTTTCCCGCACCCCCACCCTCTTCATTCGGTCCGTCCACGAGTTTCATATCTCCATTCGAGACTTCGGCGACCCTCGCCATTTATTTATTTGAAATTCCAATGCCCGCCGCCGGTTTATAGATATTAAGAACCGTCCCCGGGACTGATAGGCGGCCACGACGTAAGCGTGGGGGGTGGCCAACCCTCGAAAAGACGTCTCGATCCGCGCCGAATTTACGTCCGGCCGCCTGCCGAGATTACGCTCCATCCCCTTACCAGAAAACTCACCCCCGAGACCGCAATAATATTATACAGAATCCTCATACACCAACCCCCCGCCCCCCTCCGTCCAATAGCCTGTCCATTCATTCTTCTCTCCTCTCGGAATTATCACAAAAGTGGTCGAAGTGAAAATGTTAATCATCTATCTAATTGCATAATAATAAGTTTTCGGCGTATTCGGTCATTGCTTTTTTATACTTTAATTTTTACTTACTTTAACTTTGTACTTTAATCGTTGGAATTTAAATAGTTTATAAATAATGTACAACAGTCACCGAATACGCCGAAAACTTGTTATTATACATCTTACACTGACGGTCAATAGCCAATTAATTTCTACTATCTAATTGCATTAAACGACGGACGGAAGACACTTGCGACATATTCGAATTCCTCGAACGTTTGGCATAGATCACTTTGATAATTACCTGCGCGTGGCCGGCATTACTAACATTTTTATCGGCCTTCGACAATTTCGTCGGACTCCCCCCCCCACTCCCCCTGAGAGGGGGTAGCGTTCGAACGATCATTTCGTTTTTGGCCGAAACTCCGATCGTGCCTGCCAAAGGACTAATACGTTCGAAAACGGCAAACGTTGGGCGCATTTAAGTATCATAGCAGTCGCATCCATTGGCCGCGCTCGGGGGTTAATGCACCCCCCACCCCCCCGCCCACGCACATCCGACCTACCCTTTGACACAACGGCAACCGGTAATTCCCTTCCGCTCTCGGCACCTACTCTGGCCAAACCTCGCGCCTGCATAATTGTATTTCCGATAATATTTCTGACAATGCTTCGCAGAAACAGATTTCGTCCCCGACGCTCGCCCCTGAATGCCCACCCCCCTTTCAACCCTCTCCCACCCGCCCGCGCGCGACAGCGGTCAATGCGCGGCCATTGAAAAGAGTATGAGCCGACATAAAGTGGCGTGAAAGGACGCGAGAGAGTCTGCGGGAAAAACGCCTTTCTCCCTTTGTCCGCCTTCCGTCCCTTTGTCGCGTCGCCATCCTCGCCGAATCTTTCCCTATATGGTGCCGTTAGTGATAAATAAGCGATGCCACCCCATTCCCGGACCACCCCTTTTTTGCCCGAGCACCACGAGCCGCACGACGACGGTGTCCAACAGGTATGCTTTTTTTCACTCGATCACCGATCCGACATCCGTACCCGATCGCGGCGGCGAGAAAAAGGTAGAAGGTGGAGGGGGGTGGGGAGACAGTAAATTAGAGCCGGGCTTAATGAAAATTGACAGGCGAGCGTGATCAATAAGTCATGCATTTACATCGACGTCAATTAATGTACATTGCCTGCCGCGGGCGTGCTGTAGGGGAGGGAGGAAAAAAACTGAGCGAGAGGGTATACGTGTGGAAGAGAGAGAGAGAGAGAGAGAGAGGGGGGGGGGGAGGGGGGGGGGGGGGAAAATAGCTCGCGTCATTGGCAGGAGGAGCATAAAAATGAAACGTTCAGTTGAGAACGTCCACGGTGCAATTGGCTCGTAAAAATATTGCGCAGGCATTGAATACGGCCGTGGGGTGTAATTCGATTTCTCGTCCGAGTCTCTCTCTCTCTTCCGTTCTCCCCCTCCCCCCTTTCTCTTTCTATGCACGGCCGTGTTTCGCCGTCCGTTTGCTCTAGGAACTGCTTTTTCGCGCCGCAGTGTATTTTGTCCTTTCCGCAGGCTCTTCCTTACTTTAAGCGGCGAGCCACTTTGTTTCGACTGTCCGCATGGTCTTCGATGCCATAATTTCATATATTTTTTTTGTCCATTTTTCTCTGCATGCATATAACGTTTACCGTGACGGCAAAAGAGCCGAAACGGTGGAAGTCACACTCCGTTATTCTAAGTAACAGTCTTAATCTTCTTAAAAGCCCAATCGTTACCGGTTTTCGAATCCGGATATAACGGGAAAAAAAAAAATTGGCCGGCTGTATCGAGCGAATCGAAAGTGGACAAAAATTGTAAAATTGGGACAGCTGCGGAATAAATCCAGGCGGTGAAAAAAAGAACTGAAAATCCCCCAGCTCGGAGTGATTAGCCGGTCGAAAAACCGTTTCCGGAATATTCATCGGCTCTTCTTTCTTTCCGCCCTTTCTGTTCTTTTTTTTTCTCTTTCTTTCTCTTCCACTCGTTCAACTTTCATTCTCGCCCCCCTCTCCTCCGCCCTTTATTCACACTCCTGCCGACGCATAACCTGCGCGAATCGTTTGCCGGATCGATGGAACGTTAAAAGGAGTAAAAAGGGATGAGAAAAAGGGGTGAAAAAGGAAATCGGGACGGATAAGGGCGCTTTTAAAATTTCACACCGATTACGGGGACACGCGTCCAGCGCGCGAGAGGGTGCCTGCTCAACGTTTTTGTCTGGGGTCTCTTTTTTTTCTCTCGCCCCTTTTTTCACCCCCCCCCCCCCCTCCCTCCCTCCCGTGACCCTTGCGCTCGGCACTGGCAAATGAATTATCGGTGGCGATTATCGTCAATTATCTCGTCAGCGGACTTGTCCCTCGAACCCTTCCCGTCCCTTCGGGCCACGAAAGACTAGGTCAGGAATGGAAAGCGTACGGTACACGTGTCGGAGGGGTTGGAAAGTAGGGCGAGGAAAGTGGAGCGATTATAAGAGCTGTCGATTTATATCAACCGTGAACGTTTCCTAATCGTCGACTTACCGCAGCTTGCTTTACCTCCATTTTTCATTACACGTCACTCCGTGTCCATACCTATTGCGCATTCTGCCTTTTTGATAAAGATCGATTCCTAATATATATAATAAATATTAATCCATTCTTAAAGGGGCCGTTTATTTTGAAAGTGGTGTAAGTCCATTTTAAAATAAAAATGAAATATCACGTAAATTAACCGTTTACACCACGTTAATCATAACGTTGTGTATCAAATTTTTTTTCAGAATAAACCGTCTAAACATTGATATAAACATACATTTATAACAAATGTTAATCTTATTTCGCTTTGTCCACATCAACGTTCTCAGCACCTTAGTTTCGAAGGAACACTCAACGTCCCCTCTCCTTCATCCGACGCAGAGAAAAAGTAACAAAAATGCCGATGCATTCATGCATGAAACATCCGTTAAACTCATTCGATCGGCCTCAAAGCCAAAAAGTGCCATCAGCCGAGGTGACGGTGTGCGGGCCGTGCGTCAAAGGTGGCTTTTTCGAAAACGATCCGAGCGGGAGAACGCGCGCGCGCGCGCGCGCTCGCCGGCCGCTGCATTTAAAATGTAATCGAGCTGTAAATAAAGCATCAGCTTGGCCGAATCGTCGGATCGGAGGCGGAATTACTCATTAGCCTTTTAGCTGCCTCCGCTTCCGCTTTCTGTCGACGCGCCCCTGGGACGGAGGAGGGCCGGCCGAAGGGTAGCGGAACGAAGGGGGGGTGGTTGTGTCAATTTTCGAACGCGCGCTATCGCTGTCAAGATCGCCGGATGGGTTTCCGTTGATATAACCCCCGGATTCCCGCCAATTATCGCTCCGAAATCTCAACGCTCGTTTTCTCTCTCTCTCTCTCTCTCTCTCTCTCTGCAAATACGATCGAATCAAACGGGTCGTTAATTAAAATTTCCGCTGTTCGCGGAGAAACGCCTGGCCCCCGGAGGGTGAGTGAGGAGCCTGGCGGGGGATGTTGGAGGTGGGGTGGGGGTGCGGGGATTAACGGTGATAGGGTTAAAAGTGCGAATGTCGGCGAGGGTAATGGCGAAGTAAGCGAGGGTCGGGGCGTAGTGCTCTAGATTTTTAATTAGACAAAACGATTATTTACGGTTATGCCCGACCGTGCCGCGGATTTCGTTAGTTTCAACCCTGGCACGGGGGGGGGGGTGGCGGCGAGTGGCCCGAAAGGCGGCTTAGGTTAAAAGCTGGCGTGCGTTGCCGATGTTGAATGCGTGTAAACTAATATTTACGATCGAATCGCGTGCACTGCATTTCGTTAGGACGATATACCTACCTATGCTTTCAAAAGCTAAAAAGCTGAATAGATAATCAGGATGCCACTCTACGTTGTACTCGTTCCTTCACACCCACTCGGCCTGCAATAAAAACTGAGCCCTTAGCATTTTTTGATAATGCAAAATTAGTTGGCAGTATAGGATCGATAGTAAGTTGTACCGAGGACACCTCGGAACGATAGAATCAGGGACCTGGAAAGTATCGATATTCGCACTATCCCAGAGCTCTATTCTGTTCGTAAGAACTTAATTAAGCCAAATGGTCCCGCGGGTAATAATAAAAGTTCTGCTCTTAATGAAGTCTCTTAATACTCGGCTTAAAATTGAATTATCCAAAATTTACATTCGCGCCGCCGCGGCAGGGCCGACTGAAGGGGTTGAAAAGAGATCGTAAGAGGAACCGTAGGGGGGGGGGGAGGGGTGACTGGTAGTTCGCGAGAACTCTTTCGACGAAGAGTAACATCCCCCCTGGGACAGACGGTCTAAGCTGTATGAAGAAAAAAAAAGAACCTGCCGGTCATATAAGTGAATAAAATTTCAACCTAACCGCAGAGTCAAGAATTAATTTACGGTTTTCGGGACCCGCTAATAAATCCCGCGACATTTGCGTCCCGAAGGAGCGTATCGCGCATTATAGTATCGAGAGATCGGCCGTTCGACGAAAATTGAAAATGGCCGAAACTCGACGGACTGAGCTGCGCGCGCGAAATTGTTTATATACGAGGCCGTTGTCGCGAGTCTTTGATAATGCGGTGATTTACGAGCGGCAAAAATTGCAAAATGGCGCCGGTTGATTATTTCCTCCGCGGGCGCCTCGATAAAAATCCGCGCCACGCCAAGTCCGCGTTAATTAACGTATGCCGATTTGAAGCGACGATATCTGCAGCTTTCATCGACGCGCGGCGGAGATTAACTTGTACCAGAGTCCGCTCCAATACTTTCTCACACGTTTTGGGGCAGGCGGACGGTTTGACTTAATAAAATGTTTCGACGTCACGCTCTTCCGTCGTCTCGATTGAAGTATTCGGGTTGACGGGCGTCGATCCGCCTCAGCTCCAAATTCATTACCACCCCCCCTCACCTGTCCGCCTTACACGCGCCGATGTTCAGTCGCACCGGAACTCCCGGCTTCACAACACTTTTTAAAAGCGGAATTACCTCTCGCAGCGTAAACTTCCGCCGAGCGCTTATCCGGTCTTATTTCAATATTTCTGAAATTTCAATTAAATCCCAGCGAAGTCGCCTCCTGTTTTCGCGCGTCGCGCATTGAGAAATTCGCGAAGTCGGCGATATTTAACGTGACAGACGCGTAGACTCGCCGACGCGTACGTGTGGCACCCACACAGGAGACTGCGGGGCGCTTAAATTTCCGACAGATCCGCAATTTCATCTATCCTTGACGGGTCGCCCGACGGGGACGAACTGGATTCCTGCGAAATTAGAGAGCGTCGAATTAAATGGCCGTCGGTCAGTTGAATTCGCCCCCGGATCGACCCGGCCCGTTCGTCAAGCTACGTCCGAGGAACTCGTATAGACGTTTAAAGCCTCTTAAAGCTCCGCTCATAATGAGAGCTCGCCTCGTTTCGCGCTCAATCTCTTCTCCGTCCGGCAATAAAGTTCGACTCTCGCCATCATAATCTATACCCGACTGCAGGGCAAAAAATCCACATCGAAGATTTCCTTTGAACGGCGGAAAGATTCCGATCGGCTCCTGCAATTCCTATCCTGACGAATCGACCGGTCCATTTTGTCTTTCAAGGCACCAATTACATTTTGCATTACATATGTTCATGTCGATACCGATTCCTCACCTAACCCAATGCAATTTATTTAACCGTCTACGCTACGTGTTCGAGTATCGTTGATTGAACATTTCGGGGGCGGTAAAGTTTTCCCATTCGATACAGGTTGTTACGGGTTCTAGGAGGTAGAGAGAAAGGAAAGGGAAAAATGTCGAAACATCGACGATTACGGTGACGCGGAGCCATTGTCCATCGGCCATCGTCGCATAATAAACGCGCCCAGGCCACAATACAGTGGCAGAAGCCCCGTGGCCGGTCACCGATTATGATAACGTTATAGCCGGACTAAACTTTCTGCGAAACGGCCTCGAGCGATGTATGCACGATATACGCGATCCGACCGACACACACACACACACACACACACGCACACCTACATCCCCATAAAGGTATCTCGCGACAGAAGCAATTTCGAACGAGCCGGCGGAACAACGACAGGAAGTGCATCCCCTCATTATAACTATACCGCGTATAATAATTACTCGAGCGTTTATGCAAATGCGTAACTAATAATAACCGGGGCGGCCGGGCGCATTCATCGAAATGTTATTAGACTTAATGGACGAGCGGGCGTTTAGAATCGTCGGAGAGGGGGGAGGGGAAGGGCTGGGGGTGGTCCCCGAAAACGTGCACCGACGGCCCATCTATGAGCCCGCATTCGAAACAAATCTGTGCATGACGGCTGAGTGCTCCTAGCGAACGGGGATGGATGGAGAAGGAAATGGGACGGGACTTGCCCAGCGAGCGAGATAGCGGGGACAATGGTCGGATCGAAGGGCGAGGGGCAATACCGCTCAACCACCCTCACCCACCCCGTTGGATCCCGAAATTTTATTGTGTGTATAATTTTCTAGTTTATTCGGTGACTAATACGATTACGGAGGTTTTACTGATTCGTACAATTATGATTTTCTTCGGGTGAACCCTTCACGAAATCTATGTAGGAGAGTGGGGGTGTAGTGGGTTGGTCATAGGAGCTCTGACCAAATACCTAGCACCCCTTGCCACGGCTCCAACGCTGATCGCTTAATTTTTTCCGTCACTTCTCTACCCCAACTCACATTTCCGATAAATTTGTCAATAATTTTTACCCCTCGACAATTTTGACAATATTCCCTGTGCCACGTGTCGAACTGTGATCTATTCTTGTTTTCTAGAATTTTTCCGCTTTTCTCCCGGCTTCACTGACTCGATGTTCGGAAAGTTTGAGGATCGTTTATTTACGGGCGACGCGAAAAAATGAAAGGTCTGTTCCATTCAATGCGGCTCAAGTGCTTACGAACAATGTGCATGGCGTGCAGGATGCATGGAGCGTTATGCGCCGTACGTGAAGAACCGTTCGTTCGCAAATAGGATGGCCGCGGCTTGCTTTACAAAGTATCCCGATACGTGTTGGCGACGAGGGAAAAGTGTCTAGAGACGGAATCCTAAGACACGGCCGTCTGAATCATGTTTCTCCGCGTTTTTCAGTTCAGGAAAATGCTTAAAATTCAATCAAGCCGCAGGAGTCAGGCAAGATCCGTGAAACAAGAGAGAGAGAGGGAGAGAGAGAGAGAGAGAGAGAGAGAGAGAGAGAATCGAACGTCGGAGAGCGTGACGCTTCTGAAATGGACGGTGAAGATGCTTCATATATACATATATATACATGTACATATACAATATATATATATAAAAGAAAAGAAAAAGCGAAGATACTGCGTTCCACGGAAGAAGGCATTACCGGAAGAAGGCAAACAATGTCAGCGAGAAGGAGGGAGAAAGAAAACAATGTTAGCGAGGAAAAGAGAGCAACAAAAGGGGATGAAAGAGTGGTGGGGGGTAGGAGGTGGAATAAAAAAGGAAGGCGGAGGGTAGCGATCCAGGCCATGGAGGAAGGCGAGGGTTGGATAGGGAAAAAGGGACGGCAGGGATCTCGGCTGAGGGGACGAGAAGGGGCTGAGGAGGAGGGGGAGGGGGGGATGAAACGGGAGGGCGGTGAAAGGGGATGAGAAGAGTATACTGCCGTACATATAACCACCGACGACGACATTCAGCGGGAATGACAATGCACACTCCGCTGCACTTGCTGCTTAATGTCATCCTCAAGCCGTGCCTAGTATCATTAGTACACGCGTGCCTCGCCGTCGCTGGGAATCGATATACGGGGTGGAGGAAAAAAGTGATGCGATAACAGCGCCCAGCCACCATTCCGCAACTGGCACGCCCACGGATGATAAGTGCGACGTTAACACACTGCAGACAGAAATCGCGCGCGGCAAACGACCGTCGAATCGCACCTATCTAACGGATATTTTCTGGCAAGGTGATTTGTGCCCATAATTATGAAAGTGGTCTAAGTCAAGATCTAAAAAAAAAGTGAGTTTATGAGTTATTTCACACCACATTTGTTAACACTAAATTTATTCAATGTAATTTTTTTTTAATCTTGACTTAGACCACTTTCATAATTATGGGCACATTTCGGCTCTCAACTTTACGAACCGAAACGTTTATTCGTTAAAGTTATATCAATATTATCATCGACCGGCGAGAAATGTCAGAACGGTTGAAACGAAGTTTTAGGTACGAACGCGTTATTTAGATCCGCCTTCGCGAAACGTTCGTTTTTAGCTCATTTTCCAGAAGCCCCGGCATTATACCGTTTCCTCCTGGCGGCATAATGATTCTCGGCCACCCCGTATAAGTGAGAACGCGGGTCCTCGGTGTTTGTGGGACGAGGGTCGGTTTCCATTCTTGGGACAATGGCCCCTGTAGCACTCGCAGCTCGCCTCTTATTCCTCCCGGGGACAAGTTTCGCGATACACGTACGCTTTACACATGTCTGCCGGCATCGACGTGGGTGGGCACACGTCGCTGACGTTCGAACGAGTGCGTGTGAGATTTGAATATTTCTCCTCCCTCCCCCCACCGGATTCGCGCTCGATGCTTCCCTCTCAAAGAGGTCCTGCGATCCTCAAACGTGACAGACCGTATGAAAATTCGTTTTGTCACCGATGTAGGAACTGAGAACGGATCGTTTATTGTTCGATTTGCGAAATGGCGGGCGTGAGCTCTGATTAGGAGAAAGTGAATAATTGGATTTGGATTCGACGGAAGTCGGAACGGATCATTCCTGTGATCGGAGGGAAGTTAAGCGCCGCGACGCGTGCGAAGCTGACGGTTGATTAGACGCGATAATCACGGGTCCAATTAACCGACGATAAAATTCCTACCCGATAACGAAGTAATCCGCAGCGGGGGTGAAAAAGGGGGCAAGATAAACCGCGGAATCGCGATCATTTCCCGAATGAAGTTGTTCGCAGGTAGTGACGGATCGTGAAATAAAATAAATCAATCCCGACGTCGCGTCATCGCGCCGGCAAGTATTTTGCCGGGTTGAAACGACTCCGCGTATCAAATCGGATGGCTGGCAAAACAGTGTTGCGTGTCGGGCAAAAATCCGGTCCGACGCGGTGGGGCCGGGGATGAAAATTTGCCCGCTACAAGAACTAAATACAGACCGGGGCCGTCTGCTCTCCCTCGTTTTTCTTTTATAAGCGTGTCGCTGTCAATTGGAAAAATTGTGCGTACCCAGGTGAGGCTGAGTGCGCGGTGCGAAGGTAACGCGGGAGGCAAGGCAGGATTAATTGGAGCTTTCGATACGCGTCAAATGGACGCTTGATTAGAGCTATACCTATCTTGTAATAAATTAACCCCCAGCCCAACCCCCTTCATCCCCGAAAAACGAATTGGACCCACGTTAATATACCGGTAATTCGGTTCACCTACACGTACGGCTCGTCGTGATGCCGAGCGTTAGAAAGACTGACAGAGAGATTCAGCGGGCTCGACAAAAGGATGAAACATTCAGCGCGCGTCATGCATGACGCACGATCCGTCTGAAGCGTTATTAACACAAGAGGCGCATTCCCGGAATGCATATCGGGATCGGGGCCCGACAGGTCGGACGCGCGGCAGAACGAAAATCGGCACGCATGAAAGATTACGCTTTATTATTCGAAGTGCCCGCGGCGCATCCGTAAGTGGTGCGGCTCGTGCATAAGTCAGCCGCCCACCCGCCCCGACCTCGACTGACGTGACGTGGCATGACGTGACGTGATAGCTGTTTCCGGTTTATCCTTTCCGAATCGGAGGGCCGACGCCTGTTGTATCGAGCGCGCATACGGAAGCCTACACGCTCAGGGACCTATGTATCCATACGTATCTATATGTATCTGTATGTATCTATATGTACGTATCTATACCCTGCCTCCCCCGCGAGCCGAAATTCGCCCTCCATAAAGCCCTCCGCAAGATAACAATCCGGCGTAAATCACCGGCCGGTAATCATTGCTCGCTTCCGGATTACTGATTTTATCTCGCCGGTACCCCCCCTCCCCCCTCCTCCCGGCCTTCCCCGCCAGAGAGGGCTGGCAACGACTTTCTGTCCGCGCGACGGCCCAATGATAATTGGGCCAAATCTGGCAGGCAATTAATTAGCGAGCGAAAATGCGGTCGCGAAAATCCGCGGCGCTTTGTTTGTCAATTGTTGCCGGGCGATATACGAAATTTCGCGCGGTGCCGGCCGACAAAAGCTGAGCCCAGTGATACGCGGTGCCCCGTTATAACGTGGCGTCTGCAAATTTGACGCTGGCCAGAGGCTTTTGGGCGGGAGGGTCGGAGGGTAGTTCGTAAGTTTACGCCCTCGTTCCCTCATTTTTGCCGCGGCAGATCAGAGGAAGTAAGGTATCGAATTTCAGGGCTTTTCACATTATTTACGCATTTATTCGAGTGAGCGACATGTAATAATCTTAGAATCCAACATATAAATTTTGGGGCTATAGGCGTTATTTTTAATTTCTTTAGTAGTCTTTTATAGAGTGATCCTAAAATAACGCCAATAGCCCCAAAGATTATATGTTGAATTAAAGAAGGGTCACTAAAATTAAACTTACATAATCTTAGAATATTCTATAAACATAAATATCCTAGAAAATTCTATAAATTCTCGACGAATAAAAGTACATCATTTCCGCATCGAAGGCGGATAGCGTAGCTTCGTTAACATCGTTCATCCAGTTTTCAAACGATCGAGTATCCGACGCCAACATACGTCGCGGAAAGGAACGTGTATAAAAATTGTAATCTCTGGCAAGTTCCAAACCCGACGCCCGCAACTTCCAGCTTCTCTTCGGGCACAAAATCGGAACTTGAATCCTCGAAAATCGCTGCAGCCCCGATCTCTGACACACCCTTTCGCCCCCTTCGCCAACTCCGCGAGCCGCAGCACGCGCCTTTCCGGCGACAGACAACGACCGACGAAGCGTTTAGAAATTCGCGCGAACCAATCCGCGTGCGTCGCTAATTAAATCCGGCCGAAACCTCGTAGCCTGGCCGACGTCAAACGAAGCCTCGAAGCGCGCAAGGATCAGGTAGACGGACAAAAGAAGCGTGCTCGGGGGAACGTTGACAACGATGTGAGGGACGGGCTGGCAGGCAGGGGGTGGCAAGGGGTGGAAGCGAAGGAAAGAGAGTAAACGACGGGTCGGACGACAAAACGGGCCGGGAAAGATATACGGCGGCAGCGGCGGCGGCGTCGGGATAGAAAAATTCGCGCGATTAAAGAGGTAAATACGCGAGGCGAGGAAGAAGGGGTTGCGGTGTGCGGGGAGGGGGGATGGGGGGAGAGCGGCTTTATCATGCGAAATAAATGGCGACAAATCGTGCAAAACACGGTCTCGCTCGGTTAAAGAGTGTCGTTAAAAGGGAGCGCGAAGTCCCGAAGAAGGAGTGAGCTCGCTCGGCTATAGAACGGGAGGAGGGGAGGCGAATAGGTGGGGGAGAAAGAAGGCGGGTAGAACGTGAAGAGAGAGAGAAACCGTCCGAGAAGGCTTTCCGTCGAAGTAGAAAAGGCGTCGCGGATGAAAGAATCCAGCTTCGGAGCGATTAAATACTCGTTCGGGACAAACGGGGACGTCCTTGCGGGGGGAGGGGGAGGAGGAGAAAGGTGGGGGGGGGAGTAGGATGAAGCTAGAGGGAGGGGAGAGCAGAAAGGATGCGGACGTTAAGCGTAACGGGGCAGGCAAAGGAATCCGGTGCCATTAAGCGTTCGAATGCGATCAAAGATGGATGGTCGGAGTAGGACGAGAAGGTTGCAGCAGTTTCCAGATCCTTTTCTCGTTTTGACACCGCGAACTGGAACGCGGGGGCCCGGAACTGGAGCGAGGGCGGACGCGATACAATTAGAGGCCGCCGACAGTTTTTCCACCCCCTCCCCAATTAACTGACATCTCGAGCCGAGACTCGCAAGAGGGAGGAAGACGTTCGTCTTCCGACCGGGATGCCTCGCCTGTAATTCGAGGTTATCTTAGCACACCCATACAGACACCCGCCCCCCACCCTCGACCGCGTATAAGTCCACATCTCCTATAAGCGCATGCACAAATATGCGAACCCTGCTTGCGTTACACGCATATAAACACGCGCGTTCCTATCATCCCCCACGCACACTACTCCGCTTGCACCTATCGCACGTACGTACACGCACCTTCCCATAACACACACACACACATACATACACACACGCACACACGTGTGCGCGCACAATCTCTCGTTACATCTGCTTACGCACGCACACAGCCTCGGCCCGTTTACACGCGCTCGTAGCTTGGCGCGTTTGTTTGTACACCCACGCACCGCCCTGTTTCTATTTGTGTGCCCGAAACCGACGAGGAGGATTTAACGAACCACGAGCGCCCGCAGCGATCGCGAAACACCGACGTTGTCTTTCCGCGTAATGAATGCGAAATTGAATAACGTCCGGCGTCTGCGCTTGCCGGCATTTACCGTGCGCGCGAGGATGAAGGATTGTTACGGCGAGACGAGCTTATCGAATCGACTGGCTGACTGCCTCCTTCGGATGCTTCCTTCGACTGCTTCCTTCGACTGCTTCCTCAGGCCGCTTCCTCAGACCGCTTCCTCAGACCGCTTCCTCAGGCTGCCTCCGAATGCCTCCTTCGGCTGTCTCCTTCAGGCTCCTTCAACGACCGCCTACTCCCAGCTTTCAGATCCGAATCCTGAGGAAAGTGCGTCGGCAATGGTACGTTCATTTAATTTGCGTTGCAATTTTGAAAATTAACACTCGAATTTATTAGATTTTCCATACATTGTTGTGTGCAGTTCGCTGGAACGAAATTCATTATTATTTTATTATTATATAACCGTGTTAGGTTCGTTTATATTTTGCAATGATGTTCGCGTCGGGGGGTGATTTAGGTGGATGGTAGTATAATTAGTTAATCAACGTCTCCGAGCGATAGTTCAATATTTTGCTACCACCGCGAGGTCTGAAATAGCTGCTTCTCAATGCTGAGTGAGTCTTATTCGCTTCTCGCCAGACTTCCCTCGCCGTCTTCCGACTGCTTCCGACCGAGCTCCGTGTATTGTTTCGATCCCGCGTATCTTATCTAGACCCATTTCGCGGTTTTCACGACGCGAACCTCCACTCCTTTGTGCCTACCTATCCCGTCCACCTTCGCAACGAGCGAACGTCTTTCCCACCGCCATTTCATATTTCCTCCGCTACCTTTGACGCAGCCCGAGCGCTGCTCGACATGCTTCATTCATCGCGACAGAACGCATTATTAACATAATTCAAATTCTAGTCGGCACTACATAATCGCACAGCATCTCATTCCGTATATATTATCATAGATGAAAATCTAATAATTTACTATCCGCGCGAGTACAAAAGTATCAGTATGAAAAAATCTATCTGCGCGAAACGATTCTTTTTTTCAAGAATTCAGTAGCGACAATACCTCATTCCGTTTAAATATTATCATAGATGAAAATCTAATAATTTACTACCCGCGCGAGTACAAAAGTATCAGTAAAAAAAAATCCATCTGCGCAAAACGATTCTTTTTTTCAAGAATTCAGTAGCGACAATACCTCATTCCGTTTAAATATTATCATAGACGAAAATCGAATAATTTACTAACGGTGAAGTAAAAAGGTATCAGTACAAAATAATCTATCTTCGCAAAGCGATTCTTTTTTTCAAGAATTCAGTAGCGACAATACCTCATTCCGTTTAAATATTATCATAGATGAAAATCGAATAATTTACTAACCGTGAAGTAAAAAGGTATCAGTAAAAAATAATCTATCTTCGCAAAACGATTCTTTTTTTCAAGAATTCAGTAGCGACAATACCTCATTCCGTTTAAATATTATCATAGATGAAAGTCGAGTAATTTACTAACCGTGAAGTAAAAAGGTATCAGTACAAAATAATCTATCTTCGCAAAACGATTCTTTTTTTCAAGAATTCAGTAGCGACGCATCGCTGGCAGTTTAACACCGTTACAGTACGTCAGGAATTGAGTTTCTCGGCGATACACAGGCGACGATAATAACGATAAACATCGGAGCCGGAGGTATTTGTTCAGACTCGTCGAGCTCGATGTCTGCTCGTCGCGGAGGGTTGCTCAGGGGCTGCTGGGGAGGGGGGTTAGAAAAAATGGGACGCCGCGTCGGTGGCTGCGAACGGGGTGAAACGGGACGAGAAGGTGGAGGAGTAGGTGGAGGAGTAGGTGGAGGAGAAGGTGGAGGAGAAAGTGGGCGGGCACCGGGGTTTCTATTGAACGCGAGCGAAGGCCGATGAAATAACGACGTGGCTGACGACGTTTCTTTTTTTTTTGCCCGCTGCCACGTGTGTAACGCCTCGTTGGAAGGTAATTTTATCGTCGTGCCGAGGGTCTGTCAGCTCCCTCGCTTCTTAGGGGTGATCTTCGAAATTAAATACGACGCCAACCGAATAAATCGCACGGCTTCTATCCTCGACTATTCGCGTATATAGAATCTTCGTCGTCGATAATACCATAAAATTATACATTGAATTAATCGATGGTCGAGGTCAGTTTTGGATACAGCGCCAGACATGAAAGAGCAGAAAATTCCAATAACCCAATGATTAGAGTCCGGCAAATCGAGGCACACTCCGGGATTCATCCGTCGAAGGACCGATCGTCCGGCCCAATGTGACCAGAATGGAGCGGTGAAAAAATGATGGCCGATCGGGTAAAACGGCAAGTCGGGTGGGGTGGGGTTTTAAAAAAAATGCGACCTCCGAATGCGGACCCGGTATCGTGGCCGGGATGAATGGCCGGGATAAAAGGCCGGAAAAGCGTGGCCAGGGCTTCGAAAGGGGTGCGAAGGGAGGTGGAGGGTGAAGGGTGGGGGGGAATGATCGCGTATCGCGGTAGATAATAATATCTAGTATTTATGCCCGGAAATCGAGTCGCAGTTATACGGGAACGCGGCTTGATAGCTCGATGGCCATTAATGACGCCAATTTCCCGTCCCTTAATACGCGACCGGCATACAGGGAATATTAAAACGGCGTCGGTCGCGTCGAAAAAGGGGGGGGGGGTCGAGGGAGAGGGTGAGGGGAGTGGCAGTTCGGAGAGAGACGAGGACGACTCGAGGGGGGGAAAAAATGAGCGGCTTCTGTGTAGAGTGCGTAACCAATGGTATCGGTACGCGCCGATTGCGGCCAACTTGCTGCCGGCCACCCCGGTCGGTCGGAATCCGCTAGTTTCGGAATTCGACCGAATTTCGTGCCATTAGCGACCGACCGATAGAGAGACCCCACTCGCTGACCGTAACCCGTTCCCCGTAAATAGTTGACGAGTTTTATGCGGATGATATCGAGGTATGCGCGGTAATGGCCTCTCATGGGTCCATCAATTCGATATGCCATGAGTGTATTAGACTGGATTGTACGAAAAATGGCTGCTTTAGGCTGAATTTGTATTTTTGCAGCTCAGACATCGAGCCGGTTATCGGCTGTATGTAAATATATGTGTAACATGTAAATTTGTAACTACCTATGTAAATAGAGAGTTCGTCATTCTGTGGTACAGGAAGGCAAGGAGCGAGGGATAGTAATACGAAAGAATAATAGTTGCCATTTGTAAGCCGGCACCGAGTGTCGTTACGCGAATCGGCACGTCGTGCGTCCGACGACCATTAATAACGACAATTTTCCATTGTTTAACACGGCCGTCGACCGTAATTCAACGTTCCGCCGATCGTGAGCCCGAGCAAACGACGTGCGAGACTGATTTAAGGTCCGACATTGTTTGCCCTGGGATGAGAAAAGGGACGAAGATAGCGGAAGAAGAATTTGTCCTACCCTTTGTTGTCAGCCCAGGAGAGAGAATAAGAAACAAGCATAAAAATCCGGGATGCACAGATTCGCGAATGATGAAGCGGAAGTTATCGAGGTGCGGACCGATGTCGGGCAAATGAGAATCGTGTCTACGCTTTTTAACCTTTTTTCCCTCCGGAATGTAAAAATTGAGCGTCGAGAGGGATCGAAGCATCGCCGGAAGGTCTTCCCATTCCGGCTCTCACCGTCGGCCTTGCCGTACGTCTACTCCACTCACGAGTCTATCCCGGTCTATCCTGTCCATCCTGTCCGTCCTGTCCATCCGCCTCTCACTTTATATCCCCGGCAAAGCGCAGTTACGTAATTGCGTTACGAGCGAGTTCGCACGTTCGCGAGAGTTAATCGCGCAATAATTTTAGACCCGCTAACAACTTTCCAGTTGCCGGCCGCTGCAAAGGTTAAAGCGTCGTATTCGCGGCACTCTGCTGGTCGCCTCGAACGCTCTTGGAAAATCGTCGCGGCGGAATGAAAGAAATAATGGGGGTAATAAATGATTTGCGTAGGGAGAAACGATTATTTACACGGAGCGGAACGTAATGCAGGATGCGGGGCGGATAGATTGGTTAAATAAAATTGTTCTTGTAATAAAAGAATATATAGGTATATTGAAGAAAAGATAAAGGTGAAATTAATCACTTGCGCATACATACACGCACACTTTATCGTCCTCGTCTTTCGTCATCACGCATTCGCATTCCACGCAACGCAAAATTCACTGAAATATAATTAGTTTAAATAATGAAATAATGGGGCTAATAAGTGATTTGCGTAGAGGGAAACGATTAGTTACACGGAGCGGAACGTAATGCAGGGTGCGGGGCGAATAGATTGGTTAAATAAAATTGTTCTTGTAATAAAAGAATATATATATTGAAGAAAATATGAAGGTGAAATTAATCACTTGCACGTACATACACACACACTTTATCGTCCTCGTCTTTCGTCATCACGCATTCGCATTCCACGCAACGCAAAATTCATTGTAATTTAATTAGTATAAAAAATACAACAGTGACCGAATACATGGAAAACTTATTATTATACAACTCCACGCAACGTACAGAAACTTACAATACTACAGTAATACTAGGTTAGGCCAGAAATCTTCCGAAGATTTTTTTAACATAAAAAGAAATAAAAATATTATAGTAATACTACGTCATTCTTGACGTCGTCCGACGGCTTTCGAAACTGAAGCGAAATAAGATGAAAATGGAAATCTTGGCATTCGCTCATTATTTTGCGGGAGAGGACCTAATTGCCGGGGTGGCAAATCATCGGCTTTATTTGACTCGTTAATTGGCTCAGCTCCTCTCCCTCAGCCGAGTGTCTGTCTTTCCCTAGTTCCAGTCTCCGTGTCGTTCACAAACGAAGGAGAGCCGACTGATTACTCGCGCCAGTTCCGTTAATTGTGTCAATACCGCGAGGGTGTAAGTCCGCGTAACGTGCCTCGGGCTTGGTTACCGTTTGTCCACATTATGACCCGCCGCCGTTTCCGTTTCGCGCTAACTTTCTCAGCCTTCGTCAATCCCGAGAGCTTCCGGTCGCCGTTTCGAAACTCCTCAAATTTATTGTCCCGATTTTCAATCCTCATCGTTCTCATTACCATTAGCGGCACGAAAGTCGAGAGTATCTACAATCGTAATTGAATCAATTTACTTTGCCTAGAATTCGAAATTTGTTCCGACACACGTTTAACCGCGAAGCCGTTTTATCTCTATTATTTTGTTACGATTTAACGTCCGAGCTGGGCTCGCCGGCCGAGTTACCTTCGACGGGCCCGAGAGAGGGGCGCCTAATTAATTTCCAGTTGACACAATGAACGTAAAGTTCCAGCCCCTCGGAGTGGCGGGCTCCACATTAAGTCTCGGCGTCGATAATTTAAATTTTACGCTCGCCGACCGCACTCTTTGCCCACTCCGAGCGAGGAAGCACTGACCAAGCGTGTAGCTCTTAATTGTGTCAACAGAACCGGGAAGGTGCTAGGTACTCGAGGTACATATCCTCGGGCTGGTTACCCTGTCTTTGCTTTGAGTGCCCCGCCACTCACCCGCCTACCGCCTTTATTTCATCTCTATTTTTCGACCTTTTTACTCCTTCCGATTCTCGAAGGTGGCGCGGCCGGTGGCAGAGAAGGTTCGTCAGGGTTGGTCGAGAGAGACAATTGTTTTATCATTCGGGAAACTAAAATTGAACGGCTGACGCGATCAAATCCAATGTGGCTCTTCGCAGATTTTATCATAGATTTTTCCAGTGAAATTTCAAGTGCCCACGTGAAAATTCACGGGTAAATATATAAATGGACGGTTCGACATGGACATTGACAGAGTAAAGTTCGCTGATTATTAATTTTTCAAGGGATAGGTTCGGAAATAGAGGTCTCTTGCGTCCCCACATTTTTGCCTCTGCCAGAGTAGATTTTCAGTGCGGCTGATTAAAATTTTTATAGTCGTCCTGGGCAACCACGCGTTAATATTGGAAATAGCGAAATGGGTCAGAATTAATGATTCCTATTTAAAGCGGCTGGAGGATGGGAAGAATGATGAGAAGGGGTCGAAAGCAAATTTGCAAGACGGTCAGGGGTGAGACAATAGTAGAGGCATGAAGAACTTTCTCACCCCTCTAATGTGCGCCCTCTCGACCATACTCGCTAAAAATTACTTGAGACACTCTGTTCCGAATCTACTTTACCCGAGAAATCGCTCGTTAATTAAGGTCAGCAACAAATATATTCACCTGCGCAGTTTTTCTCGTACGCACACCATGAAAAATTGTCCATCCCACGGACAGCGTTATCAGACATTAAAGATGCAGCAGGAAATGTATTGCCACCGCGCGCGATGCAAAATCGGCGAAGCAAGAGTCGCAAGCTCCGCTATCTGAACAGAAAATATTTATTAGCATCGTGCGAGTTTAAGTAGAACGGAACAGTCTTTGATCCTCCCCAAAAAGTTAAGAAGCGAACTCGATAACGCCCCCCCTCCGCAAGCGGATACGGACACAGGGGTAGAAATATCTCTTGGCCGCCGTTCCGGCTTATGTTAATTCGCCATTAAATTCTTATCACTCGAACAGATCGTAAATGAATCCCCCGACCGGATTCGAGGCACGTCCCGAGGGTTTGCTACTCCTCCGATTCGAACTCGACTCGCCGCCTATGATCCGACACTCCCCCGCCCTCACTCCCCAGGCCACGGAAAATAATCCAAAAAGGAAGGAAGCATAAAAATAAGTACCGAGACGGCGTCGGCATAAAATAAAAATCCTGCGTCGGATCGAAGGGTCCGGTATATAGGCCGGCAACGTGACGTTCGTTAAAATTTCAGGCGCGCGATTCGACCGCTCCCCCCACCCTCCTCCCTTTTCCAACCCCTGGCTGGGCCCCTGCCATTCCTCTTTCTGCGTTTCTCTGTCTATATGCGCGGCGAATAATTGCTAGGCTATTAAGGCAGCGCGGCCTTCGTAGCGAGAATTATTCACGGCTTCCGGCCAAGTAGCACTCGACTGGGCTCCGCAGCGTGCAGACTGGAACCGCTGTCCGCCAGGGCTGCCACCAGGGCTGCCACCCTAGCTGCCTCCCGCATGATTTTCCAACGTTACAGCCAGGGGACTGTCCGCCCTGATTTATGTGGGAAAGTTGGATGACTTCGTTACATCCTGTAATTGTTCAAACGTTCCTCGCCCAACGCGCCGTTCAACGATCGCTACCCTATTTATCCACCCCGCTACTTCCGGTGCTGACGCTATTTTCTTCGAAATATACCCGATGGACCGCCGATAGAATTTCGAACGTAACCTTATCACGGCTCGATCTATAAAACAGAAACTCGATGCGCTCCAACATATTTAATTTCATATTTCATCATTTCTACCTGTTAATTACGTACGAACATTTTTCTACATTTTTTTTTACGTTAACGTCGATACGAACCGTTAGCGGATAGGAAATCGATACTGTCGCGTGATTATTCGAAAAGTTAAAGGGTCGCTGCTGCGACGTACTGTTTACACTCTCGTCTCGCATAATGACTTTAACGATCATAAAAGCTTAAGCTTCGGGCGAGATTCGGTCGTCGGATAAGCTGACGATCGGCGTGCCAGGTATGAGAAGCGCGATATAAATGAGCAGCGAGTCTTGCGCGTAGTCGAAGGCGTCGGTGAACAAAAGGGGGGTGGATGGGGAGCAGTTGGGGGATGACGGCCGGCGTGAAAGGGCGGAATGACAGTCCGGGAAAGCGGAGCCGCGCGGAAGATAAGAGGGGTTCACTCGCGAATCCGCCTCGAAATAATATGCGATTCTCGTCGGGCAAAATTCCGGGAAAATCGAGTTAGCCGCCTATCTACAAAATGCCCGCGCACTCGTTGTCGGGAGAGTTGAAAGGAGGAGGGGGAGGAAGAGGGGGGCGGTTGAACAGGAAGCGCGGAGATATGAGCTTTACTAGGTTTAGACACCAGACACTTCCGCCAGGTCGAGGCAATGAATACAGAACGGAAGTGGACAGTTAATAAGTGTCGCAGTCTGATGGGCTGCGACAAGATTCGAGAGTAAGTCGGCTGAGATTTTTGGCGGAAAGCTGCGATGCTGTAATCACAGTTACGGGGCGAGACGAGAGGATTTGCCGCCGGGGGGATGTAACGATGGAAGTTAATCGAGGAGAATCGTGTATTCGCGCGGACGCTGAAAGCGGAAGTTGGGATGATTAAGGATGAATGAGCCGTGTTTCGAAATTTTTTGGGTAAATTCCATCCGGGCGAGTTTAATAAGAGAAAGGTCGGCGGACTCTTTTATTTCGGAGACATGGAAATTCGACTGGCAGTTGGGCCACGGATTTTTGTGAAGGTCGATGAATTTTTCAGATTTCGACGAATCTGAATTTGTAAGTTTCGTAATTCTATGGCTCGTCGCGGTACGCGTACACGCATTCGCTGTGCGGCCGAATTCGGGGGACCGTTCAAATTTTTCCGTACCATCGAGCTTCCATGCATCTCTAACTGAGGCCAACTTCATGAACAAACCAATTGGCCGTAAAACATTTCACGTTCGATCGTAACCGGGCCCAGGCAATATAACTTCGCTTGCTCCATGCATATGTCATACTTTGCAGCGGAAAAAAATTCCCGCTCGACGTAATTGCGCCAGATTTCTCAGATCGTCATTCGGGCCCTGCTTTTTTTTCAATTTAAGTACGTCACGCATTCCGCAATCGGACGTTATAATGAATAATGCCAGCCACGGCATAAACGTCCTCGTAAAGCGACAGGCTGGCGGGGTGGGGGGGGGGGGGGGTGGCAGCGAAATTCGTCCTCGGCGAGGAGGATGGCGAAGGGGGTCGGATGATGGACGAGCTTTCGGTGGCACGCCGTTCCACCCTTAAACAAAATAGCCGGTTTACGTGCGCGTCGCGAATACGATCGAAACAAAGGATCCCGGCCCCCATCCTAAAGCTCGCTCGAGATCGAGAGGGCTGGGGAGGGGTTTAAGAAATTAAGTGAACGCCCGCCGAACAGCCTGAGTTACAACCCGGGATCGGGGGAAACGAGAACGTACGACGCGCGCCGAAAGAATCCTGCTGGAATCTTAAAGCGTAAACTGGCGTATACTCGGATTTTGAAAGATCGTAGATCTCTCTCTCTCTCTCTCTCTCTCTCTCTCTCTCTTCTTCCTCTTCTTCCTCTCTATCTATCCGGTTTGCTTTTGGATTTCTTGTAGCTCAATAAGAATCCGACGCGACTCGACTCGTAAATCCCGTGCACCCCTGAATAATGCAGGTGGGGGGGGGGGGGTACCCTTAGAACAGTAGAGCTAAACGACTCAATCGATGCCGCCTCTAAAAATTCAAGCGAACGGGGCAAAGAAAAGCCGAAAGATCCGAAAGGATCCTGGCGATGGCATTGCTAGCGGGGAATTTAAGAGAGCCGCGCGACCGGCGACCGGGGGTTGAAAAAAGCGAGCAGAGGGGTGGGGGGTGGGCGGAGGCAGGCAGGACAAATGGAAAAAAGGACGGAAGAAAAGCGATTCGTGAACGCCAGTTTATCGAGCGACTTAACTGGAACAAAGGGATAAAGCAATAAGGAGGACCGTGGCTCGCCGGAGGGTTGCGGAGGGGGGGAGGGGGTGGGGCTGGTTTCCGGAGGAGGCAACGAGAGCGAAAGTTTGCCGAACTCCGGCCTTCCGGCGGGTTCGGTTACACTTTGGAACGCAACGCTTTTCGCCGACGACTAATCCTCCCCGATGGCTTGCCCGCCCGAAAAGGATGAAAGTATCCGTCGGCCTCGATCGTTCCGATCAATTACGTCGGGATGGGACACAATTTTACGCCATTCGATTCCTGCGTCTCGTTCATTCCTCCTTTCTTGCGCAGCGCATGTATCGGGACTCGATCGGTGCACACAGTTTCCGCCATAATTTGGACCGTTCATTTCGAAAGTGGTGTAGGTACATATTTAAAATAAAATTAAATATCATGTAAATAAATCGAGATATCACATAATTTATGATTAACGTCGTATAATTACGATTTAAAATTTAATTTCTTTTTAAATAGAGGTTTACACCACTTTCAAAATAAACGGTCCGTTTCATGCCGTGTCTCAACTATTCAATTGCACGCGATCCGCGTTCACTTTCAATGTCGCTTCACGCTGTCAATTCGTCAAACGCGAAACATTCCACGCGGCCAAAAAAGAAGCTACCTCCCAACAAGGTCGTTCGAAGGGACAAATCAGGCAATTCGACGAGCGCACGTCTGGCCAGCCTGTATTCGTGAAACGTGTCGCGTTACGTACGCGTCCCATGCGGTGTGTAAATGCAGAAGGAAGCCAAACTCGGGCCCGGGGGTGAGTGGGGGAGGGGTGGAGGGGTGGAGGGGGGGTGGATGCCCATGGGACTCGGATCCCGGGGCATGCAGTACATAGTCGAGCGACATCGAGCGTGTCCGCGGTAGGGAAGGTGCCTTTCCAAGAAGTTGGGTACGAGTAGGACGGCCGAGAAGGTGGCCGAAGGTTCGGAATGGAGGTTGGGGGCCCCGGGGTGGAAAACGGCGTGTCTCGGCGGGCATCCTCGGCCGAGTCGACCGACCTTAAAGCCATCCACGTAATTTAGTTGGGAAACGAAGCCGCGAGAGTTGGCGGGAGGAGCCTTTGTCGGACCGCTGTTACTCCGGCCACCGAAACGCTTGTCCGGACCTCCCACTCGCTCCGCGCTACCGGGAATTTGCCGGACCGATCGCGGCTGCCATTGACTGACCTTCCATCCGACCGCCGACAACGACGGGGGCGGTGGAAAACGACTGGCAGCGGTACCGAATCCATTTTTCTCCGCTCCGGCGCCTTCGGTCAGCGCGGAAGGTGAGAAAGATTTTTCGTCTCGAAGCATTGACATAACAGTCGTTTGCTCAGAGGTATATCTGAGCTTCTTAAAGTAGAATCGTAATTAATGCAGTCGTTATTTTTACACTGCAGCCGTTATTTTTTCTGTTGTCAACGAGACGTAACGTTTTGAATGTAATTAACGTATCACTCGCTCACTTAAAGATATAATCTCACATTTTCCAGTAATTTCCAACATATACATCTTGCCCTATCTTACCTTCTTAAAGGAAAATCGTAATTAATCCAGTCGTTATTCTTACATTGGTCTCTTGTCAACGAAATGTAACCTTGTATAAATGT
The DNA here is from genome assembly GCA_914767735.1 of Anoplius nigerrimus. NCBI lineage: Eukaryota > Metazoa > Arthropoda > Insecta > Hymenoptera > Pompilidae > Anoplius > Anoplius nigerrimus. The sequence continues at coordinate 7,374,099 of OU612091.1, forward strand.
AATTAACGTATCACTCAGATAACGATATATCTCACCTTCTTAAAGTAAGACCGTAATTAATCCAGACACTATTTTTACACTCCTCTCTTGCCATCGAAATGTCAGGCACAGTTCTTCGCCGAGTCACCTACTCACATTTAAAAGTCTCTAAACGACCCTTCCACCTCCCGGCGAGACGGCATGCATGAATAATAGACCTTCTAATAGGGAATCGCTGTCTGACGATAGTTTCTCTGACGCAGAGACGTTATAGCGTCGATACTCTCCCCTCTCGAAGTTGCATCGATGCACTCACGGCACTCTGTATAGAGTTCCTCTCAGGTATCCGAACCTTAGCGCGGCTTTCGGCTGCATTTGCAGAAGGTTCGCCCTCTCGCGCCGTGACATCCGCTTCGAATCGGTAGAAAACGGAAGCCGAGTATGAACCGACGCATGCCGGAGGGCAGAAAGGGCGCCGTTAGGGGTGGGGGACGCCCTGATGAAGAAATGGCGCCGGTGGAAAATGGCCGCGGAGACGTTTCCTTATCATTCGCCGAGCGGGTTATTTGTCTAAGAAAGCAAATACCGTTGAGTATTTGCGCGGCCACTCCTGCGTCACGGGGGTTGCGGGGCCATTGTTAACCGAGATGCGACTGCCCGGGAATGAACTGGGAATAAACCGGGAATAAACGGGAAAATTCCGAAGGCACGGATTGCGCGGCTAAATAATTGATGCCCGCTTTCGCTCCCGCGACGTTACGGGCGGCCGCCATTTACGTATCGATCCTTTCGCGACCTTCTCCATCTTTCATTATCGTAAACGACTGTAGTTTTCGGTCGCTTTCCATACGGGGTGAACATTAAAATTACAGCGCGTCGCTTGTCTCGGGAGGTCGTCCAATGAATTGGCCAGATTCGATGGGACCGAATTATAATTTTTGAGGTTCGATTTTAGATTTCATTTATTCGCCGACTCCGTCAAATTGCTCCATTATGCAGGGAGCGATCTGCGCATGTACGTTCGGATGTGTTGAAGTATTGTGAAATAATGAATTTAACTGTGAGAGTACGGTCCAATAGGATGCGGTGGCATGATCGATCGCGTGAAAATTCGTTCGATTTTCGAGGCTGCGCTCTACGGTGGTAAGGGGTGGGTGGATGGAGAGGAAAAGAAACGGGAGCCTCGTTTGACCGTGACAGGAATAATGGAGTGACCGTCGTTTGAGTCGATTTGTAGTTGCGAGGAAACGTTCGGGATAAGCAAGACTGATGAGAGTTCAAAGTCCGGTACAGAGCTCCTTCTCGCTATTGGCCACCCGACATTTTCTCATTGCAATTAGAACATTCAGCTTCTCATTCAAGCCATTATTATTTCTACTCTAATCGTACATTATAATTCTTCGCTGTTAATGTATTATCGTTTTTCTCCTATTCTAATTGAACATTATAATATGTTTCACAATTCTTCGCTGTTAATGTATTATCGTTTTCTTCCTTTTCTAATTGAACATTATATGTTTCACAATTCTTTGCTGTTAATGTATTATCGATTTTCTCCTATTCTAATTGCACATTATAATATGTTTCACAATTCTTCGCTGGCAATGTATTATCCACTTCCGTTCGCGTTTCTTTTCTACAAATTCAATTAACACGTCGTCAGGCACCCTTCCGGGAGCCGTTAAACCTGCATCAGCTCCCTCGTTTCTTCCGCCCCTAACCATCAGCCCATCGACAGTCTCCCAGTGAAATCTTAGAGTTCAGTTCGGAATTCTTGAAAAAAAAGTCTGAGGAAAAAGGCTTCCAACTCGGAGGCTGCCTTCGTGGGCAACGTATCGTCGCTAATTTTCCTCTCGCCCCCTCGACACTCGACTAAACGACGGCCTGTAAAATTCTCAGCCTGAAAAAGGAAAGAAACGAGGCTGAGGGGCGGAGGGTGCGGGAGGGGCGAAAAAGAAAGAAACGGTGAGGCCGAATGGGTCGGGATCATTAATTTGCCGAGCGTGCGCGCGCGCGCGCACGCGCGATATCGAGCCGTCGATCGTCGATGAAAGGAATTCGAAAAAAAAGAAAGAGTGAGAGAGAGGTAGCGAGGGGGAAGGGCAAAGTCGTAGGGGGTTGAGAAAGGAGAGAGAGAGAGAGAGGAAAAGAAATCGAGAAACGAGTCGTTGCACTCATCGATTAATTAAAGCGGAAATCTCGAGGCGGACGTAGACGGAGTGAAAAGGACGAACGAATGGGATTGGCATGCGTTTCACGGATCCGCCTCGGCTCGAGGATTTGGGATTTCGAAAAAGAGGGATATGTAAGGAGTTTCGAGACGCGGAGCCGGGAAAGGCCGGATAAGATTTCCCGAAACTTCCTTATTTACTCCGATAAAGGATACGCTCCGAGTCTGCCCTTTTTTAGTCTATACTACTGGATAGAGGAGAGTATAGACTACCGCAACAGCGCGTGACGAAATAATACCCACATTCGTCCTCGTTGAACTTCTCCTTACGTTTAAAGTACGCATCCAAAGCTTCAAGAAAATGTATGATTATCATAGGTTTCGATCGCTTGTTCGAAAGTTACAGGCGATTCTTTAAAATCGAGAAAACGGTAAGGGTACCCCGTTTTTTTCGGCCAAAAATCGAAAGTCAACGGAGCGGATCGCCCTTTTGCTATCTCGTAGGGGATAAAAAATAAGTCAGAGAACCGTTTGTCCTTGGTCAAAATTCGCATTAGTTTCGGAGTTACAGTCAAAAAACCATCGACTTGTCCGACCGGGCACAAACCATGCCCGACCATTACTACTTAAATAATTATTTTTAAAGATCGACCTTCGCCGATGGTCCTATCTTAACCGAAGTTCTGTACGTCTCACTTTATTTAGTTTGTACTACTGAATTCTGCACGATGCGATATATCTTGGAATCGTATGACGTCATATTACGTACAATACGCGAGACGTATCATTCGCGTGTTCCGCTATGGACCTATGGATATCTTGTCGACCTTAACACAGGTACGCGCCTGACTTTATTTACTGTATACTACTGGCCGGCGAGAGGAAGCAAAGTATCTGATACGAGCGACTATCCATCAGTCGGATGTTTAACTCCGTATTAGCGGAACGGTGCTAGAGACGTCACTTACCGAACAAAGCCCGTCGTCAGTGTCAAATTAATCCTGTCCGCCGGCAGGCGTCGAGTGGGGAAGGTCCTGCCCGACGAAGACGAAGGACATGCGACTCGTCCGACCGACACGGCCGTTGACACGGGAAAAACTTTATTTCCCATCCTCCGCCCCCTTGTTAACTTCACCCCGGCAACCTGACGCTCGACAATGAATTTTACCTCACCCGACTTCCGAAACGCATCATCCACCCCCCCCCCCCCCCACCAACGCTTCTGCCAAAAGATTACCTCAACCTGGGTCTGTATTCCCTAAACATCAGGTTATCGACAATTTCTTCCCCTCCCCCTTTATCTCCGTTTTATCCGCCGGTCAGATTATTGACAGTGCATAATTTTTTGCCCGTGACGTGACGCGAGAAATTAATTCCGGCCCGCCCATTTTTCATCCCCGCTTTATCAGCAGCGCTCATTCTACACGGAGTCCCATGAAAAAAATTCCCATGCTCGAGATTCTTCGCTCCGGAACGGAGGAGAGCTTAGTTGGCAAAGGTGAAGCTGCTCGAGCAACAAAAATAACGAGAATTCGTCTTGACCGAGCTCGCTCTTAGCTCGCTGAATGCAGTCGAGGACTTCGAATGTGATTCATGAAGGCGTTCGTTATGCCTTCGCCATTATGTCTCGAGCATGGGGAGCCCTGATTAAAAACTCTGGCCTGGCTGCTGCCCCCCCTTAACGATGTTAATTATCAGTCGAGTTGCGGGGATCGATGCCGGGCCAGGTGGGCGCGGGGGAGGGTGGGAGGGTGGGGGGAGGGGGGGTTGGCGCGAGTTTATTCACGCTGCTTTTTTAGAATCCGCGACTCCTAATTCGAGGGTCTGCTATCGCTCGTCTTGCCTTTTGTGCTCGTTTTGCAGCCTCGCTACTAATAAAGCGAGAGACCCAAGGAAATTGAAGAATGGCGAGCTGGTGGGAGGGGGTGGATAGAGACGAGAGGGTAGTAGACGGAAAAATTATTGTTTCGCTTCGTTCCCATCGGCAAGATACTTCATCGTCATTTTCCGAAATGTAACGTAATCGCTTCACTGTACGTACATCGTGTAATAAACCGGTGCGCTTATTATAGGTAACACTTTGCTTTAATCATTTGAGAAGTAAACTTTTTAATCTTCCACGGAGCCGCGGCGAAAAATCTAAATTCCGGTATTTGACAAATAGCCTGACAGACATTTAACGCGCAAGCCCTCGGCTAACAATAAGATAAAATAGAAGAAGCGGACGAGCCCAACTTTTTCGTGCGGACACAGACGCGCAACACAGACACGTTTTGGGGTTACAAAGCCTCGGCCAGACATCCTTCCATCGCAACATTTTCCGAGACGAACAAGTGCGCCAAGAAGAAAAGGAAGCTCGTTGAGAAGCGAACGAGATTGCCTAACTAAGACTTTAATGAGCGAGCTTTCCTTTTCAGCGCTCATAGAGCGCCTAACAGAAAAGGAACGAGACTCGGAGAGCGAGAGTTGGAGAAAGAGAGAGAGAGAGAGAGAGAGAGAGAGAGAGAGAAACCCGCGAAGAGAAGGCCGAAGAAAGACAGTACAAACGAGACGATTCGCGTTATGTCCCCGATAATGACTCTAATGAAGGCTTGTTAACAAAGAGCGTTTCTATAAATCCGATCGGCCTGCTCTCAAAACCGCAAACTTCCATTCTCTTTACGTTCCAGCGACTCTTCGTTAGCCTCAATTAATAGCTACCCTACCGAAATTCTTAAAGAACGTCTCATAAAGTCCGAGCATGTAAAGGGTCAATAAGTGATCAGCTCTCCACTTCATTTTCCCTTCTCCGCTCTGCCATACCTACGTGCACACGGACCGGCACCTATACCAACACGAACCTACACATATTTGGGACGTAGGGACGTGACGAGAAATTCGCTGAGCCACTTCTTTCGCTTCCTCGATAGTCGGCGAAATGAAATTAAGTGCCGGGTAGCAACTGATGCTTCTGCAGCGGTACATCATGCGAAGGTTAAGTGCGGATTAAGTCGGGTTCGCGCCACTTCGGATCGTTAGAGTTCTCGTCCTCGAGTGTGCTATACTATGAAGAGGGACGCCCGTGGATTCTTCGCCTATCGCAGGAAGCACAGAATCCTCCCTCCCTCTCCCTCCCCAAGGCTATCTTGTCCTTTACGTTTCTCACTTTACGCTTTCGCTCGCCCGAGCTGGCCTCGCTTACCTTTTACAATCGTCAAGTTCTACGATTCGACGATTCCGACTGTTAACGGACCGCGAGAATGCATCGGTAGAATTTTACCGGAGCGTGCCGATAAATTGATACGGCCATAAACGATGCCCCGTTCAGTCGCCATTTTGTTCGCAACGATTTCCGGATTCTGACGTTACGGGATACGTTGACGCGGTCATTAAGAAAATAATTATAGCGCGTGTCGCAGTAGGACGAGAGTATTGTCACCTCGTTTGCCGTGCGAACGGAACAATCCTGCAGCTTTATTAGATTCGTCCGCCACCCTTCGATCTTCCGTTTATTCGGATTTCCACTCGATCATCGACTCCTTCGCAATTTATCGAGTTCGCATCAAAGCGGAAGGCGGCCGTCGTTCCGATCGGTCGTAAAATTAAGAACGAGCAGCGTTCATCACGGTGACGTTGGCTTCGATTCGAATCCGAGTTATGCAAGAGGGGGGTGGGGGTGGGGGGGGGGGGGGGGCGAGGATGCATTGGCCGCGGACATAAATTCGTACGCCCCGCGGAGTCCCGAATTCGCATAAACATATTTCCGCCTCCTGACATCTTGCCATCAGGAGCCAGAGGGCTCGTCCTGGACGAATCCTCCTCGTATGCGCCATCTCCATATTTCTCTCTCTCTCTCTCTTTCTTTCTCTCGCTCTCCCTCCTTCTTTCTCTTTCTCTCGCTCTCTCTCTCCCTCTCTCTCTCTCTCTCTCTCTATCCTTCTCTCTCTTACTCACACACTCACTCACTCTTTCTCTCTCTCTCTCTCCACTTTTCATCTCTTCCACCCCTTCCCACTCCACGTTCTACACGAAGCAGATCGGAAGGAAAGTGATTTCTTGCGGCGAGCGCATATTCCATTCTCGCGCTTCGCGCGCGAAGCTTCGCCAAAAAGGCAACGATCGCACTGGGGTTACGACTTTTTAACGGCTGGCGGACAATTTCGAGTCGAGGAGCTGGCCGACAAGACGTATTCCCGGCCATGAGTGGGGGGGGGGGGGGGGGGATCCGGAAGTCGAGCGACAGTTTGGCCAACTCGATCTCTCGAAACGCACAATGCGAAAGCTGGCTCGAAGTGTTGCGGGACGAGATGATTCGATTCGGGGAGTTTTAAGTCTGTCAGTGCTCGAGTAGATGGGCGGAGATGGTGGGGGGGGGGGAGGGGCGTTTAATCGAACTGAGACCGTTCTTGTCGAGTGCCACGGAAATTGCCGTGAAAAATGCCACTTACCTTCGCCAGGCAATAATTCCAGATTTCGAGAGACTCTTCCTGCGTCGTTTTCCCGAAGCCTGATTTTCGCTTCAGAATCTCGATCGAAAAATCGTACTTCCATCTCTGTACTCTCAATTCTGTACACAGAATTTCATTGGGATTTTAATATTAAATTTATTCACTTTGAATAGTTTCATTCTGTTAGAGGCTTCATAGGTACGAGACGCAGCTACGCAATAATTATAATTAATGGCAGATGACTCCCAGGTTGAAAATTGAACATCCTGCTGTCGCTACTCAAAATCCTAGGAGCCAGATTTACTACTCTGCCCAATCCAACTGTTCACTTTCCTCCACCCCCCCCCCCCCCTGTCCGTCTTTATCTGCCCTCGCGATTCAGTGGCAGGAGAAAAGAGGGAATTTTCTTGCGCGACTTCCTTCGACGTTCCGAGATCCTTTGCCGGATACTTAAGTTAATGGAACCCCGAACGAAACTCCGTCCATCTGCGAATGGACGCGCCAGTCTGATCTACGACTGCGTAACGAATGAATTTGCCGGACTCACTGATACGTTTCTCGTGGGATTGATTTGATTATTCCGCACTGGTCTCCCCTACGATCTTTGTTCCCTTAATTTTCTAGCCCTGGGCGCCTGCCCGGGTGAGAGACTGATAAATCGTTTCATTTTTCTCCAAGCTTCGTTACTTAGACCGGAGTAACGGATCAATCCAGAATATTCTAACGAATCAGCCTCCCAACCTGGTAACGTCCAACGCTGCCCAAATATTTGTACAACATTGTCGGAATCGTACGTTCGGCGAATACGGTCAGTGTTTCACAATTCAATGACTTTAATTAAAAGTGATCGAAGCTGTTAATAATTTAATTTAACATATAATTCGAAGAGTAAGCAAAGAAATTCCAATGTCCAAACGATTTCTAATGTATATGATAACTAATCGAATATGAGGCTTAATTCTCAGTACTCGTCCGTACTTGAAGTCGACATAAGTTCGAGCAGCCAATGCCTCGTCCCGAAAGAACTGGAATGCCGCGACAATGCAAGACGTCAGCACCCCCCACCCCGGGCATCCCGCCACCTAAAAAAGCGTCTCTCGGCCATCGTCCTTATTCCGATCCTGCCGCGCGGTTGCAGGATCCGACTCTGTCGGCGATTATTACCGGGCGCGCGATGAGGATTTTATTGGTTAACGAATTTATGCGGCGCCCGGAGCGCCCGGTAAAATCTAATATAACGAGACACAGTTGGCACGGCCTGGCCACCTCGTAAAACATCGCGGGCCGACTCTGGCTGGCTCAAGAGAGCACACGACGCCCCGGGGACGCATGCCGGGATATTTCCCTTTCTGTCCTCGGGAAGGCTCGCGAGGCGGCGAGGAAAATGGCGCGAGCCGAATTTCCGCCGAGTCCCGCCTGAGACGAGACGATGCCGGGCGATGCCAGACGACGTCGGCCGATGCCAGACGACCGCCGCGCACGCATCCGTCATCCCTTTCAATCCGCTACCACCCCCGCTAAGAATATCGCCCCGAGCCTCACTGCCGACCTGCCTGCCGCTGTCTTTACCTCTTGGCAGCGATCCGCGGTTTAGTGTTTCACGCTCCGCTCTTTCGGAATCCGCCCTGGGGGATGGTCTTAACTTCTGCTTAGAGCGGGTGTAATCGGAGATGAGGGAGTAAAAATGTATCGTTTCGTTCTAGATACACTAATATTTAAATATATAATAGATTAAAAGTACATTTAAGCAGTTGATTATTAACCCATTAGCTGCCACGGTCCTCACTTGGGGATTTTGGAATTTATATAATTATACTGTTACACAACCTTCTGTGCAGATATATATAGCTTATCCGGTCAATCGTTTAAAAAATCAATTTGGCGATTAATGGGTTAAGGCGGTTTTTTAAACACGTGTTATATGTAATCTTCGATGCAGGGTCTGAAATTTTAGACATTAATCTCTCTTCGATATGCTTTCATTATACATTATATATTAGTGACACGTTTGTAACAGTTAAGCTGCGGAATCGTACGTTAACGTATCAATTTCCACGTTCTATTTTCTGAGAAAATATTCTTCCGCTCTCTCACGCACTCGCACGCGCGCTCGAGAATTTCCTGCTCGGCAGGAGCACGCAGCGCCGGAAAGGACTTCCTCCCTTCTCCCGGAAAGGGTCGGAAGGACGAGAGCGGAGGTAGAAGAGAGAATGGAGTGGAAGTGCGCGCTGGCGATACTTCTTGGCAATTGCGCCCCACGCTGAATAACCGTCGGCTGTCTTGCGACGCTCGCTGCCGGTAAAATGTGGAAAAGGGGATGAAAATAGGTGCGCCGCGCGACCATGTCGGCTGAATTTCGAATAAGTCGACTGCGAGCGTTAAACGGCGAGCGGTCCAATTCTCGCCAGGTTGACGATTCTCTTTGAACGGCTTCACGGCCGCACGTGCCTTCCACACCCCGACCGAATTGCTCCAGATGCTTGATTAGCCTCTACGAAATCGGTGGGAAAGGCCGAATTTTATTTTTCCTATCCCAATCCTGTAGACTCTACTAAACCAAGAGCTATTCTCATTTTTTTTCGTAATAAAGATACAAGATTCTCGATGGTTCGACAAAAGTCTGTCATAACTTTGATGCTGGACGTTTGTTAGGCTGATTCTAAATCTTCATTTGTTAGGTTGATTCCAAATAGTATTTCCTATATCTCTCAATTTTTACGTAATAAGACTTCTAGCCAGACATCCCATGCTAAACATTGATACTCAAGACATTTCTTAGATTGATTCCAAATAGTATTTCTTATCTTTCTCCACTTTTACGTAATAAGACCTCTAGCCTGACTCCCCATCCTAAACATTGATGCTCAAGACGTTTCTTAGGTAGATTCCAAACGCTATTTCTCATCTTTCTTAATTTTGCCGTAATAAGACTTCAAGTCAGACACCGCTGAGGCCTTGACAGAAGACAACTCGTCTAAAACTGGGAGACGCCACCAACCTAAGGAAGATTACGATCGAACAAGTAGTAATACCAGACTTACGTGCGTCCGAGCCCGCGGACTCCTCGCGGCTAATTTGCCAAGCCAGTCTAAGCCAGTATTCTGTCCATCCAGGACGGCATGCGAAAATGTTTTCTTAGCTCGACTGGCTAATAAAACTTTGTATAAACCGTGTCCGGATGGAAATTAGTCGAGGAAGACGGCCGTAGGACGAGCTCTGAGGAGTACCAGGATCCCGACGAGCGTAAGCAGGAGCGGGAACAGGAGCAGGAATGGAAGCGGGAGTGGAAGCAGGATGCTCGCTAGCATTCGAGGCGGAGTTTGTTGTTGATGCGTAATTAGATCGAATTAATTCAGAAGTCGCCTTCCCCGTTTGAGCTAGTTCCCGATTCAGGAGCCTGAAAACTCTCCCGTCGTTTGCTCGGAGCCTCGCGAATCCGAACGCTGCGTTTCGTTACAAAGCAAACACGGCCCGATAAGACTGCCGTTGATGGCCAGGAGTGAGATGGGAGTTCAGTCGGTTGAAGAGAAGGAGGGGGGAGTGAAAAGTCGACGCAGACGGATAGAGTGGGAGTAGAAGGTTGATAACGGAGAACCTGTAGGGTCGATTTATTTGGAGACTGATATAAAGGGTGTCTCATCTCGTTCAACTCGTTTGAATCAGATCTGGCCGTTTGTATGTGCCGCCGAGAGCGGGCAAAAATAAGAAGTTGCCGTGGAAGGGTTCGTTTTCAAAGAAAATGGCGTTCAACGTTGACGGGCTCTAGGAAACAGCAGGGGAGGAAAAGTCGACGCAGACGGATAGAGTGGGAGTAGAAGGTTGATAACGGAGAACATGTAGGGTCGATTTATTTGGAGACTAATATAAAGGGTGTCTCATCTCGTTCAACTCGTTTGAACAAGATCTGGCCGTTTGTATGTGCCGCCGAGGGCGGGCAAAAATAAGAAGTTGCCGTGGAAGGGTTTGTTTTCAAAGAAAATGGCGTTCAACATTGACGGGCTCTAGGAAACAGCAGGGGAGGAAAAGTCGACGCAGACGGATACAGTGGGAGTAGAAGGTTGATAACGGAGAACCTGCAGGGTCGATTTATTTGGAGACTAATATAAAGGGTGTCTCATCTCGTTCAACTCGTTTGAATCAGATCTGGCCGTTTGTATGTGCCGCCTAGAGCGGGCAAAAATAAGAAGTTGCCGTGGAAGGGTTCGTTTTCAAAGAAAATGGCGTTCAACGTTGATGGACTCTAGGAAACAGCAAGGGAGGAAAAGTCGACGTAGACGGATAGGCTGGGAGTAGAAGGTTGATAACGGAGAACCTGTAGGGTCGATTTATTTGGAGACTCATATAAAGGGTGTCTCATCTCGTTCAACTCGTTTGAACAAGATCTGGCCGTTTGTATGTGCCGCCGAGAGCGGGCAAAAATTAGAAGTTGCCATGGAAGGGTTCGTTTTAAAAAAAAATGGCGTTCAACATTGACGGACTCCAGGAAACAGCGAACGGACGAGTTAAGTGCGAGTGAATCCGGGAAGATGTGGATCGCGAGTGGAGAGAGAGAAATTGAAGGGAATAAACGATGGAGTAAGGCAAATACGGGAACAGTGGAATCGAAAAGAACACCGGAACGCGAAGCCAGGGAGGAACGACGGTAAAAGCGAAACACTAAATAGGGAAAAACTTGAAAGGAAAAATGTAGAAATATGCGGGCGATGGAAGGTATGAAGATGAACTGCGTTGACGGAAGATGGCCGATGGACAGGGTGAGACAGATATTTCGAAGGAGAGGGCCAAAGACAGAGCGCCGACGATTTTTCTGTCGGTTTACGAGGGAACAATTCCTTTTGAGCGGCTTTGAAATTCTGGGAATCGTAAGAGGCTCCGCAGCGCGTAAAAAGGGCATCTGAATGAAAAGCGGAAGGTTGGCTAAAGCGCCCGCCAGAAGAAGCGAGAGAAAGAGAGAGGGAGGATATGAAAAAAAAGGGAGCGAGTGAGGAAGGAGAATGAGCGAGAGGGCGAATTTTTCTCGCGCATCGAGTGACGGTTAGTACGTCGACAGATGCTGAACTTCGTGTAACGAACAAACTGGTCTTTCAGCTGAGCTTCCGAGTCTCTCCCCTTTCTTTTATGGGCCGAGTCTGACCATTTCGAGAAACCCACGGTCACTCGCCCCCATTCCGAAAAAAAAGGATAAGAGTCGCCCGAGAGAAAGTTACCCCTCTTCAACTTCTCTCAACTTCGCCACTCTCACGTCAACGCTCACACTCGTAAAAACACCGAATGATGTATAATACAAATCTTCGTTACGTCTCCAGAGTGACGTAACGATAAAGATGTAAATAATTAATTTAAATTTAAAAAGCCCTTGTGGTTGAATATTTCCGATGTATATTCGAATTTACATGTTTCAATACCTTCTGTTGTCCTCATCAGGAGTCTAAGTTATTGCTAGCTATAGGCTTTTTAAATTAAAATTAAATACTAAACAGTGGGTTACAGCTGAGACACATACGGATATTGTAAATATATCGAGTTCCAGCAATGATACGTCCTATCTGGGAAGACACTTATGTTTCCGAGCTTCCGATACTTTTTAGCCAGCTTTCTCTCCCGTTCATTTTCCCTCGTCCTTTTTCTCTCGCCAGCTTTCCTCTCGCCGCTCGGCGGCGCACTCCTTTAAGCGTCCTTCCCTCATCTCGGTCTTTCATTGCGCCCTTCCACCGTCTCAGTCGATTTGAGGCTCTCGACGGAGGCGAAGCAGATTCTTCTCCTCTCCGCCTTTGGCGAAGGATCGTCCATCGTTGCAGCTCTCTAAAACGCGGAAAACTCGACGGCCAGTGGCGCGCCTTTAATTTATTGGCTTCGAAACGCCCTGGGATCGTTCCTCTCTCTCTCTCTCTCTCTCTCTCTCTCTCTCTCTCTCTCTCTCTCTCTCTCTCTCTCTCTCTCTCTCTCTCACTTTCTCTCTCTCTCTCTATCTCTCTCTCTCTCTCTCTATCTCTCTCTCTGTATCGGCCCTCCTCACCGCCTTATTTCAGCCTCTTCCACCTCCCCCTCCTGATCATACAGTCCTTCCTACTCTATATTTCCCCGCCCCCCAACTTCCTTCCCACGCCATCTTTCCGCGAACCTTCCTGCGAACCTTCGTCATTTTATCGGGCTGATATTTAGCAATTTCCTTTGATCACTGCCCGTTACTCCCTTTAATGCGCTCGGAATCTATGTTGATAATTATGAAAGTATGTTGGAATAAATAGGAGATTAGAAGATTGTTCCGAATCTGTGTTTCATTACGTTCGTCTTCTGCGTCGAACGGTTTCCAGTTGACGGTCTTACTGTTGAAGGTAGGTTTTGCACAGTACGCCACTGACACGGTACGTTAATTAGAAGGGGGCGGAGGGATGAAAAATCGACGATACGAGTCGGCGCAATATAAATTACTACTGAACAAGCTCGCGACTATAAACTTCATCTAAGCTGGGTAGCAGAAAACGAGCCGCGCACGTTTCTCAGCGTAATTCAAGAGTCCAGTCGTTACGCACGTTTCTCCACTTTCACCCTCGAGAAATATCTTCGTCTATGTATATACCCGCGGCCTCGGAAATGTTCATTGCATCCCGCGTGGCAATGTCGGTACGCACCATTTTTATGGCGACACGATTTCAAAGATCATCCAGCATGAATGTAATTGCATTCCGTAAAGTCAATATTCGTTGCAAAGATGCACAATAGCATAAACAATGTACTCCGTATTATGTAATTTAAAACAAAATACATATCACATTAATAAAAAGCTTACACTACATTAATCATAAATTATATGATATCTCATGTGTTTCTTCAAATATAGACTTACACCACTTTCAAACTGAACGGCTACAATAAAAAAGTTACATATCACATTTATAAAAAAATGTACGCTATATAAATCATAAATTATATGATATCTCAAGTTTTTCGTTTTAAATATAGACTTACACCAGTTTCCCACTGAGCGGCATATATACCGTCAAATTGAAACAATCGTTCGCACCGAACTTACTTTTCTCAGCCAACTTCAGCGATTCCACGAAATTTCGAAAAATACCAAAACTGCCGTAACTCCAAATCTACTCCCACCCCATCCGCTATACGTATACACCGTATAACTACATTATCGCACCGCCATACACAATAGATAATTTCCATTATCCGCCTAGCGGGTTGCACACGGCTATTAATTAGATGCACACAGCTGTGCATACTCGCCGTAGGCGAGTAAAACTGCAACCCACTCGTAACAAACATCCGATTCGAAGGTGTACCATCCACCCACCGACCTTGGCTTCTTCTCAGACTCCGTTCCGCTACTCGACTCGCGCCTTCGACCGCATTTCGCAGTCTCCGCTCTCTCCGGCGAACGAACGAACGGAACGAAGGGGAGAGACGAACGGACGGACGGGAGGAGAGAATGGAAGAGGAGGAATAAGAAAAGGTGAGCTTGTTCCGCCGCTGGCATAATGCAGACGCCTACGTTTGCCGAAGCGTTTGCCGGGGGCGAAAAACATCGAGCCCGATGTTGCAGTCCGGATTTCAACCCTCGCCACTGACGACGGCATCGTAAAAACGTTTAATGCTCTCGCGCCTCCCACGCGCCCCCCACCTCTTCCCCTACTGCGAGCTGACGAAAGAGCGTGACGTGGATCGAGATATCCTGCGATATTGCTGGCGAACATTTCTCTCTTCGTTTCGCACCGCCAGAAGCGAGTAACAGAGAATTTTTTTTATGTTCAGGTTGGCTTAATATTGTAAGTCTGATTTGGGTGATGTGGATTCTACTGAGGGCTACTTCCAGTATGTGTAATGTAGAATTAATGTTAGATCGTGTGTTATGCATGGTAATAACTTGGCGTCGATATTACGGGTGACGTAAGTCTTGCATACTGCTTGTTATAGTAATAGATGCAATGTTAATGGGAATTTGCTGGTACAAATCACAGTGTATTGTAATGTTATATGTAGGGCGTGTCTTATATAAAAGTGCGGAGAGCATTACATTACGCATTATGCGTATCGATATTACGCATGACGTAAGTCTTGTATACTGCTTGTCATAATATTAGATGCACGCAGTATTAATGCAAAATTACTGGTACTAATTACAGTGTTTTGTAATGTATTATGTAGGATGTGTCTTATATAATAATGCGGAGAGCATTACATTACACATTATGCGTATCGATATTACGCATAATGTAAGTCTTGTATACTGCTTGTCATAGTATTAGATGCACGCAGTATTAATGCAAAATTACTGGTACTAATTACAGTGTATTGTAATGTTATAGGTATGTAGGATGTGTCTTATATAATAATGCGGAGAGCATTACGAAGCAAGAAATAATCTGCATTAACGACCGACATGCAGCCTCACCCTTCATTTATTCCTCGCCACCCTTAAATCTATACATTTCCATTTTTACCCCTCCCCTCCCCGTCGCCAATCCTCCGTGGGTGCCTCTCATTTTCCAGCCGTCTCCCGTCTTTTTCGCCCAGTAATCCTTATGGCCCGTACTAACAAGTCCGTGGACTAATAATTAACAAATCCTCCATCGCCGTTTTTCATGAATAATTCACCGGACCGGCGCATCCTGATAATTTGCACTTCCACCACTTCACTCTCTCTCTCTCTCTCTCTCTCTCTCTCTCTCTCTCTCTCTCTCTCTCTCTCTCTTCCCGTTCTTTGCCATCCCTCGTTCGCCCTCCCCCTTTTTGTAATTCCAGGCTGCACGTTCGATCCGTCCTGGAATTACGCGACGGACGCCTTCTTTCTCTCTCCCCCACTTTGTACGGATTATTTTATGTCCTCACCACCCCCCACCCTCCTCCCTTTTTCAGGCTTCCCGCCCTCGACATGAAATATTCGTTTCGAGGAATGATAACGAAGACGGAGTCGCTTACGGAAACAGCACTTCAGATTTGCCCCTGCAACGGTGGCCGGATGAGAATTGTAAGATGATCATTCATTAATATTCCAGTACCTGTCCTGCACTTTTCACCGACGATACGCAACATAGACTGTATTCATTATACTCGCTGAAATCGTACTACAACTGTACATCAGTAACATTCTAGACGCTGACCGTAATATATAATATATATAATTAATATTTTATTATCTATCCTGTACTTTTCGTCGACGATATACAACATAGACTGTATTGTAATTAATTAAATAAATAATAATTTTACAGGTGATCCATGAGATTAGCGGGGATGACATCGTTACGAGGACTCGTCGATCCGTTCCGGAAGTGGATACGAAGCGATCCCGATGCATAGAATGAGAAATCAGCAGCGCATAAGCAGTACACTTATTAGAGCAGTTAGACGCTGTCTGGGCGCAGAATAAAATTACGTGCGAGACATTGGGAATATGGGCCGTCTGGCGAGGAAACCGCGGAGGAGGAATAAAGGCGAGGTAGGAGGGAGAGATAAAAAGGAAGTAGGGAAGGGTGGGAGGGGGTAGCTGAAGCGGACAGGGGAGGGCCATTGCCGGCGGTTTTCTCGAAAACGGCCCGACACTCTCTATCGTCAGCCGGAATTAGAGCTGGCCGGGAGCAGCTTCTAACGGCTCCCAGGAATCCGAGCGACGCCCAAGGAATATCCTCGTTATCGTCCTTCCGGCGATGACTTCCTCCCTCGAGTCCTTGAATGCGTTACACGGATCGAACTTTCATTTTCAGCGCTTCGCGTCGACTCTCGCGTCTCAACGAATTGTTCTTATTTTAACAGGGCGTGAATCATGCGTACTATTAATTTTTAATAAAATGGTTATGTAGCAGCTTGCAACTCCTCTGGTAGAGTAAACGTTCGACCATGTGTTTATTACAATAATACCATAAAAATTAAATTTATTGCTTTGTTGTCTAATGCATATTAAAATTTATACCCTTTTCTTGCTAATGGCTTTGTACTATTGAAAAATTGTAAGGCGTACGTCAAAAACGAGTTTATTTAATTGTAAAAGTGTGGGTCGTATACGCCTCACGCGGCCTGAACGGAAAGTCTTGAAAAATCGCTCCGACACGGAACGTGTTAATATTCTCAGTATAAAAAGAGTGTGTCAATAATTTTTAAGTTCTCTGTAAAGTTTGGAGTATGATAAAGAGACCTCGGTTGTCAGGGAACAGATTTTGCAGCTCGTGCGGCTTTTGTTATATCTACTCAGAAATTGTGTTAACCGATATTTGACAGAGAAGGCAAATGGACGTTCGATAAAGGACCGTAGGATGCCAGAAGTGGAAACGGCAGTGATCGGCTGGCCTCGAATTCTCTTTCCACTCGTGCCGAAGACCGCACGCAACCGTTCCAAAACCATTCATCCCCCACACCAGCCCCTCCTGCC
Source organism: Anoplius nigerrimus (assembly GCA_914767735.1). Lineage (NCBI taxonomy): Eukaryota > Metazoa > Arthropoda > Insecta > Hymenoptera > Pompilidae > Anoplius > Anoplius nigerrimus. The sequence continues at coordinate 7,391,053 of OU612091.1, forward strand.
AGGCCAACCCTCCCGGCCAATGAATTTCGAGTAGTCGGCGGCGCGTTTGGACAACTGCAGCCTACATTACGAGGCCGCAGCGTAGTTTTAATTCGTGTTTGAAGCGTGGCCAGGGTAAACGACAGTGGTAACACGTGCTACCAGGCCAGACCCTTTCCCTCTTTCACTCCTTCCCTCTGTCTGCCTCCCTCACCCTCTCTCAGCGCCGCCATTTCTGGCGGCCCGTTTCCACGCGTCGCCCGGCAAAAGCATTAATGTAAGAGTATTTACAGTTTGCGCCAGCGGCTTAGAAACCGCCCGATTACGTGATCGTTTGAGAATTTCCCTCGGAATCGGAAAGTTGTGCTTGGAGCTCGCGCGCGCGCGCGCTCGTTTCGAGCACTTGTCGATACTTTTAAAGACTCTTTGATATCCAAGAGAGGATGGCGACCAGCGGAGGGGGTTGGAGGGGGTTGGAGGCTGTTAGAGGTTGCCTTTCGCTGAAACATCGATGCCTGAAAAGGCATTGCACGCGCCGCGCGGCGGCATTCATGCGTCGAGTTAATATTTGCTAAACGCCGCGCGCGGACGCTTATTTACCGATGCTTATGTTTCGGATGCGAGCTTCGGGAAGTTTGCCTCGGCGAAGCGACCATGAAGTTTCACCCGCGCCGCAACATTCTTCGTCGCTGCCGCATTGAAATAACGCCAGAGTCAGCCAGTCTTCTTTGAGAGGCGACCTTTGAATAGCGCATCGTACGCGGCCGCAACCTCGGATTTAATTATGTTTTATGTTAATTATTCTCGATCCTCGTTTTGGTCGTGCGGAAAAATGTTTCGAATAAAAGTTGGTTGGTTCGAAGGAGAGAGTCTTATGATGAAAGAAAAAATAATTTTTGTATCGTAATTTCCAAAATGTTGATAGCGCCAATATTTTTTTGATCCCGACCGGAAATTCTGAAGCTGCCATTTTATAGTACTTAAAAAGACAAATCCAACCATATATAACATATTAAGGTTTTGATGCCATTTATAAGAGTTATTTAACAAAATGGGAAACTATTGTCCAAACCGTTTTTTTTTAAATAACTAGGCTAATTATTTATAAAATATTAATATATTATATATGGTTGAATTTGTAATTTTTTTATCTATAAGATAGGTATTACCAAAAAATTGTTCCCATTTAAAAATCGTCGGTGTCCTTGAAATTTTATGTACTATGGCCTTGGAAAAATTTTTCCATAAAGCTATAATATTCGTCGAATGAAATCAAGAAACTTTTATTTGAAACATTTTTTTGTACAATGCAAAATAAGCGATATAATTGCAATAAATTAAATCGTGTGATTTTCAGTCGAAATCGGTATGCCTGTGGTGGAGCGAATACGTAAAATGTCTTTGAATGTGTGTGTAAGATTGTAGAGAAGCTCTTTGCTACTTCTATGTTCCTATTAATTCGTCTGATTTTCCGTCGAATTTTACGGTTGACTGATCTAGTACGAAACCATAAGCGGACGACCTCCTCGTTCTTCATGTTCCTCGCTTACAGTCTCGTCACACCGTCGGAAATTTTGCTCTAGTTTCGGCTCCCTTTGTAAGCGGCGAGCATCTGGACCGAGGAGGTCGCAGGTTTCGGAGATTACTCAAACATGAAATTTAACTGATAACACGCATTTACACTGACCCATTCAAACAATTGTTACAAAATTTTTTAGCGAAGACAGAGTTTCATTTACTACGTAATATTGTAAAGAAAAATAAAGTGATAGAACTGTTATTACAATACATCAGTAACACATTTGAGATGTTAAGATAATTAATACAATCATATACCATTATTATATTCAACTAATGTACTGCGTGCAACAATATATTTTTACGTACTTGCTGTAAATCATACAAGCATCTCAGAATATAACAAGACTATTTAGTTATATGCAGTAGTAGAAATATGTATGCATTAGCGAAAGACAATGTAAATAGCATTAGTTTGGAACATTTTGTTGTAACATTAATATCTACGCTGATATGTAAGACAAATATTTAAATTTAATTATATAGTTGTAACTACGATGTATGTAAAGAATACTTGTTTTGCGCCACTCAGAATTTTACACGGTAATCAAATGGGGCGACCGACGACTTCGAGACTCTTATAACTTCTTTGCCTCTCCTGCTTTCCTACTGGTTTTCGCAGTCAGCGGTAAGCGGGTCACAGGATAGTACAAGAAGTCGAAGAGTACGCACGACTTCTTGCATAGTTCTGCGACCCGCTTACCTCGGGCTGCGAAACTCAGTAGGAAAGCAGGAGAGGTAAGGAACTTACAAGAGTCTGGACGACGTTGCTCGCCCCATTTGATTTCTATGTAAAATTCTGACTGACGCAAAACACGTATACTTTACATACATTGCAGTCATTCAGTGATACGCTTCATATTTCTGATAACTTTAAATCTAAAATAGAATGTCTCACATAAAGCGTGCATGGTTTATGAAAATGAATAGATATAGAGGATGGAATAAACTTGTAATTTTCATATAAATTGCCACACGCTCAATTTCTCGGTATCAACTTATAACCCTTACCGTAAAATCAAAGTCTTTTTCCTTATTAATAGATTTCTTCTTTGAATTTTCAGATGGATTTGGCCATGGGAATTCAATCAGCCACGCTGCCAGTTTCTGACATCACAAATCAGATTGTATGCGTGTACACTGAGTGAAGCAATGCAGTTTAATCAACCGCACCAGAGTGATTGAAATGGAAAGTGATATAAGCGTTATTATAGTACAACAGAGATACTATTCATGGGATACAATAATTAATACTATTATATTCGATTATTATATACGATTGATGTACTGCGTACGTCAGATATACTTTTGCATACTTACTTTGAATTGTACAAGCGTGCGAGAACGTAGAAATATTATATTTAGTTTAAGTACCTTTTATTAAGGAAAATGAAATGTATATTATTTAATGGTTTTACAATATATCAGAAATTAAACCAAAATTAGCGTTCAACAATTACTTTCCTTACCCACCCATTCCCCATCGTCGTTTACAATAGTTATAAGTCAATCGTTGTTCATTTCGGGAAGTTCAAGATCCATAAAACAATACTTCGAGAATGGCAAGATAATTAGACACCATCAGAACTTTGGGGAAGCCATAAAGTCCATAAAATTTACGGTAAGTATTGTTAAAGAATACTACAAGCGAAGAAACGCCATAGGAAACCCATTGGAAATGATAGGAATTAATTTTAAGTTAGATAAATGAGAATACTAGCAAAAACCATAAAAAAACCATAAGAAAACCATAAGGAATCCATAAGCTACACGCTCAGTGTAAGTAAAAGCAATCAGAATGACAAATAGCCTATGGGAAGTCCATAGAATATGTAAAAGGAACGAGAAAGGAAAGTTGGAACATAGAGTAGTACAGAAATTTGGGTAAGATTCCGAAAACGTTGATCGTCACGCTTGACTGAACACGCAGAGTTTCGCAGTGCCACCTCTTCGGTACTCCTATGTTCCTGTTAAATTGTCTGATTTTGGGCAAAATTCAGAAATTCTTAGTCGTCACGCTTGACTGAACACGCCGAGTTTCGCAGTGCCACCTCTTCGGTACTCCTATGTTCCTGTTAAATCGTCTGATTTTGGGCAAAATTCTGAAATTCTTAGTCGTCACGCTTGACTGAACACGCAGAGTTTCGCTGTGCCACCTCTTCGATACTTCTATGTTCCTGTTACTTGGTCAGATTTTCGACATTTTCACGCTTGACTGATTCCAGTCCTAACCGAGACTTTAACATTTTTCGCCTCATCGTATATTTGATGATTTCTCGCTATTCCCATGGTGTTTGACATCGAAATGAAATTCTTTACGATACGAAATGAATAGAACAGACGCTTGCCTTCTTCTACCATGGCATTTCTATGTGGTCCCATTAGATTTTGGCGAAGTTGGTGAATTTTGTTACGACAAAAAGAGGTATGGTTTCGGCGAGGGATATTGGATATATGGGATCTTATAACTAAGTAATTAGAGAACACAGAATTTCGTTTAATACATATATTGTAAGGAAAAATAGTATACAGTAAAAAAATGTTTCTTACATTCTTATACTCTAATTTCCATACAATTGCTGTACTTTTCGCATTCACGCTACATACATAATACTCATACTACATACATACATACGTACAACTTCTTACATAATAATTATCTTTAATAATTTAATATTAATATAGTCGCAAAGCTAAATAAGTGACACACTAAAAACTGCCTTGAAACGATCAACACTTTTGCTGTGGGAGCGGCTAATTGTAAGTAAGACCAATATAACGAGCCGCATTTTAAGTAAGGAAGCCAACAGCGAAAGCAATTTTGGTTCTTTTAGTATGCGTACTGTAAGAAACAGAAGAAACCCGTCAAGAAAATGTATGTTTATCATAGGTTTAGATCGCTGGTTCAAAAATTACAGGCGATTTTCTAAAATCGATAAAATGGTAAGGGGTTTAAAGTATACGTGTTTTGCGCCAGTCAGAATTTTACATGGTAATCAAATGGGACGAGCGACGACGTCAAGACTCTTGTAAGTTCCTTACCTCTCCTGCTTTCCTACTAAGTTTCGCAGTCCGAGGTAAGCGGGTCACAGAACTATACAAGAGGTCGTGCGTACTTGTCGACTTCTTGTACTATTCTGTCACCCGCTTACCTCTGATTGCGAAACTCAGTAGGAAAGCAGAAACGTAAAGAAGTCGCAAGAGTTATAGACGCCGACTGCCGCTCCATTTGATTTCTGTGTAAAATTCTTGGTGGTCGAAAACACGTATACCTTAGGTACATCGTGGTTACAACTATGAGTTTAAATTTAATTATTTACTTTACATACCATGTTGTTTTAGTTTAAAGTCAATTGTTGCTCTCCTCTGGGTGATTCCAACTCGACAAAAATTTTTTCCTGGGACGCATCGTAAACAGAAACTATCACAACGCAAGGAAAATCTGAAACCCATAAGATATACGGTTAATATTATTGAACAATACTATGAGCGCAAGAAAACCCATAGATTCAATATCCCTGGCTGAAATTATACCTTTTTCTGTCGTAAAAGAATCAATTCAAAAGGCCAGAGACGGTTCTATTCATTTCGAATCATAAGGATCTCCATTTCATCATAAAACACCATAGAAGAAACTGCAGCACTGTTGTAATATTTCATTTTGGTGAACAACACCATAGGAATAGCTAGAAGCCATAAAATATACGGTAAGTATCATTAATGGTAAATGAAAAAACCGAAAAGCAACGTAGAACACGTAGAAATTTAATGAGATCGATTTTGAGAAAGTTAAGTCAAAATACGAGTGTCAGGCCAAAAAAATGCGAGTGTTAGGTCAGAAAAATGCGAGTGTTAGGTCAAAATGCGGCTTTTGCAGATCTTGTTTTCATGCAAAAATTGATGTTTCTGCAAAGTTTCATGCAAATCGGTGATGAGCACGTCTTTCTTTACCTTTACCAAGAAAGATATATTAGGGGTACCCCTTACAGTTTTCTCGATTTTAGAAAATCGCCTGTAACTTTTGAACCGCTAATCGAAACCTATGATAATCATACACTTTTTTGGAGCTTTTGACGCGCTCTATCAGATAGGACTATCGGCGAAAGTCGATCTGCAAAAAAATTGTTGGTGTTTTAAGTAAATGTTTGGATAGCTGTAACTCCGAAAATAAGGCAAATATCGGGGAACGGGAAACGGCTGGCTGAGCCTTTATTGACCCCCTACCACCATCTCAAAGCGCGATCCGATCCGACGACTTTCATTTTTTGGCTCAAAAAAACGGCAAGGGGTTAGCCTTACCATTTTTTTGGGTCAAAAAATCGGAATCGGCGTCGTTTTGCTATCTTGTAGAGGGTAAAAAATAAGTCAGAAAGCCGTTTCTCATTGGTCAAAATTCGCATTAGTTTCGGAGTTACAGCCAAAAAACCATTAAGGCAAAACCCTTGGCATATCATTGCCTGAATGAAATGTTTTTTTAAAGATCGGCTTTCGCTGATAGTCCTATCTGATAGAGCGCGTCAAAAGCTGCAAAAAAGTGTATGATTATCATAGGTTTCGATCAGCGGTTCAAAAGTTACAGGCGAAATAAGTGTTTAAGTAGTATTGATCGAGCATTGATCCGACGCGCTTAAACAAGCCGATAGTTTTTTGGCTGTAATTCCGAAAATAATGCGAATTTTGACCAATGAGAAACGGCTTTCTGACTTATTATTGATCCCCTACGAGATAGTAAAAAAAAAACAACTTCGATTTTTTGACCGGAAAAAATGGTAAGGCTAACCCCTTGCCGTTTTTTTGAGCCAAAAAATGAAAGTCGTCGGATCGGATCGCGCCTTGAGATAGTGGTAGGGGGTCAATAAAGACTCATCCAGCCGTTTTCCGTTCCCCGATATTTGCCATATTTTCGGAGTTACAGCTACTCAAACATTGACTTAAAACATCAAAAAATTTTTTTTAAGATCGACTTTCGCCGACAGCCCTATCTGATAGAGCGCGTCAAAAGCTGCAAAAAAGTGTATGATTATCATAGGTTTCGATCAGCGGTTCAAAAGTTACAGGCGAAATAAGTGTTTAAGTAGTATTGATCGAGCATTGATCCGACGCGCTTAAACAAGTCGATGGTTTTTGGCTGTAACTCCGAAACTAATGCGAATTTTCACCAACGACAAACGGTTCTTTGACTTATTATTATCTGACTATATTAAACATTAACTTGCATAAAAATAAGGTCTGCAAAAGCCGCATTTTGACCTAACACTCGCATTTTTCTGACCTAACACTCATATTTTGACCTAAAGCTCGCAATTTTCTGACCTAACTCTCGTATTTTGACCTAACACTCGCATTTTTCTGACCAAACACTCGTATTTTGACCTAACACTCGCATTTTTCTGACCTAACACTCGTATTTTGACCTAACACTCGTATTTTTCTGTAAAATTGTTAAAATCGGTATATTTTCCTTAATATTAATTTTACAAAAAAATGTTTTAGACAAAAGTTGTGTGGTTTGAAGAGAGGAACATTATGGTAAAATTGAAAAAATTTTAAAACCTATGATTTTCAAAATTCAAAGTTCGCCATTATTTATTTAAACAATTTTTTAATTGGTTATCCCATCATCATCTGGCATAAAAAAAGACGAAAACAACCATGTATAATAAGTTAACTTTTCGGTTCGGAATAATGGTGTTTTTTAATAAAAAGTGTTCGGACAATACTTTTCCTTTTTGTTAAATATCTCAAAGAAATTTTAAACAAATATTAATATATTATATATGATTAAATTTGTATTATTTTTATTTACATACTACTCAGGTCAAAAATTAAAAATATGTTTAAATAAACAATTGTTATTTTGAAATTTTGAAAAACGTCTTCTTAAAAAATATATAATTTTCTTTAAAACATTGTCCTTTTGGAACCATTGAACTTTTGTCTAAAACATTTTTTTCTAAGACCGACATTGAGACAGATATGCAGGATAGAAAATGTCGCAATTAATTTCTTAGAAAAGTAACATTTGATATACGCTAGATTATAATTACATACATCATACAATGCATATAATTACTGCACTGCACAATGAATGTAATGATATTACATTAAATACAATAATATAAACTACTTATGTGACATAACACTATTCGCTTTTATAATTAATGCACTGTGACTCTAGAGCCCACGTTGTGCGAAGTACAGGATGGACTGTCGACTGGATGAAATAAGTCTACTCTGAGTATTAACCCAGCCCAAATTTCAATACATGCCAAGAAACTGAAAGCAGAATGGAAATAATATTAGTACAAGCATGCATGACAATCAACCTAGAATTTATGTTCTAGATTAAATCTTTATTCTATTTAGAATAATTCAGGCAACCTTTGAACGTACCTGCCTTGCAAGTAACTGAATAACTGAAGTGTGTCCGGTCGCAAAAATCCCCAGCCGATCGAAGAGCAAGCCCTCGAGCAGAAAAGTGTCGTAAAAATGGCAAAAGAGTGAGCCTGCCGCGAACGATGGAAACGATGGACCGCTGCCTCGGAGTGAGAATTACAATGAGTCGCGCATCACAACTGGACAGTCAAAATGCCTCGCAGCGGACTCGTTGAAATTCATCGCTCGCTGAAACGCGAGGCCCGCGGCTCCGAAATCAACCGGAACAAATTCGAAGTTGCTCGTCTGAAAATTGAACGAAAACGGTTATTTTTATCGACATTCGACGGAGCCGTAATTTAAAATAATACTCAAACGCTAAAGATTCATCAAATTATACGGGAATGCATAACGAAATATGAATGAAATTTTGAAACGTGTAGCTGCGAAATTATTCTTAATTTCGGACCAAAATATGAAAGTAATTCAATTTTTAACATATGAATTATGTAGCAGGATAAAAGAGGAACAATTCGTATGTAAACTATTTTTTCTTACCGTCGATAGTTGAGAAGATATTTTTAATTCAATGCCAGACTGCAGGCCTGACCATATCGTCGATATATACTACTGGCAATTGGATTATATTACGGACCAATATGTGTTGAAGAAACAGAGTTGTGACAAAATTACTGATCCTCTAGAACTTTGGTCCTTCTGCTGCCATCGCATGCAAATGTAATTATATATAACCCCTGCAACGTAATAAATAATTAAATAGGATCACACATGAAATTGCTGAATGCTGAAAAAATATTTTTCTGAGTTCAGTACCAAAACTTATTCCACGTGAAAGTGCAATCCGAGAGCTAAAAAAAAACATATAGATGTTAGAGTGTTGGACTGTTGGTTCATACGATACGAAGTCTGAAAGAAACTCACGAATATGACAAGGCCCTCTCCGATACTTCTGTCAAAAGATCAAAATCCTCCGATACGATTCTCCTCTTGAAACAAGGAGGACGGTTCGAGTCACCTCATCCTTGCGCAAGCCGCATCAAAAATCTTACGAATTCCACAGGTACACCTAAAAACAAACCATAAAACATAAGTCTCCGTCTCTTCAGAACAAAGCACTCTACTCTTACTCCGCTTAACTCCCCGTTAAAAAAACAACTCTGAACACCCTGTTGGACAATCCCTTGAGGCAATTATCTACACAACGATGGCCGGCATTAAGCAATCCCGCTGGTTAGCTGCAGGCCGAGCGACAGAGTGAGAAGAGCGAGAGGAGTGAGAAGACCGGGTGAAGTGAGTAAAAATGAGAAAAATGCGGGCAATTGACGGGTCATAATTGGCCTCAGGCGCGGACGACGAAGACTCGCCGGGCAGGATCGCAGTAGCTTTTCAAGCAAGCCGTTACCCGTCCGTCGGTCAAGCTGGAGGGTTACTAAATTGGTCTCCCCCGGTATGCTCGAATTAAACTCCGGCCACGGGATACCGGCGCGAGAAACTTTCGTTTCATCGCCAACTTTCCGCGGAATCCGATGCGGCAGAGCGGGAAGGGGGTAGGATCGTAGGGTCGGAGGGGGCAGAGGGTGTGGGAAGGGAATAACTTCGTTCCGGCGCGGCTAACGTTGAAATTTTACGAAAGCTCGCGTGTACCCCTCCGCTCCTCCCGATTCTTTCCTATACCCCATCTTCTTCCACCTTCCTCTTACCTCCGCCCTTCCACCTCTCGCCAATCTTCCTTTCTCATCCCCGCTCATTTGCCCTTCGTCCCGCGCGCGGAAGTAATAGAAATTTTCCCCCGGACTCGCGTAAGAGATTTTTGAACTCGGCCGGGGCGGAAACTTTGATCGTACGTCGCGACGCCGCGCCGGTTATGGCTTCGAATCAATTTTCCTCTATTAGATCCGGACCGGCTCCTGATATACGGGCAAATCGATACATCTGGAACATTATTCTGGCCGTTCGTACCCTCAAATACGATATATACGTCAAGTTGTACTGACGTTAGGCTGGCAAGAAAGTAAATTCGGTTTTGTAGTATGAAATAAAGCTCCTATTCTTCTGCGAAGAAAAATTCTAATTCGAAGATCGAATGCCAAAGGAAAAGGCTCTGACAGTTCTTAACAGAAATTAGAACGCTATCTATAATTGAAAACCGAAAATACTTCCTTGCCATCCCAATATAATATGATATGATTGCGGAATGTGGATGAATAAGAGAAACTACGTCAGTGCCTAGATTTGGGAAGGTGCGAACGGTTTTTGGTCCCGAAGTTATATGAAGGGCGAGGCTCTAGGGTGGGTAATCCGTAAAATGGCTCGCTGACAGCGTGGACTTTCGGCCCGGAAGAGGAATGGCTCGAATTAAGCGTCGAAACGCTCGCGAGGAGGCAGACAACGGGCTGAAACAAGATTCATTATTGGGAGAAACAAGGCGGCGAGGGCTGCAGCCAGCCATTCTCCTCTTTTCATCCCCAATCCCGAATGCCACCTCTCGATCGGCTCCGAGCATCGCGAATAAATTTGCGCACGCCGTACATCCCCTTAATAAAATTCAATTTACGCACGTGTCGATTATCGCGTTCAATACTGTATACATTGAAATATGTTACAATGGCCAAACTAAATGGATCAAAAATACAGACTTTTCGCGAAGATTGCGATTCAGATGGATTTATTTCACCTTCCTAACTTCCATCTCTAAACACAATGGCCTTGGCCAGATTGCAGGACGCGGAGGCTAGCGGGCCATGTACGCGTTACATTTCGGCCAGACTGGATCAGCGTAACGTTTAACTGCAATTCCGTTACAACGATTCGAACGTCCCTTCCGCCGCGATATTTTTCTCCACCACCCCCACTCGTTCGCCACCCTCTCCGGCCACTCTCTCCCGCTCTCCTGCTGGCAGCCTATGGGAACGGACACAATTTCGTTATCGCCAGTAAAAGCGGTTTTACCGTCGTGCCGGAAACGGTGACGGCCGAACAAAAAAGAAAAGGAAGGAAAGAGCGGACGCTCTATATACCTATATAGAGAGAGAGAGAGAGAGAGAGAGAGGGGGAGAGAAAAGCGGCGGAAAAAAAGGAGAGCGAAAGTAACGGATTTGAGGGCGTGGGCGCCAGAGGGTTCGGGGGATGGTAGGGCAAAAAAATGTCGGGGCATAAAAGATTTTTTTCAACGCGATCGCGACGCGTATTGTTCGGAGAATCAACGTTGAAGGACGATAAAGCCGGTGGATGTTGAGATTTTTACGAGGTCGAACTGCAAAAATCGTGCGTGCTGTTCTTCGATTTTTTCTCCGCTCTATGTGTCTGTCTCTGTTCGTTTTTTTTTTTTTTTTTGGGAGGGCGGAGTTCTTTTATGGCTCGGCGACCGAGTGAGAGGAAGTGCGAGGAGTGGGGAGGAAAAATGGGGCGGGGCGATAAAGGGAAAGTTTTGTATAAGACGGACGGTATGAAGACGATGTGGCGGGCGGCCGGAGATAAGTTACAATTACTGGGAAACGCGAGAAAGGTGAGGCCGCGGAAGAGGTGGCCTCGAATATATACTACCGTTCAACGGAATTAACTACCCTTTCTTTCCTTTCAACCCCTACAATGAAAATTTTTACTATACGAAATAGTCAGGTCTGTCATATACAGATATGTGTCAATGAAACAGTAATGATTACGAGAAAACGCGAGAATAGTGAGGCCGCGGAAGAGGTGGCCTCAAATATATACTACCGTTCAACGGAATTAACTACCCTTTCTTTCCTTTTAACCCCTACAATGAAAATTTTTACTATACGAAATAGTCAGGTCTGTCATATACACATATGTGTCAATGAAACAGTAATGATTACGAGAAAACGCGGGAAAGGTGAGGCCGCGGAAGAGGTGGCCTCGAATATATACTACCGTTCAACGGAATTAACTAGCCTTTTTTTCCTTTCAACCCCTACAATGAAAATTTTTACTATACGAAATAGTCAGGTCTGTCATATACAGATATGTGTCAATGAAACAGTAATGATTACGAGAAAACGCGGGAAAGGTGAGGCTGCGGAAGACGTGGCCTCGAATATATACTACCGTTCAACGGAATTAGCTACCCTTTCTTTCCTTTCAACCCCTACAATGAAAATTTTTACTATACGAAGTAGTCAGGTCTGTCATATACAGATATGTGTCAATGAAACAGTAATAATTACGAGAAAACGCGAGAAAGGTGAGGCCGCGGAAGAGGTGGCCTCGAATATATACTACCGTTCAACGGAATTAACTACCCTCTCTTCCCTTTCAACCCTTACAATGAAACTTTTGACTATACGAAACATTCGGTTAGTCCTGTACAGATATGTATACGTCAATGAGACAGTAATTATTTCCAATTATTTGTGATTATTGGCGTCAAAATCAAAAATTTCATGGTGTACGTGAGAAAATAAGGCAGTGGGGCGTGCGCGGTGGTTGCACCCCTTCCGTAAGGCCGCGTCACGCTCCGCTTAAGAAAGTGTCTGTCCCCATGAATCGCGAGGCGTGCAGACGTTACAATATCCCACCGGCGGCCATGAGCGAGATGCTGCTAACTGGAACTCAGTGCATTAAAGTTTACTCTCATCCCCTCGCCCACCATCCCCCTCCGCCACCCCTGGCCAACCAACCGTCCGGCCGGCCGACCGACCCCCACCAACCCCCCGACGGTAGGTTCTTTCTTATCATAATCGCATTTGTGGATAATGGGCCAGGGATAATTTGTTATCGCGGGATGTCATGGAGCAGAAACTTTTTAAATTACTTCGTTCTTCAGAAAACTTTCCTGCCGGAGTTTGAGCGCGTGCGAGGGAACCGAGTCGAAGAAGAAGAGGTTGAGATGGGGACTGCCTGTGGGTGGGGGTGAGGACGGTGTGGGTCGGGGGGGGGGGGGGGGGGGGGGGGTTAAGGGAGAGAAAATACGAGCGTAGTTGGACATTCACGTATGGAACGGGCATGGATATTTTTCTAACCATTACTCTCTTTTTCCACCAGCCTCGCCGCCTTCGTCCTCCTTCTCCTACCTGGCTTGCCCGCTCGCTCTTTCTTCCCCCCCTTTCTTCGCCTCCTTCTTGCACACCCCTCGTATATGCACGCCGCGTCCTTCCTTTTTGTCGCTGGCCTCGACACTCAGCTTCATTTTCACTCCGGCTACGCTTCTTTCCCATCCTGCCGAGCTCCTCCGGCGTGCCGTGTTACGAATTTTCGGGGCGGAGGTAAGAAGGTTGTAGGTAGTTAAGCTCTACGATTTTTGCTCTTCGCCGATGTGTCCGCATTCGCCCCGAATTTTTACGTCCAATTCTCGGAGAAGAGTCTCTCCCTAGCATGCCCGGTTTGTCGGCCACTTCGCGCTCGTCCGCTCTCAGTTTTATTTCGTCTCGCTCCGTTCTTCGAACAACTGAAAACATTTATTTCGAACTGGGTTACAATTCCGTAAAGATGACGGCGTTATGGCGTTTAAATTAAATGAAACAATAAGAATTGCGAAAACTTCTCTCACGACAATTGGCATACCGATATTCCAACTCCGAAACAAAAGGCATTCGCTCCCAGAAAGGAATGGAGCTCGACTGGCATAATATCGCGTAAGAGCTGTTTACGCCCCCGTTGCACAACCCCCCCCCCCCCTCTCCACCCCCATTACGCATTTCTTCCCATTCCCAGATCGGAAAACAGCCGCCCGCCGCATTCCAGGCGACTAAGTCGCACTCGCGATAAACATCCGCCCAATATTCTTCTGGGCCGGAAGTGGCGAGCATAAAGGGGCTGCACGTCCAGTGGCCGGAGAAATAATTTCCTTTTCCTTTCCGCATGAGGGAGGAGAGGAAAATAATTCGCTGCCGACGTCGATCCTCCGTCGATCCTCCGTCGATCAGATGTCGATCCGAACCTGAGATACGTGCCACTGCCTTCTTCTGTCCCGTTTCTCTTGTTAACCGTTTCCGGGCGTGTCTAGATTCCGAGGCACGGGCGTGCGGCTTCGCTTGACGGGCGGATATGCGGTTTTCGGCTTTCTCGATTTGAGATGGCAGATGGCTTGATTCGGCGAGCGCCTGGATCGCCGTGTATTCCACTTTTTGACTGTGATGGACAGGTGTTTGTAGTGTCGGAGCTTCGACAGTGGCACTTTTAACCGTTTGGCCACTGTTAGTTGATTGATGTTCCAACGGGCAGTCGGATTTTCAGGTTACGGAATACTATCTATTCGTATCGGAAAATCTATTACATTATGGTGGTGGCAGATTGAAGTTCGTTGCTTTTAATTTGATCAGGCTGAAGATTCTCGAAGAGGCAGGTGATACATTTTTTGACTATGATGGACAGATGTTTGTAGTGTCGGAGCTTCGACAGTGGCACTTTTAACCATTTGGCCACTGTTAGTCGATAGATGTTCCAACGGGCAGTCGGATTTTCAGGTACGGAATGCTATCTATTCGTATCGGAAAATCTATTACATTATGGTGGTGGCAGATTAAAGTTCGTTGCTTTTAATTTGATCAGGCTGAAGATTCTCGAAGAGGCAGCTGATACATTTTTTGACTATGATGGACAGATGTTTGTAGAGTCGGAGCTTCGACAGTGGCACTTTTATCCGTTTGGCCACTGTTAGTCGATTGATGTTCCAATGGGCAGTCGGATTTTCAGGTACGGAATACTATCTATTCGTATCGGAAAATCTATTAGGTACATTATGGTGGTGGCAGATTAAAGTTCGTTGCTTTTAATTTGATCAGGCTGAAGATTCTCGAAGACACAGCTGATACATTTTTTGACTATGATGGACAGGTGTTTGTAGAGTCGGAGCTTCGACAGTGGCACTTTTAACCGTTTGGCCACTGTTAGTTGATTGATGTTCCAACGGGCAGTCGGATTTTCAGGTTACGGAATACTATCTATTCGTATCGGAAAATCTATTACATTATGGTGGTGGCAGATTAAAGTTCGTTGCTTTTAATTTGATCAGGCTGAAGATTCTCGAAGAGGCAGGTGATACATTTTTTGACTATGATGGACAGATGTTTGTAGTGTCGGAGCTTCGACAGTGGCACTTTTAACCGTTTGGCCAGTGTTAGTCGATTGATGTTCCAACGGACAGTCGGATTTTCAGGTACGGAATGCTATCTATTCGTATCGGATAATCTATTACATTATGGTGGTGGCAGATTAAAGTTCGTCGCTTTTAATTTGATCAGGCTGAAGATTCTCGAAGAGGCAGATGATACAAGAGATACAAGCGATACAAGCGATAGAACCGATACCGGTCCCATGGTAGGGCGTG
The DNA here is from genome assembly GCA_914767735.1 of Anoplius nigerrimus. Taxonomy (NCBI): domain Eukaryota; kingdom Metazoa; phylum Arthropoda; class Insecta; order Hymenoptera; family Pompilidae; genus Anoplius; species Anoplius nigerrimus. Next base: position 7,406,291 of record OU612091.1, read on the forward strand.
GAGTGTGGACGTGTATATATGTTTCACCGGTAAGCACACAAATGTCCGCGAACCGATTACACGTTGATCTTGTTTGCATCACGTTCGGTCCACACACGCGCGGTAATACACGGGCTTTAAACGCCGCGGGACGATCTTAGCTCGTATTAACGCGGCCAACGCCTACTCCCGGCTTCAACAACTGTCTCTGATGCAATGCAAATTCGAACGCGCGCCTCCTTTACGACGCGAGGCGTTCCTTGTATACCTGAAGAAAGTGTCACTGGTGGAAACCGATTTTCTTAGCAAGCTCATAATGAATTTGATGAAACGATAGTGATGTTAGCAACATACTCAACTGGAGCGGAAACAATGTTGAACAATTAGAAATGTATGAAATTAATACAGTAATATATACAAAGATAATATTCTAATCTATAACTGAACAAATAGAGACTGACATAAAATCGTTTCAATATATATACATAGACAGAGAGCGAGAGAAAATGCGGAGAAACTTGCATCGCATCAGCGCGGACACTAAAAAAAGGAAGAGAACGATGGCAGTCCGAGGGAAATTTGGTGGCGCGTCAAAATTCGTATTTACTTGCCGGGTCTCTCCGAAAAGTTTTCCTCGCAAATAAAATTCCTCTCCCGTCGAATGTTTTCTGGCCCCCACCCCTCCCGCCGACTACCCGCCATAGGAGCGTGGGACGTCTCGGCGCGAAATGATAATAGTCGGAAGCGATCGTACTTTTCTGTCGGTGGCCCGATGTAAAAGAGTTTACCGCCGGCTCTTACATCGAACAAACGGCGGGTACGGCGTTCGTATTTTCGTTGAAAACTTTCTCGGACACCTCGCGGTCTGCCGCCGCGCGGAATGGGGGATGAATTGGAGCCGAGGAGGGTGGCTCGAGGAGGGTAGGTAAGGGTGGCCCCCGGAGAAACAGAGGAGGATCTAGGAAATTGCGTCGTGAGATCGGCGCACTCGATCTCTCTTCTATCGGCCTTCCATCTTTTCCGCTTTCGCAGGCGTAAACACTCCATGATGATTTATATCGCGACGTCGGCGCTCGACTGAGCAGAGAGAGGAAGGGACAGGAAGAAGGAAAGAAAGGGAGAGAGAGAGAGAGAGAGAGAGGGCTCGAAATGAGAGGCGATCCAGAAGCAGATGGCGATAAAAGAATGGGACATCGAAATGCGAAAAAAGAAACAGAAATTAAAGGTAGGCCGCGTAGGAGATAAGACTGAAAGCATAGAATTAGAAGGCATCCTCTTAGGGTAGAGTTAGAACAACGCGGAGAACAGTGTCGCCTAGGAAGCTCCGAGATTCTTCGTCCTGTTAATTTCTGTCGACAGTGCGTCGAGACGAATCGTGCTGGGAGAGGACGGTGTGGCAAACTTGAGAATAATCGAAGTTCGACGGGGGCCTCCTCGCAGAGAAACCGGAAGCAAGCGGAAGCAACCGCGTCGGAGTGATACCCGAGGAAACTTCGCCATCGGCGTTTGAGCCTCTCCGGGTGAAAGACGGGGCAACAGAGTGAAATTGAGAGCCGGATGGTTAGCGTCGGTCCGCCGGAAGCGGAAAGAAATGGAAATCAGTGGCGGGACATGCATAAATCGCGGAAAAATTCCATACGCTCGCTCGGCCGCCCAGACAGAAGAAAGCTGGAGGGTATTCGTTGCGGGAGGGGGAATTATGTATTTTTCTGATGAATTAGAGGCGAAGGTGGACACGAATGTAAAGGGGGAGGATGAAGCGGGAAATTTATTGAAAAAGACACGGTATAACGTGGAGGAAATTGAAGAAGAGTCGACGGGCGAGCGACGTCGAAGTGAGACGCGAGAGGGGAAAGGGATGGAAAGGAGAGGGATGGAGAGGGTGTGGGAAGTAGAAGGGTGGCGGGCAAATACCGCGTAAGAGCTCGGAATAAGATTTAAATCGAGGGTGACGGCCGGCATAACGCAGACAGATTTGAAATCGGCGAGTCGATACGAGTCCGTCCGGCCGATTTAAGTTTGCCGAATAGATTCTGCGGACGTCTGCGAAAAGGGACTGCGGAATTGAAGGATTCTTCGTTACCGACCGCGGCGATTCACGTCCCTGAGAAATCGCACTTTCTCGCAGCGGGCGGCCAAAAACGCTTTGCCGAGAGTGTCCGCGTCAAAATTGGTACCGAAATTCGTAAAAAGCAGAGAACCTGAATGGAACAGGACCAGGCCGACCTATAGGAATTTTCCTACTCTATTTTTTAAGTTTACTCGTCGAACATTTGTGTCACCGACAGGCAACGTGCTTTTTTCCCTCGTTTTTGACACTCTTTCTGTCATACATTCATCTTTTTTTTTTTTTTTTTTTTTTTTTAATACCCCGCACTCCACCCTCTACGCCGTGCGAATTGAGTGCGCCACTCGTAACGAGCTCGATATATATCCAGACTCGGACGATTGGAGAGCGATACGATAACTTTCGAGCGACACTCGCTTTCGTTACAAAAACATTTAAGATGAAAGCGTATCGCTGCGGCGAGTTCGACGGAAGTACGGTCCGTCGAGGGTGCTCGTCCGTTCGTCGACAGTCTGGCTACAATTTATAAACTGTATCCTACTCGTCCATCACATCCGACATCCTCCTACAACTCTACTCCCGCCGATTCGCTCCGATCGTGAAAATCGTTTAAGTACGAAATTGCGGTGAACTTGAAACATATATCCCATTGGCTCACGTCGTCTTGAAAGAGAGAATTAAAAAGTTATTAACAATTTAACTTTGATCACATTCAGAATCGTCCGGACATTTGCGGTTAAATGAAAATTATGTTAACGTTACATTATTTTTACTTCTGTACAAAAGAGTCTTGATTCTTCGTTAAGGGGGATTCGAAAAGGAGTGCTGGCTGTCGAATTATCGGGACACAGACGTCAGACTATTCTTCCTCCCCGCGTTCAGCGCTTTTCGCGGAATTCCGCCGTCAAAATCCCTAAGCGGAATTCCCGTTTCCACGCTCGAGCGGGCATGCGGGCTGCTCGGCGATTCCTCAGGATCATAAGGACCTGCCGAGATGTCCTTACGTTGCACCCAGCCATCCAGTCGACGTTTCGGTAAGACGTCGGATCGAACCGGATCCTGAGAATGATATAAGAAATTAAATTCGACCGACTCTAACGGTAGGGAAACAATTAAAATTTCCCAATGAGAATCGGCCGGAATGAAATTTATTCGGGGTCTCTAATTACACGTGTAAACGAAGATTCGAGCGGAGACCTTAATTAGCGACCCTCGGAAGGGAATGCTTCGTTTATAACGCCGTTCCAGCCCCAAAGCCGCCGGCGTAACGTTACAGTTTACATCGAGGGGTCCGGATCTCCTAACCGCGGTTAGCCGAAAGGTAGCCGAGCTGTATTTTTGGCCAATATATCCTGTCCCGTGTCGGCCTCTCTCATTCTCCCTCTCTCTCTCTCTCTCTCTCTCTCTCTCTCTCTCTCTCTCGCTTCCACATTCCTGTTCAAGTGTAATTGCAGTGTCGCGGTGCGGGTTACATCGGCGTCGCAGCTGTAAGTGAGCTTTCCGTAATGTTGCGAGGATAGGAGCCTGGCCACCGAGATATTGAGACGAAGGGAAATGGAAAAATGCTGGGTGGAAGAGAAATGGAGAGAAATGGTCGACGGGGAGGAGAGTGGTGAACGAGTGGGAAACTGTGGGAACGGGCTGAAATGTGAGAGGAGAGAGTGCAGAGGAAAGCGATAGGGGAGCAGATAAATCGGTCGCTAACAATGAAGGACACTGGCCATATTTGAATTTGCCCGTTAGCCGCCTACTTGCCACCTCCAGTAATTGCAACTCTTTCGTAACAAACAGATCCGCCCAATAGTTAACTCATTACCCGCCACAACTCTAAAAATAAAAAAAAAATAAAATTAGCTGTGTATTTAGAGGTTGCAGTTGTTAAAAGAAAACAATTCGAAAATGTGTCCCAAAAATGGGATATTGGCGGATAATGGGTTAATGCACAGACATTCAGTTGTACCATTATTGTTACCGTGTTATTTACTGAGGAAAAAAGTGCGTTCTGTGCGTGATTCGACGAGGCAGATGCGGCGATGTAAAATTTGAGCCATTCCGCGTCAGTTGGCTTCAACTATCCGCCCAGGATGGCGTTTCTACATACTGGGAAGCGGCATTTCGCCGGGGGTAAGAGGTCGTATATCAGCGCAATACGGTCTCTCGATGCGTCTTCATTACCGGGGAACAAATGTCGCACGCAGAAATTCAATTCTTCCGTCGTCGATATGAGTTACGCCGCTCGGCGGCGGCGGCTGACTAACGAGCAGACGCCGTAACTTAAAATCGCTACCAACTTCTGTCCCACTTCAACTCAGGCTCCATCCGTCGCGCGTTCCCTCTTCGCGAACGGGCGTAAGCGATCGAATAAAATTCATAAAACGCGCGACATCAACCTTTCCTCCTCATATTACCGATTCTACGCATGTTCATTTTTCCGCTACAATGGCTCTTTTATCGCTGACAAACAACTCTGCCTTTTCGGGAGAGGGTCGAGCGTAATGGGAGCTGAGAGCCGGATTGAAAATGGAGAAATTCTTTCTCGCCACGTCGCTTCGAAAATCTCCCTCTCTCCCAGGCATCCTCTTCGACTATCCGGTAAATCGTAATTGGCCAACTTACGCGGAGCCATCCGTCTGCCCCCCGAGTAATTGACCGTACATTATGAGTGTTCGGTCACACGTACGTATTCATGACCGCGATATCGTCCCACCCACCCCCCGGATAGGCAGGATCCCACTCGCAGACGTCGGCTTTATAACCCCGATAAATCCGATGATAACGTACGATCCGCAGCCTGCCGTCCGACGTGCGGAATAATCAATTTCCAGGCTAGACCCGTTCATTAATTAGCAAAAGTGTCCGGCGTACTCGAACTTCCGGCCGGCGCGAAGGATCCGCGAGCTTCCGGCTTCGTCGAGCCGCCTAAACGCTCTGGCAGGCTGCCGCCCATGTTTGCACATGTCCCAGAACGCGTTTGATTACGCGCTTGTTGTTTCCAGAGGCGCATGCCAAGCGCTATAAATACGGAAATGTTAACAGCGGCCAATTTCGTTCCGCTTTGAGCCGTTCCCGCCCCCTCCCGGCAAACTGTGCGGACTGATTGCTTTTTTAAGGACGTCCGACGTTGAGTAATAAGTGTGCCGCGCACACCTTTATGCCTCCCGTGAATAGAGGATATTAATGAGGAGTCACCCGGTAGTGGAGTCGAAGGACACGGATCTCGCTTTAAGCGCATCCTGCGAAATTATATGCGTTATTTTGCTCACCGCTTCTTTTTAAGGGAATCTGACGTACTGCGACGTTGTATAATTAGTATAGCGCGGGAGGTCGTATTTAGATGCGTGAAGGTGCGTGATACATATGTTCGTTGTCCGCATGAACTGTATGTGGAGGCGTGCGTGTTGGGAGGTTGCAATCTCGCTATGTTTTCCATTCTGTTCCGCTCTTGCATGTCTCTCTCTCTCTTTCTCTGTCTCTTTCTCTTTCTCTCTATTACTCACTCCCGACTCACTCGCTCTTCTTTTAGCCTCGGCCCTCGTCGTTTTTAAATTTCCATACCGCCAGCTCGTCGCGCCGGTTAACAACGGCCAATGAAAACGTTTCATTATGCTCGTATTTCCGGCAGCGGCCGCGTTTCGAGGCGCGGGAGTCAGTTTATCGCGTTTGTTTACTGTCGACGGCTTACTGATTTCCGACAATTGCCGACAATTCCGTGGACCGGCTGAATCATCGGCGAATAAAAAAAACGCCACGGCCAATGATATCCTTTGCGTCGAGGGAAAAAAAGAGGTTCGAGCGTGAATGAGAAAGATCGAGAACAGCTGCGACGAAAGAGAAACGAATTACGTTGGATGAGAAGCAAACATTTTTTGGAAAACCTATGCATCCTTAACACATTCGTCGCCACGTCACCCGTACTTGGGTGACGGCCCCTGTGGCTATGTTTTCCGGATGACACTCTCCTTCGTTCAATTGAAACAGGATTTTGTAGGTAGTTTACAATCATTTCCTTCTGTATCACAATAATGACGAGTACGCATATACAAAATAGACAGATTGGAAATATTAACAAATGGAAATATGACACTCTCCTTCGCTCAATTGAACCAGGATTTTTGTAGGTAGTTTACAAGAATTTCATTGTCATCCGGGAAACATAGCCACAGGGGCTACATCCAAGTACGACTGATGGGCGATCAACGTGTTAAAGGCTGCACGAAATATTGCAAATTTTGTTACCAGGAGTATAATGATGAACCGATAAATATTTCCTTTTTCTCCGCATCTTATGCACTGTACTCGATTGTCTTTTCGTTCCTCTCATTTCCATCTCTCATCTCATTTCATCGATCTCATTTATTCGCCGTCCCCTCCACCCGTCGATCCATTATTTCTTTTCATACTAAAGAGATAGGGGGGGTGGGAAGGGGTTGGCGCCGAAAAATTATTTCCCTCCCCCTAATTCGGTCCACTTCCGACCGATCTCATCATCGGATGGATCTGCTCGCGAGGGAGGGCGAGAGGGAAAAGGATTTTGCGCAGGGGTTGAAAGCCGGCAAGGGTTTGGAGGGCAAGATGGAGTCGGGAGTGGAAAGTTGCACGTGCAGCGAGACGTAATCCCGTCGATGTTTCGAAATTCAAATGACGATCGTCTGCAGAGCCCTCCGTCCTTGTTTTCGCCATCGACGAACATGAGGATATGAAAGGGAGCCTGGGAAGGGGTTGCAATGGAATTTTTACGGTTCGCCAGACCGACGTCTGCCGGAAGATATACAAAATGGTCGACGTGTGCCCTCGGCAAGGATGGAATTTTTGCCAGTCTAAGATATTGACAGTGATAACGGGTAGTCTGATAATATTCTATCGGTAATCGTATAAGCGACCCTTTTCGTCCAAGAAATCTTCGGAGGACTTTCGGCCTCTTTGGGGCGAGATCACGTGCGGCTGCAACGGCATTTACTATCTTATTCGTCACGATTACAACCCTCCCCTCTCCCCAACTAGCAAGTTTTGTATGGGAGAATATGTAACAAATTTGATGCTTTCTAATTTCGCGTTTCTTTCGTGGGGCTTGGGAGACTAAAGAGTTTATTTTAATTAAGTTTATTCGCAGCTATTCGAGGATATTGTCGTACCTATAAGCGACCTGCCGTAGAATACGACGCTACCTAAGAGCGGGTCGACCTTTTGCACCGGAAACGGCATGGCACGGATCGATCGCAATTTAGTTGTCATTGAGGATAATAGAGGAATTGTGCCGCGAGATAATTGAATGCATACGCGAGAGACGGGTCGCTACGTCAATTGCGCACAGACACAGCTGAAATGAAATTACGTACTACCCGCGTCATCGGGTCACATATTAAGGAAGGTAAATAAGCCGCTCATGCGTTATCAGTTCGCAAATACCGAAAATGAAATGACATAACGTCGACTCATTCATTACGTAGAAAACCGCATTACGTCAATACTTCACGAACACACAGTATTACAGTCAGCGGATGTCTCGATAAACTGAAATTTACATTAACAGATGTCTTGTCTCAACCTCAGTTTGAATTTACGAAGCCCTTGTGTACGGTTGAAATTTCCTGTATTTTTCAATTTGCTTCACATAGGCCGAGGATTTATTCCCTGTCCACATATAATAGAATAGTTATCAACATCTTGGATAACAAACGTGTCGAAACATCTGGAGCAAATTGAAAAATGCAGGAAATTTCAACCGTAACCAGGACTTTGTAAATTCAAACTGAAGACGGATAAACTGAAATAAAGGAAACTCCCCACTATAATCGCGACGACCGTTACGTTATATTTTCCCAAAAATGCTGCAGTGGCGGTCCGAAAAAGCAAACGAACATTTAGCAAGGGAAATTCGAAAATACGAGGACAAAGGTAGGCAGACACCGTGGCGAGAACATTCGACTATCGAATTTCCGTGTCTCGCGCGTTCCGGTACACACAATAACGTACGTAGTTACGAGCAATACGAGTGCCTTAAGTTCCGCACCCTCTTCCCGCACCGCCCCCTCAGCCCCCGGCGTTCACCCCGCTCACTCCGACGACGAAGATCCGGCGAGAATTCGACTCGCATTATACCCGGTGGAAACGTGAGAACGCTGACGAACGTAATCGCATTAAGGCTGCAACAAATTTCGACGGCGCTTATTGCTTACGTGAGCATCCTTCCGGGGTCGGGAACGTGCGTGCCACGGGAGATAAAAAGGTGCAATTGCACGCGCCGAAGCGCCTTCCATTTTTTATTATTTTCCTTTCCGCCCCATTTTCTTCCCTGTCTCTCTCTCTCTCTCTCTCTCTCTCTCTGCCTAACGCCGAAACAGTTCCCGCAACTTTGCTTTCGCCGCCGCACCTTTAAAGTGGACTTCGTCGGAACATCGATCGCTCCCATTTTATCGGATCCCTGATCATCAAGTGCTTAGAGCCTGCGAGGAAGCTTTTTCATAGTGCGCGCGTTGGCATAATTAAAGACAAGAACCGTACTCAGTACCACGCATTTCTATTATCATTTCTTTTAAGCAGTTGAAGGTACAGAACAAGCAGTCGCACAGTATCCATCACTGTTCACAGTCACACATATTGTGCCCATAATTATGAAAGTGGTCTAAGTCATGATTTAAAAAAAAATGAGTTTATCAGTTATTTCACACCACATTTGTTTACACTAAATTTATTCAATGTAAGTTTTTTTTTTTTAAATCTTGACTTAGTCCACTTTCATAATTATGGGCACATATGTAGATACGTATATTGGAAAAAAGGTCGGTGCGTGGGCCGATAGAGCCATTCGCCTAATACAATCTTTCCCTCTATGATTTTATTCCAAATTTATTTGAAAAACAGTTATAGCTCGGCCCGGTTACTAGAATCAGCCTCTATATTGTAAAAAGCACCGGAATAAAGACTTAACATCAAGAATTAAGGTGCATACGACACCCAGAGGTTCCCGAGTCGTCAGGTTCGATCTGCCAGCCTGTTATAAGAAACCCGGACGACATTGTTCCGCTCGCGGGCGTGTAGGATCGGGAAAATCGCTCGACACTCCGTGTTTGGCCTGGCAACAGGAGATAAGGATCAGTGAGCGGCGAAATTTAGGTGTACAAGTACGCGCAGCATGCATTTAGAGGAAAATCCACAAGTTTGCCGCCCCACTTGCCGCCCTCCCCCTCGCCCATCATCGTCAACCGCCTTGTAAGGTAAGATAGCGGCGCGAGCACGTGATCTCCACACACACGCACGCCACCCCATCCGTGTGGACACGAGCGTGACTACTCGTGTTCCGCGTGTACGTACACGCTAGGTACAGGTTTAGGTAGGTTCGTACGTGCTCCGTGCCTTGTTGTGTGCTGATGCATGTAGACATTTATATATGGGGTGAGAATGTGTGCGTCGGTGAGGGGTGAGGTTGGGAGGGGTGGGTGGGGGTGCACGCGTTCTTGTAGGTCGGGCACAAGTTGCCAGCCACGGTGGAAATACCTACGTAAGGGCGGTTTCCGCCCTTGGAACGAGGAAATTCCGGAACCGACGGGAACGTCGAAAGATCCGATCCGGGGGAAAATTCATGCACCTTCGAGCTTTCTCTCTCTCTCTCTTTACCAGCCCCCCCCCCCCCCCTCGCCATCTCTCTCTCTCTCTCCGGCCCCCGTCGCCACTGCCACAGCTACCGCCACTACCGCCGCCAACCCCGCCGTAGGGTAAACCCTGGGTATTTAACGGAATTATACTTGGAGGCGCGACGGAAGTATCGGGAAACTCCTGACGTTTATAGACTTTTATGCCAAAGTTTATTTTAGCGGGTGGAATTTTCCATGGGCCGACTGGCGCGTAATTTCGACATACCGCTCGGCAAACTATTTTTGTCGCTCCTTTGACCTCGGCGCGTGACAGTCGGATGTTGTATTCCTTTGTTAACTCTCGTTCCGATGATTCGACGTCCGATACGCGAAAAGGTTAGAAAATGGCATTTGGCGATGTAAGATTAACGTGGACGCAGAGAAGAAGGATTCATTTTACATTGATTAGCGTGATGGCGATCAGTGCGCTAGGTGGAGTCATCTTATTTTTGATGGGCGTACTCGGCGCAAGATTCATCACTGACATACTGCAGGACTCCGATGGAGAAACATTCCACTGGATATTCGCTGTTCTGACAGCCTACGGCGCTTACGTCATCCTGCACAACGTCGTGGGCATCAAGCTCTGTCAAAATTACTTTCATCGAGCCGAAGGGTGAGTTCGAACATGGTGGCTGAACAGTGGGCTTTATCCAGTCTAGCCACTAAGTACTGGTAGTTACTAGCCACCGGTAAAGCCCACTGTTACCAACCACCGTACAACCGAGCAGTCAACGATACCAAACATCACGATTTCGAACATATTTGCCGCTGTCTCTCTGAGGAAAAAGAGACGTCAGAATTCGTTGACCGACGTCAATGATGTTTAAGCGTCGATGGAGACGGTTCGAGAGGATTCGAGACGGCTCGAAATGATTCGAGACGGTTCGAGACGCTCGTCGTGTCTTTGACTGGCGCAAGTTCGGCCTCGTGGCACTTTCGACGCCGTTTAAGCGACGTTACAGGGAACCCCTCCTCTGTAGTTATACGAAGCGGAGTCCAATCGGGCAGAGAGCTTCGGAATTCCAAGTCCGCATTGGCGCCTCCGCGAAACTTGTATCCCGTTTGTCCTCGGGGTGTTGCTAAGTTCGGTAAGTGGGCATCGCGAATGGCGCTATCCATTTTGTAGGGTCGCGCTCGCAGGGGAGGCAAGTGGGGACGGGGAGGGCGGTGGGATGAAGTGGATTCGAGAGGGTGGGGATCTGCTCGAAGAACCTTTACGAAAATTACGGAGAGATCTCGTCGCGGAACTTTCCGCCGCGAAGGAAATACGAGGCGAGCGATGATTTTTGAGCTGCTGGAACTCTTGTTTGTCGGATTTGCGATCGTCGCTGGAAAGCGTGGGCGTTGGGCCCGGATGGAATGAGGTATGGCGTGCCGTCGGGGATCGAAAGGTAATCCGAGATGTCGGAAAACAATGGAGACCGCAAATCACGCGGCGAGCGGCACTTAAAGTACCGATATTATTCGTATTTAAGTGTGAATGACGTCAAACGCGTCAGGATAGAAGGTAAAAAAAATACAGTAAGGTGCAGTGGGGTAAAGCCGTACACGGGGCAAATCCGCACTGGGCTCTTATTTATTCGAATATACGTTGCATTGTATCAACTGTAAGGTAGAAATCATCCTTTGGTTAGTATTCAATGGTTTGGATAGTATTCAACACAGGTGGCCGCCATGTATTCTGTGATTCCCCCGTTTCGACAAAGTTCGTATTACTACTTAATACGACATCCGGTTTCGCCACATAATACAAGGATATAAGATTCAATCATTTTTAAACAGGTTGGCCGTTTTTGCCCCAGTTCCGCGGCAAGTCCGCCCTAGCAGCACTGTTTTTCATTTATTAAGAAAATCATAAGTCTCAGAAGATACTTTCAATCCAAATGAATGCAACTTAAAGAATAAACCATGCCCTAAATAAAAACACTAAGATTATTAGGTTTTAGTGGAATAGATAGAAAATACATCAGTTTAAAGTAAACTTTACAATTTCTGGGTCGTTTTTACCCCACTCCACCTTACACATGCATAAAGTGTGGAAAGGTACAAAACGTGGGGGGCGTTGAATCGAGTAATATTCGAACTTATCAATTCCGAATTGGAGAGTAATCGAAAAATCGAAATATCGGAATTTCGATGTTCCCGATGGCCCGAAATGAGAAACGGAACGGCGCGTCGGGAAAATAGCGCCGTGGACGGCGGGAACAATTCCGTTCCGCGAACGTCCGACGTGGAACGAATGGCGCGCGCATCGCGTGTTCCCGATTGAAACATTCGTTAAGGATTCGTCCTGCGAATGCAATTAACTGGCCGGCGTGTAATCAAATTCACTCTCACACGCGAAACGACTCCGGGCACCTGCTTCCTTTCTCCACGAGAATTGATCGACGGAATGTCAGCCGGGAAAACAGGACCGGAAGAGCGGAGAGAGGGGAGGGGAGGGGAGGGGAGTGAAGGGGAGGAGCGTGCAAGATCGACGAACGGTATTACATAACAAAATCAGGAAATACGTAAAGCGGGGCAAGTGTGCTACGTTGAGGGGGTAAAAAAAGCGAGGCGAAAAAATGGAGAGGTCGATGGGGTGTACGGGAGAGAAAAATTGAAAGATACGAGGTTGGCGAGCAGCGTTAAGTAACAGAGCCTGAAAGTACGTAAAGTGAAGCGGTGAACTGCGAGAGATTGAAAAATTGTACTTCGACAAAGGGTACGAGATTGGAAGGTGGACGAGTAACGCGAGTAAAAAATTGCCTTATTAGTCCATTGGCGAGCGAGTCGATGGCCGTGTCCCGAAGTCGACGGTGGAGAGCCGCAATTTGCGGGAAGGAAAGGGGGGAACTGCAAAAGGAAGCCGGCGAATCCGCGAAACGGTAACACTCCATCGTTACGTTTCCTTGATCAGGCCATTTCGGCGGAGAATTAGCCGCTCGTGTGTTTTTCTTAATTTCGCGCCGCTGAAAACTCTCTCTCTCTCTCTCTCTCTCTCTCTCTCTCTCTCTATCTCTGGCTGGCGCACGATTGGAAAGCGGCCGAAGCCCGTTCGCGTGAGTACGAACTGGATCGATTTGTCAGAATTTTCAAGTAATGCCGAAAGCGGCGAATGGCCCGGAAGGCGGTTCATTCGTTTTAATTACGTCCGCTCGTTAGCGAATCCTTGCGGGCGCCGTTAGAGAAACGAGTTTTCGTTGCGAGAGAGTGGTAGGGCCCGGGAGGGGGGGATGCAACGGGCCGATACACGATATATGTCCACGTCGAAGGTCGTCGGACAGGCTTAGCTCCCCTGAAGCAATGAGCAAAAATGCGGAATTAACGGCAAATTAGCCGATCCGAATTTTGGGTCCGAAATTCGAGTGATATTAACGGGCCAAATGTTTTCGGGGAACGGTACTGGCTAACGTATGCCTGTATGCGTTCGTACATGGAACTCCGTGTACGTCTGTGCGGGTGTGTGTTCGTAGAGGCGTCCGCGTACGAGTCGCTGCGGCCGTTTTAATCGGATATTAACGGTCAGATATTTTGTAATTCGCGGCCGCGATTATGCTCGCGTCTAATTGTATTGGCGTTCGGTCGCCAGCGGGAAATGCGAAGTTACGGGAATGGCCGCGACGAAGAACGCTAATGGCGAATCGCGCCGATATTGCTTCCGCGTCGGGAATTAATAGCGGAGAAAATCTCGGAATTTTCCCCGTTTTTCGAGTCCGCCCGCTCTGCCGGCAAAATTTGCATGTAAATCATAGAAGTCCCTTACGCGAGAACGCGAAGGGAATGTCGTCGACTGAGAACAGTGAATCCTGATACGGACGATGTCTGACTGGCGATAAATCCGCGTCCGCAGATTGATAGGGTTAGCAAAAACGTAGACGCGGAGGCACCCGCAAAATTCAAAACTGTCTGAGGCGCACCGGCTTCGAGATAAGCGTCTGTCATGTTTGTCCGTGGGTCTGGCTGGCGTCTGACAAAGGATCTGCGCGCCGCCACTTTCATCATCGCTTTTGGGAAAATCAGGGGCAAACATATCCGAACAGACAGCCCCCGAGCCGCTCCCCTTCTGCCCTAATCTCGGCGCCACATTTTTTACGGCCTTGAGAGAAATCGGAAACGGCGGCCGAGATCAAACTGATTGCGGAAGCGTGAAGACAGAACAATCCGCAGACAATATATGGAAACATGCAAAACAAGAATGTACATAAATGATAGGCAAGTAAAAAGAATGTAATTGGAAAGAGGGAATCGTTATGAGGAGTGGAATCTGATAAATATTAAAATGAGGTAATGGAACAGCATGAAGCGTAAGACACGGGGAATGAAATGAGGGAGAAAGTAGTGGTGGAAGAGAGAAAGGGGGTGAGAGGGTGAGAGGGAAGGGGGGAGTGGAAAAGAGGGCGAAAAAAAGGCGGCCCGGTAAGATAACGCAAAGTTTCGCCCGTAAATAAAAGAAAATGGAAAAGAAGGGAAATGTAAGCGGCGGAACGCTTGACAATAAGCCGCTTTAATAATAACAAACGGGGCCTCTGTCCCCGTATGCCACCAACGACGTAATACCTCAGAAATATCTTTGTTGCAGTCTTTCAAACTTTTCCCCCTCCCTCTCTCTCTCTCTCACTCTGTCTTATTCCTCTAACGTAATTTTCCAAGCTGCGCGGATCAATGCCCTCTATTAAAAAAAAAATTGACATACTCCGCCGCTTTTAACATTTTCCCCGAAACATAGGAGCCAAGTATTTTTCTAATTTCCCAGGAAAGGGATGAACCTGCGCTTGTTCCTGTGGACGTGCTCCGGACTGATTGCAGCTTCCGTCGGATTTTACATGGCAATGTTGGGACCCGGTACCAGCGAACGGTTGATTTTCCGGATCCGACGCTCGCTGTTCGAAGGTAAATTTTCTACTTCGTTTCGTCAGGCGCCCTGGGACGAACCGCGAATTTTCGTCTCAATCGCGATTCTTTGATAATGCGCGCGCGAGACGCGGTGGGAAATAAGGAGTAAAAAGTAGGAGGACGCGCGTGCGTCAGAGAGAATTTGGAGAGCATAACCGAGGCATCGGGCATAATATGCAAATCGGAGCTCGGCCGGATACCGTTCCCTCGCGCCGACTGGAAATTACTGATGGAAATCTCGTTTAGTATCTGGGCTACTTAATGAATAGATACGGGGACCCGGTGCTGGGATCCTCGCGGAAATTCGAAACGATTCGACCGCGATAAACTCGTACTCGTCGATAGGGCCGGTCCGTTACTCCTATTGCCGTGTAAACGTAAATGTAAACGCCTATGCCACCATGGGAATTTGCCGAGGACGTATGTTTGCGAGTCCTGCATTGGCCGAATCTGAAATACCGTCCCTACCGAATTCTCAACCTTTTTCTCTGATTAACGCCTCGACATACAATGACGAGTCTGACTCGTCATTCATTTCATGGGCCACTGTAGACTTTGAAGAGTTTGACTCGTGAAGCGCTTTTTTACAGAACTATTAAATTATTATTTTTTATATTATTTAGATGTTCTTCATTAACACCAATCTGATTAATAGAAATCCAAAAATAAAATGTACTTTTTATCAGCTTAAATGGTATTCTTCGGTCGCATCAAGTTTTATTTAATTTGTATGTCAACGGGTTAACCCATTACCCGCCAATGTCCAATATTTGGGACACTGTTTCGAATCGTTTTCTTTCAATGACTGCAACTTCTAACTGTACAGTTAATTCCATTTTTTATTTTTGTATTTTCCTATTACGAGAACAGTGCTGTCAATCAACTTTCTCCCTCATTCCGACTCATAGTTAATCAGACCGCTGAGTAAAATGGAACAACTGATCGGCAATTATTTGCCGGCAAGTTAGACGCTTGCAGACCGAAACGTCAGCAGCGAAATCTTGTGCATCAGCGGGTTCCTGGATACTCCGAGATTCGTCTGCGCCCCTAGAGCGGCAAAATCGCACAGTGGGCATATCAAAATTTCCCCCTCATTCGCCAAGCCGCAAACCTATTTACAATATCCAGGCCGTTCCGGCCGACGATGACGCGGGCCGGTCCCATCGTCATGCACATGTCAGTAGTCAAACGCAAATCTACGACTGGACGAATACGCATCCTGATACGTGCCCGCGTGCACCTAATGCGCCAGTCTGTCACACGCGCGGATATGCGTGTTCATCCGTATGCTCATCCGTATGTTCATTCGTATGTTCATTCGTATGTTCATTCGTATGTTCACTCGTATGCTCACTCGTATGATCGAAAGCGCGCGACGGGCATGCGAAACGTATGTTAAACGTATGTTAAACGTATGTTAAACAGGTATTCGCCGGTACCTGAGCGACGGAAGGTGGAAGCGGAGGATGGACCGGGTGCAGATCGGGCTGGAGTGTTGCGGAGTCGATGCCATGGACGACTGGCACAGGACCTATTGGCTTCGACGGGATCTACTCGACCTAGACGAGCCGAGCGTCCTCCAGTAATTAATGAGTAATTATCGCTCCGGATAATCCTCCTCGACCGCCTTCGCCGCCTACGATCGAATCTGTCCCCACCCAATGTTCCACTTTACTCTCGACTCCTGAGTAGACCTTGTCGCTGTCAACGTTCTTCCATATTTTCTTCAGGCTGTACATATGATTCTCAAACACTTCCCACGGTCTGCCCGATATTACCTGATGCGACAGGACCGTTAGGTAAGACTGTCTCACCGCTGCTTCCATTAAGAATTCAATTCCTGTTCGACTTTTCCCCGACACGATGTTTTAAAACGTCGCCCATAATTTGTCCCCAATCCTTGAGCGAAGTAGGTAAGGAACCGATTTTCTGATCATTCGGCGACATGACAGCCAGATAAAATTGATGACACTCGTCATCGATTAACCAACCTGCCACGATCCTAATTTGGGGATTTTAGAATTTATATAATTATATTGTGACATAATCTTTTGTGCATATATATAACTTCTCCGGCAAGAAAGTAAAGAAATTTTGCAGTTAACGGGTTATGAGCGGTTATGTTTCGACTAAAGTGACGAGACGATACGTTCTGAGCACGTATGCAGAGAGAAGGTTGGAGAAGGTGGAAGGTAGGACTGGGATTGACCACTGGAGAGCAGTCTCTTTCAAGAAATTCCACGCCTCCGCGTGAACTATATCCCCCGGTAAGGGCGCCGATTTAAAACGTCGGACGCTCTTTCGAGCACAAAGTGCTCTCCTCCAGGCCGAATAATTTCTGACGCTGGCCAGGGGAGTAACTTACGTACTCGTGCCTCTAACCTAGCCATCGGACTTTAGCTATAACGCTTTTGGGAAGTGGTAACGCCCACGCGGAAGTGTTTCCCATTTCGGGCTGCCCTTAGATAGGTGAGAAAAAGAATAGGGGGAAGAGCGGAATGGAATGGGGCCGGGTGAAAAAATGCTATGGGATTTCGGGGCAAGTGAATGGGATGGATATCGGGACGGGATAAGTGGGCATAAGATGCGAACGGTGGTGCCGTTCGAACGAAATGTAAATCAGGGTTAAGGGATGAAAACTCGGGAAGCAGGATTTCGTTACTTATGAACGTTAATTCTCTTTATGGGATACGGTAGATGGGCAGTTTCACTATTTAGACCAGAGGATCGATGGTAATCGGAAAGTTTAGTATGACAAATGGGTGCATTCTACATCGTATCGAGCGTCTTCTCCGAAAAATTTAAACTCCCAGAGTTCGTCTCGGGATTCGGCAGACTTTCTCCGGGAGTTCGTTCCTTGAAGTGTGCACTTCTACTGTGACCGGTCTGGAACTGGGTGCGGAAAGGCAGGAGTATTCCTGTCGGCACTCGAGAGCCCCTCCACCCCCGCCACCCCTGTCCGCGGACCCTTTCTCTTCTTGGTCGTCTCTCAGGCAACCGGAAAGCAGGAACGGTCGACCGCCAATCGGCATTCCGCAACTTGGCGAACTTGCTAATTCGAACTTGTCCGCGGACACGTCCGCGAAGTCCGAAATGAGCTGCGAGCCCCTGTCACCGATCCGCACCCCACCATCCTTTTCCAACCCCTTGCGAATCCACTACCCACCCCCGGGCAGCCCCTCTCAAAGCCCCTTTCCCATCCTGCCCAGCGCGGAGTGTAAACTTTCCGGGAGTCTAACTGTCAATAAGCTCGTAACTCTAGCCAAACGCAGCCGGCGAAATGTTTCATCGTGTCAGATGAGATTTAATACTTTGCCAGGAACCGTAGGCGAGCGTGCGCCGGAGGCACACTCTCGATGCGCCTGTTATTCAGTTTGACTTTTCCTAATTATGCCTAGCCACCGAAGAGCGTAGCAGAGTCATAAATTTGGTCCGCAATCCCTACATTCGACTCGCGTTTCCGGCAACGACGAACGGTCGAGGAGCGCGAGCGCCGGGAAATTTGAAGAAAAATCGCCTCTATCAAATTTGGACATCTGGCCGCGGATTTAACGACCGTCGGTTAGCCGCCTATCTCGCGAAGCTACGGCGCAAACGAGAAACTCTCGGCGAAACTCTGCCGCCGCAGACATCCGAGGCAGCTTCTTCGCAGTTTGCCTCGGCCGCAGTTGATTTAGCGCGGAGTCTGGGCGGCTGTTTAAGCAATCGGCACTCGCCGTTACTCTCTAGTCGGGAGGCCCGGTAAGGTAGTTGGCGGGGTAGGCGGTAAGGTAGCCAGTAAGGTAGCTAGTACGCTAGCTAGTAAGCTAGCTAATAAGGTAGCTAGTAAGGTAGCCAGCAGGCTAGCTAGTAAGCTAGCTAGTAAGGTAGCTGGTAAGGTAGCCAGCAGGCTAGCTAACAGACTGGCCAACCAGACGCTCGAACTCGATAGATACGCCGAGTTGGACGGGAGGCTGATGCCTCCGGTGTGGCCCTGGAGCTGTTGTCGAACCGACGTAAAGGGCCCCTGCTATCACGATCCCCTTCAGCTGCCAAATCCTGAGCACGATTCCGCTTACGAGAGTCTCAACACTCTCGGCTGTCTGGTCGTCGTCAGAGCGACCCTAGGAGCCTGTCTCGCTTCCACCCAGGCCACGCTGGCCTTCATCGGACTCCTGCAGGTACGAGAGCCAGCCTAATCGAGGACGCGAGCCCACCAGAGAACGCACTCGCCAGAATTGCGACCCTTTCCCGAGATTAGAGACTCCCTCTCCTATCCGCACACCTACCATTTTTCTGAATATATTTTTCCCGGACAACGAAATACGATTCTTTGTGACGCGGGTCTATTCAGTCCTTTCAGCGTGGCTGCTGTTAATCTTTCCTAATGCTTTCTGTTCGCACTTCTTTTTATACGGAGATTAGAGATAACGAACGTATTAGCGCGTTGAACTGATGAGTGGAGGAGTGTGATAGGGAGATTAAGGTATTCGGATGGGTTTCTGTATTTTCGGCGATTAAAGAAATAACGGAGTATGCACTTGAACGGGGCGCGTGAGCGCACGGATATTCCACCCTCACGCTGGCGAGCATCCCTCCGTCCGCATCATTCGATTCCGGCCGCGTCGGCGAGAAATTAAAATGGCGCGTCAGCGCAAACTTTCGGGTCAACCCGCGTGTCGCCTTCAAAGCGGGAAATAACGCGCCGGGAATGCGCTAAAACCGAAAAAGCATCGGCAGAGGGTGGCGAAAGGTGGGGGGGTGGGGGTTGAAAGGGGGTGCCAGCGGTAGGGGGTGGCAAAAGGTCGAGTGGACGGGGAGTGGGGAGAGTACATTGAGCCTGGCGTGCTCTCGGCCCGTTTCAATTTAATTTCTCGGCCCGCCCTTTTGCCCCGAAGTTTCTTCAACTCACCCCTTCCCCCACTCCCACCCCATCCCCTCGCCGACTAACCCTGCCCCTGCGATATCGTTAACCTCGAGGGCTCGCTCGCGGTTAATTAAATACGTCGCGGTTAACCCGTACCTTAACCGGAAGCTCGAGTCTAATTCGCTCGCCACCCTCCTCGATGCCCCATCGATATCTCGTTCATAACCGCGCGTTCCAAGATATTCAACCCAGCGTACCTACCCTGTTATTGGAACTCGCTGAAAGATGTTTGATCAAGGCCAGCGGACCGAGGGGGATAATTGATTGAGTCGCGGGAATTCTTATGCGATTTTAACCCCCGCGTGATGTGCGATCCGTTCGCAGTCAGTCCTTCGTCGGCCATTAAAATCATTGCTTTAAAGATGAAATTTTATTTTTGAAATTAATTCCCGATTATTCATAATTCGACGATTTATGCGGAAATTGATTGCGCGCGTTTGAAGAGATATGTCTCGGATAAGTTTGAGGGGATGGTTAATTTGTCGGTGTATTCCGATGTTTATTCGAGATTGCGGGCTTCCTCGGCCATTAAAATTAGTGCGTAAAGATGAAATTTTATTTTTGATATTGATTCTCTATTCATAATTCGACGATTTATGTGGAAATTGATTGTGCGGGTTTGAAGAGATATGTCTCGGGTATGTTGGAGCGGATCGTTAATTGTCGGTGTATACCGATGTTTATTCGAGATTGCGGGCTTCCTCGGCCATTAAAATTAGTGCGTTAAAGATGAAATTTTATTTTTGAAATTAATTCTCTATTCAAAATTCGACGATTTATGTGGAAATTGATTGTGCGGGTTTGAAGAGATATGTCTCGGATATGTTGGAGCGGATCGTTAATTGTCGGTGTGTTCCGATGTTTATTCGAGATTGCGGCGATTTTGCTGTCAAGAATGGACTTTACGTCGGCCAGGAACGCTGTCGCATTGGGAGATAGGCGAGGTCCGTCGCCGGGATGGTTGTTCGGTCGTTTGGACTTCGGCAACGGGACGGGGCCTAATCTCTGTCAAATCGATCAGGTTAGTGGGTTGCCGGATAACGGAGTCGATAAGGGAGAGGGACGTTGCCCGGCCAGTTGTTTCGCGTCCCGGACACTTGAGATTCAGATCAAAGGGCCGGCATACCCTAAATCATCGAGTCCGCCCGATCTGGCCGCGAATCGTAAACAATTACTTGCAGCCGTTAAATTGCCTACATTAATCGTTGCTATTCTATTTGCCGTTAACTTATTGAATATAAATTAACTTAAGTAGCTTAGATCAACGATCAATACTAGTACAATAAATGCGTCGACATAAGCTCTACGATTTTTGGACGCACCATCTTTTCCTTTTTAACTTATTGTCTCTTTAGACCATTGATCTAACCCGGCAGAATTCTATGATCAACCCATGATCGATAAATTTCTTATCTAGAATAATAAAGTTGCATAAAAGTTTCTCATATATCATATTGTTATTATTAGTTATGAATTATACTGAAGAGGACCAGAAATAAAGGTTGAAACGTAACGTGTTTCAAAGCTGTATGTAACACGATCCTACTATCGCCGACCGAACACGTTATAAAATATAAAATTCATTTAATATCCTTTGTGAAAAATACGGTTCGGTAACGAAAGTTTACGTTTCAGAAAAGACGGACGTGAGAAGATTGGAGCTCGGATCTGAAACATCGTGTTTGCATCAGCGACGCGGATTGATCAGAGACGTTCTTTGGTGAAGTCCCCTATCGCGAGGGATTCGCAGTCCGGCATGTAAAATTTGAAGGGAGGAACGATGTTACAGGAATGAGGGTACTTTGTCAGCGGGAAGACGAGGACGGCACAAACGGACGAGCGAATGAGAGAATGTAAAAGACTGATGGAGCGCCGTACGCAGATTCGATCGCACCCAGAAAAGGGGTAGAAAAAAAATTGGATGGAAAGCGGTCGTCAAGGAAGATAACTTTAGAGAACCGGAGGCAAAAAAAATCATCAGTACGTTGAAAATGTTCGTTTCGCGTGTACGGAACTTATGGGCCTAATAAAGGCAGTCGGCTGAAGAATCTGCGAGCGAAGCATAAAAACGGACTCCTACACCCCCCTAACTGCCGTTGCTCCCTAATTTCCAGCATCGGGCCATCCAGCAGCGAGGACATATCTGCGCGTCTAAAATGCAAAGATACTCCTGCTGCCTGGCCGTCCCTTTATTTCCAGTCCTCATCCTGGCCGGCCCTTAACAACGAAATAACTTTCAAACAAGCGTCGAGTCTACCTTTCTCCTTCCTGCCTCCTTCCACCTTCTTCCTCCGGCCTTCCTCCTCGCAATCCTTCGTCGTCCTCCCTGCTCGAACTGGAAGGACGATTCGTCCAGGCTGCCTGGGAAAACGCGATGGCCTCGGTATCGAGCCAGATTTCGCTGAGTTATCGCTGGCTGTTAATGTTTCACGCGTAACTCTGCTCCACTTTTATGGCCTCGGAGTATCACCGCTGAACGCGCCCAATGGACTCTTTCACCAGTGCTACCCCCACCACCCCCATTCCTCCCCTCATTCGCCTCGATTCTCGCCATCTTACGACCGTTTCCCTTTTGTCCTTGCCGCCACCCGCCTCGCCTACTCCGCGGCATTGTTTGTCCTATCTGGGAAACTCTTTTCCAACCCTTTCTCTCTACTCGCCAAATGTCGTGCTTTTTACCATAATTTTTTTCCATACCTCCTTCTGTCTCGGTAGAGACGTTATTTTCGTTGATTTCGGTAAAGGGTGATGTGGGTGCTAAATAAATTGGTTCCAAGGTATGTACGTCATGCTATATTTTCAGCTTGGAACTCCTTGTCGAGATAGCCTGTATTTTCTCCCCTATCGTTCTACTTTCAACTGTTTCGCACTTCTGTCGTATCTGTGCTTCGTATCTCCGCTTCGTATCTCGGCTTCGTCCAATATCTCGTAACATTCCATCGGCGTAAACTCGTGGGCGGTTAATCACTCATCGTTTAGCCGCCCCCCAGCGGGCCCGGCCAACTACCGAAACGTCTAGACGGCCAGACATCTAGATCATCCCCGGGACCGATCCATCCCGGCATCTGGCCCCGTTTCCGTCTCAATGCGAAAGCCGTCGGCGCAATAAAACGGTCGGAGTACGCGCGAAACATTAACAGGGCGCGATAACTCAGCGCCCTGCCTGAATCTGGACTTCGTAACGACGGCGGAAAATTCACTTCGGCAACGAGGAAAATAAGAGTCGTGGGAGGCCGAAGGTGAAGGGGTGGGAGACGCTCGTAGCTCGTTTAAAAGTTATTCCGCCATTTCCCGTCCAACTGCGTCTCTTGTAAATAAGGCTCGTTCCATTCTTTTCAACCCCCCCCCCCCCCCACCCCCCACTTTCTTCTTCTTCTTCTTCTTCTACTTCTTCTTCTACTTCTTCTTCTACTTCCACTTCTTCTTCTTCTTCGACCTCCTTCGTCTCCTGTTGCTCTCTTCCCCCGTGGCTTCTCTCCCGACATTCTTACGCATCGACGTCATAAATTATCTCGCGGGCGATACGTTATCGTCGAGAATCTTCACCCGGTATTCATTTGTGGAAGCGGGGACCGTTTATAATTACCGGGCGCTCTCGCGTAAATATAAATCACGTCGCGAGTGACGATTTATAGTCGGGCCTGTATTATCGTCCGATTTATGCGACGTCGTTAATCTTTTCGCTTCGTTCACTATGGCGCGATCGTATGGCAAATCGATTTTTCGGCCTCGCCAACGACTTTTCTTCGACGATCCTCGTTCGGATGTTTTGACGTGCGCGCGCGCGCTTTGTGCCTTCTTTCGCCGGATGTTGAGACGTCCGGGGGTGGAAGTCGGCGTGAATTTGAGCGGTGGGAGGGCTGCCGGCGGCCAACGGGAAGGAAGGGAATCGATCAGCGAGATCTCGGACAAATTTGTCAGACCCGATGTTTTCGATTGCAAGGCGTTTGCAGGAAACGCCGAGTCTCTCGATTCGAAGGATCTGACGTCCTGCCGAGAGAATCCGTTGTCAGGCTGATGTTTTGCCGATTATCCGCGAGTCACGTTCAGATTATTGGAATTCCAGCAGTCGTACCACGTAACACCCACACACTCACTCATCAAAATGAGTTGATAAGAAAATCAAGGAATTCTATATTTCTTTAACCCACTTAATGCCTGAATTATTTTTTAATTGGACAAATATTAACATTTGCATTTCCTTATCATATATCTCCAAATAATTGTCATAGAAGCTACTTTTTTATATATATGATTTGTGTGCCATGTATGGCACAGTAGGCGGTAATGGGTTAAGTACGACAAAAATTAATTCTATAATCACTGGTACTCTGAATATGCTGAGTTGGAAGAAAATCGAAGGAAAATCAGAGAGGACAGGCTAGTGAAATGTAAGAGAAAGTACGGAGAAGGTAACTAGCGAGGATTTATCGATCGGCAGATCTCAGAGGCCTGGCGTCGTTCCGGTTAGGATCCTCGAATCTTTCGGAAGCAATAGCCGATGCCTTTTAGTGCGCATTATCGCGAAAGTGGCGTTCCGAACGATCGCGACGACATGCCGGATTAACGAGGACGACGCCGGGAACGGCGTCGAACGGCGTCGTCTAGCTACATTGAGCCACATCGAGCCACATCGAGCCACGGCAAAAGAAGAGGAGTCGATTGTCGCGCGCATAAACGGCCACGTCGCGAGGCCATTTTTACCCTCGCCAGGATAAAACGAGGAGGCGAACGATCCCAACCCCCACCTCCCTCCTTACTCACCCATAGATCGCAATGCCACGACGATGTTTCCCCCGAAGCTTCGCGAATCGTTCGCGCGTCGAACGCACTCAGACAAGAGAGTGAATTCTCCGGACGGACATTTATTTTCCCCTACGATCGAGTTCCTGGAGGTCGGTTAGGTTGGATACCTTGACGAGTCCGAACGGAACTGAATACGCTAATGTGGAGTGGAGCAAAACCGGCCCGGAAATTGTGAAGTTTACTTTAACCCCTTAACGCACGATTTCTTTTAAACAAACCGGCCAAAGAAAATGAGTTTTTGTTTTTATGTAAAACACACGGTAGAACATTGTCTTGGCAAAGACATAAAAAAATAAAAAATTAATCAAAATTTTTATTTTAATTTTAGCAGCATCAAATACAGCGCCGCCCGAATATACTCGGGTGTGCACGGTTTGGCCGGTTTAGCGCGCCCGAATATACCCGGGTGTGCACGTTAAGGGGTTAAACTGATGTGTCATCTATCTATTATACTAAAAGCTGATAATCTCAGTGCTTTTATTTGGCGCATGGTTTATTCTTTAAGTTGCATTAATTTCGATTAAAAATATCTTCTGAAACTTTTGATTTTCTTACAGTTTACTTACAGTTGGTACAACGCAACGTATATTCGAATAAATAAGGGTCTAATGCGGATTTGCCCCGTGTACGGATTTACCCCTCTGGCCCTTACAGAAATCGGCGGCCGAAGTTCGACCCCACCCTTCGGCACCGGCATATGAAATACTTTACACGCGCTCGGCACGCACTTTACCCGATATTACATCGGCCCGATGAATGTGACCCGAGACTGTTTCCAATATAAATGCCCCTCGAAACGCGATCGAGTTAAGCGACAAAGCGCCGAAATGGCAATTGGCGCCGATCGCTCGACGCTTGGAGCCCGATTAATCGCAATTAACGGCCGACGAAAAAATCCTGTTTGAGCCAACGTCGATTCCCAGGGGCGGAGTCGATAATTCGCTTATTAAAAATTCTCCCCGCGACCCCGGCGCGGTGGGGGTGGAAATTTAATAAAGGGGGGTCCCGGCGTGGACGGAAAGAATTCGTCATTATCATCGCGTAATTATTATCAGCGCGATTTAAAACGGTCACGTTGCCCGAGCGGATGGGACTGAAAACGATGAGAAATGTTAGAATTTGTTTCTCGCCCAGAGTTGCTTTTCCGCCCTTCGTCACGCGGAAAATGCAGCTTTCGATTCTGCCACGGCGTCTTTTATCGCCTTATTTTTCCTCGCGGAACTGCCTTTCGTCCGACGCCCGTAGGTGAATATGAACGCGCCGGGAAAAAAAAGTACATTACTCCTTTTCTCCCACGCTTCTTCTACGCTCTCGTAATATCGGGCAATTTCAGAACATTAATTCGGAGTAACCGAGCAGCTGCGACGTACAGCTAACAGAACATCTGAGAACGTGTAATGGAATGCATGTCCGTTTCCTAAGAGGATTTTGCAATGATTCGGACGAACAAATTTGTTGCTGTAAAGTAGCACGCACAGGACTATTTGCCATTCCTTCACATATGTCCACCGAAAAGTTCGGCTCATTTTTACAATTATGCAAAAGAATACATTTTTCACACCGTGAACAAACTTTATTGAATAACACAATTGCCATCGTTATTTATGACTTCCTGCCAGCGCGATGGCAATTCGTATATCCCATTTTCAAAAAATGTCTTATCTCTAGAGGTTCAAAAATTGTAAAAACAGACTGTACTTTCCGATAGACCTAACGTGTTCGTGTCACGAAAATTTCCAGAACGATCCGCCGGACATTTCTCCCCGTTCTTTTACCTTGTATCTCGCTCGCGCGAGAATGAAATACGGGACGACGCCATGATGAAAACGTATTATTTCGCGCCGACAGTCGATGTGTTAATCGGCCATCGGTCGCATAGATTCCAATGAACGCTTAAATGCGTAATCTCGCGGCCTCTTTCGACGCGGCCACTGAATAATGCACTTTTAATCATTCGGATTTCGTTGCCTTCCCCGTCCCTCCCCCCCTCCCGCCGCCAGTTGACGCGACCCGGCCGTTTACACGAGAATACCCAGGACCCGGTGCCAATGTAAACTCGCATTACGCCCTAATGTCGGTTAATGGAACTTTCGACCCGAGCTGCGGAAAAGCAGCCCTCGTTCGAATGCGGCACAATTAATTTTCCCCTTATTTTTTCACGAGCCCCGCATCCCCACCCGTCACCCTCCTCGAGTCGAGAGAAAGCTTGCACCTTTCACCCTCCCACCGCACCCCCCCTCGCCCTCGAGACGAGAGTCATCTTTCATTCATCAGGAGTACATCGTTCCGGGGCAAGGTATAAACTGGCGAATGTACGGCGAGCATTGTACGTGCACGATAAAAATATCAGTCTCATGTAAAGCAAAGAAAATTGAAAAAAAGCGGAGCATGGGTGAGAGAGGGAGAGAGAGAGAGAGAAAGGGGGGAGACAGAGGGAGGCTAAAGGGGTGGAAAGAAGGTCCCGCTTCGTGCCCCCGTTTGCTCTCTTTCCGTCTCGTCTGCAGTTTCAGGATACAAAGCTCAGGATCTCGGGTGTGTTCTCCGTATATAGGGTGGAACCGTAAGAAAGCGTTCCGTTTCTGAGCGAGCGTACACTTTGAAGCGCCGTGCTCCGCGACGCGCGATGCCAGTTGAATGTCGTGCGGATGAAAAGCTGAGCTTGCCGAGCATATGTAATATTATCAGGCGTCATTATACCCTGCGGCGCGGTATCATCGTATTCTACCGCTGACCTACATGAATCAGAACGTTCTCCCTTTGTTAACCGAGCGTGTAAATAGCCGAATCTAGTAGCGAACCACTGAACATATTGGTAATATGATAGTTCCGATTATCGTTGTTCAGTATTTAGCAAACCTGTTGGTGCCAGAAAATTATGTAATTCGGAAGGTGGAAAAAGGAGGAGCTCGAAACTCACCCTGTACATGGGGCTACGTCTAGGGGAAGAAGGTACTGCCACTCGTTGCAATGCCGATAGGTACGTGTAATCGGCCCAGTCCCGTATCTATTATGCACACCCTCGCCTTTCCCGAAGCACTGTAACCTTCTCCGGCGCGACAAACGTCGAGCCGGAAAAAGGAGTGAATGAGCGGCGAGGATAAGATCGGAGCACGGAGAAAAAAGGACGTCTACCCGGATTTAGACCTTTGATGGGAAAAAAATCAGGATTCGGGATTCGCGTGTTCCCTTCGCGATATCCATGGATCGATCGACGCCTGTTGAGAAGGTCGAGATTTACAATCCAGTCAACCTATACAGGCTTCCACTGGCGAGAATCGGAACGTTCGGTCGGAGGGAATAAATGAAAACAGATTGAGTTTCGCGGGTGAAGGGAGAGGGGACGATATACATGAAGGGTGGGAAAAGTAAAAGCTCGGCATGTAGCGGGAAATCGCGATTCGGGCGGTGGAAAACGAGCGGGGCCGGCTAACAAATAGAGTCCGCGGTCGACACTGCACGCCTATCAAAGTCAAACTGCCTTCATAAACATACCGCCATAAACGGTTCGCATATGTCTCGGTCGATAGAATGCGAAATGGGTGGCAAGTACTACGGTACTGCGGACACAAAACAATCGTGAGGGCACTCGCCGAACCGTAATCTTTCATTCGAATAAGCAACCTAATTTCGCTGTTAAAACAATTCCCACAAATATTGCGGAAATATAACCTTGTATAATAATGAATTAAAAGAATGAACTATGTACTATGCTATGCTATATACTCTTTCGTTCGATAAATACCGTCATTGTAAAAATTGACAATAGTACCGTCATAAATGCGTATAATATGGCGTTAAGAAGGAAAATAACAAGAATTGAAGTGGATGACGTGCCCCTCTGCAATTTTTGCCCTTTGAACGATGACGCGCTTAACGGATCGCGGCCAAATTTCAGCACACACGGGGGCGCACATGCTCGTAGTAAAAATCCAGCGCTCAATTGCGCTCGCGTTGACGCGCCGGACAGTGCATAAAGCATATCGCTTTATGCGGTCCACCGTCACAGGGGCGGACGAGGGGCAAAGTAGGGAACGGTTGGGGGAGGGGAGGGGGGGTGGTCACGAGCGGGAAAAGGGGAACTTTGTTACTACCATCGCAGGAAATTGCACTCGTGTATAAAAGTTGCCGCACCTCCGCCGGCTCGTGTCACGCGTAAATTCGCCATTATTAAATTCGACACAGGTCTCGCTCGGATCGTCAGCTTCTCCCTTGCGAAGGGAATTTTCAGTTCGTTTCTGTCTAAGAGCCGACTTAGCGAGAGTGAGAGAGCGTGAGAGAGCGTGAGAGAGCATGAGAGGGAATGAGAGAAAGAGAGAGAGAGAGAGGAGAGGCGGAGGACGGAATGAAAAAGAGAGGAAGGACGATTTTCCGAGCAGCTACTTCAACCCCCTGGCGAGCCACCCCCGTCGGTCGTGCGCGGACTTCTTTTATTTTCACCCCGGCTTTTCGCCCTCTCCCGCCGTGCGTAAGTGTAATGAGGGTGTGCGCATAGAAGAGCCATTGTCGGCGTATTATGTAGTCCGCATAGTTTTTAAAGTTGCATGCCTTTGGATGCCCCGGAGGCGCGCGGCACCGTTTATGCTCTCGCGCGCGCGAGAGGAAGAGAGAGAGGAAGAGGGAGAGAGAGAGAGAGAGAGAGAGGGAGGCGTGGGCCTCTCAATGTGCAGCTAATTAAATTCGCGCTCTTCAATGCGGAGACATTTAAACAGGCCAGGCTTAATAATCCGTAGAACAAGCCGACCCTCGCCAGCCAATTCGGCTGAAAGCTTTATCACGCCCATTATTAGAAGCGTCAATTAGTCGACTATTTCGCACCGCCGACACCGGAATCAAGCGATCCCGGTAAAATTCGTTCTATCCCATAACGGCGTATTAGCCTGGTCACTCTGATATCGTTCATCGACAACTCTCGCACCTGCCATTTTCGATGCTGCTCATTCCCGGTAACTTCCGACAAACGTCGCGATGCTTAATTGCCTAGCGATTTTCTGTATTCCATAAGACTGGAAGACTAGGAGCTCGCGAAGAGGACTGAGACGATACGGCCAAGGGTAGGAGGGGGAGGGGGGAGGGGGGTAGTGAACGAAAGGATAAAAGTAACAGTAAACGGCGCAACGTAACGGGACGTCAGAGTACCCACCCCTGATCGGTCAATAACGATTTCCCGGGAATATAAATGTCCCCGGGGCCGAGGCAGTCGGCTCCCCCTGGCATTGCCTTTTAATCTTGTAGCTTTGCCTCTTTTAATCTCGTTCCATCGATCCGCTCCTAGGCATTCCCGCCCATGCAATTTCTTCCCTCGTTCGTTTGTTCATTCGCCCCGTCCGGTTCTAACGTTTTCCATCCGCCGCCGCCCCCCCCCCCCCCCCCCCTCTCCCTCCACCTCCACCGTTTAGCCGGCGAGGCGAGTTCAGCGACAGAAGGTACCCGACCGTAAAGGAAAATATAATAGAAATTGTCGCAGATGTATCGGCTAACCGCGACCCGACACTCTGTAATCGATGCTATAATTCCGTTTGCTTTACACTCAAATTAACGGAAATCTGACTATTTTCGTCGAGTTAACCCAATATCCGCCAATCTCTCATTTTTGGGACAGATTGTCACATTGTTTTCTTTTTATTACTGCGACTTGTAAATGTACAGTTAATTACCTTTTTTTTTTTTTTTTTGTAATGGATTAAGGAGAAAAATATGGATATCCTATACTCTGACATTTGAGTTAATAATTATACGGAGTCTTAAAATGCGAATAAATCATTTTGATATCCTATTTCATTATACGGTATCCGGCGTAGAATGAATATTTTTGTACGCGAACAGATGAATATGTTAAGCAGACGGCAATGGAGTAAGATGGAAGCTTGTGAATTCGAGGAGAGCCGAACGCAATCCGACATACGGTTATCGCTCGCGGTCATTGTGCGTAGAATTAATTAGCGCGACGATACTTCCAGCTTCCGCGGAGGAGGAAAGTGGGTCGGATGTCCGAATTGAAACGACCGCGACCGTCGTATGTATGCTAATTGAACGACTGGCAATCCGGAATGGACGCCGGTTAGCGGCTTCCACTTGATTGCTATCGTCCATTACGCGCCCGGCGAGACGAGAATTATGTTGTTGCCAACTTCTCAAAGTCTTCGCCTATCCGAAGAAACAGCGCCACTCACACGACAACCCAAAAAAAAAAAACAGGATAAAAGGATGATAGCTTGAGCGAAAACAGGAATCGATGCGAATTTAGAGGCGTACACTAACCGGAGGAATGGGAAGAAAAACAGAGGGAAGGGTAGGAGGCAGAAGCGGAGAAAGTGGAAGGAGGGGGCTGCTGGAGGTTGCGAAAAGGAACTGGCAGGGTGTAGGTAGAAAAGGAATTCCCCGGCCGTTTGCTCACGGTCAATGTTGCCCGCGGAACGCTTTTCTTCCCCGAATCGATTCCCACGGCGAACGAGCGAACGATTTCCTCCGTTCCTTCCGCTGTCTCGCCCGTTCACGAAGCCGTGGGAAGGGAGGGGGGGGGGGCGACTAACTACTTCTCGCCATTTTACCCCGGACCGAGGAGAGAACTCTTTTGCCCCTCCGCCAATCAATGCTCGCCGCGCTAATGCGATTCTTGTTGTGCCGTCGGATAAATGCCAATGCGAGCACGGCGCTAAATCGCTGATAAATTGCTCGGTCGCCCTGCTTAAGCGAACATATTGTCCACCCCCCCCCCCCTCCTCCTATCCGCGCGTAGCGATAATAAATCTTTGCTCGATTGAAATCTACCATGGCTGACGCTATTCTCGCCTCTGGCCGCGCAAAATTTTTCCTATTTGCACATAATGACGAGTACGCGCCATTCCCGCATCAGATCTATGTACGCTTTAAAGGTGACATATAAAATCCGTGCGTCATACTATTATTTACGATAAAATTTGAAATATGCGTCCGTTCGGAGTTATCGCGCGCTTTGTCAGCGCGCGCGCGGGCGGGCGAAAATGGCGGCGGCGGCGGCCGTTAATAATAAAAAAAAATAACGTAAAGCCGCGTTTCTCAAGAGGGAAGCGAAATCCGGCCCAGAACCTACTCAGAGCCACGCGAAACATAAATACATCCGATCCACCGAAAGATTCGTGCCCCCCCCCCCCCCCCCCGCGTCTCGAGATATCCGACATACGCCTGAACCTGTCTAGACAGCTCGAAGTTCGGCTAAAACATCCGCAAAGCGATTCGTCGCGATTTCCATCGAGTTTCCGATCCGGCGACTACGTCAAGTGGACTGCGGGCGTAGGTTGAAAGAAGGAAGGGAAGAAGAATAAGAAGAGGAAAGGGGAGAGTGTTAGGCAGGGAGCGACGAGAGTGAGGAAGACGTTCCCCTCGAAAAGTCTCAAACGACGGAAGCAGAAGCGTGTGGGGGTGGGGGTGAGAGGGGGGGCCAGAAGGCTCGCCGAATTCGAGTAACAGTCGGACGGGAACGCATAAATCAGTTGCACGGCCTCCTCTCGAGAGGGAAAGCCGCGAGGAAAGTAGATTCGGCGAAATAGAGGAGATCCCCAGAAGCCGAAGAGAGTGGCGGAGGGTAACGAGTGGCCGGACTTGAAGCGAGTGGGGGAGAGAAATATCTGACGACGAAGGGGGAGAGGGGGGTGAGAAGGAGGGGAAGAAGTGTCGGGGGCGGCAGGCGGGACCGTCAATAAAATGCAAAGACAGAAAGATAAAGATAAAGATAAGCCCCCCCCGGATCCGCGCAGAGAGTACTTGGACGCTGAGTCCAGTGAAGAGGAGGAGCAGCGGCGCAGTAAGATTTACGAGAAAAATATTAAAGGCTCCCACCGACCGCCGACTTCTTCACAGAACCTTCCGATCCTTGCGCGCGCGCGCGCGCGCGTGTCTCGCCTTTACTCTATCCTTCTCTGTTTCTGCAACCCTCTGCCCTCTCAACTTCCCGTAGAAACCCGTACGTTATCGCGATTCTTTTCAACTCCGCGAATACGCTGCAGAGATCGCGGTTTACAGGATTAAAAGGACTTTTATGCAATTTTCGCACGTGATACCCATCCCGTGTCAGTGTGCGATCAGTTATGGCCGTCGAATTTGCGAGCGTCGGTTAGCGTCGCGTCCGTTCGTACATACGCGATCGCACGGCTGATGACGCGTATTAATCACGTTTCTATTCCGACCGCTTATAAAGTTGGCCGCGTCGAAGGGTAGAACGCCGCGCGCGCGCGCGCGCGCATGTGACCGGTTTTATCTAGTTTGCCGCACTCTCGAAATGAAAGTACCGGTCGGAACTGGTCGCGGGCACGGACGAATTAGGTTCATTTTAGCCCGGGCGCCGGCCGTAGAGTGGATTCGCCGTCGGTACCGAGAAATTACCATAATCCCGGAGACAAATTAGAGACTCCGCGGAAGGCGCAGCGGCGTGCGGATGGCCGATTAATCATAGGCAGAAATGGGCACCTTGCGCGAGGCACGGCATTTGTCAGACCCTCGTGGCCATCTTAAAGATAATGGGCCGAAAGGTAATGTCTGAATCTCTCGGTGGCATTCCGTCGGACGGTAAACGTGGCCACTGGCATTTCACAGCCGCTGACCGCTGCCATAACAGGCAGAGAAATTTCTGATACTGACTGCACCGAATGATACTTTGAGTCCACCAAATTTGCGTACAATAGAAAATATCCGAGTATCGTAAGCTATACGCCATCTGATATGAAAAATGACTGAACGCGCAAAAATGAAAGAATGTCCCTAACTGTCCCGATCCATTTTCCGATTGCCAAGTCGATCAATTTCTAACAGGGTCCGATATCGAAAAATAACAAAAGTCCGGTACAAACCTAAATTCCAACAGCATCACAATTCTAAGAGATGCCGGGAGACAGTGAACTTTGATAACTCCGGTGAAAAACAGGAAAAGGCAGAGGAAGAGCACCGCCCCCCCTCCCCCTCTCGAATCCCCAATTTCCCTTATCAACATATTACGCCGTACCGCCGGCGGGCAAATTTCAAATTTACCCTCGCCCCGCTAATTTAATTACGCCCGCGCGCTCGCGCTAATAATGCTCGCAATAATTATAATAACAACGCCGATAGCCGCGGCGCACGTTCAAACGTGGTGCTGGGAGGGGGTGGGAAGGGAATCGAGGATGGCTCCGAGGGGCGGGTTGAAGAGGCGGAAAAACACGGAAGTGAGGGGGGAGGGGGTGGGGGGTGGGGTGGGGGCAGAGAATGAAAATAGCCCCAGCTGAAAAGCTTCAAAGGCCCTTTACAAGACGTCACGTCGCGTACGTTAACCGAACGATACGTGAAAGCGCGCGTTTGCGAGCACTATGTCGAGCATCGGCGGAAGAGGATTTCGGCACACTCGTATGAGTGCCGGGCACATATTTCCGACTACGTCCACCCATTCCCTATATACTCTTCTACGGACAGGACAGATACATACACGAGTGGGGGAGGGGCGTCTGTGTGTGCGGCGAACGCGAGAGAGGAGAACGAATATCGACGAACGATTAAACATTCACATCGTTTAATTCCGATTTAAAGTAGTGCCCCGCGGACTGGGTTCGGAGAAATTGTCGGCCCGGCTGACAAACAGACGGAGAAATCGAGTATTAAAACGCTTTTATGCGCGGTCGGTGCTTTGTGGAGATGGAACGATTTCCCGTTCTTCCCCCTTTCGGCGAGCGAGCGCTCTGCATCTTTGTCGCTGTTAATTCAACGTTAACAAAGGGGGGGTGGGGGTGGGTGAGAGTAGGGTGGGAAGGTTCTGCTCTTGACGGCTCGTTCAGTCGGCTCGACATGTTTATCGCCCGGAATTGGAGATCAATTTAATTATCATCCGGATACGCGGAGCTTTCTCTTTTATAGTTGCTGTCTGAGACGAGGGAAGAGGCAGAAATAATTTCGTAAAACGTTAATTGCTAAACGGTGCTTTCTTTAAGCTTCGATATATCGTGCCCGGAAGGCAACGGAGTCCGGTCGAGCGTACGTTTTTAGTCTGACCGGTGCAACGAAATCGGCGGGCCGGTGGAGTATCGGTAAAGAGCGTGCCTTTAAGTGAAAGAATGACGCAACAAATAGCGTTCGACCTTTGACCGGGGGGGAGGGGGCCATTGGCCGCGTCAATTTTGCCCGCCAAATTTCCGATCGGGAGCCGGACAGTTGCGTAGGTCGCATTTCGCTGGCAAAACGTTTTAAAGCCCCCGGAACGCGATCGTTGCCGACGGGCTCGTCCGGATGTTGAATTTTCGGACGCCCCGTGGAAACGTCACGCAATCTGGGCAAACGTGTTATCCGTTGTAATCGGGCACGCTCAAGTTTACGTCATTCCCTGTCGAGCGTCGGGCATTCGGATCGCGCCCGATATGAAACCGTTTGCGCCCGACGCCCATAGGGCCGTTCCATTCGTCCGGCCGGCAAAACGTTCGACGGCGAAAAACCGGCTAATTATACCGCAAGACTGTCAGCGAGTTCTCTGACTCATCGGCGTTTCCGAAATTCACACCGCGATTCCGGTCTCACGCCAAATTCTTCATTCGAGAATTTCCTTCGTATCTCTATTAGTATGGCGGGTCCTGTCTCGTTTGAATTTTACCCCTATAAGATACTAAATGCTAACATATAGCACTTTTTTTTTACGTCAAGGAAATCGGAAGACTTCCGGAATTGACATATAGTACTGATGTGATTACGAGGCAAATAATTCAAAGAAATCCCATTTTACTTGTATTAATATCATCGTTCAGTTATTCCAGAAAAATACAGAATTCATTGTTTTAAGAGAATTGTGTTTCCGCATATTTGAGCGCTTTATCTCGAGAGCGATGTCACTTGACCGATAAATAAGCGTTATTGTCGCTGTCCAATTGGCGTGTTTCCCTCTCTATCCAATTACGGGGATCGATTTATCGTTCCTATTAGACCGATCCAGTGCCTTGAGTCGAGGGTGAAAAGAAGGGCCTTGGGATTGAGGAGGGCGGGACTAAAGACCGATATCGGAGGGACTGAGGAACGGGAGATTCTTAGGACGAATGGCTTCGATTTAACTCGATTTAGGATGGCCGATCCGAAGAGACTAACGAACGAGTGCGCGGAATTTGTTTCCCTTCTCCGTTCCCTTTCTCTACCTCCGCATCTTTTTTTCGCCTGAGAACTACCGCTCGTACAATTATTCTTTTCGACTCCTTCCCTGCGCCTGCTAAAGCTCCTACCTACTTATTGTGCAATTTTTTCCTTTTTTTTTATCAAAGCAATTCTCGTGCGACTCTTACGATTATTCGCGTAGTTTTATGTACGCTGTTTACTGTCTCTCGGTAGTCTAACGTTTTGTTTAAGTGTATGCGAGTTAAGTTTAAACACCCGCTATACATTTTGTTTAAGGTATAGAAGAAGAAGAAGCGGGCGGAGATGAGCTTAGAGCAGCTTACAGTACCTCGGAATTACTAAAATTGGTAAGTTCGTTTCTCAAAAGATTTACAGATGTAACCAAGCAATTAGCCTCTAATAACTTTCATTTTGTAAAATGCAGGTAAAATGTTTGAAGGAGATGACAACTTTGGGAGGTCTCGAGGAAATGGACTGGACCCACCGATGCGATCGAATGATCGTAGAATTTTTCCACAATCCCGCCATACCCGTCATTTGCGTTTACTTCGTGGGTGACAATCTCATGACAGAATTGTCATTCCCAAAAACGCCGGTCTACGAATTGACGTACTTTGCGCGAGAACCAAATTGCATCTTTCACAACGACACGTTCCGGGACACTGTTCTCTTCGGCTCGTTCAACACGAAAGTCGAGACTTACATTCTCGAAGTGACTCAGAACGTTCTGGCGCCCCTCTTTTTGAAAATCGAATCCTGGCCGGACAGTATCCTTTCTCCCAAATTCATTATTTTAATCGAAGGCGCAGCTTCACTTTGTTCATAT